>CP092868.1:38774147-39043574 GCA_030710605.1 Cordylochernes scorpioides | reverse complement strand
CTCAAAACTGGCCATACAAGACCGCTCCTCTTCCATGATGGTGTAAAGACCTTCCCTCAATGCACCATCTGCAGGATCAAAAAGACCTCATCAGACCACCACTTGGAATGTATGGAAGCCTCAAGAAAGGACCTGTATTCCAACCCTACCAAGACTGTGAATTTGATCTATGAATATAATCTCCATCATCTTGTAAAATTATCAAATGGAATAAATAAAAGAAATGCTGAATAATATATAAATATCTAAATTTTAGGGGAAAAAAGTAGCAGAGCGTGGTTTCGATCCACGGACCTCTGGGTTATTGGCCCAGCACGCTTCCACTGCGCCACTCTGCTGTGATATAAATTTGACAATATAAAATTTTAATATATTTATTATTTATTTTTCTAAAAAATGCCATTATGGAAAAAATCTAGAATTTACAAAATCTGTTATGTACATTTAAATTCGATTGAAGTTATTCCCAGTTCTATTATCCTAAAAAATAGAGGCGCAATTATTCCAAGGAAATACTCACTAGCCAAGAAGATGTTAGCCTTTGTGAATAATGAAAATCTAAGTAATTGTGTAGAGAGTTGCTATTGTGAGGAGAATGTACACTATACTTTTATACACAAACGAAAAAAGCTATTCCAAAATTCAATTTGACAAGAGATAGATATTTGAAACTCAGGTTCCTGAAGTACAGAACACCAACTACCCGGGAAATTTAGCTTACCAGTAAGGACTAGTGCTAAGAGCTTTTAATCGCGTCCTGTTTTAATTGCTGAGTTGAACCAGGAAGTTCCATGCTGAAGTTGGGAAAGCTGGCCATAGATCTAGGATTGAGGTGGGTCAGTCCGAGCAAAATAGCTGTTTGTATCCTATGTCTTAGGAATGCTGGACAGCTGAAGAGAAGATGATCAACTGTCTGTGGTTCTTCTGAACAATGAGGGCAGGTAGAGTCTGTATAGGGATGTACAAGTGCAATGTCTTCTTAAGCCCAATGGCCATGGATCGTGAGTATGCTGGTTGTGGCTTATCAATGGCGGATTTTTGTGTTAATTGAAGGATATGGTTTGGAGTGAGGAAGCAATTCTTCTGAGGGATCTGGTCGAGTAGTCTTTGGAATGTAATACATTCCACGATTCTAGAGCAGCCTTTCACGTTAGGTTTTGAGCAATAGTTCGAGGCAACGTGGAGTATGCATGCAATAGGATAGAAGTAGCGGCATTGTGTGATGTATCCTTTCAACATGTGTGTGTGTCTGTTGTATCATTGGATTTTAATGGCGGGTATTACTTGGAGATTCTTCTTTTTTAAAATCTAAAATTAGGTTTTTTTTTTATTTTTTCTTAAAAACTTTGATTCAAAGGTTTCTAGATTTTTATAGTTCGTTTATGCGCAGTATCCAGCTTTATGCGGTTTTTGTATCACTATGTAAGGTAGAAGTGGTGAAAATTAAGATATTACGTTTTGTTTCAATATATGAAAGTTATTATTCCGAAGGGAAGTGATAGAATTCCATTTTATACTCACACACATATATATATTCAGTTAAACCTGTCTATAGCGTCCCCTCTTGGGACTCACCAAAATAGGGTGCTATAGAGTGGGGGTGCTATAGACAGGTCACTTTTAATGCAAATCGCATCGTACTACGTATTTAAAATTGGGCGCTATAGAGAGGGAGGCGCTATTTAGAGGGGGCGCTATAGACAGGTTTAACTTTATATGGTACAAGTCATAGTATTCATTGGGGTGGATAGGATTTGTGGCTGCTTTTACGGAAAGTGTATGTCTATATATATGTAAGAGCAGTTTGAATTTTTCTCTGACACCTATGAGCACAATTTGTCTACTTGCGCTTAATTGATAGTGTTGGACTTTCCACAATCAAGGGCCATTAAACTAGTTTTTATTTTAAAAAACTTGTTTATATGCAATTAAAGCATGATGATTATATAAATGTAAACAAATTGATCAAATTGTATAGTAAAATAACAAAATATTATTATTGCATATTCAAACGCTGAAGTAATTGTGTGTGCAAAACGTTCTGCAGTTTTGGAATCAGCATTAAACTCTCATAAAAATTATATTTGATGTAAGATATATGAAACTCTTTTGTATGACGAATTATAGATTTTTTCTTTCTAAATTGATCCATTGTTGAAAGAGTTGAAATGCTTGTAAGACTTTTTACAATAAGAAAGTAAAATGATCGATTTCCGAATATGACTAAAAGTAAACTTTAAGACCCTAAATCTCGTTTAAATTATAAACGAATGTGCTCTTGTAAATAAAAATAATATCTTCGAGCAAGTGTGTGTTCTCAATCAATATTAGATCCTAATTATGCAAGTCTTATGACGCAGACTTTATAAGAAGCTTTAAAAATCTAGAATTCCAGAAGCCTATGTGTGGTCAGATAGATCAATTGAAATCAATCTTCGCTCTAAGTAACAAGAATTCTGGAAAAAATTCTTATAATGACATCATAACTTCAGGGATTAAGATACAAGAATGAAGCAAAAATCCTCCAAACAATCAAGATTTTCTTCTATATATCAAAAGAGAAAATGGTAACAAAGATTTAATTCTTGAATTCCAAATTGAAATTCTATATTTCTAAAAACTCTTTGGTTATCTCTCTATGCTCGATCAATAAAATAATCCCTTGAATAAATATTAAAACAAGAACATTAAGCCTCCAGGGAAAAGTTTCTTTTAAAAATATTTTTTATTTAAAAATCTCTCAAGCTTTCGGGGAAGAAAGCCCTTCTACGTTCTACTTTCCTGAAATATTCAGAGATTTTTAAATTCAAAATATTTTTTAAAGAAACTTTCCCTCGAGGCTTAATGTTCTTATTTTAACATCATGTATTGAAATTTATAATAAACATCAAGAACTCTGCAATTAGGTTCTTATGATCGCATCATTATTCAAAGATAAAATATAAATCATTCAGATTGGACAAGATGCTCATCCTGTGACCAGATTATCTCCTGATCATCAAATTCTGAACGTTAATGATGATAAATGAAAGGTATGAAGAGTATATCTCCTTAAACTCTTCTTGTGCATTCTTGAAGCGAAAATACTTGAAATCGAAGAACATTCTGGAACTTTTCTAATTTCTCTTATGACCAATAGGAGCCTAGATTCTGGACTTTGCTTTTCAGAAAGGTAAATTCCCATTTTCCTCTACGAATTCTGTTCTTAACACTTATCTCTGAATATTGTTTTTAAATTCTAATCTGACACCCTAATACATCATGTATAAGAATGTTTATAGAAGTGGATTTATTGTAAAATTACTTCCATCTTGTCAATAATTTGATACCAATTTTTCTAAGAAATAGTTCGATCGTTATTTCTCCTTTAAATAAATTTTGATTTTTCATTGAAAAGAAACTCATGCGGGATAATTTTTAAATGTCGTTTTACAATCACAAGCCGCATTATATTATATTGTATTATAAATTATTTTACGTATTATTTACGAACGGAAAAATATGTCCAGGGTAGCCTAGTGGACATGACATCTGACCGGTAAGCGGAACATTGTGGGTTCGATTCCCATCCCTGGACACTTTTATTTTTCCGTTTATCATTACTCTTCACAATTCATCCTTTCATACCTCATCTTTAAGGTTAGAAATAATCGTTATTTCTCCTTTAAATAAATTTTATTTTTCATTGAAAAGAAACTCATGCGGGATAATTTTTAAATGTCGTTTTATTATTATTATTGATTAAATGTAATTTAAATTACTGGAGCGTCCAAATGTAGCCAACTACCCTAGCATAAAATAAGGTGTCCGGCCACCATTAAACTCTTTCTTAGCCTGTTATATGCAAATCTCTTCACCACTTTCTATCTTATAATACCGAGCCATTCTATTAGATTATACCAAATCAATCCCATATCTTGATCTACTTTCACCTCATGAAATTTTGTTTAAATAAGTTTTAATGAAGATTTCTAATCTAGGGCCTCTTGTTGTCTCGAAAACCACCATCGATTCCCGACAGCCATGAACCGGGATTAAATACCGCGTTAACATTTTGTTTAATATATGAATAACCTTCACATATTATTCATTGTTGTAAATATCATAAACTAGGTTGCTCTTGTTGAGCGGTACCTAATAGAATGATTTTGGAACCGAACCGAAAAGGTGATAACACGTGTATCACAATTTGTTTTTCTTTACAAACATATTTAAAATTTGAATGGATTTTGGTTATCCTATAAGAATTGTAAGTTTGTTATAATTTTGGATTCCTTCCAGACATGTATGATCGAAAGAATATATTTCTAAATTAGTTGATGAATTTTATGCTTTATGGCATATTTTGTGCGTTCCATATGGTTAATGGTATAATTAAATAGAGGTAGAGATAAAATACTATAAAAAGGAAGACCAAGAATGGAATTCGCGGATCAATTAAGGAAGATACTACGATATAATCAGAAGACTAGCCATAGAAAGGAAGATCTAAGAGGACACGTATGTCAATACTGCCTACCAACCAACATTTTAATAATAAACGAATGAATATATTAAGACGCGAATGTTTATTTTCACAAATAATTCAAACTTCTACTCTCCTTACTGCGATGAAAAAATATTGGGAGGGTTTGGCTCATTAGTGGTGAACCCTCACAGCGGTTTCGCCTATTTAATCTACCAGACAGCTTCTTTAGAGCTCTAATACTGTATTTGATTATTCCGATTTATATGCTACACTGAGGGGTAGAATCTTAGAAATGGTATTCAAGCAAACTATGTACATAAGCTTTTCGGACAGTAGAATTATATTTATATATGGATGGCGCGTTATTGCTTTGTATTATTTTAATAATTGTGACAACTAAAATAATTTATTGACATCTTGTCGATTACATAGGTGCACAATATATATGCACAATTATTAGTACAATGATAAGATGATGTGAAAAATAACATACAAATTCTATGTACAGTGATTATGTACATGGTGTCAACGATACAGAGTACAATGGAATATCACCAACAGATCTTCAGCGACATCGCACATTTCTTGGCCGACGAAGGATATGTATATCGCAAAATTTATCGAATAAGTAATGATGGTGGCGATTTGATGAACTAAACGAATACCACAAGAATCTATAACTACAGATATTCTTCCTATACCTTATTAAAGAGAGAGTTTTCCCATAATAAGAATTTGTATATTATTACATAGCATCATTAGCATCATCGTGTCATAATTGCTTTTTTAATATATCTTTACCTATAAGTTCCTTAACAGCTGAAATGTGCTATCTTTTTAGACTTTAACATCGTCATATCAATCTTCGTTTAAATATTTAATACGCCATAGATAAAACCGTAACTGAAATCTAACTTTGAAAAAATCACACATTACTCTTTAATATCTATAGATTTGATGAGGTATCTGAAGAATTCTAACTACGCTCCCATTAGAAACACTGTTTTAGACAACTAAGCGATTTGAAAAAGAGTAAAACAATTGAGTGAGTTACCCCATAGATAAAATCGTATCTGAAATATAACTTTGCAGAAATCACACATCATTCTTCAATATCTATAATTAGCTATGCACCCATTAGAAAAACTTTTCTAGACAACTAAGCGATTTGAAGAAGAGTGAAACAATTGAGTGAGTTACCCCATAGATAAAATCTAACTTTGCAGAAATCACAGGTAACTCTTTAATATCTATAGATTTGATGAGGTATCTGAAGTATTCTAGCTACGCACCCATTAGAAACACTGTTCTAGACTACTAAGATATTTGAAGAAGAGTGAAACAATTAAGTGAGTTACCCATAGATAAAATCTAACTTTGCAGAAATCATACATAACTCTTTAATATCTATAGATTTGATGAGGTATCTGAAGAATTCTAACTACTCACCCATTAGAAACACTGTTTTAGACAACAAAGCGATCTAAAGAAAAGTGAAACAATTGAGTTACGCCATAGATAAAATCTAACTTTGCAGAGATCACACATTACTCTTTAATATCTATGAATTTGATGAGGTATCTGAAGAATTCTAACTACGCGCCCATTAGAAACACTGTTTTAGACAACTAGCGATTTGAAGAAGAGTGAAACAATCGTGTGAGTTACCCCATATATAAAATCTAACTTTGCAGAAATCACACATAACTCTTTAATATCTATAGATTTGATGAAGTATCTGAAGAATTCTAACTACGCTCCCATTAGGAACACTGTTTTAGACAACTAGCGATTTGAAGAAGAGTGAAACAATCGTGTGAGTTACCCCATAGATAAAATCTAACTTTGCAGAAATCACACAGAACTTTTTAATATTTATAGATTTGATGAGGTATCTGAAGAATTCTAGCTACGCACCCATTAGAAACACTGTTCTAGACAACTAAGCGATTTGAAGAAGAGTGAAACAAACGAGTGAGTTACTCCATAGATAAAATCGTAACTGAAATCTAACTTTGCAGAGAAATGACACATTATTCTTCAATATCTATAACTAGCTACGCACCCATTAGAAACACTGTTCTAGACAACTAAGCGATTTGAAGAAGAGTGAAACAATTGAGTGAGTTACCCCATAGATAAAATTTAACTTTGCAGAAATCACACAGAACTTTTTAATATTTATAGATTTGATGAGGTATCTGAAGAATTCTAGCTACGCACCCATTAGAAACACTGTTCTAGACAACTAAGCGATTTGAAGAAGAGTGAAACAAACGAGTGAGTTACCCCATAGATAAATCGTAACTGAAATCTAACTTTGCAGAGAAATGACACATCATTCTTCAATATCTATAACTAGCTACGCACCCATTAGAAACACTGTTCTAGACAACTAAGCGATTTGAAGAAGAGTGAAACAATTGAGTGAGTTACCCCATAGATAAAATCTAACTTTGCAGAAATCACACAGAACTTTTTAATATTTATAGATTTGATGAGGTATCTGAAGAATTCTAGCTACGCACCCATTAGAAACACTGTTCTAGACAACTAAGCGATTTGAAGAAGAGTGAAACAAACGACTGAGTTACCCCATAGATAAAATCGTAACTGAATTCTAACTTTGCATAGAAATGACACATCATTCTTCAACATCTATAACTAGCTACGCACCCATTAGAAACACTGTTCTAGACAACTAAGCGATTTGAAGAAGAGTGAAACAATTGAGTGAGTTACACCATAGATAAAATCTAACTTTGCAGAAATCACACATAACTCTTTAATATCTATAGATTTGATGAGGTATCTGAAGAATTCTAACTACTCACCCATTAGAAACACTGTTTTAGACTACTAAACTATATAAAGAAGAGTGAAACAATTGAGTGAGTTACACCATAGATAAATCTAACTTTGCAGAAATCACACATAACTCTTTAATATCTATAGATTTGATGAGGTATCTGAAGAATTCTAACTACTCACCCATTAGAAACACTGTTTTAGACAACTAAGCGATTTGAGGTAGAGTGAAACAATTGAGTGAGTTACCCCATAGATAAAATCTAACTTTGCAGAAATCACACATAACTCTTTAATATCTAAAGATATGATGAGGTATCTGAAGAATTCTAACTACGCGCCCATTAGAAACACTGTTTTAGACAACTAGCGATTTGAAGAAGAGTGAAACAATCGTGTGAGTTACCCCATAGATAAAATCTAACTTTGCAGAAATCACACATAACTCTTTAATATCTAAGATTTGATGAGGTATCTGAAGAATTCTAGCTACGCACCCATTAGAAACACTGTTTTAGACAACTAAGCGGTTTGAAGAAGAGTGAAACAATTGAGTGAGTTACCCCATTGATAAAATCTAACTTTGCAGAAATCACACATAATTCTTTAATATCTATAGATTTGATGAGGTATCTGAAGAATTCTAGCTACGCACCCATTAGAAACACTGTTTTAGACAACTAAGCGATTTGAGGTGGAGTGAAACAATTGAGTTAGTTACCCCATAGATAAAATCTAACTTTGCAGAAATCACACATACCTCTTTAATATCTATAGATTTGATGAGGTATCTGAAGAATTCCAACTACGCTCCCATTAGAAACACTGTTTTAGACAACTAAGCTATTTGAAGAAAAGTAAAACAATCGAGTGAGTTATCCCATAGATAAAACCGTAACTGAAATCAAATTTGCAGAAATCACACATCACTCTTTAATATTTATTGATTTGATGAGGTATCTGAAGAATTCTAGCCACGCATCCATTAGAAACACTGTTTTAGACAACTAAGCGATTTGAAGGAGAGTGAAACAATTGAGTGAGTTACATCATAGATAAAATCCTAACTGAAATCTAACTTTGCAGAAATCACACATCGTTCTTCAATATCTATAACTAGCTACGCACCCATTAGAAACACTGTTTTAGACAAATAAGCTCTTTAAAGAAGAATGAAACAATCAAGTGAGTGAGAGCTAAATCCCAGCAGAAGAAGAAGGAAAAGCCAGGGCCACACCGATGCAAATTTAAGCACTAAGCGGAGCGTAGTTTCCTTGTTGTTCGACGAGGTGCTGAGAGTGTCGGTTCCGCTCGCCAAATTTCTATTGGGCGCCTTTGGACCAATGAAATCTTTAGAAAATGAAAGGATTTAATTTAAAGAAGGACTTTATACACTTTCAATTCAATCTTTTGTATATTTATTTAGGTCATTTTAATTTGACTGATCAGATTCTGATCTAGAATGTACCATCTTCGAATATACAGGGTAAAATGAATTCCCCAATGATTTGGGTATAGCACTGATTGATGCAAATGGTCATTTAAATGAAATACCATTTGGACGTCCCCAATGAGTTTAAGTATCTAAAACGAAGTCCTGTACCTTTTAAAGGCACATTTAACTGCTTCTACTTGTGTAGACACGTAGTGTACTTTCAATTTATGAACTTGTTTGAAATTGAGGTGGAAACAATTTAAGTTCATAATCTTATATCTCTTTACATGTTTGATTGTGAACAGCCAATAGTCGACAGGAATTGCCTTTAGAAATACACCTAATCTTTTGATTGTTATAAAAATGATTATTGAAACGAATTTCTTTTAAAAAGAAAAAAACCCATTGTTTGAAAAAAAAAAAAGATTTTTCTAGGATTCTAGACTGAATATATATATCAGAATCGCGTAAAGCTAAATGTCTAAAAGCACTAACATTAATCTTATCTTAAATTATTATATTATAACCGTGATGTAAAGCACACATTTGCCACACATTCACAAGCCGTTAAAAATATTATAATTAAATTAATTACACGCCTTGTCAAATGATCATTTTTACCGATCCTTTGAGAGTTGATTAATGGTTCTGTGCTAGTTTTCTAAAGAGTTTTTTTTTGGCTCTGTGTTGGGGTTTTCTGAGGATTTTCCATATTCTTTCTTAGGACTTTTGATGTAATTCTGTATTCAAAATTCAAAACTATTATAGACAGGTATGAATTTTTTTAATAAACAATTTATACTGTCCTTACTGCAATGGAAAACTTAATGGGAGGGCCTGGATCATCAGTGGTGAACCCTCCCAGCGATTTCGCCAGTTTTAATCTACCATACCGCTGTTATATTGCACACACACATTTTTCGATCTTTATTTTATAGTGATACTGAAGCTAGACTTCTTAGAATGGGTATTTCAGATGAACTATGGACAAGCGCTTTGAGGACAGTAGAATTACATATAATTATAAATATATAATTAGTAGCAGTAGAAATTGTTTATTAAAAAAAATAATAATAATCTATACGCGTTTATAATAGTTTCGAATTTTGATAACAGATGGCGCGCTAATGCATCATAATAAAATTCTGTAATATTTCTTTGATTATTCAGTAAATATTTACTTTCTTAATTATTTTGTGATGATTCTGGTATTGCCGTAGATTTTAATTGTTATACAAATTCTCGGAGAGAGAGAAAGAGTGATAGAGTTCAGAGTAATATATTATTCCTCACAACTCTGGGTCTATTCTGATTGTGTCTGGTATATGTTGTTTTTTATCTCCAATGTATCATCCCTGATTCCAGTCACGTGTTCCATCGGTTTAACGACGTCATATTGTGTGGCCTATCAGACGACCATCACTTCCCAATTTAGAGCTCCATGCCTGGCTGGACCTTAATTACTTCTTAATTGGCTGTGTGCACTTCATCGCTAATTAAAGAACAAAGCCGTTTGTTTGCTGAGGTAGAACTCCTTGATAACAAAGTAATCACCACCAATTATAAGGTCCAACGACATCTTACAGGATTGAATTAATGCTTGGCGCTTTAATTTATAATCCAGGATTTCTATTACAAATATTATACCTTTATATATTGTTAATGATGTGATAAAGATGCTTAAATTGTTGAGTTTATACAGTATGTGTGCTCTCTAAAAGATAGACACATTGATATTTTAATAATTACTTTTTTAATTGTTGTAGAGTATTTTGAAATTATATATATATAATACATTATAATATAATGCGGCTTGTGATTGTAAAACGACATTTGAAAATTATCCCGCATGTGTTTCTTTTGAACGAAAAATCAAAATTTATTTCAAGGAGAAATAATGATTATTTCTAACCTTATGGATGAGGTATGAAAGGATGAATTGTGAAGAGTAATGATAAACGGAAAAATAAAAGTGTCCAGGGATGGGATTCCCATCAATACCTCATCAATAAGGTTAGAAATAATCGTTATTTCTTCTTAAAATGAATTTGATTTTTCGTTCAAAAGAAACACATGCGGGATAATTTTCAAATGTCGTTTTACAATATATATATGTTTGAAAATTGGATAATCCATATATTAAATTATTTTAAAATGCTTAATTTGGATCATATAGTTTTATTTTCCAATATTTCTTATGGCAACTCGCCAAACTTCTTTGGGGAACAAGATTTATTCTTCAAGCATCTCAAAACAATCTTGTTCCCCGAAGAAGTTTGGCGAGTTGCCATACGATATATTGGAAAATAAAACTATATGATCCAAAATAAGCATTTTAAAATAATATACAACTGAGAAACGTTCACCTGGGGACCATGGTTTCTGGATTATCTTCAGTCTAGGGTGGTCATGAGATCCACAAGGGAATATCTTCATAATTTGCAAAGTCCACTCTGGACTGAAGAGGGATAGAAATAGTATTTGGAAAATTCTGGAATAATTAAAAATCGAGCATCTCAAAACAATCTTGTTCCCCGAAGAAGTTTGGCGAGTTGCCATACGAAATATTGGAAAATAAAACTATATGATCCAAAATAAGCATTTTAAAATAATATATCTATATATGTGAGAAAAAATGGTTCCAAAGTGAAATTGTACAAGGATCAGGTGAAATTGTACAAGGATCAGGTTAAATTGTACAAGGATCAGGTGAAATTGTACAAGGATCAGGTGAAATTGTACAAGGATCAGGTGAAATTGTACAAGGATCAGGTGAAATTGTACAAGGATCAGGTGAAATTGTACAAGGATCAGGTGAAATTGTACAAGGATCAGGTGAAATTGTACAAGGATCAGGTGAAATTGTACAAGGATCAGGTGGATAAATTAAGACATCTCCTGATTGTGCAACTAAAAGTTGTTTGCGCTGTCTGTTAGAATGAATATCAACTAATCTTTAGTTTTTAATTATTATAGAATTTTCCAAATACTCTTTCAATCCCTCTTCAGTTCAGAGTGGACTTTGCAAATTATGAAGATATTCCCTTGTGGATCTCATGTCCACCCTAGACTGAAGATAATCTAGAAACCATGGTCCCCAGGTGGACGTTTCTCAGGTTGTAAAACGACATTTGAAATACTATCCAGCATGTGTTTCTTTTCAACGAAAAATCAAAATTTATTTAAAGGAGAAATAACCATTATTTCTAACCTTTTGGATGAGGTATGAAAGGATGAATTGTGAAGAGTAATGATAAACGGAAAAATAAAAGTGTCCAGGGATGGGAATCGAACCCACAGTGTTCCGCTTACTGGGCAGATGCCACGTCCACTAGGCCTTTCTCAGGTTGTCTAAACTGGTGTTGCGGCTTTGTCACTGACCAATTTGCGGAGACAGTCAATAGATGGCGTTCAGTTTTAGCGTCTATTTGGATAAGAGATGCGACCTTTATTTTATAGACTAGTAGAATAGGCATGAAGACAACTAGTTTAAATCTGATTAATAAAACCTATAGCAGTATACATTTCCCAAATAAAAAAGAAACATTTCCGTAGTCATTTTACTATGTAGCTATTGAAAAATCACGGATAAGATGAATCATGCTATAAGTACCTCCATCTTATGATTTATCAGGTAGGCCCGTTCGGTATCAAATTCCATGTTCAGATTACCAACTTGATGATTTCATAGCCACGGATGACTCAGATTAATGCTATTGTGCATTTTCGCTCAATGTGTATTTCTCTTACAAATAATTTCTTTAGAACATATTTAGAGTGATTTAAGAAATGAAACTACTTTAGAACGCATTTTTAATACATTTAAAATTAAAAACTTTATACTGTTCTTGGTGTAATTAAAAGGTATTGGAAGTACCTGAAGAGCTCATAATATACAGTGTGCATCTTTACGAAACATTGGTTCATGAAATTTGGCGTTAGAACTAATAAATGTTATTATATTCGTTTTATTTACTAAGTAAATTCTGGAGTTCCGGAGCTCCATGATTCCTTTCTTCCTGTGGTGAATCTGTATAAGACCGGTGGTCTTAATAAAGCTTCGTGGGTGTGTGATTTACTAAGCTAATTCTGGAGTGCAGGAGCTCCATCTATGATTCCTTTCTTCCTGTGGTGAATCTGTATAAGACCGGTGATCTTAATAAAGCTTTGTGTGTGTGTGATTTACTAAGAATATTCTGGAGTGCAGGAGCTCCATCTATGATTCCTTTTTTCCTGTGGTGAATCTGTATAAGACCGGTGATCTTAATAAAGCTTTGTGTGTGTGTGATTTACTAAGAAAATTCTGGAATGCAGGATCTCCATCTATGATTCCTTTCTTCCTGTGGTGAATCTGTATAAGACCGGTGGTCTTAATAAAGCTTTGTGTGTGTGTGATTTACTATGAAAATTCTGGAATGCAGGAGCTCCATCTATGATTCCTTTCTTCCTGTGGTGAATCTGTATAAGACCGGTGATCTTAATAAAGCTTTGTGTGTGTGTGATTTACTAAGAAAATTCTGGAATGCAGGAGCTCCATCTATGATTCCTTTCTTCCTGTGGTGAATCTGTATAAGACCGGTGATCTTAATAAAGCTTTGTGTGTGTGTGTGATTTACTAAGAAAATTCTGGAATGCAGGAGCTCCATCTATGATTCCTTTCTTCCTGTGGTGAATCTGTATAAGACCGGTGATCTTAATAAAGCTTTGTGTGTGTGTGATTTACTAAGAAAATTCTGGAATGCAGGAGCTCCATCTATGATCCCTTTCTTCCTGTGGTGAATCTGTATAAGACCGGTGATCTTAATGAAGCTTTGTGTGTGTGTGATTTACTAAGAATATTCTGGAGTGCAGGAGCTCCACACATCTATGATTCCTTTCTTCCTGTGGTGAATCTGTATAAGACCGGTGATCTTAATAAAGCTTTGTGTGTGTGATTTACTAAGCTAATTCTGGAGTGCAGGAGCTCCATCTATGATTCCTTTCTTCCTGTGGTGAATCTGTATAAGACCGGTGGTCTTAATAAAGCTTTGTGTGTGTGTGATTTACTAAGAAAATTCTGGAGTGCAGGAGCTCCATCTATGATTCTTTTGTTCCTATAGTAAATCTGTATAAGACCGGTGGTCTTAATAAAGCTTTGTGTGTGTGATTTACTAAGCAAATTCTGGAATGCAGGAGCTCCATCTATGATTCCTTTTTTCCTATGGTGAATCTGTATAAGACCGGTGATCTTAATAAAGCTTTGTGTGTGTGTGATTTACTAAGCTAATTCTGGAGTGCAGGAGCTCCATCTATGATTCCTTTCTTCCTGTGGTGAATCTGTATAAGACCGGTGATCTTAATAAAGCTTTGTGTGTGTGATTTACTAAGAAAATTCTGGAATGCAGGGCCTCCATCTATGATTCCTTTCTTCCTGTGGTGAATCTGTATAAGACCGGTGATCTTAATAAAGCTTTGTGTGTGTGTGATTTACTAAGCAAATTCTGGAGTGCAGGAGCTCCATCTATGATTCCTTTCTTCCTGTGGTGAATCTGTATAAGACCGGTGATCTTAATAAAGCTTTGTGTGTGTGTGATTTACTAAGAAAATTCTGGAATGCAGGAGCTCCATCTATGATTCCTTTCTTCCTGTGGTGAATCTGTATAAGACCGGTGATCTTAATAAAGCTTTGTGTGTGTGTGATTTACTAAGCTAATTCTGGAGTGCAGGAGCTCCATCTATGATTCCTTTCTTCCTGTGGTGAATCTGTATAAGACCGGTGGTCTTAATAAAGCTTTGTGTGTGTGTGATTTACTAAGCTAATTCTTATTATAATTAAAAAAAAAAACTTTATAGATAGAGGTTGCCTTGCCGTCATTCATTGTTCTTTAAATAAAAAACACTTCGGTCAGAAGAGTTTTTATTGTTTCGACAAAATTACTTTGCTCCCATCAAGAAAAAATTAAGAATAAACTTTATATAAAGGCTTTAAAAATATGTTTGAGGTATTAGGGCGTTCTTAAGCGGTCTTTCAAATTTAAAACAACATAGAGAACACGAGTCATTAGTACTATTATTACATTTTTCCTTACGAATACAAAAGTTATTTGTCGAAACGTCGAAAAATTAAAAAATCTACTGGCTGAAGTGTCTTTCATTAAAAATAAATCAATTTTACGGTAAAAAAACTTCGTTCGCTGTATTTCTATATTCTCTTTCGTGGAAGATGCATCCTTATATTTATATATGAAATAAAATTATATCCGGTTTTTGTTATTCATGTAAGGGTCGAAATTTCATTTTTATTCTATATACGCTTAAAATAAAAGTGCACTCTGTGAAAACTCGTTCATTGCCCGGGCCATTTGTCTAGTATTCTACATTTGAATTTATTTAATATCTATATATATAAAAATGAATGTATGTGTGTCTGTTTGTCCTTTATGCCTGACCAAACCACTCATTGGAACGCCATGAAACTTTGGGAAGTTATTTAGTATAGTACTGGGAAGGTTTCTAGCAAATAAAATTTTTGAAATAACTTTTCGCTTTAAAATAATCGAGATAAATATTCTAATTTATCTGTTATAATTCAACAATCTGCTCTAAATATTATCATGATGATACGATGATTTTGTAATGTAGAAAATTAGGAAAGACAAAATTCAGGATGACACGGCAATTTATTTGAGACAAGAATAATGATACAATTCCAAGGCAAGATACTATTCCTTTAACTTCCAATTACCGAGGGAACCAATTAATATTGATTTTATTCAACTTATCGAGTATTTTTCAAGGGACCGGGAAAAAATGTTCACTTTATTGAGAGATTCGGTAGACAAACCTTTACTCGGGTAAAACCCGGGCGAAGCCGGGTACGTCCATACAAGAATAATGATACAATTCCAAGGCAAGATACTATTCCTTTAACTTCCAATTACCGAGGGAACCAATTAATATTGATTTTATTCAACTTATCGAGTATTTTTCAAGGGACCGGGAAAAAATGTTCACTTTATCGAGAGATTCGTTAGACAAACCTTTACTCGGGTAAAACCCGGGCGAAGCCGGGTACGTCCGCTAGTTCTAAATGAATGTGTGCACAATTTAGATAAAGAAATGAATTTTAAAATACAGTTAAACCTGTCTATAGCACCCCTCTAAATAGCGCCCCCCTATCTATAGCGCCCGATTTTAAATACGTAGTACGATGCGATTTACATTAAAAGTCACCTGTCTATAGCACCCCCTCTCTATAGCACCATATTTTGGTGAGTCCCAAGAGGGGGCGCTATAGACAGGTTTAACTGTACTTTTTTAGGTAAACGGTATTATTTAAAATGCACTTAAAATAAGAATAAAATTATTTCAGATATATACTATTATCAATAAATTTGACTTATAAATAAAGTAATAAAAGTGGATTTGCGCACGATCATCATATAGTGAGTGAATAGGTGAAAAATAGTGTAAACCGAAAACTTTCTAACCATCTTCTTTATATTGTTTCACATTATGTAAACTATTGAAATGAATGATTATAATTGTTTAATATAGCGATACTTCTCGAATAATAATCAATTATCGAATTAAAATACAAACATTAGGCCTCAAGGAAAAAGTTAATACAGTTAAACCTTTCTATTGCGCCCCCTCTTAATAGCTCCTTCCTCTCTATAGCGTCCGATTTTAAACATTAAAATGTAAACATTTTACATTAAAAGTGACCTGTCTATAGCACCCTATTTTGGTGAGTCCCAAGAGGAGGCGCTATAGACAGGTTTAACTGTATATACATGTGGTATTTCGGTGATCTGTCGTGATGGTGGTGAGTGGTAAAGCACACAGAGACGACTCAAAGGGGAATCCGAGGCATCAGAGAGAGAGAAAACGCAGAGACCAAGTTGCGGCCGGCGGGCCACTTACTAACGATCGGTCTGCTGCTGCTGTCTGCTATCTTGCATCTGCTGAACTGACTACCCATTGTCTGCGGGGCAAGCCCTTTTTATATGCTCAAGCGTTACGTCATCGGACGTATGGCGCCGCGTTGTCAGGGCGATTGATCTCAGGTTTTGGTAGTTTAGTTTTGGTTTCTACGTTCTCTCTAGATGTACCTCTGTATTTAATTGAACACACAAAAACGATACATACAAAGTTAATTGATTAAAGGAGTATTGGGTACAATGATTGAAAGTCCATATTAGAGTAGGGGGTGTAAAAAGAGGTGGTGAGTATTTACACAGGTGTTTATGATTCTTAAATTACCACATACATATATATTGTCTATATCTCTATATATATAAAAATGAATGTTTGTTGGTCCGTTCGTAAGTGATAATCTTCTACATCGCTCAACCGATCGTGATGAAACTTTGGGAAGTTGTTTAGTATACTACCGGGATGGTTTCTGGCTAATTAATCTTTAGAAATAACCTTTCGTTGCATTTTTATTTACAATAAAACGTAAATTCACTCGCAATCAGCGCCCCCTCGCGGCAGGCGTATGGCCTGAAATAGCCTCGCATGAGTGTATTTGTAACGTCAAGCTCAGCCTATAGGTTAGGTACACAGCTTCGTACCCCCACAACCTAGGTTCGAGGCTCAGCGTGGGTGTTTTTTTTTTTAATATCTTTTATATTATTGTAGCAAATTATTAAAAATATTATTTTATTTAAAATGTAGGCTTTTTAAAATAAAAATTAACATAAATAATTTTTAAATAATATTTATAACAAACCTAGGTTCGAGGCTCAGCGTGGGTGTCTTTTTTATTTTCATTTCTTTTATATTATGGTAGCAAAGTCTTTTTTTACAGCATTATTATATTTTAATTGGTTTATTTTAAATATGTTTGTTATGAAGGCTCTATGTAACACTATTTAGAGCACATTTTACATTTTAAACACCTAAGCACCCCTCTTTTTAATATTGTAGCAAAGTATTAAAAGTATTATTTTATTTTAGATGTTTGCCATGAAACTTTGGGAAGTTGTTTAGTATACTACCGGGACGATTTCTGGCGAATTATTTTAAAATAATATTTATAACAATAATTATAGCAAATTTTAAGACATATTTTTAAATTCTGTGTTTGTGCATATATAAATATTTTACAAAAATTGTGAGAACGTTCTATTAGAATATCTCAAAAACAAAAAACAATACATATAAACAAGTTCACTGACATTTATTAATGCTAGCCCTTTATTGTAAATATTACAACTTAGCCACAGCAACGCGTGGCCGGGTTCGCTAGTAGTTTATATAAACAATATAAGAATTCTAATTCTATTGACGGTTCAATGTAAATATTTACTCCTGTAGAAAGGCTTTCTTACCCGAAAGCTAGAGATATTTATAAATAAACGATTTGTAAAAAAAAGAAACTTTTCACTGGAGGCCTAATGTTTGTATTTTAATATTGAGACTTATAAAAAAAAGCATAGGACACCTCTCCCGCCAAATTAAACGTCAAAACTTTTCGCCATCTATGGCAAATATTCCATCTATAGTGATTCTTAATAAAATCTTCAGTGAAGGGGATACAATATGCCATCTTTTTGTAACTACTGCAGTTGTTGAGTTAGATATATATGGGGAAGTCGGCTATTGTCCATTTTCAGAATTCTAAGCCAGAACCTGAGTGTTAATTTCAACACTGTTACTCCCAGTGACATTCGTCCGCATTTCATACCCAGTATATAACCGGGAATATATCTAGGCAAATTCAAGAGCCGTCAGAGAAAATTTTCGCGAATCCCGTTTACTAAGATTTTCTGGTTATTGGCCCAAATCGGAGCTGCATATAGCGAGGATGACAGAACCATCCAAGAACCTGAGTGAGGATTTGATAGAGTTTATTTTATATTTGGTTAGTATTTCCCAAACCGCTTAATAGTATTTAGCGACTTGTTTTTAAAAAGTTGCTCCACCTGAGTTGTATTTGAAGTTGTCAGCTGGTAACCCAAATACATGTATATAGATGTTGTCATGAGAGGTATTTGTCCCCAGAACCAAATGTCAGAGAGAGCCAGTCGACCTCCATTTATAAACACCATAACTCTTGATTTCTTTTGGTTCAAAGTTAGGAAATTTTCTTCGAAATATTTTCTCGAGTAAATTTATATTTATCTGAAGATTTATTTAGGATTCTCCCAAAATCACAATGTCATCTGCGAACAGAAGGAGGTGTATGTTTCCATAATTCGGTAAAAAGATACTTGGTGCATCATCATTTAAAGAAACTAGTTCATTTAGAAAAAGGATAAATAAGTAAGGTGATAGATGCTTTACCCTGTAGGACTCCTGATTGTATTTTTATAAATTCCGTAAGTAAGCCGTTCCATCTAACTGTTGCTGACATCTGAGTATGATAGCTCTGTATGACTGATGAAACGGTCGCTCAAACCATAAGCTGCTAACTTTTCCCAAAGAAGAAGGGGTGGTACAGTATAAAATACCTTTTTGATATCCACAAAAAAGCGTATAATTTCCTCCTTTAGTGGCTCAGCGTCATTTGATTCAGTGAGGTAAGTGTGAAAAATGGTCTTGACAGGAATTTCCTTTTCTGAAACCCGCTTGATTTTTCGCCAATATCCCCCTTTTTTTCTATATAGCTGTTCAACCTAGTCTTTAATATGAATGTAAAGATCTCCGATAAGTAGAATAACAATGATATTCCTCTATAGTTTGATGGTGAATTTGGGTCGCCGTTTTTGAAGATAGGATGAATGATTGTTCTTGTCCACGTTGAGAGAACTTATATTCAAAACTAAAACCTTCTAAAAACAAAAGAAACTAATATAAAACATTATTGTATAAATTTAACGCATATTCAGTTGAAGCGCGCTTTGAAAGTTTTATATAATGATGCACTAGCGCGCCATCTGTTTAATTTCAAAAATAATCTTACGCCTTTAAAAAGGTTTTATATCTATATATATAAAAATGAATGTATGTCTGTTTGTTTGTTTGTTTGTTTGTTTGTTTGTCCTTTATGCCTGACCAAACCACTCATTGGATCGCCATGAAACTTTGGGAAGTTATTTAGTATAGTACTGGGAAGGTTTCTAGCAAATAAAATTTTGAAATAACTTTTCGCCTAGAAATAATCAAGATAAATATTATAATTTATCTGTTATAATTCAACAATCTGCTCTAAATATTATCATGATGATACGATGATTTTGTAATGTAGAAAATTAGGAAAGACAAAATTCAGGATGACACGGCAATTTATTTGAGACAAGAATAATGATACAATTCAAAGGCAAGATACTATTCCTTTAACTTCCAATTACCGAGGGAACCAATTAATATTGATTTTATTCAACTTATCGAGTATTTTTCAAGGGACCGGGAAAAAAATGTTCACTTTATCGAGAGATTCGTTAGACAAACTTTTACTCGGGTAAAACCCGGGCGAAGCCGGGCGGGTCCGCTAGTAATAGATATTTTATCTTAATATGATATCTGTCATAGTTTTCACTGTATATAAATTAAGTTTAAGCTTTATACATATATAGATACAGATATTTATTCATGCTTCTTTCTAAATAGATTTATAATCACTACATTGAGAAAGGAAATTTTTTATTCTGTGAATGACGATTTGAAATGGCACAAAGGTATATTAATTTTGATTACGTTTCCACAAAAATAAAATGCAATTTATTTTATCTAGAAATACATTTTCAAAATTTTTAAATAAATATATTTTTAAAAATTCATATTAAATGTATATTTAAATATATATGCAATGATTTTAAAATATTTATGCGGTTACAGATTCATCAAAAAAGACTTTCATTATTTCGGAAAAAATGAAAGATTTCTTGTCTCTCTCTCTCTTTCCTCTATATTCAAACTTACAAAAAAAAAATTGCGAAAAGTAATTCTATAATAATGAGACCCAAATCTCGTGTCATAAAATGGTCCTCCTCTACCCAAATTTACGTGAAGAACATCCCCTTTGCTTCTACAGAAGAAGAGCTTACAGAGTTCTTCAGCAGCTATGGTCATGTCACCAACACCCGTATCATCAGCGATCCAAGAACCAACAGGTCCAGAGGCAACGCCTTCGTGACCTTCGCCACGCAGCAGGCAGTAGATACTGTACTCAGGAGTGAGGAGCCAATTGTCCTCGCTGGCAGGACCCTTTCTTTTGCTGCCGCTTGCTCCGCCCCTAGGACTGAAGTCCCCGCCACACTCGAGCCCAGAAGTCCAGCTTCTCCCAGAGACAATTCTCGGGACTACAGAAAAAGCCTGCACATCACCGGGATTGAGAGGCCGGTCCGTGGAGTTGACATCCGCAAATATTTCCAGGAGCAGCACAACAGGAATGTCGTCCGTGTCTACATTCCAAAGGAACGTGACACTGGCAACTTCCGTAACTACGGTTTTGTCACCTTTGAAACGGTCGAGGAAACTGAGGGTCTGGTGGGCAACCACACAATCCAGGGTGTGACCCTTAGGGTTAACAAGTCTAGGGAGCCAAGGTCCGGCCGTCGAGAGTTGCAACCTCAACGACCTCTAAGGCAGGAACGTGTAGTTCAAAAACCTGAGGTGCAGGAGCCTGAGGTTCAGGAACCTGAAGTAAAGGAACCTGGTGTGCAGGAGCCTGAGGTACAGAAGCCTGAGGTACAGAAGCCTGAGGTGCAGGAGCCTGAAGTAAAGGAACCTGAGGTGCAGGAGCCTGAAGCGAAGAAATCTGAAGAGCAGGAGCCTGAGGAGGAGACTCCTAAAAAGGAATAAAGATCAAGAACCATTTTCTAAATATAACAAATAAAAATTTGCTTTTATTAATTAATTTCGGATTTCATTAAGAAAAAATGGTCATTAATGTAACGATCTCAAGGAAATATTGGACATATTATATGGTTGTAAACAATATATAGGTGTATGTGTGTATATATGTATATATTTTAAATTTAATGATGTAACTGTAAATAAAATTCAAAGAATATCTCTATATATGTAAATAATATTTATGAATCTTTCTTAGTTACTTTCTGTGTGTGTGTATCTTTCCTGGTTGAATATTTTCTTTGTTATATTTGTATGTACATTTAGCGCAAGTGTCCCTAGGGGGACATGGCGTTTTGAATTGAAATAAATAAATTAATAAAATATTTCTCTATTTTTAAAAATATTCAAACGTGTTTTATACGCTCCCATATTTTCTGCTATATAATTCTGATAATTATAAAAATATTTTTTTTGATAATTTTTTTTAGGTAAAGGGTATTATTTAAAATTTATTTGAAAGAGAAGAATAAAATTATTTCAGATATATACTATCAATACATTTTATTTATCAATAAAGTAATAAAAGTGGCTTTGCGTGCGTACTCATCATATAGTGAGTGAATAGGTAAAAATAGTTAACTTGAAAACTTTCTAACCACTTTCTTCATATTGATTCACATTATGTAAACTATTGAAATGAATGATTATAATTGTTTAATATAGCGATACTTCTCGAATAATAATCAATTATAGAATTTAAATACAAACTTTAGGCCTCAAGGGAAAAGTTAATACAGTTAAACCTCTCTATAGCGCCCCCTCTAAATAGCTTCGTCCTCTCTATAGCGCCCGATTTTAAACATTAAAATGTAAACATTTTACATTAAAAGTGACCTGTCTATAGCACCCTATTTTGGTGAGTCCTAAGAGGAGGCGCTATAGACAGGTATAACTGTATACACATATATATTGTCTATGTAGTTTATATAGACAATAAAAATCCTTACTCTATTGGCGGTTCAATGTAAATATTCACTCCCGTAGAAAGGTTTTCTTGCCAGAAAGCTAGAGATATTTATAAATAAAAGATTTGTAAAAAAGAAATTTTTCCCTGTAGGCCTGATGTTTGTATTTTAATAGTGATACTTATAAAAAAAGCCTAGGACTCCTCTCCCGTCAAATTAAACGTCAAAACTATACGCCATATATGGCAAATATTCCATCTATAGTGATACTTAATAAAATCTTCAGTGAGGGGAATAGAAGATGGCACCTTTTTGTTACTACTGCAGTAGTTGAGTTAGACTATATGGAGAAGTCAGCTATTGTCCGTTTTCAGAATTCTAAGCCAGAACCTGAGTGTCAACACTGTAACTCCCAGTGACGTTCGTCCACATTCCAACCGCAGAATATAACCGGGAGTATATCTAGGTAAATTTGAGAGCCTACAGAGAAAATTGTCGGGAATTCCGTTTACCGAGTTTTTCTGGTTATTGGCCCAAATCGGAGCTGCATATAGCAAGGTTGACACAATCATCCAAGAACCTGAGTGAGGATTTGATAGAATTGATTTATGATTTGGTTAGTATTTCTCAAATCGCTTAATAACATTTAATGACTTGTTTTTGAAAAGTTGTTCCGCCTGTTGAGTTTTAGTTGTCAGTTGGTAACCCAAATATATGTATTTAGATGTTGTCATGAGAGGAATTTGTCCCCAGAAACAAACGTCAGAGCAGGCCAATCAACCTCCATTTTAAAACCCTATAACCTTTGATTTCTTTTGATTCAGAAATAGGAAATTTTATTCGAAATAATTTCTGAGTATATTATAATCATCTGAAGGTTTATTTTGGATTCTCCCAAAATCACAATGTCATCTGCGAACAGAAGGAGGTGTATGTTTCCATAATTCGGTAAATGGATACTTGGCATGTCCGCATCATTATAAAAAGAAACTAGGTCATTCAGAAAAAGGACACATAAGTAAGATGATAGACGCTTCACCCTGTAGAACTCCTGATTGTATTTTTATAAATTCTGTAAGTAAGCCGTTCCATCTAACTATTGATGAAATTTAAGTATAATAGCTCATTATGAGACTGATGAAACGGTCTCTCAAACCATAAGCTGCTAACTTTTCCCAAAGAAGAAAGTGTGGTATAGTATAAAAAGCCTTTATGATATCCACAAAAAAGCGAATAATTTCCTCTTTTTGTTGCTCAACGTCATTTGATTCAGTGAGGTAAGTGTGAAAAATGGGCTTGACAGGAATTTCCTTTTCTGAAACCCGCTTGATTTTTCGCCAATATTCCCATTTTTTCTATCCAGCTGTTCAACCTAGTCTTTAATATGTATATAAAGAGTCTGTGATAAGTTGGATAACAATGATATTCCTCTATAGTTTGATGGTATATTTGGGACGTCGTTTTTGGAAGATAGGATGAATGATTGTTCTTGTCCACGTTGAGAGAACTTATAATCAATACTAAAACCTTCTAAAAACAAAATAAACTAATATAAAACATTATTGTATAAATTTAACGCATATTCAGTTAAAGCGCGCTTTGAAAGTTTTATATAATGATGCACTAGCGCGCCATCTGTTCAATTTCAAAAATAATCTTACGCCTTTAAAAAGGTTTTATATAATAGATATTTTATCTTAATATGAATTCCGTCATAGTTTTCACTGTATAAAAATTAAGTTTAAGCTTTATACATATATAGATACAGATATTTATTCATGCTTACATTGTGAAGGAAATTTTTTATTCTGTGAATGATGATTTGAAATGGCACAAAGGTATATTAATTTTGATTACGTTTCCACAAAAATAAAATGCGATTTATTTTATCTAGAAAAACATTTTCAAAAATTTTAAATAAATATATTTTTAAAAATTCATATTAAATATATATTTAAATATATATGCAATGATTTTAAAATATTTAGGCGGTTACAAATTCATCAAAAAACACTTTCATTATTTCGGAAAAAATAAGAGATTTCTTGTCTCTCTCTCTCTTTCCTCTATATTCAAACTTACAAAAAAAAAATTGTGAAAGGTATTACAAATATATTGAGACCCAATTCTCGTGTCATAAAATGGTCCCCCCTCTACCCAGATTTACGTGAAGAACATCCCCTTTGCTTCCACAGAAGAAGAGCTTACAGAGTCCTTCAGCAGCTATGGTCATGTCACCAACACCCGTATCATCAGCGATCCAAGAACCAACAGGTCCAGAGGCTACGGCTTCGTGACCTTCGCCACCCAGCAGGCAGTAGATACTGTACTCAGGAGTGAGGAGCCAATTGTCCTCGCTGGCAGGACCCTTTCTTTTGCTGCCGCTTGCCCCACCCCTAGGACTGAAGTCCCCGCTACACTCGAGCCCAGAAGTCCAGCTTCACCCAGAGACAATTCTCGGGACTACAGAAAAAGCCTGCACATCACCGGGATTGAGAGGCCGATCCGTGGAGTTGACATCCGCAAATATTTCCAGGAGCAGCACAACAGGAATGTCGTCCGTGTCTACATTCCAAAGGAACGTGACACTGGCAACTTCCGTAACTACGGTTTTGTCACATTTGAAACGGTCGAGGAAACTGAGGGTCTGGTGGGCAACCACACCATCCAGGGTGTGACCCTTAGGGTTAACAAGTCTAGGGAGCCAAGGTCCGGCCGTCGTGAGTTGCAACCTCAACGACCTCTAAGGCAGGAACGTGTAGTTCAAAAACCTGAGGTGCAGGAGCCTGAGGTTCAGGAACCTGAAGTAAAGGAACCTGGGGTGCAGGAGCCTGAGGTACAGAAGCCTGAGGTGCAGGAGCCTGAAGTAAAGGAAACTGAGGTGCAGGAGCCTGAGGCGAAGAAATCTGAAGAGCAGGAGCCTGAGGAGGAAACTCCTAAAAAGGAATAAAGATCAAGAACCATTTTCTAAATATAACAAATAAAAATTTGCTTTTATTAATATATTTTGGATTTCAATAAGAAAAATGGTCTTTAATGTAACGATCTCAAGGAAATATTGGACATATTATATGGTTGTAAACAATATATAGGTGTATGTGTGTATATATGTATATAATTTAAATTTAATCATGTAACTGTAAATAAAATACAAAGAATATCTCTTTATGTAAATAATATTTATGAATCTTTCTAAGTTACTTTCTGTGTGTGTGTGTGTGTGTGTGTGTATCTTTCCAAGTTGAATATTTTCTTTGTTATATTTGTATGTACATTTAGCGCAAGTGTCCCTAGGGGGACATGGCGTTTTGAATTGAAATAAATAAATTAATAAAATATTTCTCTATTTTTAAAAATATTCAAACGTGTTTTATACGCTCCCATATTTTCTGCTATATAATTCTGGATATTATAAAAATATTTTTTTGATAATTTTTTTTGGTAAAGGGTATTATTTAAAATGTATTTAAAAGAATAATAAAATTATTTCAGATATATACTATCAATACATTTTATTTATCAATAAATTAATAAAAGTGGCTTTGCGTGCGTACTTATCATATAGTGAGTGAATAGGTAAAAAATAGTTAACTTGAAAACTTTCTAACCATCTTCTTCATATTGATTCACATTATGTAAACTATTGAAATGAATGATTATAATTGTTTAATATAGCGATACTTCTCGAATAATAATCAATTATAGAATTAAAATACAAACTTTAGGCCTCAAGGGAAAAGTTAATACAGTTAAACCTCTCTATAGCGCCCCCTCTGAATAGCTTCGTCCTCTCTATAGCGCCCGATTTTAAACATTAAAATGTAAACATTTTACATTAAAAGTGACCTGTCTATAGCCACTATTTTGGTGAGTCCTAAGAGGAGGCGCTATAGATAGGTATAACTGTATACACATATATATTGTCTATGTAGTTTATATAGACAATAAAAATTATTACTCTATTGGCTGTTCAATGTGAATATTTACTCCCGTAGAAAGGCTTTCTTACCAGAAAGCTAGAGATAATTATAAATAAAAGATTTGTAAAAAAGAAAACTTTCCCTGGATGCCTGATGTTTGTATTTTAGTAGTGATACTTATTTTTAAAAAAGCATAGGACTCCTCTCCCGTCAAATTAAACATCAAAACTATACGCCATCTAAAGCAAATTTTCCTTCTACAGTGATTCTTAATAAAATCATCAGTGAGGGGAATACAAGATGCCATCTTTTTGTAAATACTGCAGTAGTTGAGTTAGACATATGTGGAGAAGTCGGCTATTGTCCGTTTTCATGACTCTAAGCCAGAACCTGAGTGTTAATTTCAACATCTTAACTCCCAGTAACGTTCGTCCACATTCCATGCGCAGAATATAACCGGGAGTATATCTAGGTAAATTTAAGAGCATACGGAGAAAATTGTCGGAAATTCCGTTTACCGAGTTTTTCTGGTTATTGGTCCAAATCGGAGCTGCATATAGCAAGGTTGACACAATCATCCAAGAACCTGAGTGAGGATTTGAGAGAATTGATTTATGATTTGGTCAGTATTTCTCAAATCGCTTAATAATATTTAATGACTTGTTTTTGAAAAGTTGTTCCGCCTGTTGAGTTTGAAGTTGTCAGTTGGTAACCCAAATACATGTATTTAGATGTTTTCATGAGAGGAATTTGCCCCCAGAACCAAACGCTAGAGCACAGGCCAATCAACCTCCATTTCTAAACACCATAATCTTTGATTTCTTTTGATGTAGAGTTAGGAAATTTTATTCGAAATATTTTCTGAGTAAATTATAATCATCTGAAGGTTTATTTAGGATTCTCCCAAAAGCACAATGTCATCTACGAACAGAAGGAGGTGTATGTTTTCATAATTCGGTAAATAGATACTTGGCATGTCCGCATCATCATATAAAGAAACTAGGTCATTCAGAAAAAGGATACATAAGTAAGATGATAGACGCTTCACCCTGTAGAACTCCTGATTGTATTTTTATATATTCTGTAAGTGAGCCGTTCCATCTAACTATTGATGAAATTTAAGTATAATAGCTCATTATGAGACTGATGAAACGGCCGCTCAAACCAAAAGCTGCTAACTTTTCCCAAAGAAGAAGGGGTGGTACAGTATCAAAGACCTTTTTGATATTCACAAAAAAAAAAAGCGTATAATTTCCTCCTTAGTGGCTCAGCGTCATAGGAAGGACAAGTCCCACGCGAAAAACCCGAATCATGGAAGACCCCCCAGCACCAGAAGCCCCCAAAACCAATTTTACCAACTCCAGATACCCGGTCGGCACACGAAAATATTCTATCTGGACACTGCCAGAATGCATGAAAATGAAGAACGAAGAAGACTCCAAAGCTATGAAAAATTTCTGTAGCTCTGTTGAAAGCACCTTCGCTCAGCTAATAAATTTCCTCGACTTCTATGACAGAGAACTAAAACAAATTCGTTCAGAATATGTTGAAAATACAAGCAAAGCTCCTTTGAAGCGCCCGAGAGTAACATCCCCAGAAGCCATAAAAGAATCACATGCCACGCAAAATATTGCCTGGTGTCCCAAACAGACTTCAAGAGTTCCCACAAACTCTAAACCAACATAAAAAAATAAACAGCCAGAAAAACCACAAGCTAAAGAAAACACCGATATGGAAATCGAAGTCACTCCAAATAGGAACTCAAATCCTGAACAGAACCCCAAAAAATCGAACCCGCCCAACAAAGACACGGAAAACCCAGATAAAGGACCTAACAACCCTACCCCTAACCCAAAAATAAGAATACCACCGATCAAAATCAGTGGTGTAACTGAATGGTCTGGACTTAGAGAAGGACTCATAAACTGCACGCAGAAAAAACCTGAATTCTCCACATCTGGGCGCCACATAAACGTCCAGACTCATTCAGTGACGGACTACCGCACAGCAACCAGGTGGCTAGAAGAACGTCACTACACATTCCATTTTAAAATACTTGACGAAGAAAAAAACCTCAGAATTGTAGTCAGAGGCCTCGACTGCTGCATCACGATTCCCGAAATCCAAGAGGACTTAGACAACAAGGGATTGCATATGACAAAAATTGTCAGACTACGCAGGGCGGGAACAAAGGAAGAGCTCCCACTAATCCAGGTTACTCTCCCCAAAACGCCTAAGAACAAAGATATCTACAACATAACGGATATCTGCGACATGAAGTGCCGAGTCGAGGCCTATAGGGCCCCCAAAGGTCCAGGCCAATGTCACAGATGTCAAAGCTTTGGACATTCAAAGTTTGAATGCAGAGAAACCCCCAAATGTGTCAAGTGCGGAGAGAACCATTTCACCTCCGAATGCTCTAAACAAAAAGAAGTCCTACCAAAATGCGCTAACTGCCAGGGTCAGCACACGGCAAACTGGCGTGGTTGTCCACTCTACAAAAAATAAATAAGGATATACCCAGTCAAAAGAACCCACGCCCTAATGCACTAAAAGAACCCTCCAAGGTACCCATCAATGCAGAAATCCCTCAAACCACAGGAAATAAGGAGAAAACCTGCGCAAACCAACCTAAAAGTATTCCCCTGAAAACCTCCAAGCAAAGCCCCATCGAGAGTGCCATCGAAAAGGCTCTCAGCGATCCAAAGATCATTGCCACCATAGTGAGGAACGTTCTCGCCACCATTGGTCGTCATTGAACGCAAAAGACAAAAATAATAAACTCCAAATCATTCATTGGAACGCATGTAGCCTTCGGAATAAAAGGCAACAATTCACTGAATTCTCCGAAACCTGGCTCAAACCCTGTCACAGGATGAACATCCCCAACTACAACACCGTTCGGAATGACAGAATGTCTGGACAGGGCAGAGGCACAGCAATTTTCATCCATAGGAAATATTACTGTGTTCCCATCCAAAGCACTTGCCTTAATTTGGAAACCACAGGAATAACAACCAAAGACAAAAATGGAACAACATTGAACATATACTCCTGCTACAAGCCCCCAAACACGCCTCTTGACCCAAAGGACACATCTACAATATTTTCAAAACCAACACTCCAACAATCCTAGCCGGAGACCTCAACTGCAAGACCCCAACCTGGGGTTCATTCTCCACCAATCCTAATGGCAAGATCCTACAAAAGGTTGTCGAATGCCTCAACCTGGATTTAAGCTACCCAGATGAACCGACACATGACTCACCACCCGACATCTTGGACATCGCAATCCACAAAAATCTGAGTCAGACCGTTCACTCAAAAGTCCTCCACGAGATGACGTCTGATCACCTCCCAGTCCTTCTAATATTACAAGACTATAATATAACCCGCTTCGACATAACAATCAAAATCATCGACTGGGCCCTCTTTAAGTACCAAATGGAAAACACCCAACCCCCAGCGCACACCGCAGAAACCCCGCAAGAAATAATCGACTCCATAGCTTCCATTGAGGACCAAATCATACAAAATCTACAAAAGTCCACAAAATATAAAGAACTAGACCTCGATAGAAAGTATCCAGCCCACATCAAAGAAAAATTACGAAAAACTAACAGACTAAGAAAAAAAATGAAAAAGACCTGCCACCCCAACGACAAAAAAGCGTACATTTCAGCACGAATAGAATCACAAAAGCTTACTAGAGAACACGACAACACCAGCTGGGACACCTACATAGAAAACCTTGACGTATCCGATCAGACAGTATGGAAGGCCATTAGACGCCTCACAGCCCCAAAGAAAGAAGAAATTATCGTGAAAACCAATAACAATCTGACACTAACAGCCGAGGAGGCAGCTGAAGCACTTGCTGACTCCTATGAAAAGCAGCTCAGCCCAAATCCTCCTACCCCTTCATATTCGAACACATCTCTGAACAAAAAAATCACCGCACACCTCCTAACAAACAACAAAACAGCTCTGGAACCCACTAACATTGGAGAAATCAAAGCAATTATTGACACCCTCCCTAAGAAAAAAGCCCCAGGCATCGACGGAATCACGAACGAAGCGCTAAAACTACTGCCCAACCAAATTCTCGAATCACTAACCAGCACTTTTAACGCCTCATTGAAACTCGCACACTTCCCGAACAATTGGAAAACATCGATCATTTGTCCCATACTAAAACAAGGTAAATCAAAGTACGACCCAGCAAGTTATAGACCCATTTCCCTCCTACCTGTCACCTCCAAACTATTCGAAAGAATCATTTTAAGAAGAATAAAAAAAGCACTCAGCGACGAACATCACCTCAGGCCCGAACAATTCGGGTTCCAGCAAAAACACTCAACCCTTCATCAACTTGTGGTCGTCACGGAGAAGATAAGAAAGGCCATGGAATCAAAACAATTAACAGGAGGCATCTTCTTTGGCATCTCAAGGCATTTGACAAAGTTTGGCACGAGGCCCTTTTGTATAAAATGGTAAAAAATAACCTACCTGGAGACATCATCCGAATGACAAAAAGCTTCCTTTGTGACAGAAACTTTAGAGTAAAAGTCAAAGATGTCCTGTCAACCCCAAGGAAAATTCGAGCAGGAGTCCCTCAAGGGTCAGTCATCGGCCCCACCTTCTTCAATATTTTTATTGATGACTACCCTTGCCCCGAAGGAATGTCCCTACATCTATACGCAGACGACGCCGAAACTCTAGTCTCAGCCTACAACTTCGATACCATCTATCTCAAACTTCAAGAAGCACTGGTATTCGTTAATATTTGGTGCGACGAATGGCGGGTTGAATTGAACCCACAAAAAACCGAAGCTGTACTCTTCTCAGACAAAAGACTAAAAGTGAAGAAGCCCCTAGAAGATCTAGGCTACCCTGATGAATCCATAAAATGGAAGGACAGCGTCCGCTACCTGGGCGTCATCCTTGATCAACACCTGACCTTCCAAGAACACGTGCAAAACCGAATAAACCTCGCAAAAGCAGCCCAGCACCGACTAGCACTATTTTTAGGGAGCAAGAGCAAACTATCCCTACACTGCAAACGTTTATTTATTTATTTCATCTCAATTTACAGGTGTTACATTCGAGCACAGCTCACGAGTCACCTTGTCCAGATTATTTACACATGGCGAGTTGTAATGCTGGAGTGGCCCCCCGAACCTTACAGGAGGGCAGTTGTTGGGTGTTTGGCTGTCAGCTAGCCATTGGGTCCAGGTCGTCGGATTCGGTGGCTGAGGTCACCAACTGTAGGAATTCTTCTTTTTTGAGTTTGATTCCGTTGCAATTCCAGAAAACGATTTTTAAAGGTAATTTGCCTTTCATTGTAAGAAAGTTTTGATAATTTCTAATAACTTTTCGCACAGTTCCCTGGTGTCAGAATGAGTAGTTTTCTTTTTTGCAGTTTCAGCGTAACTTGCCTTTTGTTTTTCAACAATTGCTTCTTCTGTTTTAGTGGAGCTTGCTTGAGGTATGGTTTTAGGGGAGTTTTGTCTGGGAGGCTTTAGCTGCTGTTGTTGTGGCTTCGGAAAATTTGGGCATCCGCGGTAATTGGCTGTGTGCGCCTCTCCGCAGTTAGCGCACTTTGGTGGGAGCTGTTTCGACTTTCTTGGACAATCCTTCGAATGGTGTTCTTCAGCACACTTGACGCATTTGGGCTTCAAAAAGCAGTTTAGCTGGCCATGCCCAAAACCCTGGCAGTTAAAGCATTGGGTCACTCGTTTTGTAGTCCTGAATGATTCCACGACTATTTTTTGGTAAAGTATTCCGGTTATTCCATAGATTAGTTTATTTTGTTCATTTTTCGGTAGCTCTACTAGGACTATATTCATCGGTATTTTGGTCGATTGTCTATGGAGTCTTTTGACAATGACCTCAGTGAAGCCCATTGAGATCAGTTCAATTACGACGTCTTCTTCTTTGAAGGCTGTTGATACCCCCTTCAATACCACTTTCAGTGGTTTTTCCTCCTGTAGTCTGTAAGAATATCCTCCATTATTTTTCTGTACATACTCCCTGATTTTTTTGAAGTCGCCGATGTTTTTTCGATTAAATTATGTGCTTTTTGCCAGAAATCGTGACTTGGAATGGTTCCATGCACAAGTCTTTTAGCTCTTGGCAAAGAAGCTTCCAATCTGCTACATTTTCTGCAATAACAGGAGGAATTCTCGGTTTTTTCACGTTAGTGACTGTGGTCCATGGGCCATCGTTGTCGCTATTTTCTTCATCGTCTTGCGGTGGGTGAGCTGCGTTCATTTGTTGAGAAACTCCAGTGGCGGGACTTTGTTCGTCGATGTCCATTCTAGGCGTCTTCAGATTTCGCTCGCTCCTAGTTGGCGATCTTGAGTCATCCGATTGGGAGCCGCGAATTCTCTTCTTTGATTGAACCGTTTCCTCAAGTTTATACTCGATTCCACATTTGTCTAGGATCTTCGTTATTAAGGAGGCTTCGATTATGCATAGTTTCTCGCCGGTTGGTCCGATCGTCGATTTAATTACAATCGGTGGCATATTATTTTTTGCCCCCTAAAATTCTATGCCAACTGGTATACAAAAAGAAAGGGGTCACTGCAAACGTACCATATACACGTCTATTATAAGACCAATCCTAACCTACGGCCACCCAGTCTTCATAACCGCAAACAAAACTACACTGAAAAAATTCGAAAGTTTCGAAAACCAGGTATTAAAGAAAATAATAGGTGCCCCATGGTTTGTCAGAAGCAGTATCATCAGAAAGGACCTCAATTTAGAAAATATAAATGATTTCATAATAAAACAAGCTTTCAACTTTTACGATAAATCTGAAAATCTCGAAAATATTACATTTAGAGAAGCCTGTAACTACAAACAAGAACTGAAGAGAAGGAAACCAAAGCCAAGGCAACTCCTATATCGATTGAGAACAAATGTAGAAAAATGGAAAAATCTTAAGAAAAAACACGTTAAAGAAAAAAAATAATAAAAAATAAAAAATAACAGAACATATTAGAAAAGAGAACACACCGATTTAAAGACCGCGCGCCAGGCCCTAACCTTGTAGAGATGTGAATACCCTGTCAATGTGAAGAACGTGTACATATAATTCATTGTTAATATCATAAGCTAGGTTGCTCTTTTTGAGCGACACCTAATAAAGTTATTTTTGAACTGGAACTGGAACTCAGCGTCATTTGATTCAGTGAGGTAAGTGTGAAAAATGGTCTTGACAGGAATATCCTCTTCTGAAACTCTCTTGGAGTTCCGCCAAGATTCTCCTTTTTTCCATCTAGCTGTTCAACCTAGTCTTTAATATGGATAAAATAGTTCTGTGATAAGTTGTATAACAATGATATTCCTCTATAGTTTGATGATATATTTGAGTCGTCGGTTTTGGAAAATATGTAGAATGATTGTTCTCTTGTCCACGTTGTTAGTACTTATAATCAATACTAAAACCTTCTAAAAACAAAAGAAACTAATATACAACATTATTGTATAAATATAACGCATATTCAGTTAAAGCGCGCTTTGAAAGTTTTATATAATGATGCACTAGCGCGCCATCTGTTTAATTTCAAAAATAATCTTACGCCTTTAAAAAGGTTTTATAAAATAGATATTTTATCTTAATATGATTTCCGTCATAGTTTTCACTGTATATAAATTAAGTTTAAGCTTTATATATATATAGATACAGATGTTTATTCATGCTTCCTTCTAAATAGATTTATAATTACTACATTGTGAAGGAAATTTTTTATTCTGTGAATGACGATTTGAAATGGCACAAAGGTATATTCATTTTGATTACGTTTCCACAAAAATACAATGCAATTTATTTTATCTAGAAATACATTTTCAAAAATTTTAAATAAATATATTTTAAAAAAATCATTTTAAATATATATGCAACTAGACGAATGACCCGGGCAGCGCCCGTGTTTTACCCGATTGAATGTTTTTATTCAAATACTATTTGTTACAATTATAAATTGGAGCCGTGGATGTCACTCTTGTGAAACGTCCCGCTCCAAACTTTACATGTACATTAGGTCAGCTGGTATTACCCCTCATTTTCACCGCTAGAGGCGCGAGCGAATTGACTTTTTGTAAATATACATAATTATAAAGATAGAAGCTTCTATAGAAGATAATAATCATAATGATGATGCGCGCGCATCCGTGACAGCGATGAGGAATTGAGGAAAGACGGTCGTGACTATATATTAATGACGAATGACCCGGGCAACGCCCGTGTTTTACCCAATTAAATGTTTTTATTCAAATACTATTCGTTACAATTATAAATTGGCGCCGTGGATGTCACACTTGTGAAACGTCCCGCTGCAAACTTTGTGTCTGAGAAGCGATATTTTTATAGAAAGATGATCTGGCTTTTGTTTTCTGCTCGAATGAATGTTTTTCTGTTAGAATTTTGTTCCTGCGTACAAAATAATGAACTGGTTTCACCCGTGGTCTCTGCTTTTTGGAATTTTTCCCGATATAATTTTGTATCTGATAATCAAACATGATACAGCAATATCGTCATCATCATTTTCTGACTAAAAATATATAGTTTTAATAATTGATTTATATATATTTTTAAATAGCCTATCGTCTTCCCCGTATTTTTTACCTATGTATGGAAATTTTGGTTTAAATTAGTGAACTACGGCGAATTTGTATACAGGACATACAAATAAACATACAAACAGACAAACATTCATTCATTTATATATATATAGAGATTTACTCTTCATTCTTGGCTTTTTATATTATATTTACTCTTCATTGTTGGCTTTTTATCTTACATTCACTCTGTTGGCTTTTTATATTACATTTACTCTTCATTGTTGGCTTTTTATCTTACATTCACTCTTTTGGCTTTTTATATTATATTTACTCTTCATTGTTGGCTTTTTATCTTACATTCATTCTTCAAGGTTGGCTTTTTATATTACATTCACTCTTCATTGTTGGGTTTTTATCTTACATTCACTCTGTTGGCTTTTTATATTACATTTACTCTTCATTGTTGGCTTTTTATCTTACATTCACTCTTCATTGTTGGCTTTTTATATTATATTTACTCTTCATTGTTGGCTTTTTATCTTACATTCATTCTTCATTGTTGGCTTTTTATATTACATTTACTATTCATTGTTGGCTTTTTATCTTACATTCACTCTTCATTGTTGGCTTTTTATCTTACATTCACTCTTCATTGATGGCTTTTTATCTTACATTCATTCTTCATTGTTGGCTTTTTATATTACATTTACTATTCATTGTTGGCTTTTTATCTTACATTCACTCTTCATTGTTGGCTTTTTGTATTATATTTACTCTTCATTGTTGGCTTTTTATCTTACATTTATTCTTCATTGTTGGCTTTTTATATTACATTTACTCTTCATTGTTGGCTTTTTATCTTACATTCATTCTTCATTGTTGGCTTTTTATATCATATTTACTCTTATTGTTGGCTTTTTATCTTACATTCATTCTTCATTGTTGGCTTTTTATATTATACTAGCGGACGTACCCGGCTTCGCCCGGGTTTTACCCGAGTAAAAGTTTGTCTAACGAATCTCTCGATAAAGTGAACATTTTTTTCCCGGTCCCTTGAAAAATACTCGATAAGTTGAATAAAATCAATATTAATTGGTTCCCTCGGTAATTGGAAGTTAAAGGAATAGTATCTTGCCTTGGAATTGTATCATTATTCTTGTATGGATGTACCCGGCTTCGCCCGGGTTTTACCCGAGTAAAGGTTTGTTTAACGAATCTCTCGATAAAGTGAACATTTTTTCCCGGTCCCTTGAAAAATACTCGATAAGTTGAATAAAATCAATATTAATTGGTTCCCTCGGTAATTGGAAGTTAAAGGAATAGTATCTTGCCTTTGAATTGTATCATTATTCTTGTCTCAAATAAATTGCCGTGTCATCCTGAATTTTCTCTTTCCTAATTTTCTACATTTCAAAATCATCGTCTCATCATGATAATATTTAGAGCAGATTCTTGAATTATAACAGATAAATTAGAATATTTATCTTGATTATTTCTAGGCGAAAAGTTATTTCAAAAATTTTATTTGCTAGAAACCTTCCCAGTACTATACTAAATAACTTCCCAAAGTTTCATGGCGTTCCAATGAGTGGTTTGTTCAGGCATAAAGGACAAACAAACAAACAAACAAACAGACACACATACATTCATTTTATATATATAGATTTACTCTTCATTGTTGGCTTTTATCTTACATTTATTCTTCATTGTTGGATTTTTATATTATATTTACTCTTCATTGTTGGCTTTTTATCTTACATTTATTCTTCATTGTTGGCTTTTTATATTACATTTACTCTCTATTGTTGGCTTTTTATCTTACATTCATTCTTCATTGTTGGCTTTTTATATCATATTTACTCTTCATTGTTGGCTTTTTATCTTACATTCATTCTTCATTGTTGGCTTTTTATATTATACTAATGATGATGCGCGCGCATCCGTGACATGAGGAATTGATTGACGGTGGAAAGACGGTCGTGACTATATATGTTGATGATTTTGAAATATTTAGGCGGTTACAGATTCATCAAAAAACACTTTCATTATTTCGGAAAAAATAAAAGATTTCCTGTCTCTCTCTCTCTTTTCAAACTTACAAAAAATTGTGAAAGGTATTTCAAATATATTGGGACCCAATTCTCGTGCCATCAAAATGTCCTCCTCTACCCAGATTTACGTGAAGAACATCCCCTTTGCTTCCACAGAAGAAGAGCTTACAGAGTTCTTCAGCAGCTATGGCCATGTCACCAACACCCGTATCATCAGAGATCCAAGAACCAGCAGCTCCAGAGGCTACGGCTTCGTGACCTTCGCCACCCAGCAGGCAGTAGATACTGTACTCAGGAGTGAGGAACCAATTGTCCTCGCTGGCAGGACCCTTTCAGTTGCTGCCGCTGACCCCGCCCCTAGGACTAAAGTCCCCGCTACACCCGACATAACTTCTTTTTGAAAAGTTGTTCCGCCTGTTGAGTTTGAAGTTGTCAGTTGGTAACCCAAAAACATGTATTTAGATGTTGTCATGAGAGGAATTTGTCACCAGAACCAAACGTCAGAGCAGGCCAATCAACCTCCATTTTTAAACCTTATAACCTTTGATTTCTTTTGATTCAATAATAGGAAATTTTATTCGAAATATTTTCTGAGTAAATTATTATCATCTGAAGGTTTATTTTGGATTCTCCCTGTCCGTGGAGTTGACATCCGCAAATATTTCCAGGAGAAGTACAACAGGAATGTCGTCCGTGTCAACATCCCAAAGAAACGTGACACTGGCAACTTCCATAAATACGGTTTTGTCACCTTTGAAACTGTCGAGGAAACTGAGGGTCTGGTGGGCAACCACACCATCCAGGGTGTGACCCTTATGGTTAACAAGTCTAGGGAGCCAAGGTCCGGCCGTCGAGAGATGCAACCTCAACGACCTCTAAGGCAGGAACGTGTAGTTCAGAAACCTGAGGTTCAGGAACCTGAAGTAAAGGAACCTGGGGTGCAGGAGCCTGATGTACAGAAGCCTGAGGTGCAGGAGCCAGAGGTACAGAAGCCTGAAGTGCAGGAGCCTGATGTAAAGGAACCTGAGGTGCAGGAGCCTGAGGTACAGAAGCCTGAGGTGCAGGAGCCTGAGGCGAAGAAATCTGAAGAGCAGGAGCCTGAGGAGGAGACTCCTAAAAAGGAATAAAGATCAAGAACCATTTTCTAAATATAACAAATAAAAATTTGCTTTTATTAATAAAATATTTCTCTATTCTTTAAAAATATTCAAACGTTTTTTATATGCTCCCATATTTTTCTGCTATATAATTCTGGATATTATGAAAATTATATTTTGATATGTTTTTCTGGTTATTGGCCCAAATCGGAGCTGCATATAGCAAGGTTGACACAATCATCCAAGAACCTGAGTGAGGATTTAATAGAATTGATTTATGATTTGGTTAGTATTTCTCAAATCGCTTATTAACATTTAATAACTTCTTTTTGAAAAGTTGTTCCGCCTGTTGAGTTTGAAGTTGTCAGTTGGTAACCCAAAAACATGTATTTAGATGTTGTCATGAGAGGAATTTGTCACCAGAACCAAACGTCAGAGCAGGCCAATCAACCTCCATTTTTAAACCTTATAACCTTTGATTTCTTTTGATTCAATAATAGGAAATTTTATTCGAAATATTTTCTGAGTAAATTATTATCATCTGAAGGTTTATTTTGGATTCTCCCAAAAGCACAATGTCATCTACGAACAGAAGGAGGTGTATTTTCCATGGCTATATATTATATATAAATTATATATAAATTAAAACTATATATTCAAATTATTCTACTTAGCTCACGAACAGCGCCCTCTATCAAGGTTATAAATATGTTTAAAATCGAAATCTTTTTAAAATTTTATTAATAATAGTTCGCTTACTAATTAGAATTCTTGATCTAAATCGAAATATTTATAGACGCTCGCTCGATTTGAAGATTTATATCGTAACTAATCTGACTGTAAAGTTTGGAGCGGGACGTTTCACAAGAGTGACATCCACGGCGCCAATTTATAATTGTAACGAATAGTGTTTGAATAAAACATTTAATCGGGTAAACCCGGGCGTTGCCCGGGCCATTCGTCTAGTAGACAATAAAAATTCTTACTCTATTGGCGGTTCAATGTAAATATTTGCTCCTGTAGAAATTCTTTCTTACCTGAAAGCTAGAGATATAAATAAAATATTTGTAAAAAAGAAATTTTTCACTGTAGGCCTGAAATCTGTATTTTAATATTGATACTTATAAAAAAAAGCACAAGACTCCCCTCCCGTCAAATTAAACGTCAAAACTATACGCCATCATTGGCAAATATTTCATCTATAGTGATACTTAATAAAATCTTCAGTGAGGGGAATACAAGATGCCATTTTTTGCAACTACTGCAGTAGTTGAGATAGACATATATGGAGAAGTCGGCTATTGTCCATTTTCAGAATTCTAAGCCAGAACTTGAGTGTCAATTTCAACACTGTAACTCCCAGTGACGTTCGTTCACATTTCATACCCAGTATATAACCGGGAATATATCTAGAAAAATTCAAGAGCCGTCAGAGAAAATTGTCGCGAATCCTGTTTACTAAGAATTTCTGGTTATTGGCCCAAATCGGAGCTGCATATAGCGAGGATGACAGAACCATCCAAGAACCTGAGTGGGGATTTGATAGAGTTATTTTATATTTGGTTAGTATTTCCCAAACCGTTTAATACCATTTGACGACTTGTTTTCAAAAGGTTGCTCCGCCTGTTGAGTTTGAAGTTGTCAGCTGGTAACCCAAATACGTGTATTTAGAGGTTGTAGCGAGTTGTCCACAGAACCAAAGGTCAGAGCGAGCTAGCTGTCCTCTATCTTGGGTGTGTATACTGTATTGTTGTTGTTGCCGTGTCCAATGAAGAGCCTCAGAGGTCCCCACGCATCTCTATCACAGCAGTTGCAATGTCCACTAATTTGGGTGTGTAAATGTCTTGCTCTGGATCAATTTTCTGCAAGGCTGCGGTCATTACTGGACATGAAAATATGTGGGTAGGTGTTAGTTCTACTCCAAGACAGTAGTTGTCCTATAGGTTCTTGTGCCATCTGGATGTATTGTCATTCCTTTGTAGTGTTTCGATCCGAGTCTTGTTATTGTTTTTGTAATTATTCTCCCAGAGTTTATTTTGCATCGATAGTCAATACTAACACTCATTTAAGTTTTTATCTTGATATCTATATGAAGCCCAATGATAAATTAGGTGTGAGGGATTTACCTATTTCTAACATATTTTAAACTCTATCCCTAATGTATATTCCCTCATGCAAATTAGTATATTGACATGTTTTAAAGATTTTTGGGGGACGTGTGCGCTTTCATCGCTTTTTGTATGTTAAAATTTTTATCTAACAAAGTGAGCTTAAGAAATTTTCAAAGAAATATAAGTTTCTACATACTTAAACTATGTAGAGAGAGGGAATTTTTATCACTCTGCAGCGTAAGTTCTGTGTAGTAATAGCTTTCTCATTAAAAAAGACGCGTTTGAAATTTGAATAAATTTTCAATGATGTAGAGAGCTAAGATGAAAAGGATATTTTTTATTCTGTGAATGACGATTTAAAATGGCACAAAGGTATATCCATTTTGATTACGTTTTCCCAAAAATACAATACAATTTATTTTATCTATGAATACATTTTTAAATTTTGAATAAATATATTTTTGAAAATCCATATTAAATGCATATTTGAATATATATGCAATGATTTTAAAATATTTAGGCGGTTAAAGATTCATCAAAAAACACTTTCATTATTTCGGAAAAAATAAAAGATTTCCTGTTCTTCTCTCTCTCTCTCTTTCCTTTATATTCAAACTTACAAATAAAATTGTGAAAGGTATTACAAATATATTGAGACCCAATTCTCGTGCCATCAAAATGTCCTCCTCTACCCAGATTTACGTGAAGAACATCCCCTTTGCTTCCACAGAAGAAGAACTTTCAGAGTCCTTCAGCAGCTATGGTCAAGTCACCAACACCCGTATCATCAGAGATCCAAGAACCAACAGGTCCAGAGGTACTGCTTCGTGACCTTCGCCACCCAGCAGGCAGTAGATACTGTACTCAGGAGTGAGGAGCCAATTGTCCTCGCTGGCAGGACCCTTTCTGTTGCTGCCGCTTGCCGCGCCCCTAGGACTGAAGTCCCCGCCACACCCGAGCCCAGAAGACCAGCTTCTCCCAGAGACAATTCTCGGGACTACGGAAGAAGCCTGCACATCACCGGGATTGAGCGGCCGGTCCGTGGAGTTGACATCCGGAAATATTTCCAGGAACAGCTCAACAGGAATGTCGTCCGCGTCTACATCCCAAAGGAACGTGACACTGGCATCTTCCGTAACTACGGTTTTGTCACCTTTGAAACGGTCGAGGAAACTGAGGGTCTGGTGGGCAACCACACCATCCAGGGTGTGACCCTTAGGGTTAACAAGTCTAGGGAGCCAAGGTCCGGCCGTCGAGAGATGCAACCTCAACGACCTCTAAGGCAGGAACGTGTAGTTCAGAAACCTGAGCTGCAGAAGCCTGAGGTTCAGGAACCTGAAATAAAGGAACCTGGGGTGCAGGAGCCTGAAGTACAGAAGCCTGAGGTGCAGGAGCCAGAGGTACAGAAGCCTGAGGTGCAGGAGCCTGAAGTAAAGGAACCTGAGGTGCAGGAGCCTGAGGTACAGAAGCCTGAGGCGAAGAAATCTGAAGAGCAGGAGCCTGAGGAGGAGACTCCTAAAAGGGAATAAAGATCAAGAACCATTTTCTGAATATAACAAATAAAAATTTGCTTTTATTAATAAAATATTTCTCTTCAGTGCTAATAACGTGATTTAGCATAAATACTCTACAGACTGAATATTTTTTGAAAAAATGAATTTTCTCATTTTTCAAAAATAATTATATAAAATAATACTAAGTAATATAAAGTATCAGAAAAAAATATTATATAAGCTTAAAAATAAGATATATAATATTTATCGCTATATATAGAACATAAATAGATATATGATATATGACATAATAAAAATATGATTTATATTATTCATTAATATAATTAAAATTTTATAATCAGAACCATAATATTTATCAATATTGTTTTCATAATATAACTAAAATTATAATTTAAATAATCAAAGAATTAAACACAGAGTTAATTTTTTTAAAATGTAAATAAATCCTCAACAAAAGGAATGCAACCAAATAGTTTTTTTTTCATTTTAATTAATAAATCTTTATTATTTGAATATTCACATGTTGAGATGCCTTATTTCAATATGATAAAAATACATTTATGTAATGGTAAACCCCATGTTTGATATTTCTGTACCAAAAACAGGTACCATTTAAAATGAGTGGAAGCTAGCAGAGATGCGAATTGTATATTTGTGTGTACTGTACAAGATGGTGTTAGATTCCGAGGAGCTGCTTGGTTTCGCTGGTTTCCTCCTGTAGGGACTTGCTGGCATATCGGTTAAGAATCTCCTGTTTCTTTCTCTCCACGATGGCTTCTTCAATCTCCTTCTGTGAGGGGACAGGAACGTGAGCGATGAACCTCAGCTTGCCCCCGGCTTCCTCCACCTCACTCACATGGATCTCTTCCATTGGTTCAGAGCCCTGCTGCAGCTCAGTGGCCTGCCCATCCTGCCTCTCCTCCCAAGCCAGCACAGCTTTCTCTATTGCCTTCCGCTCCTCTTCCATGTCTAGAGGCACAAGGATGCCGTCGTCGTCATCCCTGTACCCATAGTAGTCTGCATCAATGTCTTTCATCAGTTCTGCTCGGGTCTTCCTCTGGGGAGCTGGAGGTTCTTTTTCAAAGAGTTCCCTCACTCCAGGCAGATCTTTGGCAGCTCCAAAGTATTTGTAGCCTTTGTTCCCTGGGACCTCCCTGCCCTCGTGGTCCAACATCTTTGGTCCCACTTGAGAGTAGTCCTGCCCACCAAGTTCTTTAACTCGGACTTCCCAGTGCCCTTTTTCTCTGAGTAACTTGTTGATTTCATCGTTGAGATCTCGGATCCGGAACTCTCCAAGTCCAGCATTCTGTATTTGGGCCACTTTCTTGGCAATCTCCCGGATGACCTGCATGCGGAACTTCTCAGCTTTGCGTAGGTTGTGGCAGTGGGAGGCGAGATGGGGCCTCTGCTCCTGCACCCCCTTGCCTTGTTCCTGGAGCTGGTGGGCCCTCCACCTGGCTAGTGTGGTCATGGCTTTTTCTGCATTCCGAGCCATTTTTGAAAGACTTAGTTATAAAATTCTAGATTTTATAAAAAGTATACGATTAGATTATTTAATTTAATATTTTAAAAGTTTTATTTTGCCTTAGTATTTTCATTTAATAAAACAAACTTAAATTGATATTTAAATTGAAACTATTGTATCAAAACATAGACAAACGATTTTATTATCTATATATAAACAAAAAAAAAAACTATTTGGTTGCATTCCTTTTGTTAAGGATTTCTTTACATTAAAAAAAAATAACTCTGTGTTTAATTCTTTGATTATTTAAATTATAATTTTAGTTATATTATGAAAACAATATTAATAAATATTATGGTTCTGATTATAAAATTTTAATTATATTAATGAATAATAAAAATCATATTTTTATTATGTCATATATAATATTTATAGTAGTAGATAATACATTCATATAAAGACCAAATATATTTTTAAAATATGTTAAAAGTAAAATAAACATACTTGTATTGATCTGTGCGCGCGCGCGCGCTTTAAATTAAAAGTTTTAAAAGTGTTTAAAAATTCTTTATTGTGTGGAAAGTTTCGAAACAAGGCACCACACACAGAGCAACATCACAGTCTTTGCACATATAGCGTGATTCTTTCCTCTTTTTGTTTGCTCCACAAACACGGCAATATCTTGAAGGATTTTTTTTCTTCTCAGTAGGGGGGACTAAAGATGGAATGCCCTTTGTTCATATATGGTTGTAACAAAGTTGTAATAACTGACGATGATACTCCCATATCTGAATCTTCGATTTCTGTTCCATTTCCAACACATACACAATAAAATCTAAAATATATTTTGTTTCCACATCACATAAAACAAATAGCTTTATTCCAAACCTTTTCCTTTTGCTTGGAATATATTGTTTGAATCCAAGTCTTCCTTTGAACAGAACAAGACTCTCATCAATACAAACATCTTGAAAAGGTTTGAAAGCATATTTATAAGCACTTTTCACGTGGTCAACTACAGGCTTCAGTTTGTGGAGTTTATAACCTGGAATTTGGGTCTTATTATCGCTGAAATGCAACACTGAAAGAATCAAAAAGAATCTATCTCTTGACATAAGTTTAGAAAAAAATGGGGGAAAAGTGAAGTTGATTGGTACTCCAGTATTCTTTCAATGATACTTTTTTTATTTCTTGTGATAAGGAAGCATATTGCTAGGAAAACAAATAGTTCATGATAATTAGTGTCCACCCATCTATTCATTCTAGAAAACTTCGAAAATTCTATTGTGTCTATAAGGTATTTTGCATATTTATTTGTCTCTACAACAATCATTTCAAGGAAATTTATATTGATAAAAATTTCAAAAAAAATCAAGTTCTTTTTCAAGCCTACATGTATCTACCTGTAGTCCACTATTTGATCGGTCAAATGAAAAAATGATCGGATCATAATTTGAGTTATCAGACCAAATATAGTCTGACCGAGGTGTTTTCAATGGTGGGGGTACCTCTTCATCTTCACCACTTGACTCTTCATAGTCGTACACAATAGTGCAATCAGAATCAGTATCCTCTAATTCTGATTCAAGATTTGTTGCATAATGCAAGAAATCATCTTTTACAGAAGCCATTCTAAAAAAAAAAAAAAAAGATAAATATATTTATTCAAGAACGTATAAACAAATTTTATATTACCTTTATGAGCTGTAAAAATCGAGCCACAGGAATAAAAAAAAAAAAATTATTTATATGTGATAAAATAAAAGATGGAAAGAAGGCATGCAAACAAGTACTAAGTCAAACAAAGATTACACAAGATCCAAGCGCGGTAGAGGTGAATATAAACTGTGACGTAATTCACCCAAGGTCAGCCACTATCAAATAACACAGCTAGAATATATCCTGCATTAGCACATCGCGAGAGAAATGCGAGCTCGAGTATACTCGTGTATAGCATTTCCGGCACAGTATTTTTAGCTCGAGTATACTCGAGTTTAGCACTTAAAGGGTTAAAAATATTCAAACGTGTTTTATATGCTCCCATATTTGTCTGCTATATAATTCTGGATATTATGAAAATTATATTTTGATAATTTTTTTAGGTAAAGGGTATTATTTAAAATGTATTTAAAAGAAGAATAAAATTATTTCAGATATATACTATCAATACATTTTATTTATCAATAAAGTAATAAAAGTGGCTTTGCTTGCGTACTCATCATATAGTGAGTGAATAGGTAAAAAATAGTTAACTTGAAAACTTTCTAACCATCTTCTTCATATTGATTCACATTATGTAAACTATTGAAATGAATATTTATAATTGTTTAATATAGCGATACCTCTCGAATAATAATCAATTATAGAATTAAAATACAAACTTTAGGCCTCAAGGGAAAAGTTAATACAGTTAAACCTCTCTATAGCGCCCCCTCTAAATAGCTTCGTCCTCTCTATAGCGCCCGATTTTAAACATTAAAATGTAAACATTTTACATTAAAAGTGACCTGTCAATATCACTCTATTTTGGTGAGTCCTGAGAGGGGGCGCTATAGACAGGTTTAATTGTATATACATATATATTGTCTATGTAGTTTATATAGACAATAAAAATTCTTATTCTATTGGCGGTTCAATGTAAATATTTACACCTGTAGAAATTCTTTCTTACCCGAAAGCTAGAGATATATATAGATAAATGATTTGTGAATAAAGAAATTTTTCCCTGTAGGCCTGATGTCTGTATTTTAATATTGAGACTTATTTTAAAAAAACATAGAACTTCTCTCCCGTCAAATTAAACGTCAAAACTATACGCCATCAATGGAAAATATTCCATCTATAGTGATACTTAATAAAATCTTCAGTTAGGGGAATACAAGATGCCATCTTTTTGCAACTACTGCAGTAGTTGAGATAGTCATATATGGAGAAGTCGGCTATTGTCCATTTTCAGAATTCTAAGCCAGAACCTGAGTGTTAATTTCAACACTGTAACTCCCAGTGACGTTCGTCCACATTTCATACCCAGAATATAACCGAGAGTATATCTAGGCAAATTCAAGAGCCGTCAGAGAAAATTGTCGCGAATCCTGTTTACTAAGATTTTCTGGTTATTGGCCCAAATCGGAGCTGCATATAGCGAGGTTGACAGAACCATCCAAGAACCTGACTGAGGATTTGATAGAGTTTATTTTATATTTGGTAGGTGTCGCGTTCAGCGGCGCAGCGCCCAGGCTCTATTTTGCCCAGACGCCCGAAGTCTCTTATTCTGGTCCCGGGGAGGAAAAAATCCGTGGAATCTCAAAGGTAGAGAAGAGCGATTCCCAAGAAGTCAAATTAGCGGAAGTGTCTAAGGCAGGTATCAACCAAGGCGTAGACCTCTCGAGAGCGGGCCGAGAAACCACACGACTCTAACCAGTCAACTACTTTATTTTTTGTCACGAATATATATACATATAAATATTTACATATGGCAAATATGTTTCTTATAATGGATTAAATTTACATATATTTAAAAAAATATAAATCTATAAGAAAAATAACATTATTTTCCCAACATACTCCCACCTTGAGTTTTTCTACAGAAACTCAACCAATAGTTGGGAAACGACCGTTCATTCCAGTTCTTTAGGATTGGGCTATCTTCGTAGGGTCTTTACTGGCTTCTCCTCGGGAGCCTCCCCGGCGTGGTTCCGACTGTATACTCCTCAAGGTACTCCCCAGATCGGCGGGTATCTCTAAATTGTAGAGCCGTTGAACCGGCCTAATCTGGACGCCCTTGCTGGTTCTCAACTTGGCGACCCTCACAGGTCCATCTCGGCCAGGGTAGACCTCCACAACTCTCGCCAAAGGCCAATTGACTCGCTTAGCATTATCTTGTCCAATCAACACCAGATCTCCCACCTTGATAGGTCTTGTCTTCGAGCGTCTTCTAGTCTCTTGCCTTAAGAATCCAAAATACTCCGTCCGGAATCTCTTCCGCAAATCTTCTCTTAACCTTTGTCTAAATCGGTATCTCTTCTGAAGACTAGCCCTTTCAATAGAGTCCAGATCTGGAACTCCTATTTCTTTGAGGTCGTGTAAGAACAAGGCAGGGGTTAATGGACTAAGATTTTCGACATCTTCAGACATGTAAGTCAATGGACGTGAGTTCATCAAAGACTCTGTGTCACAGATAATGGCGTAAAGTTCCTCAAATTCCAAACGAGCTTGACCAAGAATCTTCCTAAGGAGTTGTTTCAGCAAACCAATCAATCTTTCCCACCATCCACCCCACCATGGAGCCGACGGAGGGATAAACTTCCAATTAATATTTTGCTTGGTACTCTCTGATTGGACTACCGCATTGTCTAGATTCCCTAGAGCTCTGCTCGCACCACGAAAATTGGTACCGTTGTCCGAGTACACTACATAGGGGCGTCCTCTCCTTGCTACAAAACGTCTGAAAGCTTGCAGAAAGTTCTCGGTTGAAAGAGAAGTCACCAGTTCCAAATGGACCGCCCGATATACGGCACAAGAAAATATAACAATCCACACCTTTCGCCTGTTCCTTAAAACAAGTGGTCCAGTAAGGTCTATCCCCACTACCTCAAATATTGAGGCATCCCTTACTCTATTTTCAGGTAATTCCACGGATTCAACAGAACCCGATTTAGCCGTGAACCGTCTACACTTAACACATTGATGTATGACCCTTCTTACAGTCCTCCTGAATTTCAAAATCCAATAATCCTCTCTTAATAAATTCATCAGAGTTTGAAGTCCCACATGCCCCCAAGTTTCATGCTTCCATCTAATGAGTAAATATACCAAGTCATGATCAGAAGGCAACAATAAAGGCATTCGAAAACTTTCCAGATCTTGTCTCCTACTTATTTTAGTTTTGACCCTCAACAATCCCAAAGAATCGCAGCATAACTTGAAATCCTTCAACCTCTTGTCCTCTGGTCCAGTGAAAGATTCCCGTTGGATAACTCTCACCAGCATCAGTTCCGCCCTTTTAATTTCATTCACAGTAAGATCACCTTTCACTCGCTGACCTATTGTTCCTCTCGCATTTGTTAAAAACCGGTTCATCCAGGCAGTTACTCTCAATATCTTGTAGTAGTTTGAAAAGCGATAGTAGTACTGATATTTTTCCCTTTCAATACATGTTGATGTTAAAACAATCTTTCTCTTTTCCGAGTTCACAATATCTGGGTCAGGGTATATTTCCCTATGGGGCCAATCTCTTCTTGGTCTTCTCAACCAACTCGGGCCCTCCCACCACTTCGATCTCTCCAGAGAATCGGCTAAGCACCCCCGTGATGGTAAATCCGCTGGATTCAAACATCCTGGTACATGATACCAATCCTCTGTCTCACTGAGAGATTGGATCTCCATAACTCGATTCATTACAAAAGTCGCCCAGTTATCTTTTCCCTTGATCCAATGGAGTGCATTCATGGAGTCTGTCCAATAAAATCGCTCCATGTCTTCAAATTTTAGGTCCCTCACAACGTTGTTCACCAAGCGGGCCCCAACCAAGCATGCCAACAGCTCCAAACGAGGAATGGTAGTCCCCTTCAAAGGAGCCACTCTCGACCGAGCCTGTACTAGTTGACACGTTACTTCCTGTTCGCTCTCGATGCGTAAAAAATACAAGTGGCGTAGGAGGCCTTAGACGCATCACAAAAGACATGAAGAGTAGTTCCAATCCGGTGTTCTTCTCTATAGCAAAGCCATCTCGGTATGGCAATAGATTTCAGTGAAAGTTTTCCCTTCTTCTTCGCCGAAGCATCAAAAACTGGTCTTACTTTGGTGGTTGGACTATTCTCTTTAAAAACTGGTCGATGTGACAAATAGTGCACGCCTTCTCGTTTATTGTCTATAACCCTTTCTATTATTTTATTCCTTAGCCACTTTTCGAGAATATCTTCATATTCTGCCAAATTTCCGGTATTCACAAGATGTTTCCTCACGTTTGCTAATCGTTTTTCGGCAACATCTCTATTGTCCGTGAGTAGTTCTCTTTCGCGAATCCAAGGAAGGGCAACCTGGTAACGCCCCTCACAATCCTGTGAAATAGTATGTGCAAAATATTCTTCCGTTTCTTTTTGTATCGAGTCGTCTTGACGAGCATCTGAAATACCAATAGCCTCTAATCTCCATAAATTCTCCAAATCGCTAGTCAACAGTGAAGTTGTGCAAAGTCCACTAACGCTAGTTTCTTCTTCTGTGGCCGGAATCTTGCCCATTAAAGTCCAGCCCAACCTCGTTTGCACCGCCACAAGCCCAGAAGGAAGTCTTCTATGCTCTCCGGTTAGTAATTTTCCAGCAATATCTGCTCCTATAAGAATCTCAAGAGGTCCCCTGTGTAGATCAGTTAATTCTATGTCATGAGCACTAAGATCTTGCATCCATTTACCCTGATGGACCCTGGGCACGCTGTCGCAGATAACATCTTGGCTCAGTGCTTCAAAATTACAGCCATAAGATCCGTCTAAATTGCTCAACCTGATATCATAAACTCCATGTTCGTACAACTCTGTGTTCGATCCACCAAACAAAGAGTGGCGAAGAGACTCTTTTTTGGAACATTCATATCCCATTTCTTCCGCCGTGTCCTGGAGTACATAGGACCTCTGAGATCCCGTATCAATCAAAATTCGTCCCATTCTTTATTTACACTTTCCTCTGATAGTCACTCTCAGTGTGGGCAACAACACCACAGGCGTCGTCAGATTGGTCAAAGTCTCATCCCTCATCATCCCTCGGGCTGGAGTAGCATTCTGGTTCTTCCTGGGGCACATAATCCTTGAATGTCTCAATTCCCCACAGCTGGTGCAACTTGTCTTAACTTTGCAGAATTTGCTCAAATGACCATATTTCAGGCATCTGAAACAAGCCCCTTTCTTCTTTAATTTTCCCAATTTATCTTCCAATGTCAAATTTTCCGCGAATTCGCACTTTGTACTTTCATGATCTCTTTCACAAAAGGCGCAATCCTTCCTCTTATTCACTGCTTCAGAGGCATTCAAAAAACCAGCAGCCGTGGGCAGGGGATTCCTCTCATTTCTTCGATACTTCACGATAGAGCTTTGTGACTGAGGGTGCTCATTTGATGGTTGGCCGGCTGTTATTTCGTCCTGCGTACCGAACGTGCTTTCCAATGCAATCAATTGTCTCTCCAAAAATTCAATCAAATCTCCAAGAGAAAAAGCTCCTGTGAATTCCCGGTGTAATTCAAGCTTTAAGTCTGATGGCAATAGCTTGAGGAGTAAAGGGCACAATAAGTTACCGTAGCTTTCAACGACAACACCCAATGACTCCAAACTTCTAATCTGCACCAGGATTCTGCCGTACAATTCTCTGAAAGCCCTCACGTCCTTTGTCACTCTAAGTGGTTTCAAGGCCAAGAGGTTGTTCATATGCACGTCGATCAACCTTTCCCCTTTTCCGAAGCGTTTCTTCAACAATTCAACGGCCTTATCGTAATTTTCCTCAGATAGGCAAAATCCTTCCACAGTTTTGGCCGCCGTTCCACCCAAGTAGGCTTTAAGATAGTTAAATTTATCTATCTTGGTCAAGTGTTCATTCCTATTGATTGATGAATCGAAGGCATTCCAAAAATTTAACCACTGGCTAATTTCCCCGTAGAATCTTTCCATTGTCAATTTGGGTAACTTAACCATCCCAGTTAGAGTCGGTCGACCGATTTCTCCTGGATATTCCTTCTTCGTGGCAGTTGCAGTTTCCCTCTGCATTCCTTCCGCTACCACCAGACTTCTTTTCTTTAACAAATATTTCCACGCCACGGCCTTTTCCCGGTATTCCTCTACCATCTTTAGATCTTTCTCTAGATCTTTGATGTCAATCAGCTTACCGATTTCTTCGTCTACCCGCCTCAGTTCTTCGTAGACATCCGAAAGCTGCCCCAGCAGTTCCTCGTGGTCACACTCCTTGTGCACGTCATATTCCTCTATTCTTTTCCCGTACTTGGATAAAGACGTGCGGAGTATGGTTCTCTTCTTCTTGAGTCTCTCTAGCGCTTCTTCTCTCTCCATCTTCTGATCCAAAAGGGTTCCAAATATAGGCACGGCTTTCTCCTCGCGTCCCGGCTGGGATGCCAAATGTCGCGTTCAGCGGCGCAGCGCCCAGGCTCTATTTTGCCCAGACGCCCGAAGTCTCTTATTCTGGTCCCGGGGAAGAAAAAATCCGTGGAATCTCAAAGGTAGAGAAGAGCGATTCCCAAGAAATCAAATCAGCGGAAGTGTCTAAGGCAGGTATCAACCAAGGCGTAGACCTCTCGAGAGCGGGCCGAGAAACCACACGACTCTAACCAGTCAACTACTTTATTTTTTGTCACGAATATATATACATATAAATATTTACATATGGCAAATATGTTTCTTATAATGGATTAAATTTACATATATTTAAAAAAATATAAATCTATAAGAAAAATAACATTCTTTTCCCAACAGTAGGTATTTTCCAAACCGTTTAAAAACATTTGGCGACTTGTTTTTGAAAAGTTGCTCCGCCTGAGTTGAGTTTGAAGTTGTCAGCTGGTAACCCAATTACGTGTATTTAGAGGTTGTAGTGAGTTGTCCACAGAACCAAAGGTCAGAGCGAGCTAGTCGACCTTGATTTTTAAACAGCAAACATTTAATTTCTTTTGGTTCAAAGTTAGGAAATCTTCTTCAAAATATTCTCTCGAGTAAATTTATATTTATCTGAAGATTTATTTAGGATTCTCCCAGAAGCACAATGTCATCTACGAACAGAAGGAGGTGTATGTTTCCATAATTCGGTAAATAGATACTTGGCATGTCCGCATTATCATAAAAAGAAACTAGGTCATTTAGAAAAAGGATAAATAAGTAAGGTGATAACGGTTCACCCTGTAGGACTCCTGATTGTATTTTTATAAATTCCGTAAGTAAGCCGTTCCATCTAACTGTTGCTGACATCTGAGTATAATAGATCTGTATGAGACTGATGAAACGGTCGCTCAAACCATAAGTTGCTAACTTTTCCCAAAGAATAAGGGGTGGTACAGTATCAAAGACCTTTTTGATATCCACAAAAAATCGTATAATTTCCTCCTTAGTGGCTCAGCGTCATTTGATTCAGTGAGGTAAGTGTGAAAAATGGTATTGACAGGGAATTTCCTTTTCTGAAACCCGCTTGATTTTTCGCCAATATTCCCCTTTTTTCTATCTAGCTGTTCAACCTAGCCTTTAATATGGATATAAAGAGTTCTGTGATAATTTGGATAACAATGATATTCCTCTATAGTTTGATGGTATATTTGGATCGCCGTTTTTGAAGATAGGATGAATGATTGTTCTTGTCCACGTTGAGAGAACTTATAATCAATACTAAAACCTTCTAAAAACAAAAGAAACTAATATAAAACATTATTGTATAAATTTGACGCATATTCAGTTAAAGCGCGCTTTGAAAGTTTTAATGATGCACTAGCGCGCCATCTGTTTAATTTCAAAAATAATTTTACGCCTTTAAAAAGGTTTTATATAATATATATTTTATCTTAATATGATTTCCGTCATAGTTTTCACTGTTTATAAATTAAGTTTAAGCTTTATACATACAGTGGACCCTCGGTTTGCGAGCATAATCCGTTCCAGAGCCATGTTCGTACTCCAAAACGCTCGTAGTGCGAAACTAATTTCTTATTTTTAATAATTGAAACTCGGGCAATTCTTCTTGCTACGAACAATTGCACAGTTTCCCACATTTTACATATTTCCCGAATCTGATCTGAAGGGAGGGATCCAAGTGAATTTTCATCCATCACGATTACGGGCAGCCATCACTCGTAATGCGAAATTTCACTCGTAATCCGAGGTAAAATTTTTCAAAAAATTTTGCTCGTACTGCGAAAAGCTCGTACTCCAAGGTGCTCGTAAACCGAGGGTCCACTGTATATAGATACAGATATTTATTCATGCGCTTCCTTTTAAATAGATTTATAATCACTATATTGTGAAGGAAAATTTTTATTCTGTGAATGACGATTTGAAATGGCACAAAGGTATATTAATTTTGATTACGTTTCCACAAAAATAAAATGCAATTTATTTTATCTAGAAATACATTTTTTAAAATTTTAAATAAATATATTTTTATAATTCATATTAAATGTATATTTAAATATATATGCAATGATTTTAAAATATTTAGGCGGTTACAGATTCATCAAAAGACACTTATTATTTCGGAAAAATAAAAGATTTCTTGTCTCTCTCTCTCTCTTTCCTCTATATTCAAACTTACAAAAAAATTGCGAAAGTATTTCTATAATAATGAGAACCAAATCTCGTGTCATAAAATGGTCCTCCTCTACCCAAATTTACGTGAAGAACATCCCTTTTGCTTCCACAGAAGAAGAGCTTACAGAGTTTTTCAGCAGCTATGGTCAAGTCACCAATTCCTGTATAATCAGAGATCCAAATAGCAACAGGTCCAGAGGCAAAGCCTTCGTGACCTTCGCCACCCAGCAGGCAGTAGATGCTGTACTAAAGAGTGAGGAGCCCATTGTCCTCGCTGGCAGGATCCTTTTTTTTGCTGCCGCTAACCCCGCCCCTAGGACTGAAGTCCCCGCTACACCCGAGCCCAGAAGTCCAGCTTCTCCCAGAGACATTTCTCGGGACTACAGAAGAAGCCTGCACATCACCGGGATTGAGAGGCCGGTCCATGGAGTTGACATCCGCAAATATTTCCAGGAGCAGCACAACAGGAATGTCGTCCGTGTCTAAATTCCAAAGGAACGTGACACTGGCAACTTCCGTAACTACGGTTTTGTCACCTTTGAAACGGTCGAGGAAACTGAGGGTCTGGTGGGCAACCACACTATCCAGGGTGTGACCCTTAGGGTTAACAAGTCTAGGGAGCCAAGGTCCGGCCGTCGAGAGATGCAACCTCAACGACCTCTAAGGCAGGAACGTGTAGTTCAGAAACCTGAGGTGCAGGAGCCTGAGGTTCAGGAACCTGAAGTAAAGGAACCTGGGGTGCAGGAGCCTGAGGTACAGAAGCCTGAGGTGCAGGAGCATGAAGTAAAGGAACCTGAGGTGCAGGAGCCTGAGGCGAAGAAATCTGAAGAGCAGGAGCCTGAGGAGGAGACTCCTAAAAAGGAATAAAGATCAAGAACCATTTTCTAAATATAACAAATAAAAATTTGCTTTTATTAATATATTTTGGATTTCATTAAGAAAAATGGTCTTTAATGTAACGATCTCAAGGAAATATTGGACATATTATATGGTTGTAAACAATATATAGGTGTATGCGTGTATATGTGTGTATATATGTATAAATTTTAAAATTAATGATGTAACTGTAAATAAAATCAAAGAATATCTCTATATGTAAATAATATTTATGAATCTTTCTAAGTTACTTTCTGTGTGTATCTTTCCATGTTTAATATTTTCTTTTTTATATTTGTATGTACATTTAGCGCAAGTGTCCTTAGGGGGACATAGGGTTTTGAATTGAAATAAATAAAGTAAAAAAATATTTCTCTATTCTTTAAAAATATTCAAACGTGTTTTATATGCTCCCATAGTTTCTGCTATATAATTCTGGATATTATGAAAATTATATTTTGATAATTTTTTTTAGGTAAAGGGTATTATTTAAAATGTATTTAAAAGAAGAATAAAATTATATCAAGTATATACTATCAATACATTTTATTCATCAATAAAGTAATAAAAGTGGCTTTGCGTGCGTACTCATCATATAGTGAGTGAATAGCTAAAAAATAGTTAACTTGAAAACTTTCTAACCACTTTCTTCATATTGATTCACATTATGTAAACTATTGAAATGAATGATTATAATTGTTTAATATAACGATACTTCTCGAATAATAATCAATTATCGAATTAAAATACAAACATTAGGCCTCCAGGAAAAAGTCAATACAGTTAAACCTGTGTATAGCGTCCCCTCTAAATAGCGCCTTCCTCTCTATAGCGCCCGATTTTAAACATTAAAATGTAAACATTTTACATTAAAAGTGACCTGTCTATAGCACCCTATTTTGGTGAGTCCGAAAAGCAGGCGCTATAGAAAGGTATACCTGTATACACATATATGTCTATGTAGTTTATATAGACAAATATAATTGCCTCATTCTGTTTGTGTGAAGTTCACTGTGTGAAGTTCACGGATAGATTTTGGTCATCAACGTGCGCATCATCATTATGATCATTATCATAATCTAATGATAATTATTATTATTATTAATCTACTTATATAATTGCCTCTACTTATATAATTGCCTTATTCTGTCTGAGTGAAGTTCACTGTGTGAAGTTCACGGATAGATTTTGGTCATCAACGCGCGCATCATCATTATGATCATTATCATTATCTAATGATAATTATTATTATTATTAATCTACTTATATAATTGCCTCTACTTATATAATTGCCTTATTCTGTCTGTGTGAAGTTCACTGTGTGAAGTTCACGGATAGATTTTGGTCATCAACGCGCGCATCATCATTATGATCATTATAATTATCTAATGATAATAATTATTATTATTAATCTACTTATATAATTGCCTTATTCTTTCTGTGTGAAGTTCACGGGTAGATTTTGTTCATCAACGCGCGCATCATCATTATGATCATTATCATTATCATTATCTAATGATAATTATTATTATTATTAATCTAGATGAGGCACAATTTGGATTGTAGATTATAAACACGAGGTAATAAGACCAAATCCAAATAAATAAAAGTCTTTGTCTGAAGATGGTAACAACGCTGTTACCGAAACGTCACACACTATTTATTTATTTGGATTTGGTCTTATTTCCTCGTGTTTATTATTAATCCTTATCCTTATTGTATATATAAAAATGAATATATATAAAAATGAAATGCGAAATCGATGTTTGTTATCGCATCACGCAAAATCTACTGACTCAATCATTATGGAATTTCGCATGTAGGTAGCTGAAGATTTCGTTTAACATATAGGCTATTAAAAAAACTAAAAAAGTTAATGTGCTTTTTTAAAAAATAAAAAACCAAAAAGCGTTAGTTCCAGTCTTTTACCGCTAGGGCGCAGCACTGGTCGCGACGATAAATGAATTTTGATTTTTTAAAGCATCGGTGGTTCAGTGGTAGAATGCTCGCCTGCCACGCGGGCGGCCAGGGTTCGATTCCCGGCCGATGCATTTTTTTTTTTTACAATTTTTAAAACTCATTTATATTATATCTTCTATATAAATGGAAATTTCATAAGTGGTGTTCGATAAAAACTTTCGTTACAATGCATCAATTTCGACCAAATTTTCAACATTTATGTAAAAACGAGATGGAGCAGGTTTTGCTTAACATCAAAATATTTTTCCTAACTTTAAAATACATAACTTTGCTGTTATCGATAAATACAAAAAAATTCAACAGAGTTAATTTTATTTATATATAAATACAAAAAAATTCAGCATTTCATTCAACTCAATCTAAAAAAATATTCAAAACAAGCAATTTTAAGATAACACCATATGTAAAACAGTCGGCCAAGAAAACAACAACGATATTACATCTTTCTCACATATTCACACACAATCTTGATTAATAATTAAAACTAATCTTTAGCATTGTTTATTATACTTCATAATATATATATTATTCGTTAGGCAAACTTTCACTCGGATAAAACCCGGGCGAAGCCGGCTACACATCCGCTAGTCTACTTATATAATTGCCTTATTCTGTCTGTGTGAAGTTCACGGATAGATTTTGGTCAGAATGGATAAAATAAAAAAAGTGTCAAGGGATGGGAATCGAACCCACGACCTTCCGCTTACCGGGCAGATGCCATGACCACTAGGCTATATTATTATATATAAATTATATATAAATTAAATATTAAAACTATATATTCAAATTATTCTACTTAGCTCACGAACAGCGCCCTCTATCAAGGTTATAAATACGTTTAAAATCGAAATCTTTTAATTTTTTTTTTTAATAATAGTTCGCTTACCAATTAGAATACTTGATCTAAATAGAAATATTTATAGACGCTCGCTCGATTTGAAGATTTATATCGTAACTAATCTGACTATAAAGTTTGGAGCGGGGCGTTTCACAAGAGTGACATCCACGGCGCCAATTTATAATTGTAACGAATAATGTTTGAATAAAACATTAAATCGGGTAAACCCGGGCGTTGCCGGGTCATTCGTCTAGTAGACAATAAAAATTCTTACTCTATTGGCGGTTCAATGTAAATATTTGCTCCTGTAGAAATTCTTTCTTACCCGAAAGCTAGAGATATAAATAAAATATTTGTAAAAAAGAAATTTTTCACTGTAGGCCTGATATCTGTATTTTAATATTGATACTTATAAAAAAAGCATAAGACTCCTCTCCCGTCAAATTAAACGTCAAAACTATACGCCATCAATGGCAAATATTTCATCTATAGTGATACTTAATAAAATATTCAGTGAGGGGAATACAAGATGCCTTCTTTTTGCAACTACTGCAGTAGTTGAGATAGACATTATGGAGAAGTCGGCTATTGTCCATTTTCAGAATTCTAAGCCAGAACTTGAGTGTCAACACTGTAACTCCCAGTGACGTTCATCCACATTTCATACCCAGAATAAAACCGGGAATATATATAGAAAAATTCAAGAGCCGTCAGAGAAAATTGTCGCGAATCCCGTTTACTAAGATTTTCTGGTTATTGGCCCAAATCGGAGCTGCATATAGCGAGGATGACAGAACCATCCAAGAACCTGAGTGAGGATTTGATAGAGTTTATTTAATATTTGGTTAGTATTTCCCAAACCGTTTAATACCATTTGGCGACTTGTTTTTAAAAGGTTGCTCCGCCTGTTGAGTTTGAAGTTGTCAGCTGGTAACCCAAATACGTGTATTTAGAGGTTGTAGTGAGTTGTCCACAGAACCAAAGGTCAGAGCGAGCTAGTCGACGTTCATTTCTAAACACCATAACCCAGTGATTCTCAACCAATGTGCCGCGGTAATTTTGTGTGCCGCGAAATTCTAAAAATGTGCCGCCGAATTTTAGTCATATGATTATGTTCACGTTTGTATTGGTTTTTCTTTTTTTCTTTTTCATTTTTTTACTTTTTAAAATAACGAAATTAGCAAATTGAATGTTAGAGATGTATATTACTTATATTTTGCATAGAAATATTGATACATAATTTGAATTTTCTTGCATTCAAGTTAGCAAAAGTGTGCCGCGAAATTCTAAAATAGTGCCGCCAAATTTTCAAATCTTTAAAATAATGCCGCAACAAAAAAAAAAAGGTTGAGAATCACTGCCATAACCTTTGATTTATTTTGGTTCAAAGAGTTAGGAAATTGTCTTCGAAATATTTTATCGAGTAAATTTATATTTATCTGAAGATTTATTTAGGATTCTCCCAAAAGCACAATGTCATCTACGAACAGAAGGAGGTGTGTTTCCATAATTCGGTAAATAGATACTTGGCATGTCCGCATCATCATATAAAGAAACTAGGTCATTTAGAAAAAGGATAAATAAGTAAGGTGATAGCGGTTTACCCTGTAGGACTCCTGATTGCATTTTTATAAATTCCGTAAGTGAGCCTTTCCATCTAACTGTTGCTGATATTTGAGTATAATAGCTCTGTATGAGGGTGATGAAACGGCCGCTTAAACCATAAGCTGCTAACCTTTCCCAAAGAAGAAAGGGTGGTACAGTATAAAAAACCTTTTTGATATCCACAAAAAAAGTGTATAATTTCCTCCTTTTGTGGCAAGTGACATTTGATTCAGTTAGATAAGTGTGAAGATATGGTCTCGACATGAATATCCTCTTCTGAAGCTCTCTTGAATTTCCGCCAATATTCCACTTTTTTTCTATCCAGCTGTTCAACCTAGTCTTTAATATGGATGTAAAGATCTCCGATAAGTTGGATAACTATGATATTCCTCTATAGTTTGATGGTGTATTTAGGTCGTCGTTTTGAAGATAGGATGGTAGATTGTTCTTGTCCACGTTGAGAGAATTATAATCAATACTAAAACCTTCTTAAAACAAAAGAAACTAATATAAAGCATTATTGTATAAATATAACGCATATTCAGTTGAAGGGCGCTTTGAAAGTTTAATATAATAGAAATTTTATCTTTATCGAATATCTTATATAGTTTTCACTGTATATAAATTAAATTTGAGCTTCATACATATAAAGATACAGATATTTCTTCATGCTTGCTTTTAAATAGATTCATAATCACTACATTGTAACCTTATAAAAGTAGATAATTTTAAATGAAAGTGTAGATATATAGAAATCATTGCCTTTCGTGTCATTTTGTACCCGTAGAAAGGCGCCTTGCTTGAAAGCTTGTATGTCCTTCTCTTATAAAAGAAGCTCTTCTTCCCTAATTGTGTTTCTTCGAATAACGAATAGAGTGAATATCGTTATCTTAGAGTATTAATGTTATCCACAACATCTAAACCTGTAATAAGCGGCCCATCCCATAAGAGGATCCTTTAGTATACGTATGAACAAATTACCCTGTATAACAAAAAATCGACGCACCAAGAAGGAGTTGTCAGATTAGGACAAAATTTGGTGTATGTAAAGAGCATGTATAGGGGGGGGGGGGGAACTATTAAAATTTCAGAACAATTAATTCTTTTATTTCAGAGTTTGATCGTCACACATTGAGAATGTCAATTTGTCGTTGGACCCCCACTGGCCTGGATGCAGGCTGGCACCCGGCGTGTCATGGACTGATAAAGATTCCGGATGGTGTGCTGCGGGATTTCTTGCTAAATTGTCTCCAAATGTCGGGCTAATTAATCAACATTCCGGGATGGTTGCAATCGCCTTCCCATCACGTCCCAGATGTGCTCTATGGGCGAGAGATCAGGCGACCTTGCTGGCCACGGAAGAGTTCGGCAAGATTGAAGACAATCCATAGTAACATGTGCCGTGTGTGGCCGGGCATTATCTTGTTGAAAAGTAAGCCCGGGGTGATGTGAGTGGAACGGAAACAAACCAGGCCGTAGAATGTCATCTACGTACCGTTGTGCTGTCAGGGTGTCAGGAATGACTACCAATGGGGTCCTGTTATCAAATTAAATGACACCGCAGACCTTAACGCCCTGTTGTGGACCTGTGTTGTAGGTAACGTGAATTCCGGTGCTGCGACAGCCATTCTGACAATTGCTCTGTCGTCCCGTTCTGTTGTTGCCCTTGGTCGACCGCTGCCATCCTGACGTTGCATACTTCCGTGGTTGACCCACTTTTGCCAACATCGCCTAATAGCCGCATCACTTCGACACAGATGTCGCGCGATTAGTCGATTAGACCAACCAGCCTCTTTCAATCCAATGGCACGACCAGTTTCAAACTCTGACATATGTTCGTAATGAGCACGAATCTTTCGGCGAGGCATTGATACAGTAGAAATAGGCGTACTGCTAAAATATTAAACGGAAATTCTGAAAATCAGCTCGTGCCGCACCGAATATTGAGTCTAGAATGCTCGTGCTGGATGCGCAGTTCAGATGCGATGGGGCTCTTGCTTTGCTCGGCCACCAAATTTCAATCATTTGCATGTTTGGTCGAAACCTCTTTGTATACGTATTTTCATAAAAATCGGACAACTGCTTCTTGGTGCGTCGATTTTTTTGTTATAGAGTATATTTGAATAAAATTTGGGAATTCCTTTTAATTTACAAGTAAATGGTCCATTCTATGAACGCATCTAGAACGATAGTTATTGTTGTTGTTATCGTATCCAATGAAGAGCCTCAGATGTCCCCAAACCTATCTATCACAGCAGTCGCAATGTCCTCTATAGTGGGTGTATATACTGTATTGCTGTTGTTATCGTGTTCAATGAAGAGCCTCAGATGTCCCCATGCATTTCTATCACAGCAGTCGCAATGTCCTCTATCTTGGGTGTATATACTGTATTGTTGTTGTTATCGTGTCCAATGAAGAGCCTCAGATGTCACCATGTATCTTTATCACAACAGTCGCAATGTCCTCTATCTTGGGTGTGTATACTGTATTGTTGTTGTTGTCGTGTCCAATGAAGAGCCTCAGATGTCCCCATGCATTTCTAACACAACAGTCGCAATGTCCTCTATCTTGGGTGTATATACTGTATTGCTGTTGTTATCATGTCCAATGAAGAGCCTTAGATGTCCCCATGCATCTTTATCACAGCAGTCGCAATGTCCTCTATCTTGGGTGTATATACTGTATTGCTGCTGTTATCGTGTCCAATGAATAGCCTCAGATGTCCCCATGCATTTCTATCATAGCAGTCACAATGTCCTCTATCTTGGGTGTATATACTGTATTGCTGTTGTTATCGTGTCCAATGAAGAGCCTCAGTTGTCCCCATGCATTTCTATCACAGCAGTCGCAATGTCCTCTATCTTGGGTGTATATACTGTATTGCTGTTGTTATCGTGTCCAACGAAGAGCCTCAGATGTCCCCATGCATCTTTATCACAGCAGTCGCAATGTCCTCTATCTTGGGTGTGTATACTGTATTGTTGTTGTTGTCGTGTCCAATGAAGATCCTTAGATGTCCCCATTCATCTCTATCACAGCAGTCGCAATGTCCTCTATCTTGGGTGTATATACTGTATTGCTGTTGTTAGCGTGTCCAATGAAGAGCCTCAGATGTCCCCATGCATTTCTATCACAGCAGTCGCAATGTCCTCTATCTTGGGTGTGTATACTGTATTGTTGTTGTCGTGTCCAATGAAGAGCCTCAGATGTCCCCATGCATCTCTATCACAACAGTCGCAATGTCCTCTATCTTGGGTGTGTATACTGTATTGTTGTTGTTGTCGTGTCCAATGAAGAGCCTCTGATGTCCCCATGCATCTCTATCACAACAGGCGCAATGTCCTCTATCTTGGGTGTATATACTGTATTGCTGTTGTTAGCGTGTCCAAAGAAGAGCCTCAGATGTCCCCATGCATCCTTATCACAGCAGTCACAATGTCCTCTATCTTGGGTGTGTATACTGTATTGTTGCTGTCGTGTCCAATGAAGAGCCTCAGATGTCCCCATGCATTTCTATCACAGCAGTCGCAATGTTCTCTAACTTGGGTGTGTATACTGTATTGTTGTTGTCGTCGTGTCCAATGAAGAGCCTCAGATGTCCCCATGCATCTCTATCACAACAGTCGCAATGTCCTCTATCTTGGGTGTATATACTGTATTGCTGTTGTTATCATGTCCAATGAAGAGCCTCAGATGTCCCCATGCATATTTATCCCAGCAGTCGCAATGTCCTCTATCTTGGGTGTATATACTGTATTGCTGTTGTTATCGTGTCCAATGAAGAGCCTCAGATGTCCCCATGCATTTCTATCACAACAGTCGCAATATCCTCTATCTTGGGTGTATATACTGTATTGCTGTTGTTATCGTGTCCATTGAAGAGCCTCAGATGTCCCCATGCATTTCTATCACAGCAGTCGCAATGTCCTCTATCTTGGGTGTATATACTGTATTGCTGTTGTTATCATGTCCAATGAAGAGCCTCAGATGTCCCCATGCATATTTATCCCAGCAGTCGCAATGTCCTCTATCTTGGGTGTATATACTGTATTGCTGTTGTTATCGTGTCCAATGAAGAGCCTCAGATGTCCCCATGCATTTCTATCACAACAGTCGCAATATCCTCTATCTTGGGTGTATATACTGTATTGCTGTTGTTATCGTGTCCAATGAAGAGCCTCAGATGTCCCTATGCATCTTTATCACAGCAGTCGCAATGTCCTCTATCTTGGGTGTGTATACTGTATTGTTGTTGTCGTGTCCAATGAAGAGCCTCAGATGTCCCCATGCATCTCTATCACAACAGTCGCAATGTCCTCTATCTTGGGTGTGTATACTGTTTTGTTGTTGTTGTCGTGTCCAATGAAGAGCCTCTGATGTCCCCATGCATCTCTATCACAACAGGCGCAATGTCCTCTATCTTGGGTGTATATACTGTATTGCTGTTGTTAGCGTGTCCAATGAAGAGCCTCAGATGTCCCCATGCATCTTTATCACAGCAGTCACAATGTCCTCTATCTTGGGTGTGTATACTGTATTGTTGCTGTCGTGTCCAATCAAGAGCCTCAGATGTCCCCATGCATTTCTATCACAGCAGTCGCAATGTTCTCTAACTTGGGTGTGTATACTGTATTGTTGTTGTCGTCGTGTCCAATGAAGAGCCTCAGATGTCCCCATGCATCTCTATCACAACAGTCGCAATGTCCTCTATCTTGGGTGTATATACTGTATTGCTGTTGTTATCATGTCCAATGAAGAGCCTCAGATGTCCCCATGCATATTTATCCCAGCAGTCGCAATGTCCTCTATCTTGGGTGTATATACTGTATTGCTGTTGTTATCGTGTCCAATGAAGAGCCTCAGATGTCCCCATGCATTTCTATCACAACAGTCGCAATATCCTCTATCTTGGGTGTATATACTGTATTGCTGTTGTTATCGTGTCCATTGAAGAGCCTCAGATGTCCCCATGCATTTCTATCACAGCAGTCGCAATGTCCTCTATCTTGGGTGTATATACTGTATTGCTGTTGTTATCGTGTCCAATGAAGAGCCTCAGATGTCCCCATGCATCTTTATCACAGCAGTCGCAATGTCCTCTATCTTGGGTGTGTATACTGTATTGTTGGTCTCGTGTCCAATGAAGAGCCTCAGATGTCCCCATGCATCTCTATCACAACAGTCGCAATGTCCTCTATCTTGGGTGTGTATACTGTATTGTTGTTGTTGTCGTGTCCAATGAAGAGCCTCTGATGTCCCCATGCATCTCTATCACAACAGTCGCAATGTCCTCTATCTTGGGTGTGTATACTGTATTGTTGTTGTCGTCGTGTCCAATTAAGAGCCTCAGATGTCTCCATGCATCTCTATCACAACAGTCGCAATGTTCTCTATCTTGGGTGTGTATACTGTATTGTTGTTGTCGTCGTGTCCAATTAAGAGCCTCAGATGTCTTCATGCATCTCTATCACAACAGTCGCAATGTTCTCTATCTTGGGTGTGTATACTGTATTGTTGTTGTTGTCGTGTCAAATGAAGAGCCTCAGATGTCCCCATGCATCTCTATCACAGCAGTCGCAATGTCCTCTATCTTGGGTGTGTATACTGTATTGTTGTTTTCGTGTCCAATGAAGAGCCTCAGATGTCCCCATGCATCTCTATCACAACAGTCGCAATGTCCTCTATCTTGGGTGTGTATACTGTATTGTTGTTATTGTCGTGTCCAATGAAGAGCCACTGATGTCCCCATGCATCTCTATCACAACAGTCGCAATGTCCTCTATATTGGGTGTATATACTGTATTGCTGTTGTTAGCGTGTCCAATGAAGAGCCTCAGATGTCCCCATGCATCTTTATCACAGCAGTCGCAATGTCCTCTATCTTGGGTGTGTATACTGTATTGTTGCTGTCGTGTCCAATGAAGAGCCTCAGATGTCCCATGCACATCTATCACAACAGTCGCAAGGTCCTCTATCTTGGGTGTGTATACTGTATTGTTGTTGTCGTCGTGTCCAATTAAGAGCCTCAGATGTCGCCATGCATCTCTATCACAACAGTCGCAATGTCCACTATCTTGGGTGTGTATACTGTATTGTTTTTGTTGTCGTGTCCAATGAAGATCCTCAGATGTCCCCATGCATTTCTTTCACAGCAGTTGCAATGTCCACTAATTTGGGTGTGTAAATGTCTTGCTCTGGATCAATTTTCTTCAAGGTGCAGTCATTACTGGACATGAGAATATGTGGGTTGGTGCTAGTTCTACACCAAGACAGTTGTTGTCCTATAGCTTCTTGTGCCATCTGGATGTATTGTCATTCCTTTATAGTGTTTCGTTCCGAATCTTGTTATTGTTTTTTTAATTCTTCTCTCAGAGTTTCTTTCGCATCGATAGTCAATACTAACACTCATTTAAGTTTCTATCTTGATATCTATATGAAGCCCAATGATAAATTAGGTGTGAGGGAATTACCTATTTCTAACATATTTTAAACTCTATCCCTAATGTATATTCTTTTATGCAAATTAGTATATTGACATGTTTTAAAGTTTTTTGGGGGACGCGTGCGCTTTCATCGCTTTTTGTATGTTAAAATCTTTATCTTACAAAGAGAGTCTGAAGATATTTGCAAATAAATATAAGCTTCTACATATTTTAAATGGTAAAAGTTAAACTGTGTAGAGAGAGGGAACATTTTATCACTCTGCAGCTTAAGTTTTGTGTAGAATAGCTTTCTCATTAAAAAGAGGCGTTTGAAATTTGTATAAATTTTCAATGATGTAGAGAGCTAAGATGAAAAGGATATTTTTTATTCTGTGATGACGATATGAAATGGCACAAAGGTATATCCATTTTGATTACGTTTTCCCAAAAATACAATACAATTTATTTTATCTAGAAATACATTTTCAAAATTTTGAATCAATATATTTTTGAAAATCATATTGAATGTATATTTAAATATATATGCAATGATTTTAAAATATTTAGGCGGTTACAGATTCATCAAAAAACACTTTCATTATTTCGGAAAAAATAAAAGATTTCCTGTCTCTCTCTCTCTCTCTTTCCTCTATATTCAAATTTACAAAAAAAATTGTGAAAGGTATTTCAAATATATTGAGACCCATTCTCGTGCCATCAAAATGTCCTCCTCTACCCAAATTTACGTGAAGAACATCCCCTTTGCTTCAACAGAAGAAGAGCTTACAGAGTTCTTCAGCAGCTATGGCCATGTCACCAACACCCGTATCATCAGAGATCCAAGAACCAACAAGTCCAGAGGCTACGGCTTCGTGACCTTCGCCACCCAGCAGGCAGTAGATACTGTACTCAGGAGTGAGGAGCCAATTGTCCTCGCTGGCAGGACCCTTTCTGTTGCTGCCGCTCGTCCCGCTAGGACTGAAGTCCCCGCTACACCCGAGCCCAGAAGTCCAGCTTCTCCCAGAGACAATTCTCGGGACTACAGAAGAAGCCTGCACATCACCGGGATTGAGCGGCCGGTCCGTGTAGTTGACATCCGCAAATATTTCCAGGAGAAGTACAACAGGAATGTCGTCCGTGTCTACATTCCAAAGGAACGTGACACTGGCAACTACCGTAACTACGGTTTTGTCACCTTTGAAACGGTCGAGGAAACTGAGGGTCTGGTGGGCAACCACACCATCCAGGGTGTGACCCTTAGGGTTGAGAAGTCAAGGAAGCCGAGGTCCAGCCTTCGAGAGATGCAACCTCAACGACCTGTGAAGCAGGAACCTGAGGTGAAAGAACCTGAGGTAAAGAAGCCTGAAGTGAAGGAGCCTGAGGTGCTGGAACCTGAGGTGCAGGAACCTGAGGTGCAGGAGCCTGAAGTGAAGGAGTCTGAGGTACAGGAGGCTGAAGTGCAGGAGCCTGAGGTGAAAGAACCTGAGGTGCAGAAACTTGTACTTCAGGAACCTGACGTGAAGGTACATGAGGTGCAAAAGCCTGAGACACAGAAATCTGAAGAGCAGGAGTCTGAGGAGGAAACTCCTGAAAAGTAATAAAGATCAAGAACCTTTTTATTTAAAATGGAACAAATACAAACTAGTTCTCATTAATAAAATTCATCTTTTTTTTAACATTCAAACGTTTTATGTTTTCCCGTATTTGTTTGCTTTATAATTCTGGATATTTTAAAAGAGAATACGAACTTCATAAATTTCTATATATCTTATGTATGTTTGAAGTTATATTTTTTAAATATAAAATCAAAACCCTTTGTGTTGATATATTAATTGTAAAGATAAAAAAATCTCCAATATATAATACTCTGAATATTTTCCAAAATAATCAAGTATTTTTCATATATTTCAATTAATATGGTTGATATACAGTTAAACCTGTCTGTAGCGCCCCCTCTGAATAGCGCCTTCCTCTCTGTAGCGGCCGATTTTAAACATTAAAATGTAAACATTTTACATTAGAAGTGACCGACCTGTCTATAACAACCTATTTTGGTGAGTCCCAAGATGGGGGGCTATAGACAGTTTAACTGTATATATTTTTAATAAGAGAAATTTAATCCATTCTCTCAAAGTACCATTTGTCTGTTTAAAGATAAAATTTGGGTAAAACATATTCTCTCTATAACATCTTTAAAAAGTCGGTGGATGAGAGGGTAACACGCTCGATTCCCGACAGTCATGAACCGGGATTAAATCCCGCGTTAAAATTTGTTTAATATGTGAATAACCTTCACATATTATTCATTGTTCAATTATCATGAACTAGGTTGCTCTTGCTGAGCGGTACCTATTTATGTGATTTGAACCAGACTATAACATCTTGACTCTACTTCTAGTCTAGAAATCCTCAGCAACTCTCTCAAACACATTGCTTATAATATTTCTTAACATAATAACTTATCATTTTATTATGTTTTTTTTTTTTCATTGTAAAAGTCTTTACCACGTGTTAAATATTGTTCCTAATTATCTTTACTAAGTTCATTAAAAGAACAGCTTAGATTTAAAATATTTAGAGTATTGATATATGTCCTTTCCCCCGTCACTTTCACAAAAGAAATCAAGTTAAAAAAACCTATTCATAACGTATTTTTCAAATGTACTAAAAGGGAAAAATAAATATTTTATCTCAATATGAGTAGATTACTACTAGATTTATATGAGTCAAAATAAAAGAGGCGGGAGACGATCATCGTGAATTTTGAAATTAATTTAATTTTAGTATGAGAGAGAGAGAGAGAGAGAAGCAACTGATTAAGATTTTTTTTTTTATTCTTGAATTTTTACATCTTCACTCAATATATGATTGTCCCTAGCGTAGCTCCTATTTTACTCATATAAATATGATTTATAAAGGGCATAAGAGCAATAAAATATTTATTTTCTCTTTAGACATATATGAGGGGCGCTTTTTAAAAAGATATTATTTTATTTATATAAATTTATTGATGTTCTTGTAGAATTACTTCACGATTTCATAATTTTAAAAAAAGGTCATGGGAAATAGATATATATTTGATGCGGTGAAAGTAGATTTAGGAAATAATAAATTTATTATTCAGTTTTTTTTCTCGGACACTTCGTGGCACGCCTTCTGTCTGAGCATTTAAATGGATATACTAAAAGTATCTCATCAAAGTGTATATCTTTCTATCAAGAGTAAAATAAAGAAGAGCGTCTTGCGCTATTCGTCTTTTTTTCACTCACATTATTACCTATTATAAAACTATTTTAGAGGCGTAATATTCTTTTTAAAATAAAACAATTTCTACTGTCCTTACTGCGATGGAAAAATTAAAGGGAGGGCCTGGCTCATCAGTGGTGAACCCTCCCAGCGGTTTCGCCAGTTTAATCTATGGTATGTTAAAGTATGGTAGATTAAACTGGCGAAACCGCTGGGAGGGTTCACCACTGATGAGCCAGGCCCTCCCTTTAATTTTTCCATCGCAGTAAGGACAGTAGAAATTGTTTTATTTTAAAAAGAATATTACGCCTCTAAAATAGTTTTATAATTTGATAACAGATGGCGCTCTAGTACATCGTAACATTATTACCTATATTTGAAAGTATACTTTTTGAATGAAGATATCTTACTATGTCTTGAGGCTCTTTTTTTATGATTCTAATTTTTTCCTAATCTATTCAAAATTTTTCATAAAAGATATTCATTGAAATTGAAGCAGAGTGGCGCAGTGGAAGTGTGATGGGCCCATAATCCAGAGGTCCGTGGATCGAAACTACGCTCTGATAATTTTTTTTTGTTAAACAATAACAAACAAATATTAATTTCCTCTACTTTATATATGAATAACTTGAAGTGAAGGAGCCTGAGTTGCAGGAGTCTAATGTGAAAGAACATGTGGTGCAGGAACTGAGGAGGAAATAATTTAAAAAGAATAAGTATTTAAAATCATTTTTTAATAATTAAACAACTAAAAATGCGTATATTAATAAAATTTATATATTCTTTAGAAATGATTTAAACTTGTTTCTGTTTTATGTCTCTCATATATATTTCAATATAAGTTGTGTAATGAAAGGGAATCCGACTTTAGAATTTTTATTTATCGTATACATGATTAAATATATTCTATGTATAACATAGTGTTAATATATTTATTTTTGTGATAATACAGTTAAACCTTTCTATAGCGCCCCCTCTAAATAGCGCTTCCCTCTCTATAGCGCCCGATTTTAAATACGTAGTACGATGCGATTTACATTAAAAGTGACCTGTCTATAACACCCTATTTTGGTGAATCCCAAGAGGGGGCGCTATAGACAAGTTTATATAATGAATACACTAACAGAGTGTTTAGTTGAAAAGTTTTAAACCCCATCTCCTTCACACACACAGATACTGAACTATACATAGCTATCTATATATCAAATTTTCGATATTTTTTACTTTTTTTTCGTGTGTCGCATTTGTTTCTTTTCTCCAAATATTAGTAGATTTATTTATTCAATTCTCCAATCACGTAATTTTTTCTTTGGAATTTTACTTCATATATTTATCTTAACCATATTCCTTTGTTTTAAAACATGTGCCTTTTTTTATTGCATTATTCTTTTTCCCACTTCCGAACGCTTGAAATTGGGGATCGCCTTTAGGGGACATTATGCATTGTGATCTAGCTTTTGGCGGAAATGTTGTTGTTCTTGGATGTGACTTTCGCCAAGTTCTCTCAATTGTACCTCGAGCTTCAAGAACTGAGATTGTTGCTGCTGGCATTAAACACAACAAGCTATGACCATTGTTTGTAACTTTGTATATTACTCAGAATATGCGAGCAGATATTGACCTGCAGAGATTTTCTTGAAGGTTGGTTAAAGTTGGTGATCTACTTACAGACCAACAGGGTCTCATTTCTCTTCTGGAAAACTGTATCTTTCATGGGGGTGACCTGATGCTAGAAATTTACAAGTATGTGATTTCTAACGCAAAAAAAAACACATACACACATAGATTTATTAGATGGTAATTAAAGTATCGGATTGCTTACCATTTACCGGGCGTTGTCCGGGTCACTTAGCTAGTATAAATAAAAAAATCTCAATAATTGCCCAAATAATCAAGTATTTCTTATACATTTCAATTTTTCATATCATTTATATATATATATACTAGCCGAATGACCCGGCCAACGCCCGGGGTTTACCCGATTAAATGCTTTTATTCAAATACTATTTGTTACAATTCTAAATTGGCCCCGTGGATGTCATTCTTGTATAATATATAAATGAGTTTTGAAAATTGTAAAAAAAAAAAATGCATCGGCCGGGAATCGAACCTGGGGCGCCCGCGTGGCAGGCGAGCATTCTACCACTGAACCAAAAGCAAACGGTGACAGAATTAAGAACGCATGACGATGATAACTGTATATTGTCCGTGACAGAGGCCACGACAGACGGTCGTGACCCTATATATTAATATCTTTCAATTATAGAAACATCGTTTAATTTTTTAATTCTGTACCATTTGTCATATTCAAAGAAGATGAAATATGGATATTGCTCTTTGTATCATCTAGACTTCTTGGCTACTTTTCTGATTACGCATTTCGGATGAACCAGGGTACACCTGTGATTTTCCTAAGCATTTTCAAACACTACTAATTTTTAAGGGTGCTTTTATGTGTGCAGTCAAAAAATCGGGTGGCCATTGATTAGTATTGGTTTTATTATTGACTCGTAAATTTATCTTATACAATGCAGAGATAATTTGCTTTTGTATTAATAATAATTAAGGTGTTAATCGGTTTTGTGGTTCTTTCACCAAGTTGATCCTGTTTTCAATGTGTTTTCGGATGGTTAGATGTTCATATAGGGTTACTCCTTTGTTCTGAACATTCCATCGCCATTTTGTACAGTCAACAAAGATGAATAGCTAGTTTAATGTTTCTTTAATTATTCTCCGGAGAAGATAATTTATTTCTTTTTGAGGGTTAATTTCAAGACGTTATATTTTGCACCAAATTCGTGGCAAATATGCAGGCCTTTTAAAGTTCATATGAACTCTATCATATGTATAAGCTTAAGTTAAGATGGCAGTATCATAAACAAATAATGCAGTGATGTTTCTTCAATTCAAGGAAGGTCACCAATGTATATTTTAAATACGATTGGACCCGTGCTTGGATCTTGAGGGACCCCACCTAAGATATTTCTATTTGTTGACACTACATCTTTGACCCTTACCTTGAATTTTCTGTTCGTTAGAAAGTTTTGGGTAAATTTTATTTTATCTTCAGAAGTGTATTTTGGAAATTTTGTAAAGGAGGATCTCGTGGCAGACACTTTTGGAATGTATTTGCAATGCCAAATAAAACAATGTTCCAGTTATTTGGGCAAATTCAATAGTTTTTTTTTCAGTGACAAACACTAGTTAGTGCAATGCTGAGTTATATAGCTGGAAAACAAAAGGTTGGGCATCGAAGGTTTCAGTTATAGAGGTTAATAAATTATTAGGAAGCAATATAAGAGCTTTGCTAGGTATTGCATCGATTCCATGAGTTTTATTTTTATTTGCTAATATTGCTGCACCAGGTTGCGGCTTGGCAGACTCTTCAGCCTTGATTCTCTCCTGTGCCGTATCTTGCATATCACCAGAGCTTGTTTCAACCATCCTACAAATTTATATAAGGGAATAATGAGATAAATCTACTTTAAGTAGCCTCCAGAATGATTTATTTATTTCTCATAGAGAGATATATTTATAACCCAGGTTCCTGGAGCGCAGAGCACCAACTACCCGGGGAGTCCAGCTCACTAGTATGGACTAGAGTTAAGTGCTTTTATTCGCGTCCTGTTTTGATTACTGAGTTGAACCAGTTGACCAGAAATTTCCATGCTGAGGTTGGGTCTGGATGGCCAGCCATAGATTTAAGATTGAGGTGGGTCAGTCAAAGCAGGATATCTGTTTGCATCTATGTCTCAAGAATGCTGGACAGCTGAAGAGGCTCTTCTGAACAGTGAATGCAGGTAGGGTCTGTTTCTATAGATTATATATATAAGACACAGATTAATATGTAGATTAAATAAAATTTAGCTTTATTTGATTAAATATTAAAGTATTTAAGCCTAGTTTGAACCCAGTTTGTAGAACAGGCTAATGTTCTTGTAATTTAATTTACATTTGTCTCTAAATGATGTTTAAAATATATACAGAGAGATATAGCCTGGAATAAAGAACTTCATTATAAAAAATATATATCCAGAGAAATATAAAGATATATATGTGAAACATTTAATAATCCAGAAAAATCGTATTTCGTAGAAAATAATATTAGTATTTTTGTCGTTTACTTAAACAATTTCTGGTGTATGAGAATAGCTAGTACTTTCAGAACGACAGCAATACTCAGGCCTAGAATACAGACTACAGTAACTGTCTGTGTCTGAGGCTTTTTCTTTATCGCAGCAGGCAATACACGTGACAACACAGAACATGATTCCCAAAAGACAAGACAAAATGGCGCCCACAACTCCCCATTTGAAACCAAACGATACCCTACCCAATTCTCTGATAGGCTCTGTGATAAGGTAGAAATTTACATAGGAATACATAAGCATAAGGCCTGGAATTAGAAACATAATAGCGTTTGCTAAAGGAAGAAACTTGTTGAAATATTTTTCGAAAGCTGCTAACACAAAAACAGAAAATATACTAGCTACTGAGATTATGGGGATAGCTGCTATGTAGATAAATTTCATGTCGACGAATGCATCTATGATTTTTTGATTGGGTTTTCTATAAATGATAGTCTTGGCTTTTTCTTTTGCTGGTTGAAGCCATTTCTCAAGAAGTTCATAATTCTTATAATCGAGATGCTTGCAGGCGGTGAGATGGCTGTTGGCGGCCCAAGCTAGATGATCGTGGTTGGGGTAGTAGATCTTACGATCCATGCAGAGCTGGAAGATTCCCATCCTGCGGAACTTGGTGTCGCTGTAGCCCTCCAGCCAATGGCTGGAGTACATGGAATAGGTGGTCAACATGACAGCCACTAATCCTAGTAGAGTCAGAATGATGTAGAATATTTTAGATGGTCGCATTTCTCTTTTCTCTGAATATATTTCTGTTGTTTTATATTTTATATTTCAGAGTGAGAAATAAAAATCAAAGATAGGCATTTTAAAAATGCTTACCTGATATATTTCCCATTTTTGCTTACAGTGAAAAATAATTTAAATGAAAAACATATTATTTAATGATTTTTATTTAATAATTTTTATGTTATTTTTGCCTTATAACACAAACATGTATATATGCTAGCCAGATTACGTTTTGAAATAATTTTATAAAGTAAATCCTCCTTTTTTATATGAAAAATAGACACTTCGGCCAGTTAGAGTTTTTTTTTATTTTCTCAACGTTTCGACAAAAATCTTTTGTTTTAGTCAGGAGAAGTAAATAAAAATAAAGCACTCGGCAAGGCGTTAAATATTGTTCTGAAGGTTGCAAGGGCGTTCTCACGTGATTTTTCGAATTTAGTACAACATCTAAAGCGCGAATCAAAAACAAATATTAAACTCGTCAAAGAGTATGATCTTGGAAATAAAAATATATAATAATCTATATATATATATAAAACTAGCGGATGTATACCCGGCTTCGCCCGAGGTTTTACCCGAGTAAAGGTTTGTCTAACGAACATTTGTTAAAACAATTCTCTATAAACTTATTTAAAAAAAAGATATTTTTTGATAATTTGAAACTCGTAAATTTGAATCTCTCGATAAAGTGAACATTTTTTCCCGGTCCCTGTGTGCCGTGTCATCCTGAATTTTGTCTTTCCTAATTTTCTACATTAGAAAATCATAGTTTTATCTAGTGAACATTTTTCCCCGGTCCCTTGAAAAATACTCGATAAGTTGAATAAAATCAATATTAATTGGTTCCCTCGGTAATTGGAAGTTAAAGGAATAGTATCTTCGCCTTGGGATTGTATCATTATTTTTGTCTCAAATAAATTGCCGTGTCATCTTGAGATAATCTTACTTTTGATAAATAATATTTAAGATAACAAACTTAGTGATAAGAAAACTTGTTATCATCGTCACACTGGGGGCGCTGCTTGCAAGTTAAATCTACAAATCTGCAAATAACTCTAAGGATATTCAAGATATTCATGAAATTATTTTTCAAAAACCTTCCCGGTGATATACCTAATAATATCCCAAAATATCACGGCGATTGGATGCATGGTTTTGAATCTATAGAGTACAGACAGACAGACATTCAATCTATATATATATAAAATTGAATGCCTGTCTGTCTGTCTGTTTGTCTGTACTCTATAGATTCAAAAACCATATATCCAATCGCCGTGAAATTTGGGGATATTATTAGGTATATCACCGGGAAGGTTTTTGAAAAATAATTTCATGAATATCTTGAATATCCTTAGAGTTATTTGCAGATTTGTAGATTTAACTCGCAAGCAGCGCCCCCATTGTGACGAAGTTAACAAGTTTTCTTATCACTAAGTTTGTTATCTTAAATATTATTTATCAAAAGTAAGATTATCTCAGGATGACACGGCAATGTGACACGGTAAAAAATGTTCACTAGATAAAACTATGATTTTCTAATGTAGAAAATTAGGAAAGACAAAATTCAGGATGACACGGCACACAGGGACCGGGAAAAAATGTTCACTTTATCGAGAGATTCAAATTTACGAGTTTCAAATTATCAAAATATATCTTTTTTTTATATATAAGTTTTTAGAGAATTGTTTTAACAAATGTTCGCTAGACAAACCTTTACTCGGGTAAAACCTCGGGCGAAGCCGGGTACGTCCGCTAGTTTTATATATATACTAGCGGATGTGTACCCGGCTTTGCCCGGGTTTTATCCGAGTGAAAGTTTGCCTAACGAATATTATATATTATGAAGTATAATAAACAATGTTAAAGATTAGTTTTAATTATTAATCAAGATTGTGTGTGAATATGTGAGAAAGATGTAATATCGTTGTTGTTTTCTTGGCCACTGTTTTACATATGGTGTTATCTTAAAATTGCTTGTTTTGAATATTTTTTTAGATTGAGATTATTAGCTAGTACAGTAATCCCTCGTTAAGACGAACTCAACGGGAGAACGAAATACCCTTTTCGTCTTAAAATAATTCGTATTAGACAAATTGAATTCGTGGTATCCGGGGGTTGTACTTATGTACTACTGATGAGTAAGAAAACTACATTTCTGAGGAATAACGAATAAATTTATTTGAAAACAATATTAATGAAAATATTTTATAATTTTTAGGAACAACAATTACGTATATGTATGTAAAGTATTTTATTTTAAAAGACAATATAATCACAATGTAAGGCAATAACATGAGAATATAAGTTTATTTTAAAACACAAATAAAAAAGAACAACAAAAGGAACAACTTACATAATATACTTGGTACATACAATGTTTATGTGTATGCAGCATATGCATAGAGTATCCTATATCTGATTTTCTCTGCAGGCTTCAGAAAGTCTGTTATAGTTTTTTGGTGGTATTTGATTGGGCACTGTTTCAGACACTCCCTTCTTATTTTATCCAGGTCATCTTCAAAATGAAAATCAATATCCGCAGAGGTTTTGGACAGCTTCTGGAGGGTTTCGAGGGCCGCGATTACTTCCCCTCTAGTAGGCATCATTATCTCTTCTTTCACCTCATCGTCTTCTGTTTCTTCTTCTCCTTTCTTCTTTTCTTCTAATTCGGGCGAATCGCAAATTTCCAACCCTTCATCCAGGGCAACATACTCCAGGAAAGTCAAAGTCTCAGCTGGGTTTGTAGCTGAAAGGAGTTTGGTCCATTCTTCAGGCTCATCAAGCATTGTTTCTGGAAGTGAAAACGAATCAGCTGTTTTTTCCACACCCAATGAGACACTTATTTCTTTAGCCTTTTCTTTGACAAGTGCGCCGAAAACAGGAATATTATTTTGTCTACTTTTTAAAACCATTTTAAAAGCTCATCTTCCACGTCTTGATGGGATGCTTTTCGAAGTCGTTTTGAAGAGCTCGAAGACCCTGAGGCAACAGCCGCATCTATTTTTTCTTTGTTTTTAGAATGGTTGATAATGTGGATTTCGCAATTTGAAATTTTTCGGCAATTTGCTACTTAGATAACACTCCACGTGCAACTTCGTCCAAAATTTTCTTTTTTAAGGCAAGATCAATGGCGCTTTTTTTTGGCGGTTTAGATGACATGTTTATGTAGGTTTTTTTATGGAAGCTCAAACAATTCACACTCGATTATTTAGAATTTGATAATTTTTATTTCAAGCGCATTATTTTATAATACAATCAATTATTATTTATTTAAGTAACCCAGGTTCTTGGAGCGTACAGAAGTCGCCAACTACCCGGGATTACAATTATTTATTTAGGTAACCCGGATTCCTGGAGCCGGGATTACAATCAATTAGTCGGTTATAAAAAAGATATAACAAATAGAAATAAGTCCTTTTTCTTCTGAGAGCTCGATTTACACAGATTATTATTCACAGAATATATTTTTATTATTTATATTATATTTAATATTTTTAAATATATGTTTTGTATAAAAATAAGAATAATATAATATTCTGTAAAATTCCGTGAAAGCGCGCGCTCCTTGGCTGCTGGCTGGCAGGGGTCACCATGGCCCCTACATTTATCAGTCGAGAAAAACAGCAATACTGGCACAATAGAGTCGAAATTTTCCACTGATTGAGTACATGGAACGACCCCAAGGGGATGGTTTCATAGAAAATGAGTCATCATAACAAACAAAGGACGAATGTTTACACAAAAGACAAAGAGAGCCAATACTTGATATCAACGGCGTTTTTGTTGTTTTAATAGTTTATTGTTTTACTTATAACTCGCCTTTAAAAACATATTAGAATTCGTTTTAACCGATTGATTAGTTCTGCTGGGGGCTAAATTTAATTCGTATTTCGTCATAACCGAATATTTCGTCTTAACCGGCAAAATCTCTTTGGAAAGCATTGAAATTTAATGGGGGAAAAGAAACGGTTCGCGCAAACCGAGAGTTCGTATAATCCGAGTTCGTGATAACGAGGGATTACTGTATGTAAAAAAATTAACTCAGTTGAATTTTTTTTTGTATTTATATATAAATAAAATTAACTCTGTTGATTTTTTTTTGTATTTAATCGATAACACCGAAGTTACGCATGTTAATGTTAGGAAAAATATTTTGATGTTAAGCAAAACCTGCTCCATCTCGTTTTACATAAATGTTGAAAATTTGGTCGAAATTGATGCATTGTAACGAAAGTTTTTAGCGAACAACACTTATGAAATTTCCATTTTATTAATATAGATAGATTGAATGTCTGTCTGTACTCTATAGATTCAAAAACCATACATCCAATCGCCGTGAATTTTTGGGATATTATTAGGTATATCCCCGGGTAGGTTTTTAAAAAATTATTTTTTGAAAATCTTGAATATCCTTAGAGGTTGTCGCAGATTTGTAGATTTAACTCGAAAGCAGCGCCCCCATTGCGACGATGTTAACAAGTTTTTTATCTATAAGTTTTATTATCACTAAGTTTATTATCTTAAAGATTATTTATCAAAAGTAAGATTTTCTACCTATAAATTACGTACAAGTCAAAGTTAGTTTTATTATTTATCTACAACATATATATTGGGAGATTAGATAAAATGATGATTTTGTAATGTAGAAAATTAGGAAAGACAAAATTCAGGTTGTCATGGCAATTTATTTGAGACAAGAACAATGATACAATTCCAAGGCAAGATACTATTTCTTTAACTTCCAATTACCGAGGGAACCAATTAATATTGATTTTATTCAATTTATCGAGTATTTTTCAAGGGACCGGGAAAAATGTTCACTAGATAAAATGATGATTTTGTAATGTAGAAAATTAGGAAAGACAAAATTCAGGATGACACGGCAATTTATTTGAGACAAGAATAATGATACTAACACAAAGCAATAACGCGCCTTCTATACATATAAAATAAAAGGATTTAAAAGCGCGAATGTTTCTTTTATACATAAAACGAACTTCTACTGTCCTTACTGCGATGAAAAAATATATTGGGAGGGCTTGGCTCATCAGTGGTGAACCCTCCCAGCGGTTTCGCCAATTTAATCCACCAGACCGCTTCTCAGAGCTCTAATACTGTATTGGATCATTCTGCTTTTATATGCTACACTGAAGGATGGAATCTTAGAAATGGTTTTCAAGTAAACTATGGACATAAGCTTATACGACAGTAAAATTACATTCAAATATTTGCTTCGAGCAATGCTCTTCAGCAAACTATAAAGACAAGGCCATAAGGAATAAATTAACACAAAGCAATAACGCGCCATCTATACATATAAAATAAAAGGATTTAAAAGCGCGAATGTTTCTTTTATACATAAAACGAACTTCTACTGTCCTTACTGCGATGAAAAAATATATTGGGAGGGCTTGGCTCATCAGTGGTGAACCCTCCCAGCGGTTTCGCCAATTTAATCCACCAGACCGCTTCTCAGAGCTCTAATACTGTATTGGATCATTCTGCTTTTATATGCTACACTGAAGGATGGAATCTTAGAAAGGGTTGATGAGCCAAGCCCTCCCAATATATTTTTTCATCGCAGTAAGGACAGTAGAAGTTCGTTTTATGTATAAAAAAAACATTCGCGCTTTTAAATCCTTTTATTTTATATGTATAGATGGCGCGTTATTGCTTTGTGTTAATTTATTCCTTATGGCCTTGTCTTTATAGTTTGCTGAAGAGCATTGCTCGAAGCAAATATTTGAATGTAATTCTACTGTCCTATAAGCTTATGTCCATAGTTTACTTGAAAACCATTTCTAAGATTCCATCCTTCAGTGTAGCATATAAAAGCAGAATGATCCAATACAGTATTAGAGCTCTGAGAAGCGGTCTGGTGGATTAAATAGGCGAAACCGCTGGGAGGGTTCACCACTGATGAGCCAAGCCCTCCCAATAAATTTTTTCATCGCAGTAAGGACAGTAGAAGTTCGTTTTATGTATAAAAGAAACATTCGCGCTTTTAAATCCTTTTATTTTATAATAATGATACTATTCCAAGGCAAGATACTATTCCTTTAACTTCCAACTACCGAGGGAGCCAATTAATATTGATTTTATTCAACTTATCGAGTATTTTTCAAGGGACCGGGAAAAAATGTTCACTTTATCGATAGATTCAAATTTACGAGTTTCAAATTATCAAAATATATCAATTATTTTTTTTTAATATAAGTTTATAGAGAATTGTTTTAACAAATGTACGTTAGACAAACCTTTACTCGGGTAAAACCCGGGCGAAGCCGGGTACATCCGCTAGTAAATTATAATCAACTAAATAAATAAAAACGAAAAATAAAACAAAATAAAAATAAAATATAATGCGGCTTGTGATTGTAAAACGACATTTGAAAATTATTCCGCATGTGTTTCTTTTGAACGAATAATCAAAATTTATTTTAAGGAGAAATAACGATTATTTCTAACCTTAAGGATGAGGAATGAAAGAATGAATTGTAAATAGTAATGATAATAGTTGCATTAGCCATGATACAACACGATGTTCCTATTATTAATTTTATTTCACCGATGTCTGTTGGTTCTAAACCTATTTACAGTATTTTATTTTACACGTATGTGTTTATAGATATTTTGTATGTATGAATTGGCTTGGAATCGAAGTTAGAGGTTAGGGCCGAACTGTTATTTTTTTTTGCTTATCCCAAGTACACGTGGTACAGATCATGATAATCATTGTTGGTATAAGAAGGCGACTGCTTTTACTGCAAATGCACCACATGTCTATATATGTGAAAAGCAGTTCGACTTTGCACTCACAAATGTGCCAGAGCCCCGTTTGGCTACTTGCACTCGCTGGTGGGGTTGGACTTTTGCAAGATTCGGGGGCCATTGGAGCAATGTCTTTTTTTTTTTAATCAGAAAAAAGTGCCCAATGCGGGAATCGAACCCGGGTCGTAGCAATCCAAAACCAACGGTTTAGACCATCCTTCCAACAACCCCCAGGTCCGAACTGTTTTCATAGGTATCGTCAAATAATTTGCTTGCCTACTGGGGTGAATAGTGAGTGGTTTATCGAGGTAGCTCACATCTAGGTCCATGACATCGATTGCGTTTTGAAGTCTATTCCCGCTTTGATTAGTGGTGGTAGGAACCTCCGGGCAGGGTGTTTCCAGTTTAGATCTCCTGCTAAAATGGTCGGAGTGTCTGTTGAGACAATGTTATAAATATCAGTGTGATCTCGGTATGTGTTTGACGTTTTGTCTCACTAATATAAGTTCATAATTGACCCGTGTTTACACAATTTAAATGGCAAAGTTAAACATTGTAGGTGGAGGTAACTTTTTTATCACATCGCATCTTATGTTCTGTGTAGAAATAGCTTCTAAATAATAAAAAAGAGGCGTTTGAAATTTGTATAAGTTTTAAAAGATAGAGGGAGCTAAGAAAAAAATGTTATTCTCTATTCTGTAAATGACAATTTGAAATGGCCTTAAGGTATATTAATCTTTAAATATTTCCAAAAATATAATACAGTTAAACCTGTCTATAACGCCCCCTCTTGGGACTCACCAAAATAGGGTGCTATAGAGAGGGGGTGCTATAGACACGTCACTTTTAATGTAATTCGCATCGTACTACGTATTTAAAATCAGGCGCTATAGAGAGGGAGGCGCTATAGACAGGTTTAGCTGTACATTCATTTTAGTCGAAAATACATTTTCAAAAATTTAAAATAAATATTCAAAAATTAATATTTTATTGATATTTAAAATGGTATTTATTCAATGATTTTAAATAATTTATGCGGTTAGATTAATCAAAAAACACTTTCATTATTTCGGAAAAATAAAAGATTTCTTGTCTTTCCTTTATATTCACACTTACAAAAAAAATTGTGATAAGTATTTCAATAATATTGAGACCCAATTCTCGTGCCATCAAAATGTCCTCCTCTACCCAGATTTACGTGAAGAACATCCCCTTTGCTTCAACAGAAGAAGAGCTTACAGAGTTCTTCAGCAGCTATGGTCATGTCACCAACACCCGTATCATCAGAGATCCAAGAACCAGCAGCTCCAGAGGCTACGGCTTCGTGACCTTCGCCACCCAGCAGGCAGTAGTTACTGTACTCAGGAGTGAGGAGCCAATTGTCCTCGCTGGCAGGATCCTTTCTCTTGCTCCCGCTCGTCCCGCTAGGACTGAAGTCCCCGCTACACCCGAGCCCAGAAGTCCACCTACTCCCAGAGACAATTCTCGGGACTACAAAAGAAGCCTGCACATAACCGGGATTGAGCGGCCGGTCCGTGTAGTTGACATCCGCAAATATTTCCAGGAGAAGCACAACAGGAAGGTCGTCCGTGTCTACATCCCAAAGGAACGTGACACTGGCAACTTCCGTAACTACGGTTTTGTCACCTTTGAAACTGTAGAGCAAACTGAGGGTCTGGTGGGCAACCACACCATCCAGGGTTTGACACTTAGGGTTGAGAAGTCAAGGGAGCCGAGGTCCAGCCGTCGAGAGATGCAACCTCAACGACATGTGAAGCAGGAACCTGAGGTGAAAGAACCTGAGGTGAAGGAGCCTGAGGTGCTGGAACCTGAGGTGCAGGAACCTGAGGTGCAGGAGCCTGAAGTGAAGGAATCTGAAGTGCAGGAGCCTGAGGTGAAAGAACCTGAGGTGCAGAAACTTGTAGTTCAGGAACCTGACGTGAAGGTACATGAGGTGCAAGAGCCTGAGGCACAGAAATCTGAAGAGCAGGAGCCTAAGGAGGAAACTCCTGAAAAGGAATAAAGATCAAGAACAATTTTATTCAAAATGGAACAAATAAAAATTAGTTTTCATTAATAAAATTCATCTTTTTTTTTGTAACATTCAAACGTTTTATGTTTTCCCGTATTTGTTTGCTTTATAATTCTGGATATTTTAAAAGAGAATATGAACTTTATAAATTTCTTTATATCTTATGTATGTTTGAAGTTATATTTTTTAAATATGAAATCAAAAACCTTTGTGTTGATATATTAATTGTAAAGATAAAAAAATCTCCAATATATAATACTCTGAATATTTCCAAAATAATCAAGTATTTTTTATATATTTCAATTAATATGATTGATATACAGTTAAACCTGTCTATAGCGCCCCCTCTAAATAGCGCCTTCCTCTCTATAGCGGCCGATTTTAAACATTAAAATGTAAACATTTTACATTAGAAGTGACCGACCTGTCTATAACAACCTATTTTGGTGAGTCCCAAGATGGGGTGCTATAGACAGGTTTAACTGTATATATTTTTAATGAGAAAAATTTATTCCATTCTTTCAAAGTACCATTTGTCTGTTTAAAGAAAAAAATTGGGTAAAACATATTGAAGCGATGCAGCAGAGAAGTAGAAGGGAAGAAAGTATGCAGAGGCCCCGTCCAGGAAGTGTTGATTGACAAATTCCAGGGGGAGGGGGTGGCAGACAGTCGGGGCAGGCCAGCTGACGCCGCCGCCGGGAAGGGATCAGCCGAGTCCAGCTGGTGTCGCCGTGTTGTGTGCCGAATATACATGGCAGTCTGGTGGAAGAAGTCTGCCTGGTGACAACGGGACCTGCAGCAAGGAGAACGGCGGTGGTGACAACAGACGCAGCAGGTGGGCTCCGAACGTGTGGCTGTATGGACTGACCGGGAAGACGGTAGCGGAGAAGGATCCCTCTAGTGGCGGGCATTGAAGGCAAGTCAATCTTCTACTGTATAGTTACTTATCTACTCTTTAAGCTCTTACAATAAATATACCGCACTAAGCTGTATCCTAAAGAATCCTCATTGTTCTCTTAGAAACCTTGAACGCAAACATCGACGGCTGAGAAGCGTCGTAACATTTGGTGTCAGAAATGGGGTACAGCTTAGTTAATTTTAATTGAAGATTTTATTTTGCGCTAATTTAAAAAGGAAAAATGGAAAAACTAACCGACCTCGAAATTGAAAAATTCACAAAATTGCTCAGACTAATAAGCCAGAAAGTAGATGAGCTCGGAGAAAACTTGGATACTCGATTGAGCCGACTGGAGCATATTCGGAATGTCAAACGTTCTGCCACACCCATGTCTTGCGAAGTTAAGTTCAATGTACTACCGCCAGAAAATCCTGATGGCTTTTCAAAACCAATCACAGCAACCAATAGCCCACGTATTCAATGTCTGAGGGGACAAAAGACGATCCCAGGTGATGAAGATCCCGACAAGACCATCACAACAAAGATCATCACGTCAGGAGACGTTGTAAGTGAACTGCCAGAATCTACGCTAGAAGATTCTCCCGTGATCCAGAAGTCCGAAGAGTGTCGACAGCAGGAAATGATCCAGACTGGTTGTGTAGCGGAGGAGGGTGAGCTGATCGCCTCCGACAACGGCTGTGGCACGAGTGTTTTGTATAAAATCAAGCGGACGGAAGGAGAATGCCCTCAAGGTGATATACAGAGCGAAAATCCAACCCCTGGGATTCTTTCTGAAATACTCCATGAGAACAGCAACGATCTTGGCGAGCTGCAGTGCGACAGCGTGGCTGACTTCAGCGACAGTGTCAGACTGTCAGGGACTACAGCGGCGATCCAACTGGACGGGACGGAGCTGGATGCTCCGTGGAAGTGCGACAAGGCTAGATGGTCGAAGCACCCTGAAGTTGGAGCCGGCAACCCGACTGAACGGGATAGAGCATTGGACGCTCTGTGGAAGTCCGGCGACAATGTCTGTGACGCGGAAGTCGCGCGCAATGTGTCAGTGCCGTCGTCTGCAATGCAAGCTGAAGAGATGTGCCAAGAATGTGTACCATTCATCTTCGTTCCTTCGCCCGACAAGGTGCAGATCAAGCAGCCACCGCCTAGGAAAAGTTCTACGGACCTTGAGACTGCCACGGGATCCGACACCTCCAGAAGGTTTAAGAAATTCACAGCCCTGTGCGTGGTCGGCACTAAGGAACCCAGGTTTGAAGGGTTAGGACAAAGAGAGCCTCTAGAGCAAGAGAATGGGAAACCTAAAGAATAAAAGGGAGGCCACGAAATGGACAGCGTGGATCAGGTGGACGAATCCACTGTAAAGATCGGCGATCTACTGCCCCGTCGTGGAAGGAAGCGGCGAAAGCGCAATACAAACGATCACAACCCTTTGTACATTGCGGCTACAGAGTGTTCACAAGGAGAATTCAAAATATCAGATGGAAGCATCGTAGGCAGTGAAATATGGCCGCCATCTTGTGGAGAACCACCGCCCTGTGCTAGACATCGAGACCAATCAATGGCGTCGGCACTGGTTGAGAGTGGAAAGAAAGCACGAGTTGAGATGTGGTTCTGCAAACAAGGGTTGGTGTTAACCCTGCCGTTACGCTTCCGGGAGGCTGACGACCCTCATGTGGCCAGAGACGTCAGGGAGATCAAAGGGCCGCCGATCAGCGCCTCTGGTGAAATCAGCCTTTTCGGGACGAAAAGGATTGAGAAGGGGGCAGTGAAGCGATGCAGCAGAGAAGTAGAAGGGAAGAAAGTATGCAGAGGCCCCGTCCAGGAAGTGTTGATTGACAAATTCCAGGGGGAGGGGGTGGCAGACAGTCGGGGCAGGCCAGCTGACGCCGCCGCCGGGAAGGGATCAGCCGAGTCCAGCTGGTGTCGCCGTGTTGTGTGCCGAATATACATGGCAGTCTGGAGGAAGAAGTCTGCCTGGTGACAACGGGACCTGCAGCAAGGAGAACGGCGGTGGTGACAACAGACGCAGCAGGTGGGCTCCGAACGTGTGGCCGTATGGACTGACCGGGAAGACGGTAGAGGAGAAGGATCCCTCTAGTGGCGGGCATTGAAGGCAAGTCAATCTTCTACTGTATAGTTACTTATCTACTCTTTAAGCTCTTACAATAAATATACCGCACTAAGCTGTATCCTAAAGAATCCTCATTGTTCTCTTAGAAACCTTGAACGCAAACATCGACGGCTGAGAAGCGTCGTAACAATATACTCTCTATAACATCTTAACTCTACTTCTAGTCTAGAAATTCTCAGCAACTCTCAAACACATTGCTTATAATATTTCTTAACATAATAACTTACCATTTTATTATGTTTTTTTTTTCATTGTAAAAGTCTGTACCATATTGTAGCGTAGAAATCAAGCCTTGAAATATCCTGAGGTGTAAAAGTATTTATTGATGACGTCACAGCGACGAGTCGACAATTATTAACAGGTCAGCCCAAAACTATCTACAGCTAGAGAATCTTAAGCAAGTAAGCAAAGAAATATTTTAAGATGATTTCACAAAAACAGATTAATATATATTTTTATAATCTGTTGAATATATTTTCATTGAATAATATTAAATTAAATAATAAAATATTTCTTCGCCACATAGCCTCCTCCTATAAAGAGCATCGACCCGATGCTCAGAAGGAGACTTACATCCTCAGTCTCAAGGCTCGAGAACGGGTGATAGGGCCTGAGATCTCTTCGCGGGTCTGTGGTTGTTGTGTTCGTTCAGTGGGGATGTCTTCTTCCTGGAAGTTTGTCGAGTCATCTTCTAGCTGGTCCTCCTGGTCCTCTGGGTTTAAATAAGGTTTCATCCTACCAATGTGAACTAAATCTTTTGTTTTACGACGACCTTGCTGGTTTCCGAATGTTTCAACTTCATAGGTCACATCAGATATTTTTCGGGTTACTTTGTATGGGCCGAAGTAACGTCTCATTAGTTTTTCCGAATATCCCACTTTACGCACAGGAATAAAGATCCATACAAGATCTCCAGGCTGATAAATTATATTTCTGTGATGGGCGTCATAGCGATGTTTATTGCTACCTTGAGATCTCATGGAGTGGATACGTGCCAGTTTTCGTGCTTCTTCGGCTCTTGCCCCTAGAGTTTGGATGAAATCGTCGTCTTCTGGCAATAACTTGGGGAATAACACGTCAAGTGGAGTCTCGGCTTCACGCCCGTGTCAGGAAAAATGGGGTGAACCCAGTAGACTCTTGTTTTGCTGTGTTGTATGCAAATGTAACGAATGGAAGAATCCTGTCCTAATCTTTATGGTTGACATCTACATACATGGACAGCATGTCTGCTATGGTCTTATTCAACCTCTCCGTGAGTCCGTTTGTCTGAGGGTGATAGGCGGTCGTCTTCCGATGGGTTATTCTGCACTGGTTGTTCAGATCACTTATCATTGAAGATGTGAAGTTCCTTCCTCTATCCGTGATTAATTCCCTCGGCGCGCCGTGCTTTAAGATGACATCTTCAATGAAGAATTTGGCGACTTCCATGGATTCACTTGTGGGTAGAGCTTTAGTTATCGCATATTTTGTTAGGTAGTCCGTACATACAATAATCCAACGGTTGCCACCTTCTGATGTCGGAAATCCCCCCAGGAGATCCATTCCTACCTTTTCAAAGGCAACTTCAGGAACAGGTATTGGCTGTAAGTGCCCTGAGGGGAGTTGGGGCTGATGTTTACGCCTCTGACAATCTGAACAGTGTGCCACATACCTTCTAACTGTTCTATACATTCCGGGCCAGTAATACTTTTTTCTTATTCGGTCATAGGTTTTAGTAAATCCGAGGTGACCAGCCGTGGGTGAATCATGGAAATTTTTCAGTAATTCCTGCCTTAAATGGCGTGGAACTACCAAAAGCCATGGTTTCCCCATTGGATCATAATTTTTTCTGTAGAGCGTGTTATCGATTTTTACAAAGGAATTATTAGGAGAACTTTGTGATTTGTCAGCGATTTTTCTAATAGCTTGATCATTCATCTGCTCTTCGCTAAAGTTCTGCAAAGTCACTATGCTTGGAATATCTTCCTCCATATCTTCACTGTATTCTAATGGACTTCTTGATAAGCAGTCTGCGTCCTGATGTTTCCTTCCGCTCTTATACACGACAGTGACGTCAAACTCTTGCAGCCGAAGTGCCCATCTTGCTAACCTCCCACATGGGTCTTTGAGGTTGGTCAGCCAGCACAAAAAGTGGTGGTCTGTAACAATAGTGAACGGCTGTCCAAAGACATATGGTCGGAATTTATTGATAGCCCAAATGATGGCAAGGCATTCCCTTTCTGTGGTTGAATAATTTTTTTCTGCCTTATTTAAGGTTCTGGATGCATAAGCAATGGCTCTTTCCTTTCCCTTTTGTATCTGCACTAATACTGCTCCTATTCCGTAGTTGCTTGCGTCAGTGTGTATTTCGGTTGGGGATGAGTAATCAAAATGTCCAAGAGCGGGTTCGGAAATTAACGCTGACTTGAGAGCTTCAAATGCATTTTGCTCTTCCTGGTTCCAATTAAATGCTGAGTCTTTCTTCAAAAGGTCATTCAAGGGTTGGGCTACGTGGGCATAATTGGGTATGAAGCGGCGGTAGTAGGATGAAGGCCAAGAAAACTTCTAACTTCCTTCAATGACCTTGGCGTAGCGAAGTCGCGGACTGCTCGAATCTTTTCTTGGTCGGGACGAATTCCATTTTCACTCACCTCATGTCCAAGAACCGTGATAGTTTTTGCACCAAACTTGCATTTCTTGGAATTGAGACATAATCCGGCTTTCTTAAGGCAATTTAATACAAGTTGAAGGCGTCTTAGGTGTTCTTCAAAGCCATCTGAAAAAACGATGATGTCATCGAGGTAACACAAGCAAATGGTCCACTTAAGACCCTTCAGAAGATTATCTATCATTCGTTCGAAGGTAGCTGGAGCATTACATAACCCAAATGGCATTACTTTGAACTCGTACAGTCCATCTGGAGTTATGAATGCTGTCTTCTCACGGTCCGATTCTTCTACGTCGATTTGCCAGTACCCTGATTGGAGGTCCATGGAAGAATAAAATCTAGCTCCCCGTAAGCAGTCTAAAGTGTCGTCGATCCTTGGGAGAGGGTAGACATCCTTTTTTGTTATTTTGTTAAGGCGGCGGTAATCGACGCAGAATCTCCAGCTTCCATCCTTTTTTCTTATCAATACTACAGGCGAGGCCCACGGACTTTCAGAGGGCTGAATGATGTCAAGTTTTTCCATCTTGTTTACCTCATCCTGAATAATTTGGCGTTCTCTTGGTGCAACTCGGTAAGGTCTTTGTTTGGTCGGTAGGTGGTCTCCAGTGTTAATTCGGTGTTTAACATTGACGTCCTTGAATTGTTTTCTTTTACTAAATTCGAAAATATCCGTATAGTTTTTTAACAAATTTCTTAATTTTTCTTTTTGAGATTCATCAAGTGAATCATCTATAAAAAATTCTGAGATTTTTGGGTCTTCAGAATGTTCCGCCTCTGTTTCAACTTGGTTACAATCAGCTAGAGTACATAATTGACTATCTTCGATGACAGCACTATCGGCTACATGCATCCCTTGTGGGATTAGTTTCGGATATGGACTCCAATTCACCACCCAAAGTTTACCTCGGTTATTGGTAAGTGAAATGACAGAGGAGGGAGCCGTTAGTTCTCTTTCCAGCAATAGCTCTTTTCGACATTCTGCCACCACAATTGCGCCATTAGGAATGTCACGACTTGCTACTTCTATTAACTGAATAGAGGCGGGTTCGATTCTATATTCCAATTCCGAGTAGAGAGGTGAGCTGTTCTTAGGGGTATCCTCAAAAAGACATTTTTCTAAGAAGAGTGTGTCGTCAGCTGAATCAATTATCGCCCTAGATAACTTCAAAAAGTTCCAACCAAGAATAACTTCGTGACTACAGTCTTCCATAACGACAAATTCAAAGCTTTCCTGTAGTCCATTCAAGTCCAGTTTCAGTGTGCAGCGTCCTTTTGGTCTTACAATTTTACCGTTGGCTACTCGTAATGTGACGTCAGTTTCGGCAAACATTATTGTTCTTAGTTTGAGTCTGAACCTCTCAGAAATGACAGAATATGAGGCTCCTGAGTCGACGAGGGCACGCGTCATTTTTCCTTCTATTTTAATGTCTATGTAATTTTCTTTTAATTCTAATGTGGTCGACAAGGGAGGATTTATAAATTTTGCGGCCTTACCTCCAAAATAGGACGCATCTTCTAGTTTTCCTGACGGGGACGGCGAGGCGACTGGCTGGGTCTTCTATCAGGAGACGAATATTGTCCTTTTCGGCCAGTGTAAGGAGAGGGGCTTCGGTAGCGGCGTCTATTTTCTCTTGGCAGGTCGTCGTTGGGCTCTTGGCTGCTCCGAGAATTATAGAATGTTCTAGGCTCTAGCCTATCTCTCTGCTTGTAATTCCAAGTTTGTTCTCCTTCATATTCTCTCCTCTTGTCACGGCAGTAGCGCACGACGTGGCCAGGGCGTCCGCAGTGGAAACAGATTGGCTTACCTTCCGTGGTTCGCCATTCGTTGGTATCGCGTCTTCCGTTTACTTGTTTTGGCTGCTGCGGTCTTATCGTTTGGGCCACATATCTATTATTATAAAACTCTCTGGGTCTTTCCTTCTGTGGGGAACTTCTCCTAGGCTTTGAGATTGGCGCCAGGGTTCTTCCAATCTCCTCCTTTACCATATCTTCGATGGAAGAAATTTTTGGTTCCTCTCGAGTAGAGCCTAATGCCCGCTGTACCTCCTCACGAACAATTTGCCTGATCATAGGTGACAGATCTGCCCTGTCATCATGATCACTGAGAGATGCCACATTTGGTAGTCGCTCGTATTTGGTAGGGGTCACTCGCTTACAGTGTATGCTTTCAATGCGGCGACATTCGGTGACGAATTGCTCAGTGTTATGCACATCCCTTGGGATAAGTGCCTGGTAGAGCTCCTCAGCTATCCCTTTCATCAGAGGGGATATTTTATCTTCCTCATTCATTTGTGGATCTACCTCTTTGCAAAGGCGCAGGACGTCTTGGATGTAATATTCGGTGCTTTCTCCTTTTAATTGTGCGCGAGTTTTGAGTATTTTCTCAGCTCGCAGTCTTGAGCTTTCATTTTTTCCAAATACATTTTCTAATTGTGACATGAACTCCGTCCATGTCTGGATGCTTTCCTCGTTGTTTTCATACCATTTGAGAGCAGTGCCAGTAAGATAGAAATAAACGTTAGCGAGACAAAGGGTTTCATCCCATTGGTTGTGCTTCGCCACACGTTCATACCCTTTTAACCAGCTACGGGGATCTTCAACACCCTCACCAGAGAACATTGAGGGGTTTCTAGGTAGATGTTGGACAAAAAATGAACCTACCTGAGTAGTTGCTTCTTTCTTGATGTTCATGGTTTTTTCTTCTTGCTCAACCGAGTCAATTTTCCGTTTTTTTCTGAATGGGTATCGATCCAGCTTCTTCACCAGTTGTAGCGTAGAAATCAAGCCTTGAAATATCCTGAGGTGTAAAAGTATTTATTGATGACGTCACAGCGACGAGTCGACAATTATTAACAGGTCAGCCCAAAACTATCTACAGCTAGAGAATCTTAAGCAAGTAAGCAAAGAAATATTTTAAGATGATTTCACAAAAACAGATTAATATATATTTTTATAATCTGTTGAATATATTTTCATTGAATAATATTAAATTAAATAATAAAATATTTCTTCGCCACAATATGTTAATTATGGTTCCGAATTGACTTTACTAAGTTCGCTTAAAAAAGCAGCTAAGATTTAAATTATATAGAGTATTGATTAATGTCCTTTCCCCCGTCACTTTCACAAAAAAATCAAGTAAAAATACCTTTTTATAACGTTTTTTCAAATGTACTAAAAGGGAAAAATAAATATTTTATCTCTATATGGGTAGGTTACTACTAGATTTATATGATTTAAAATAAAAGAGGCGGGAGACGATCATCGTGAATTTTGAAATAAATTTGATTTAATATGAAAAAAAGCAACTGATTAAGATTTTTTTTTATTATTCTCAAATTTTTACATCTTCACTCAATATATGATTGGTTCTCGCGTAGCTCTTATTTTACTCATATAAATATGATTTATAAATGGCATAGGAGATATAAAATATTTATTTCATCTTTAGACATATATGATAAAAGCTTTTTGAAATTATATTATTTTATATAAATTTATTGATGTTCTTGTAAAATTACTTCAAGATTTCATAATTTAAAAAAAGGTCATGGGAAATAGATATATAATTGATGCGGTGAAAGTAGATTTAGAAAATAAAAGATTTATTTTTCAGTTTTTTTTTTGTGGGACTCCTCGTGGCACGCCTTCTGTCTGAGAATTTATATGCATATACTAAAAGTATCTCATCAAAGTGTATATCTTTCTATCAATATTGAAATAAAAGAGAGCATCTTGCGCTATTCGAGTTTTTTTAAACACATTATTACCTATAGTTGAAATTATACTTTTAGAATGAATATTGAAGATATCTTACTATGTCTTGAGGCTCTTTTATTTAATAATTCTAATTTTTCGATAATTTATTCTATATTTCTCATATAAGATATCCATTGAAGCAAAGTGGCGCAGTGGAAGCGTGCTGGGCCCATAACCGAGAGGTTCTGGTTTAAAATCACATTAATAGGTACCGCTCAGCAAGAGCAACCTAGTTCATAATAATTGAAACAGTGAATAATATGCGAAGGTTATTCACATATTAAACAAAATTTTAACGCGAGATTCAATCCCGGTTCATTACTGTCGGGAATCGAGGGTGTTACCCACTCGTCCACCGACTTATATAACCCAGAGGTCCGTGATTCAAAATTACGCTCTCCTTTTTTTTTTTTTTTTTGTAAAACAACAACAAACAAAGATTAACTTCCTCTCTTTTATATATGAAAGAACTTGAAGTGAAGGAGCCTGAGGTGCAGGAGTCTAAGATGAAAGATGAGGTGCAGGAGTTTATTGTGAAAGAAGATGAGGTGCAGGAACTGAGGAGGAGATCATGAGAAAGAATAAGAGGATTTAAAATCATTTTAAAATAATTTTAAACAAAGAAAAATACTTTATTAAAAATATTTATATATTCTTTAAAATTATTCAACTTGTTTCTGTTTTATCTCGTATATATTTCAATATAATTTGTGTAATGAAAGGGAATCCGACTTTAGAATTTTTATTTATGTTATAAATGATTGAATATATCTTATGTATAACATAGTGTTGATATATTTATTTTTGTGATAATACAGTTAAACCTGTCTATAGCGCCCCCTCTAAATAGCGCCTCCCTCTCTTTAGCGCCCGATTTTAAATACGTAGTACGATGCGATTTACATTAAAAGTGACCTGTCTATAGCTCCCTATTTTGGTGAGTCCCAAGAGGGGGCGTTATAGACAAGTTTATATAAAGAATACACCAACAGAGTTTTTAGTTGTAAAGTTTTAAACCCCATCTCCTCCACACACACACACAGATACTGAACTATATATAGCGATCTCAATACCAAATTTTCGTTATTTTTTAATTTTTTTTCGTGTGTCGCATTTGTTTCAAATCTCCAAATATTAGTAGATTTATTTATTCAATTCTCCAATCGTGTTAATTTTTTGCTTTCAAATTTAAATTTATATATTTATTATTACCATATTCCTTTGTTTTAAAACATGTGCGTTTATTTTATTGCATTATTTTATTGCCCACTTCAGAGCGCTTGAAATTGAATATCGCCTTTAAGGGACATTATATATTATGACCTTGCTTTTGGCGGAAATGTTGTTGTTCTTGGAGGTGACTTTCGCCAAGTGCTCCCTGTTATATCTCGAGCTTCAATAACTGAGATTGTTTCTGCTGGTATTAAAAACAACAAGCTATGGCCATTGTTTGTAATTTTGCATATTACTCAGAATATGCGAGCAGATATTGACCTGCATGGATTTTCTTAAAGTTTGCTTAAAGATAGTGATGGTGATCTACTTACAGACCAACCGGGTCTCATTTCTCTTCTGGAAAACTGTATCTTTCATGGGAGTGAACTGGTGCAAGAAATTAGCAAGTATGTGATATCTAACGCAAAAAAAAAAAAAACAGATTAAATAGAGGTTAATGAGAAAGTATTGGATTGCTTACTATTTACCGGGCGTTGTCCGGGTCACTCAGCTAGTATATATAAAATACCTCGAATATTTGACCAAATGATCAAGTTTTTCTTATACATTTCAATTTTTAATATCATTTATATGTATTTTTCAATTATAGAAACATCAATCATTCATTTATTCAGTACCATTTGTCATATTCAAAGAAGATAAAATATGGATATTGCTCTTTGTATCATCTAGACTTCTTGGCTACTTTTCTGATTACGCATTTCGGATGAACCAGGGTACACCTGTGATTTTCCTTAGCATTTTCCAACACTACTAATTTTTAAGAGACTTTTATGTGTGCAGTCAAAAAATCGGGAGGAAATTGATTAGTATCGACCTTATTATTGAAGTGTAAATGCATCTTATACAATGCAGAGATAATTTGATTTTTGTATTAATAATAGTGCTATTCGGTTTTTTGCTGCTTTCGCCAAGTTGATCCTGTTTTCAATGTGTTTTTAGAAGGTTAGTTGTTCATATAGGGTTACCCCTTTGTTCTAAACATTCCATCGCCATTTTGTACAGTCATCAAAGATGAATAGCCAGTTTAATGTTTCTTTAATTATTCTCCGGAGAAGATAATTTCTTTCTTTTTGAGGGTTGATTGAAAAAGGTCATATCTTGCACCAAATTGGTGTCAAAGATGCAGGTCTTTTAAAGCTCATATGAACTCTATCATATGTATAAGCTTAAGTTAAGATGCCAGTATCATCAACAAATAGATGCAATGATGTTTCTTCAATGCAAGGAAAGTCATCAATGTTTATTTCAAATACGATTGGACCCGTGCTTGAACCTTGAGGGACTCCACCTAAGATATTCCTAACTGTTGACACTACATCTTTGACCCTTACCTTGGATTTGCTGTTCGTTAGAAAGTTTTGGATAAATTTTATTTTATCTCCAGAAAAGAATTTTGGAATTTTTGTAAAGGAGGATCTCGTGGCAGACAATTTTGGAATGATTTTGCAATGCCAAATGAAACACTTTTCCAGTTATTTGGTCTAATTCAATAGTTTTTTTCTCAGTGACAACCACTAGTTAGTGCAATGCTGAGTTATTTAGTTGGAAACCTAAAGGTGTGGAATCAGGGTTTCGGTTATAGAGGTTAATAAATTATTAGGAATCAATATAATAACTTTGTCAGGTATTGCATTAATTCCATGAGTTTCTTTTATTTGGTAATATTATTGCACTTTGTTGCTGCTTGGCAGACTCTTTAACCATGATTCTCTCCTACGTTGGGTCTTGCATATTAGCAGAGCGTGTTTCAACCATCCTACCAATTTATATAAGGGAATAGTGAAATAACCCTACATTAAGTAGCCTCCAGAATGATTTTTCATTTCTCATAGAGAGATATATTTATAACCCAGGTTCCTGGAGCGCAGAGCGCCAACTACCCGGGGAGTCCAGCTCACTAGTATGGACTAGAGTTAAGCGCTTTTATTCGCGTCCTGTTTTGATTTCCGAGTTGAACCAGTTGACCAGGAAGTTCCATGCTGAGGTTGGGTCTGGAAGGCTGGCCGAAGATGTTGAATTGAGGCGATTCAGTCCAAACAGGATAGCTGTTTGCATCTATGTATCAAGAATGCTGGACAGCTAAAGAGGAGATGATCAAATGTCTGTGGCTCTTCTAAACAGTGAATGCAGGTAGGGTCTGTTTCTATAGATTATATATATAAGACACAGATTAATATGTAGATTAAATAAAATTTAGCTTTATTTGAGCAAAAATTAAAGTATTTACGACTAGTTTGAACCCAGTGTGTAGAACAGGCTAATGTTCTAGTAATTTACATTTGTCTCTAAATAAGGTTTAAAATATATACAGAGAGAGATATAGCCTGGAATATAGAACTTCATTATAAAATAAATATATACAGTAAAATATAAAGATAAATATATGTGAAACATTTAATAATCCAGCAAAATCGAATCTTTTGTTGAAAATAATATTAGTCTTTTTGTCGTTTACTTAAACCATTTCTGGTGTATGAGAATAGCTAGAACTTTCAGAACGACAGCAATTCTCAGGCCTAGAATACAGACTACAGTAACTGTCTGTGTCTGAGGCTTTTTCTTTATCGCAGCAGGCAATACACGTGACAACACAGAACATGATTCCCAAAAGACAAGACAAAATGGCGCCCACAACTCCCCATTTGAAACCAAACGATACTCTACCCAATTCTCTGATAGGCTCTGTGATAAAGTAGAAATTTACATAGGAATACATTAGCATAAGGCCTGGGATTAGAAACAAAATGGCGTTTGCTAAAGGAACAAACTTGTTGAAATATTTCTCGAAAGCTGCTAACACGAAAACAGAAAATATACTAGCTACTGAGATTATGGGGATTGCTGCAATGTAGATAAATTTCATGTCGACGAATGCATCTATGGTTTTTTGATTGGGTTTTCTATAAATGATAGTCTTGGCTTTTTCTTTTGCTGGTTGAAGCCATTTCTCAAGAAGTTCATAATTCTTATAATCGAGATGCTTGCAAGCGGTGAGATGGCTGTTGGCGGCCCAAGCTAGATGATCGTGGTTGGGGTAGTAGATCTTTCGATCCATGCAGAGCTGGAAGATTCCCATCCTACTGAACTTGGTGTCGCTGTAGCCCTCCAGCCAATGGCTGGAGTACATGGAATAGGTGGTTAACATGACAGCCACTAATCCTAGTAGAGTCAGGATGATGTAGAATATTTTAGATGGTCGCATTTCTCTTTTCTCTAAATATATTTCTGTTGTTTCATATTTTACATTTCAGAGTGAGAAATAAAAATCAAAGATAGGCATTTTAAAAATGCTTACCTGATAAATTTCCCTTTTTTGCTTACAATGATAAATAATTTTAATGAAAAACATATTATTTAATTATCTGTATTTAATAATTTTTATATTATTTTTGCACACTGGGAGGACATGTATTATGACAGCTATCCCAGTAGATACTACACTTAGTTATAACTCCTACCTTATAACACAAACATGTATATATGCTAGCCAGATTACGTTTTGAAATGATTTTACAAAGTAAATCCTCCTTTTTTTATATGAAAAATAGACACTTCGCCAGTTAGAGTTTTATTTTTTTCTCAACGTTTCGACAAAAATCTTTTGTCTTAGTCAGGAGAAGTAAATAAAAATAAAGCACTCGGCAAGGCGTTAAATATTGTTCTGAAGGTTGCAAGGGCGTTCTCACGTGATTTTTCGAATTTAGTACAACATCTAAAGCGCGAATCAAAAACAAATATTAAACTCGTCAAAGACTATGATCGTGAAAATAAAAATACAGTGGTACCTCGACATACGAGTTTTTCGAGATACGAGCCGACGAGCAAGTGATTTTTTGCTTTTAGTTACGAGCGAAATTCGAGATAGTAACACGCAGTCGCGCCATCACGATCAGTTAGCAGCGTGCTTCCGCTGTGATAAGTTGTGTTTTGTGTTGCGTTTACATTTACAGTTTTAGTTCATTTATTTTTTTTATAACCATGGATCGGAAGAAAGTTTGTAAAAAGTCAAGTGCTAATAAAAAGATGATGAGTATTGAATTAAAACGTGAAATTATAGAAAAACACGAGCAAGGTGTTCGAGTTGTTGACTTTTCGAGGCAGTATGGCCGTAGTACGTCCATGATATGTTCTGTGCTTAAACGGAAGGAGTCGATAAAAAGTGTAACGCCGGCTAAGGGGCTTACGATAATTTCCAAGCTGCGAACCTCCCTTCATGAAAATATGGAGAAACTGCTGATGGTGTGGGTGACAGAAAAGCAGCTCCAAGGAGATACCTTGACGCAGACCATCATTTGTGAGAAGGCAAGAGCGATCTACGGAGATTTGCTGAAGCAAACCCCGCAGACTTCCATCGACGAGGCATCGGAAGAGTCATTTAAAGCCAGCCGGGGGCCAGAGGAAGAGGTTATTTCTACAAAGTGAGATAAAGGAGATCTTAGGAATGTGGGAGAGAGTTTCACAGTTCGTGTAAAAAAAAAAAACACCCAGAAAAAGTTGCAACAGGTTGTGCATCTGACCTTTTTAATGACACTTGCCTAACTCATTTCTGGAACATTCTGAGAGGGAGGAAGAAACAAACCTCCTTGGACATGTTTTTTTCTAAACGGCCTACAGGTGAAAGCGAGAAAAACGTAGCGAAAAAGGCAAAGACCAGTGAGGATATCTAATTTATTTCTTTACATTCTCTTTTTTGTTTTTGTGCAATAAATATTTGATACTAGCGGATGTGCCCGGCTTCGCCCGGGTTTTACCCGAGTGAATGTTTGTCTAACGAACATTTGTTAAAACAATTCTCTATAAACTTATAAAACGTACTCGGCTTCGCCCGGGGTTTTACCCGAGTAAAGGTTTGCCTAGCGAACATTTGTTAAAACAATTCTCTAAAAATTTATTTAAAAAAAAAAAAAGATATATTTTGATAATTTGAAACTCGTAAATTTGAATCTCTCGATAAAGTGAACATTTTTTCCCAGTCCCTGTGTGCCGTGTCATCCTGAATTAGGTCTTTCCTAATTTTGTACATTAGAAAATCATAGTTTTATCTAGTGAACATTTTTTCCCGTGTCACATTGCCGTGTCATCCTGAGATAATCTTACTTTTGATAAATAATATTTAAGATAACAAACTTAGTGATAAGAAAACTTGTTACATCGTCACAATGGGGGCGCTGCTTGCGAGTTAAATCTACAAATCTGCAAATAACTCTAAGGATATTCAAGATATTCATGAAATTATTTTTCAAAAACCTTCCCGGTGATATACCTAATAATATCCCAAAATTTCACGGCGATTGGATGTATGGTTTTTGAATCTATAGAGTACAGACAAACAGACAGACAGACAGACATTGAATTATATATATATAGATTTATAAATACGTTTTTATTATTTAAAACCACGTAACAAAAATAACTGGGGTGACATTTTGGAGGTTTGAACGGATTAATGGTACAGTCGAACTTGGATAATTCGAACCCCAAGGGACCATAAAAAAATTCGAATTATCCAAAAATTCGAATTAAAAACGGAAATTATAATTATAGGAAATTCTGGGGACCAAGATAAATATTCGAATTAAAGAGGTTTTCGAATTAAAGAAGTTCGAATTATCCAAGTTCTACTGTAGTTCAATTGTTTTGTATGGGAAAATTTGCTTCGAGATACGAGTAATTCAAGATACGAGCAAGGTTGCGGAACGAATTAAACTCGTATGTCGAGGTACCACTGTATATAATCTATATATATAAAATTGAATGTCTGTCTGTCTGTTTGTTTGTACTCTATAGATTCGAAAACCATACATCCAATCGCCGTGAAATTTTGGGATATTATTAGATATATCCCTGGAAGGTTTTTGAAAAATAATTTCTTGAATATCTTGAATATCTTTAGAGTTATTTGCAGATTTGTAGATTTAACTAAATGATGATGATTATTTATCAAAAATAAATGGTTTTGTTTACAAACAATATGTGTATTCAATATGGTGGTCAATAGTCAAATAATCTGTTTTTTTTTTTAATTAAATAATAGAATTTTTTTAATTATATAAAAATTAATTTAGTAAATAAAATATTTATTTTTTGAAAATTTATATTTTATTAGTAGTATAAAAATTTAAATCTATATATATAAAATTGAATGTCTGTCTGTCTGTTTGTCTGTACTCTATAGATTCAAAAACCATAGATCCAATCGCCGTGAAATTTTGGGATATTATTAGGTATATCACCGGGAAGGTTTTTGAAAAATAATTTCCTGAATATCTTGAATATCCTTAGAGTTATTTGCAGATTTGTAGATTTAACTCGCAAGCAGCGCCCCCATTGTGACGATGACAACAAGTTTTCTTATCACTAAGTTTGTTATCTTGAATATTATTTATCAAAAGTAAGATTATCTCAGGATGACACGGCAATGTGACACGGGAAAAAATGTTCACTAGATAAAACTATGATTTTCTAATGTAGAAAATTAGGAAAGACAAAATTCAGGATGACATGGCACACAGGGACCGGGAAAAAATGTTCACTTTATCGAGAGATTCAAATTTACGAGTTTCAAATTATCAAAATATATCTTTTTTATTTTTTAATAAGTTTTTAGAGAATTGTTTTAACAAATGTTCGCTAGACAAACCTTTACTCGGGTAAAACCCCGGGCGAAGCCGAGTACGTTTTATAAGTTTAAAGAGAATTGTTTTAACAAATGTTCGTTAGACAAACATTCACTCGGGTAAAACCCGGGCGAAGCCGGGCACATCCGCTAGTCTATAAATATAAAAATGAATGTATGTGTGTGCGTGTGTGTGTGGTCTGTTTGTCCTTTATGCCTGACCAAACCACTCATTGGAACGCCATGAAACTTTGGGAAGTTATTTAGTATAGTACTGGGAAGGTTTCTAGCAAATAAAATTTTTGAAATAACTTTTCGCTTTAAAATAATCAAGATAAATATTCTAATTTATCTGTTATAATTCAACAATCTGCTCTAAATATTATCATGATGATATGATGATTTTGTAATGTAGAAAATTAGGAAATACAAAATTCAGGATGACACGGTAATTTATTTGAGACAAGAATAATGATACAATTCCAAGGCAAGATACTATTCCTTTAACTTCCAATTACCGAGGGAACCAATTAATAATGATTTTATTTCAACTTATCGAGTATTTTTCAAGGGACCGGGAAAAAATGTTCACTTTATCGAGAGATTCGTTAGACAAACCTTTACTCGGGTAAAACCCGGGCGAAGCCGGGTACGTCCATACAAGAATAATGATACAATTCCAAGGCAAGATACTATTCCTTTAACTTCCAATTACCGAGGGAACCAATTAATATTGATTTTATTCAACTTATCGAGTATTTTTCAAGGGACCGGGAAAAAATGTTCACTTTATCGAGAGATTAGTTAGACAAACCTTTACTCGGGTAAAACCCGGGCGAAGCCGGGTGCGTCCGCTAGTAATCTATATATATATAAAATTGAATGTCTGTCTGCACTCTATAGATTCAAAAACCATACATCCAATCGCCGTGAAATTTTGGGATATTATTAGGTATATCCCCGGGTAGGTTTTTGAAAAATTATTTTTTGAAAATCTTGAATGTCCTTAGAGGTTTTCGCAGATTTGTAGATTTAACTCGAAAGCAGCGCCCCCATTGCGACGATGATAACAAGTTTTTTATCTATAAGTTTTATTATCACTAAGTTTATTATTTTAAAGATTATTTATCAAAAGTAAGATTTTCTACCTATTAATTACGCACAAGTCAAAGTTAGTTTTATCATTTATCTACAACATATATATTGGGAGAATAGATAAAATGATGATTTTGTAATGTAGAAAATTAGGAAAGACAAAATTCAGGATGACATGGCAATTTATTTGAGACAAGAATAATGATATAATTCCAAGGCAAGATACTATTTCTTTAACTTCCAATTACCGAGGGAACCAATTAATATTGATTTTATTCAATTTATCGAGTATTTTTCAAGGGACCGGGAAAAAATGTTCACTAGATAAAATGATGATTTTGTAATGTAGAAAATTAGGAAAGACAAAATTCAAGATGACACGGCAATTTATTTGAGACAAGAATAATGATACTATTCCAAGGCAAGATACTATTCCTTTAACTTCCAACTACCGAGGGAATCAATTAATATTGATTTTATTCAACTTATCGAGTATTTTTCAAGGGACCGGGAAAAAATGTTCACTTTATCGAGCGATTCAAATTTACGAGTTTCAAATTATCAAAATATATCAATTATTTTTTTTATATAAATTTATAGAGAATTGTTTTAACAAATGTTCGTTAGACAAACCTTTACTCGGGTAAAACCCGGGCGAAGCCGGGTACATCCGCTAGTAAATTATAATCAACTAAATAAATAAAAACGAAAAATAAAACAAAATAAAAATATAATGCGGCTTGTGATTGTAAAACGACATTTGAAAATTATCCCGCATGTGTTTCTTTTGAACGAATAATCAAAATTTATTTTAAGGAGAAATAACGATTATTTCTAACCTTAAGGATGAGGTATGAAAGAATGAATTGTAAATAGTAATGATAATAGTTGCATTAGCCATGATACAACACTATGTTCCTATTATTAATTTTATTTCACCGAAGTCTGTTGGTTCTAAGCCTATTTGCAGTATTTTATTTTACACGTATGTGTTTATAGATATTTTGTATATATGAATTGGCTTGGAATCGAAGTTAGAGGTTAGGGCTGAACTGTTATTTTTTTTTTGCTTATCCCAAGTACACGTGGTACAGATCATGATAATCATTGTTGGTATAAGTAGGCGACTGCTTTTACTGTAAATGCACCACATGTCTATACATGTGAAAAGCAGTTCGACTTTGCACTCACAAATGTGCCAGAGCCCCGTTTGGCTACTTGCACTCGCTGGTGGGGTTGGACTTTTGCAAGATTCGGGGGCCATTGGAGCAATGTTTTTTTTTTAATCAGAAAAAAGTTCCCAATGCGGGAATCGAACCCGGGTCGTAGCAATCCAAAACCAACGGTTTAGACCATCCTTCCAACAACCCCCAGGGCCGAACTGTTTTCATAGGTATCGTCAAATAATTTGGTTGCCTACTCTGAAGTTTCTGTTGTCTGATTATATTTCTAAAGATCGTTTATTGTTTTTCCAGAGCAAATTGAACGTCTTATAGCTTTGCATATGTCTTGATATTATATATATTCAAGTTTCGATTAAAGCGTCCTACCTAGTGATGTCTTGTTCTCTCGTTAGTTTATGAGAATTTTTCCGAGCTGTTGGGTAGGCTGATTTGTTTTGTGAGGTTTACAGGTTTTTTCTTTTTTTTTTTTCATTCACCTGTTAGTTATTCGTATTTTTTCTTTTATATGTAGCGGGTATCTTCTTTATAAATCTGGTTCCTTGTATTTTTTATATTCCTTAAGATTTTTTTGCTATTTGTTATTAAATATTATGGCCTTGTATATTTTTGGATGTGTCTAAGATGAGTACTTGTGGTTTAGCACATTCCATTTTGTACTTGAAAAGGGCGCAGTCTATCTTTTTGATTTTAACATTTGGAGTGAGATTTTGAAGTATTGTTGAATAGGTAATACTGAGAGATGATCAGAGATTAGTTAGTGCAAGACCTTTGAGTATGTACTCTGAGAAATGTTTTTATGTTTGGCAATGTCAATGATATCTGGGGTGAATTTTGATTGGATTTATCGATGTAGCTCACATCTAGGTCCATGACATCGATTGCATTTTGAAGTCTATTCTCGCTTTGATTAGTGGTGGTAGAAATCTCCAGGCAGGGTGTTTCCAGTTTAGATCTCCTGCTAAAATGGTCGAAGTGTCTGTTGATAAAATGTTATAAATATCAGTGTGATCTCGGTAGGTGTTTGACGTTTTGTCTCACTAATATAATTTCTTAATTGACCCGTGTTTATACAATTTAAATGGCAAAGATAAACATTGTAGGTGGAGGTAATTTTTTTATCACATCGCATCTTAAGTTCTCTGTAGAAATAGCTACTGAATAATTAAAAAGAGGCGTTTGAAATTTGTATAAATTTTCAAAGATAGAGAGAGCTTAGAAATAATTCTCTATTCTGTAAATGACAATTTGAAATGGCCTTAAGGAATATTAATCTTTAAAATATTTCCAAAAATATAATACAGTTAAACCTGTCTATAACAACCCCTCTTGGGACTCACCAAAATAGGGTGCTATAGAGAGGGGGTGCTATAGACAGGTCACTTTTAATGTAAATCAAATCGTACTACGTATTTAAAATCAGGCGCTATAGAGAGGGAGGCGCTATTTATAGAAAGAGGAGCGCAATAGACAGGTTTAACTGTACATCCATTTTAGTCAAAAATACATTTTTAAAAATTTAAAAATAAATATTCAAAAATTAATATTTTATTGATATTTAAAATGGTATTTATTCAATGATTTTAAATAATTTATGCGGTTACAGATTCATCATAAAAACACTTTCATTATTTCGGAAAAAATAAAAGATTTCTTGTCTTTCTTTTATATTCAAACTTACAAAAAAATTGTGAAAGGTATTTCAAATATATTGAGACCCAATTCTTGTGCCATCAAAATGTCCTCCTCTACCCAGATTTACGTGAAGAACATCCCCTTTGCTTCCACAGAAGAAGAGCTTACAGAGTTCTTCAGCAGCTATGGCCATGTCACCAACACCCGTATCATCAGAGATCCAAGAACCAAAAGCTCCAGAGGCTACGGCTTCGTGACCTTCGCCACCCAGCAGGCAGTAGATACTGTACTCAGGAGTGAGGAGCCAATTGTCCTCGCTGGCAGGATCCTTTCTGTTGCTGCCGCTCGTCCCGCTAGGACTGTAGTCCCCGCTACACCCGAGCCCAGAAGTCCAGCTTCTCCCAAAGACAATTCTCGGGACTACAGAAGAAGCCTGCACATCACCGGGATTGAGCGGCCGGTCCGTGTAGTTGACATCCGCAAATATTTCCAGGAGAAGCACAACAGGAAGGTCGTCCGTGTCTACATCCCAAAGGAACGTGACACTGGCAACTACCGTAACTACGGTTTTGTCACCTTTGAAACTGTAGAGCAAACTGAGGGTCTGGTGGGCAACCACACCATCCAGGGTGTGACCCTTAGGGTTAACAAGTCAAGGGAGCCGAGGTCCCGCCGTCGAGAGATGCAACCTCAACGACCTGTGAAGCAGGAACCTGAGGTGAAAGAACCTGAGGTAAAGAAGCCTGAAGTGAAGGAGCCTGAGGTGCTGGAACCTGAGGTGCAGGAACCTGAGGTGCAGGAGCCTGAGGTGAAAGAACCTGAGGTGCAGAAACTTGTAGTTCAGGAACTTGACGTGAAGGTACATGAGGTGCAAGAGCCTGAGGCACAGAAATCTGAAGAGCAGGAGCCTAAGGAGGAAACTCCTGAAAAGTAATAAAGATCAAGAACCTTTTTATTTAAAATGGAACAAATAAAAACTAGTTTTCATTAATAAAATTCATCTTTTTTTTAACATTCAAACGTTTTATGTTTTCCCGTATTTGTTTGCTTTATAATTCTGGATTTTTTAAAAGAGAATACGAACTTTATAAATTTCTATATATGTTTGAAGTTATATTTTTAAATATAAATCAAAAACCTTTGTGTTGATATATTAATTGTAAAAATAAAAAAATCTCCAATATATAATACTCTGAATATTTTCCAAAATAATCAAGTATTTTTTATATATTTCAATTAATATGGTTGATATACAGTTAAACCTGTCTATAGCGCCCCCTCTAAATAGCGCCTTCCTCTCTTTAGCGGCCGATTTTAAACATTAAAATGTAAACATTTTACATTAGAAGTGACCGACCTGTCTATAACAACCTATTTTGGTGAGTCCCAAGATGGGGTGCTATAGACAGGTTTAACTGTATATATTTTTAATAAGAAAAATTCACTCCATTCTCTCAAAGTACCATTTGTCTATTTGAAGATAAAATTTGGGTAAAACATATTCTCTCTATAACATCTTTAAAAAGTCGGTGGATAAGAGGGTAACACGCTCGATTCCCGACAGTCATGAACCGGGATTAAATCCCGCGTTAAAATTTGTTTAATATGTGAATAACCTTCACATATTATTCATTGTTCAATTATCATGAACTAGATTGCTCTTGTTGAGCGGTACCTATTTATGTGATTTGAACCAGACTATAACATCTTGACTCTACTTCTAGTCTAGAAATTCTCAGCAACTTTCTCAAACATATTGCTTATAATATTTCTTAACATAATAACTTACCATTTTATTATGTTTTTTTCTTTCATTGTAAAAGTCTTTACCATGTGTTAAATATTGTTCCTAATTAACTTTACAAAGTTCGCTAAAAGAACAGCTTAGTTTTGAACATTTAGAGTATTAATTTATGTATTTGCCATCTTCACTTTCACAAAAAAAAAATCAAGTAAAAAACGTATTCATAACATATTTTTCAAATGTACTAGAAAGGAAAAATAAATATTTTATCTCTATATGGGTAGATTACTACTAGATTTATATGAGTAAAAATAAAAGAGGCGGGCGACGATCATTGTGAATTTTGAAATAAATTTGATTTAATATGAAAAGCAACTGATTTGGATTTTTTTTTTGTTTCTTAAATTTTTACATCTTCACTCAATATATGATTGTCCTTCGCGTAGCTCTTATTTCACTCATATAAATATGATTTATAAATGGCATAGGAGATATAAAATATTTATTTCATCTTTAGACATATATGATAAAAGCTTTTTGAAATTATATTATTTTATTTATATAAATTTATTGATGTTCTTGTAAAATTACTTCACGATTTAATAATTTAAAAAAGGTCATGGGAAATAGATATATATTTGATGCGGTGAAAGCTTATTTAGAAAATAAAAGATTTATTTTTCAGTTTTTTTCTCTTTTTGTGGGACTTCTCGTGGCACGCCTTCTGTCTGAGCATTTAAATGGATATACTAAAAGTATCTCATCAAAGTGTATATTTTTCTATCAATAGTAAAATAAAGGAGAGCGTCTTTCGCAATTCGTCTTTTTTTACTCACATTATTACCTATATTTGAAAGTATACTTTTAGAATGAAGATATCTTACTATGTCTTGAGGCTCTTTTATTTTATGATTCTAATATTTTTTACTAATCTATTCTAAATTTTTCATAAAAGATATTCATTGAAATATATTTGAAGCAGAGTGGCGCAGTGGAAGTGTGATGGGCCCATAATCCAGAGGTCCGTGGATCGAAACTACGCTCTGCTAATTTTTTTTTTTTTTGTAAAACAACAACAAACAAAAATTAATATTTCTCTCTGCTTTATATATGAAACAACCTGATGTGAAGGAGCCTGAGTTGCAAGAGTCTAATGTGAAAGAACATGTGGTGCAGGAACTGAGGAGGAAATCATTTAAAAGAATAAGGATTTGAAATAATCTTTTAATAATTAAACAACTAAAAATGCGTATATTAATAAAATTTATATATTATTTAGAAATGATTTAAACTTGTTTCTGTTTTATGTCTCTCGTATATATTTCAATATAAGTTGTGTAATGAAAGGGAATCCGACTTTAAAATTTTTATTTATCGTATAAATGATTGAATATATCTTACGTATAACATAGTGTTAATATATTTATTTTTGTGATAATACAGTTAAACCTGTCTATAGCGCCTCCTCTAAATAGCGCCTCCGTCTCTTTAGCGCCCGATTTTAAATACGTAGTACGCTGCGATTTACATAAAAAGTGACCTGTCTATAGCACCCTATTTTGGTGAATCCCAAGAGGGGGCGCTATAGACAAGTTTATATAGAGAATACACTAACAGAGTTTTTAGTTGTAAAGTTTTAAACCCCATCTCCTCCACACACACAGATACTGAACTATACATAGCGATCTCTATATCAAATTTTCGATATTTTGTACTTTTTTTTCGTGTGTAGCATTTGTTTCCATTCTCCAAATATTAGTAGATTTATTTATTCAATTCTCCAATCGAGCAATTTGTTTTCTTTAAAATTTTATTTTATATATTTATCATAACCATATTACTATGGTTCCACGATCTGGTACAACTTTATACCCAAAAAAGTCAAAGATAAATTAAACTCTCTGCAGTACAAAATTTTGAAGCACAGTACACAGGTTTATAATTCAACATCTTCAAACCGTACTCATATTGTTGCTAGAACACCAAAGCTCACGGATTTTATTGAAACAAATATACTAAAAATGAATATTGGATACAAAAAATCAGATCCAACTAAAAGAAAAATGATATCTAATTTTATAAACCAGAAATTTGAGGAATACTATGGAGGTGCCAATGATAATTTCAAGGGATTCTTTGATACTTCAAGAATTCCCAACTATGTTCAACCCAACTTCTATAACGTTCAATTTTTTACTGGACATGGTGACTTCAACACATATTTGTTTAGAATTGGCAAAATTGGTTCAACTGCATGCACTTGTGGAAACGAACAACAAACCCCTGAACACCTTCTGATAAACTGTCCATTAACTTCTGATCTAAGGGAAGAAAACCAACTTTACCTGACTAATACAAAACAAGCTGCTTGCAATAAAGACCAATACATCCAGTTTAATAGATTCTGCAGGATGTATATTTTGAGGCGAAAGTGTTGACTGTACATATTTCAAGCTACTACTTATAATTGCTATATGTAAAATTTGATATCGAACGTTTAATTTTAATGATTTCCAATGTTCAATTGTATTAATTGTATATAATTTAAAATATACACGCAATTATTCAAATTGTGGATATGGCGTGTCTCTCCCAACTGTTAAATAAATAAAATAAATGTGCGTTTGTTTGATTGCATTATTTTATTGCCCACTTCAGAGCGCTTGAATTTGGGGATCGCCTTTAAAGAACATTATGCATTGTGATCTAGCTTTTGGCGGAAATGTTATTGTTCTTGGAGGAGACTTTCGCCAAGTTCTCCCAATTGTTCCTCGAGCTTCAAGAACTGAGATTGTTGCTGCTGGCATTAAACACAACAAGCTATGGCCATTGTTTGTAATTTTGGGTCTTACTCAGAATATGCAAGCAGATATTGACCTGCAGAGATTTTCTTAGAGGTTGGTCAAAGTTGTTAATCTACTTACAGACCAACAGGGTCTCATTTCTCTTCTGGAAAACTGTATCTTTCATGGGGGTGACCTGATGCTAGAAATTTACAAGTATGTGATTTCTAACGCAAAAAAACACACACACATAGATTTATTAGATGTTATTTAAAGTATCGTATTGCTTACCATTTACCGGGCGTCGTCCGGGTCACTTAGCTAGTATAAATAAAAAATCCTCAATAATTGCCCAAATAATCAAGTATTTCTTATACATTTCAAATTTTCATATCATTTATATATATATATATATATATATATATATATATATATATATATATATATATATATATTAAAAATAAAGAAGGCATCTCCTGACCACAAGCACATGCCAGGAGATGCCTTCTTTATTTTTAATATCAACCCCTGACCCACTTATCTTTTATTTTTTTCTATTGTTTTTTCATATATATATATATCTTTCAATTATAGAAACATCGTTTATTTTTTAATTCTGTACCATTTGTCATATTCAAAGAAGATGAAATATGGATATTGCTCTTTGTATCATCTAGACTTCTTGGCTACTTTTCTGATTATAGTATTATTGACGAACCAGGGTACACCTGTGATTTTCCTAAGCATTTTCAAACACTACTAATTTTTATGGGTGCTTTTATATGTGCAGTCAAAAAATCGGGTGGCCATTGATTAGTATTGGTCTTGTTCTTTACACCTCAGAATGATGACGAAACATCGAGGGGCCATCGTGTTGTCGACGATGAGATTGCGGAGCTGGTAATATGGATGGCTGTGCTGGAGTAAACCTCCTTTTTTGTGTCTGGATGCTATATTTATGGCGAACTAAATAACTTAGTCCCTATTTCTGCTCCGCGCTTATGAAATTGAAGACTTGGGGCGATGGCGTCGACCTTTCATATTAAATCTTACTTTTCCTTATTACTAATAATTGTATATAGTTGCGGAACTACTGGTTTCCTGTGCTGCTCTTTTCCTGATATTGCACCTTGTACGGAGAATCTGTATAAGACTAATGTCTTAATAAAGGCTTTGTGTGTGTGCGTGATTAGTATTGGTCTTATTATTGACTCGTAAATTTATCTTAAACAATGCAAGGATAATTTGCTTTTTGTATTAATAATAGTTAATGTGTTAATCGGTTTTGTGGTTCTTTCACCAAGTTGATCCTGTTTTCAATGTGTTTTCGGAAAGTTAGATGTTCATATAGGGTTACTCCTTTGTTCTGAACATTCCATCGCCATTTTGTACAGTCATCAAAGATGAATAGCTAGTTTAATGTTTCTTTAATTATTCTCCGGAGAAGATAATTTCTTTCTTTTTGAGGGTTAATTTCGAGACGTTATATTTTGCACCAAATTCGTGGCAAATATGCAGGCCTTTTAAAGTTCATATGAACTCTATCATATGTATAAGCTTAAGTTAAGATGGCAGTATCATCAACAAATAATGCAGTGATGTTTCTTCAATTCAAGGAAGGTCACCAATGTATATTTTAAATACGATTTGACCCGTTCTTGGATCTTGAGGGACCCCACCTAAGATATTTCTATTTGTTGACACTACATCTACCATTTTCATAACAGCTAATGAAAATCAAGCAATATCACAGGTACAACAAAAGGTAAATGAGGGTATCAAATTTCTTAGACAAGAGGGCAATAAAACAAGAATCAATAAAATAATAAATACAAGAAAAGGAACGATCCTTAAACTGCCTAATGATCAGAATATAGACCAACTGATTGAAAGTTTCAAGAAGCTTGACGAAATCAACCAAATCAGCAAAATATATAAGCCAAAACTAAGAGATCCTACAATTTTGGTTAAGTCGATTAGCAAAATAACAGATCTAACAAATTTGGCAACGATAATCTGTGAGATGAACCCAGAACTTGCTGGGCTAAATAATGAGATCAAGGTCTTATTTCCTATTAAATCTTTAAAGGCTGAGCAAGATGTAGTTCTGAGGGTCTCCCCGGGGTCCTATGCTATTATTAAAAAACTTGGCAAAATATATACTGATATCCAACGGTGCGATATTAGGGATAAAGTGCTTGTTGATCAATGCCAAAACTGTTATTTATTCCACCCTGGACATCGGACCAGAAACTGCCCAAATATAAAGAAATGTGTAAAATGTGGAATGGAAGGACAGCATCACTGCTCCGAAATAATAAGATGCACCAATTGCTGCAAGCAACCATATTTTAAGAACGGAAATTTAGATCATAAACCAAATACCCAAGCGTGCCCGATCTACGAAAGAGAGATTAAAAACACGATGCAGCGTACTGATTACTCAACAATTCAAGAAGAGGAGAACAAGAATTAAAACACCACTTGAATGCATATGAATGGAAGAAACACCGCTACTGATAGAATTAAAATTATTCAACAAAATGCTAGGAAAAGCAATACCTGCATGAGTGAACTATATTCATCCAAAAAATTCATAAACACAGACTTAATTCTGATTCAGGAGCCTTATAAAATAAAAGAAGATATATTTTTCCAGGAAACAATATAATATATCATCAGGAAAACAGTTCAAATATAAATACAGCAATAATTGTTAGAAACAATGCGTTACAAATTAAACTAATAAAAGAATTCACTAACTCCTTCGCCACAACCATTTCTATACAAACAGAAAGTAAGAAAATTGCTATATCAAATATTTATATTCACCCCAATTCTATGAGAAAGGAGCACGAAACATTTTTCAGATCACTAACTGAAACTTTTATAAACACGTCCCTGATTGTAAGTGGTGACTTTAACGCCAGATCGCCATTATGGTACGATTCCACAAAAAATTACAATGGGCATAGATTGATCCCCATCATTGACGAAACGAACTTAATCATACATAATAATAAATCCACTACATGTCGAAATGCTAGTGTGATTGATCTGACGCTGACTAACAAACAAGCAATAGAAGCTATCAGAGACTGGCACACAGAACAAATATCGCAGATCTCTGATCATGTAGCAATAATCTATGAAGTACATATAACTGACAATTTCACCACAGCTACTAATTATTCCACATGGAAATTTAGTAAAGAAAAGGCGAACTGGTCAAATTTTAGCCAGAATTTCATTAAAATAGATCAAAATAATATTGAAAACCTTTTAGATACAGCAAATACAAGGAAAGAGGTCGATAGCGCGGTAAAAGAACTTTCGAACACGCTCATTGAAGCAGCGTATAATACACTTAAACTAAGAAAAAACAAACAAATAAAAAACAACATAAACAGATGGTGGAACGCGGACTTGACACGCCTTGAGAGCTATTGTAAATACCTCCGTAACTCCTATTATCGGGCGAAAAATCCCTCTATCCATATTCAACAACAGTATAAAAGTGCAAGAAACATATACGTCAGGGAAATAAATAAGGCTAAAAGAATGTCTTGGAGGTTTTTCTTAGAGGACATCAAATCAAAAAACCCATATGGAAATTTATACAGGGTATACAAAAATATTAAAAACGGTTCTAACCGAAAGGGCATTTTGGAAATCTTAGAAGTGAATAAAGATGAAGAACGATTCCAGAAGACACACACAGTAGAACTTTTGAACAACCTTTTCCCCGATGATAGAGATAATGAAGACACAACCTTCCACAAAAACATAAGGAACTATACTTTAGGATTTCATAATAAAGAAAATATAATAATAACGCCCAATGAAGTAAATGAAATCATTGATGAGCTAAACTCAAAGAAAACGCCTGGAATTGATAATATTTCTAACAATATGATAAAACATACTAAACAACTAATAGTTCCAATACTGGTGAAACTTTTTCAAAAATGCTTAGATTTAAATTATTATCCGAATGAATGGAAAAAATCTGAGGTAATAATTATTCCCAAACCAGGTAAAACAGACATGAAAATTTATAAAAGCTACAGACCCATTTGTCTCAACTCAAACATTTCCAAAATATTTGAAAAAATAATTAACAACAAACTAATAAAATTTTATAAAGACTCAAATCTGCTTAACAATCGTCAACATGGATTTAGAAGATCAAGATCTACTATCTCTGCACTAAATGAAATTGTCAAAATAGCTCTAGAACATAAAAACAAAGAATATACAGCTATAATCGCAGTTGATATAAGTGGAGCGTTCGACAATGCATGGTGGCCGATGGTGCTGAAAAGACTAGATGAGGACAACGTTCAAGCTTCAATAATAAAACTACTACGGTCTTTTCTTAATAATAGAAGAGTGAGATTTAGATACTCATCAAATGAAACCCACAAAAAATTAAGCAAGGGATGTCCACAGAGTGGGCCTATATCCCCTACAATATGGAATATTATTCTAAACGATTTATTGAATAACTATTCAGAATCAAACAGTGAAATCATTGCTTATGCGGATGATTTAACTGTGATATGTTGGGGAAACAACTTGACAGAACTTCGGAATACAACAGGAAAGGTCATGGAGAGAATATTAGACTGGTGTGGGAACAATAAGTTGACGGTATCTGAAGAGAAAACGAAAATCTTATACTTGTTTAATAGCAAAATAGCTGCAAAAATTCCTAACACTATCACTGCCAATCGGGTAGAAAAAACTGAATATTATGGGAATAACTTTTAAAAATCATAGAAATAAAAACAAATTGGATTTTGTGCCCCATATTGATGAGATTATTACTAAGACAAATAGAGCTAGTGGATACCTAATTGGATTAACCGGGAAAGCATGGGGACTGGACAGTAAAAGAAGAATAGAACTCTATAAGACACTGTTTCGAAGTTCACTAACTTATGGTTCCACGATCTGGTACAACTTTATACCCAAAAAAGTCAAAGATAAATTAAACTCTCTGCAGTACAAAATTTTGAAGCACAGTACACAGGTTTATAATTCAACATCTTCAAACTGTACTCATATTGTTGCTAGAACACCAAAGCTCACGGATTTTATTGAAACAAATATACTAAAAATGAATATTGGATACAAAACATCAGATCCAACTAAAAGAAAAATGATATCTAATTTTATAAACCAGAAATTTGAGGAATACTATGGAGGTGCCAATGATAATTTCAAGGGATTCTTTGATACTTCAAGAATTCCTAACTATGTTCAACCCAACTTCTATAACGTTCAATTTTTTACTCGACATGGTGACTTCAACACATATTTGTTTTGAATTGGCAAAATTGGTTCACCTGCATGCACTTGTGGAAACGAACAACAAACCCCTGAACATCTTCTGATAGACTGTCCATTAACTTCTGATCTAAGGGAAGAAAACCAACTTTACCTGACTAATACAAAACAAGCTGCTTGCAATAAAGACCAATACATCAAGTTTAATAGATTCTGCAGGATGTATATTTTGAGGCGAAAGCGTTGACTGTACATATTTCAAGCTACTACTTATAATTGTTATATGTAAAATTTGACATTGAACGTTTAATTTTAATGATTTCCAATGTTCAATTGTATTAATTGTATATAATTTAAAATATACACGCAATTATCCAAAATGTGGATATGGCGTGTCTCTCCCAACTGTTAAATAAATAAATAAATAAATCCTTGACCATTACCTTGAATTTTCTGTTCGTTAGAAAGTTTTGGGTAAATTTTATTTTATCTCCAGAAGTGTTTTTTGGAAATTTTGTAAAGGAGGATCTCGTGGCAGACACTTTTGGAATGTATTTGCAATGCCAAATAAAACAATGTTCCAGTTATTTGGGCAAATTCAATAGTTTTTTTTTTCAGTGACAAACACTAGTTAATGCAATGCTGAGTTATATAGCTGGAAAACAAAAGGTGGGGCATCGAAGGTTTCAGTTATAGAGGTTAATAAATTATTAGGAAGCAATATAAGAGCTTTGCTAGGTATTGCATCGATTCCATGAGTTTTTTTTTAATTTGCTAATATTGCTGCACCAGGTTGCGGCTTGGCAGACTCTTCAGCCTTGATTCTCTCCTGTGCCGTATCTTGCATATCACCAGAGCTTGTTTCAACCATCCTACAAATTTATATAAGGGAATAATGAGATAAATCTACTTTAAGTAGCCTCCAGAATGATTTATTTATTTCTCATAGAGAGATATATTTATAACCTAGGTTCCTGGAGCGCAGAGCACCAACTACCCGGGGAGTCCAGCTCACTAGTATGGACTAGAGTTAAGCGCTTTTATTCGCGTCCTGTTTTGATTGCTGAGTTGAACCAGATGACCAGGAAGTTCCATGCTGAGGTTGGGTCTGGGAGGCTGGCCATAGATTTAAGAATGAGGTGGGTCTGTCCAAGCAGGATATCTGTTTGCATCCTATGTCTTAGGAATGCTTGACAGCTGAAGAGTAGATGATCAAATGTCTGTTGCTCTTCTGAACAGTGAATGCAGGTAGGGTCTGTTTCTATAGATTATATTTAAGACACAGATTAATATGTAGATTAAATAAAATTTAGCTTTATTTGAGCAAATATTAAAGTATTTAAGACTAGTTTGAACCCAGTTTGTAGAACAGGCTAATGTTCTAGTAATTTACATTTGTCTCTAAATGATGTTTAAAATATATACAGAGAGATATAGCCTGGAATATAGAACTTCATTATAAATTAAATATATACAGTAAAATATAAAGATAAATATACGTGAAACATTTAATAATCCAGCAAAATCGAATCTTTTGTTGAAAATAATATTAGTCTTTTTGTCGTTTACTTAAACAATTTCTGGTGTATGAGAATAGCTAGAACTTTCAGAACGACAGCAATTCTCAGGCCTAGAATACAGACTACAGTAACTGTCTGTGTCTGAGGCTTTTTCTTTATCGCAGCAGGCAATACACGTGACAACACAGAACAAGATTCCCAAAAGACAAGACAAAATGGCGCCCACAACTCCCCATTTGAAACCAAACGATACCCTACCCAATTCTCTGATAGGCTCTGTGATAAGGTAGAAATTTACATAGGAATACATTAGCATAAGGCCTGGGATTAGAAACAAAATGGCGTTTGCTAAAGGAACAAACTTGTTGAAATATTTCTCGAAAGCTGCTAACACGAAAACAGAAAATATACTAGCTACTGAGATTATGGGGATTGCTGCAATGTAGATAAATTTCATGTCGACGAATGCATCTATGGTTTTTTGATTGGGTTTTCTATAAATGATAGTCTTGGCTTTTTCTTTTGCTGGTTGAAGCCATTTCTCAAGAAGTTCATAATTCTTATAATCGAGATGCTTGCAGGCGGTGAGATGGCTGTTGGCGGCCCAAGCTAGATGATCGTGGGTGGGGTAGTAGATCTTACGATCCATGCAGAGCTGGAAGATTCCCATCCTACTGAACTTGGTGTCGCTGTAGCCCTCCAGCCAATGGCTGGAGTACATGGAATAGGTGGTCAACATGACAGCCACTAATCCTAGTAGAGTCAGGATGATGTAGAATATTTTAGATGGTCGCATTTCTCTTTTCTCTAAATATATTTCTGTTGTTTTATATTTTATATTTCAGAGTGAGAAATAAAAATCAAAGATAAGCATTTTAAAAATGCTTACCTGATAAATTTCCCATTTTTGCTTACAATGATAAATAATTTTAATGAAAAAACATATTATTTAATTATCTGTATTTAATAATTTTTATATTATTTTTGCACACTGAGAGGACATGTATTATGACAGCTATCTCAGTAGATACTACACTTAGTTATAACTCCTACCTTATAACACAAACATGTATATATGCTAGCCAGATTACGTTTTGAAATAATTTTACAAAGTAAATCCTCCTTTTTTTATATGAAAAATAGACACTTCGGCCAGTTAGAGTTTTTTTTATTTTCTCAACGTTTCGACAAAAATCTTTTGTCTTAGTCAGGAGAAGTAAATAAAAATAAAGCACTCGGCAAGGCGTTAAATATTGTTCTGAAGGTTGCAAGGGCGTTCTCACGTGATTTTTTGAATTTAATACAACATCTAAAGCGCGTGTCAAAAACAAATATTAAACTCGTCAAAGACTATGATACTGAAAATAAAAATATATAATAATCTATATATATATATATGTAGTATATTTTGAGTTAGATAGTTCACAACCTTCTTCTGATATTAATTATATAACCCCATATCTATATATAAAAATATGTATCGAACAATGGAAGTGACAAATAAAACAAAGAAGGAGGTAGACCAGACGACAAAGGCCAGACGAAAACAACCTGGCGCCAGAAAGTGGCGTGATTACAGTAGCCAATCAGGAATCACCACATATGCGGGCGTCCAGTATATAAACGCCCAGAATTTAGACAAAGCAGTTGTTTTCAGAGCGACGCCGTCATACGGTCGGATCTTTCACTCACCCCTATCCGCGATGTAGGCATCCGTGACGCCCGTGGTCCGACTGTCTTCGTCCGTGGTCTACCTTTACCTTCTTGGAGTTACCATCTAGACCTGCCTTTGTCTCTTGCTGTCCCAGTGCGGGAATCCCATCACGCACCCACTACCACGACTGCCCAGCACATTCCACATCGAGGTTTACTACATATATATATAAAATTGAATGTCTGTCTGTGTGTACTCTATAGATTCAAAAACCATACATCCAATCGCCGTGAAATTTTGGGATATCATTAGGTATATCCCCGGGAAGGTTTTTGAAAAATAATTTCTTGAATATCTTGAATATCCTTAGAGTTATTGCAGATTTGTAGATTTAACTCGAAAGCAGCGCCCCCATTGCGACGATGATAACAAGTTTTTTTCATCTATAAGTTTTATTATCACTAAGTTAATCATCTTAAAGATTATTTATCAAAAGTAAGATTTTCTACCTATTAATTGCGCACAAGTCAAAGTTAGTTTTTTTCATTTATCTACAACATATATATTGGGAGAATAGATAAAATGATGATTTGTGATGTAGAAAATTAGGAAAGACAAAATTCAGGATGACACGGCAATTTATTTGAGACAAGAATAATGATACAATTCCAAGGCAAAGATGCTATTCCTTTAACTTCCAATTACCGAGGGAACCAATTAATATTGATTTTATTCAACTTATCGAGTATTTTTCAAGGGTCCGGGAAAAAATGTTCACTTTATCGAAAGATTCAAATTCACGAGTTTCAAATTATCAAAATAAATCAATTATTATTTTTCTATAAGTTTATAGAGAATTGTTTTAACAAATGTTCGTTAGACAAACCTTTACTCGGGTAAAACCCGGGCAAAGCCGGGTACATCCGCTAGTAAATTATAATCAACTAAATAAATAAAAACGAAAAATAAAACAAAATAAAAATAAAATATAATGCGGCTTGTGATTGTAAAACGACATTTGAAAATTATCCCGCATGTGTTTCTTTTGAACGAATAATCAAAATTTATTTTAAGGAGAAATAACCATTATTTCTAACCTTAGGGATGAAGTATGAAAGGATGAATTGTAAATAGTAATGATAATAGTTGCATTAGCCATGATACAACACTATGTTCCTATTATTAATTATATTTCACCGATGTCTGTTGGTTCTAAACCTATTTACAGTATTTTATTTTACACGTATGTGTTTATAGATATTTTGTATGTATGAATTGGCTTGCAATCGAAGTTAGAGGTTAGGGCCGAACTGTTATTATTATTATTTTTTGCTAATTCCAAGTACACGTGGTACAGATCATGATAATCATTGTTGGTATAAGTAGGCGACTGCTTTTACTGTAAATGCACCACATGTCTATACATGTGAAAAGCAGTTCGACTTTGCACTCACAAATGTGCCAGAGCCCGTTTGGCTACTTGCACTCGCTGGTGGGGTTGGACTTTTGCAAGATTCGGGGGCCATTGGAGCATTGTTTTTTTTTTTTTTTTTTAATCAGAAAAAAGTGCCCAATGCGGGAATCGAACCCGAGTCGTAGCAATCCAAAACCAACGGTTTAGACCATCCTTCCAACAACCCCCAGGGCCGAATTTATAGGTATCGTCAAATAATTTGGTTGCCTACTCTGAAGTTTCTGTTGTCTTATTATAATTTTTAAGGATCGTTTATTGTTTTTCCAGAGCAAATTGAACATCTTATAGCTTTGCATATGGTTTGATATTATATATATTCAAGGTTCAATTAAAGCGTCCTAGCTAGTGATGTCTTGTTCTCTCGTTAGTTTATGAGTATTTTTCCGAGCTGTTGGGTAGGCTGATTTGTCTTGTGAAGTTTACAGGTTTTTTTCATTTTTTTTTCATTCACCTGTTAGATATTCGTATTTTTTCTTTTATATGTAGCGGGTATCTTCTTTATAAATCTGGTTCCTTGTATTTTTTATATTCCTTAAGATCAGTTTGCTATTTATTATTAAATATTATGGCCTTTTATATTTTTGGATGTGTGTCTAAGATGAGTACTTGTGGTTTAGCACATTCAATTTTGTACTTGAAAAGGGCGCTGTCTATCTTTTCGATTTTAACATTTGGAGTAAGATTTTGAAGTCTGGTTGAATAGGTAATACTGGGAGATGATTAGAGATTAGTTAGTGCAAGACCTTTAAGTATGTACTCAGAGAAATGTTTTTATGTATGGCAATATCAATGATATCTGGGGTGAATAGTGAGTGGTTTATCGAGGTAGCTCACATCTAGGTCCATGACATCGATTGCGTTTTGAAGTCTATTCCCGCTTTGATTAGTGGTGGTAGAAACCTCCAGGCAGGGTGTTTCCAGTTTAGATCTCCTGCTAAAATGGTCGGAGTGTCTTTTGAGAAAATGTTATAAATATCAGTGTGATCTCGGTATGTGTTTGACGTTTTGTCTCACTAATATAAGTTCATAATTGACCCGTGTTTACACAATTTAAATGGCAAAGATAAACATTGTAGGTGGAGGTAATTTTTTTATCACATCGCATCTTATGTTCTGTGTAGAAATAGCTTCTAAATAATAAAAACGAAGCGTTTGAAATTTGTATAAATTTTCAAAGATAGAGCTTAGAAATAATTCTCTATTCTGTAAATGAAAATTTGAAATGGCCTTGAGGAATATTAATCTTTAAAAATTTCTAAAAATATAATACAGTTAAACCTGTCTATAACGCCCCCTCTTGGGACTCACCAAAATAGGGTGCTATAGAGAGGGGGTGCTATAGACAGGTCACTTTTAATGTAAATCGCATCGTACTACGTATTTAAAATCAGGCGCTATAGAGAGGGAGGCGCTATTTATAGAAAGAGGAGCGCTATAGACAGGTTTAACTGTACATCCATTTTAGTCAAAAATACATTTTCAAAAATTTAAAAATAAATATTCAAAAATTCATATTTTATTGATATTTAAAATGGTATTTATTCAATGATTTTAAATAATTTATGCGGTTACAGATTCATCAAAAAACACTTTTATTATTTCGGAAAAAAATAAAATATTTTTTGTCTTTCTTTTATATTCAAACTTACAAAAAAATTGTGAAAAGTATTTCTATAATATTAAGACCCAATTCTCGTGTCAATAAAATGTCCTCCTCTACCCAGATTTACGTGAAGAACATCCCCTTTGCTTCCACAGAAGAAGAGCTTACAGAGTTCTTCAGCAGCTATGGCCATGTCACCAACACTCGTATCATCAGAGATCCAAGAACCAACAGCTCCAGAGGCTACGGCTTCGTGACCTTCGCTACCCAGCAGGCAGTAGATACTGTACTCAGGAGTGAGGAGCCAATTGTCCTCGCTGGCAGGACCCTTTCTGTTGCTGCCGCTCGTCCCGCCCCTAGGACTGAAGTCCCCGCTACACCCGAGCCCAGAAATCCAGCTTCTCCCAGAGACAATTCTCGGGACTACAGAAGAAGCCTGCACATCACCGGGATTGAGCGGCCGGTCCGTGTAGTTGACATCCGCAAATATTTCCAGGAGAAGCACAACAGGAAGGTCGTCCGTGTCTACATCCCAAAGGAACGTGACACTGGCAACTTCCGTAACTACGGTTTTGTTACCTTTGAAACTATCGAGCAAACTGAGGGTCTGGTGGGCAACCACACCATCCAGGGTGTGACCCTCAGAGTTGAGAAGTCAAGGGAGCCGAGGTCCCGCCGTCTAGAGATGCAACCTCAACGACCTGTAAGGCAGGAACGTGTAGTTCAGGAACCTGAGGTACAGGAGCCTGAAGTTCAGGAACCTGAAGTGAAGAAGTCTGAGTCTGATCACCTTCCAGTCCTTCTAATATTACAAGACTATAATATAACCCGCTCCGACACAACAATCAAAATCATCGACTGGGCCCTCTTTAAGTACCAAATGGAAAACACCCAACCCCCAGCGCACACCGCAGAAACTCCCCAAGAAATAATCGACTCCATAGCTTCCATTGAGGACCAAATCATTCAAAATCTACAAAAGTCCACAAAATATAAAGAACAAGACCTCGATAGAAAGTATCCAGCCCACATCAAAGAAAAATTACGAAAAACTAACAGACTAAGAAAAAAAATGAAAGAGACCTGCGACCCCAACGACAAAAAAGCGTACATTTCCGCACGAAGAGAATCACAAAAACTTACTAGAGAACACGACAACACCAGCTGGGACACCTACATAGAAAACCTTGACGTATCTCATCAGACAGTATGGAAGGCCATTAGACGCCTCACAGCCCCAAAGAAAGAAGAAATTATCGTGAAAACCAATAACAATCTGACATTAACAGCCGAGGAGGCAGCTGAAGCACTTGCTGACTCCTATGAAAAGCAGCTCAGCCCAAATCCTCCTACCTCTTCATATTCGAACATATATCTGAACAAAAGAATCACCGCACACCTCCAAACAAACAACAAAACAGCTCTGGAACCCACTAACATTGGAGAAATCAAAGCAATAATTGACACCTTCCCTAAGAAAAAAGCCCCAGGCATCGACGGAATCACGAACGAATAAAAATTAGTTTTCATTAATAAAATTCATTTATTTTTTTAAAAACATTCAAACGTTTTTTGTTTTCCCGTATTTTTTTGCTTTATAATTCTGGATATAATGAAAGAGAATACTTAAACTTAGAAGTTTCTATAGATCTTATGCTCAAATGAAGACATTCAAGTTTTTATATAAACATTTTTATAAAAGTTGTTTGTGTCAAAATATTAATTGTAGGGATAAAAAAAACACCATTATATAATATTCTAAATATTTTTACCCGAAAATTCAAGAATTTTTATATATTTCAATTATAATTGTTAATATGTATCTTTTCAAATAGGAAAATATAATTCATTCTCTAAGTACCATATTTGTTTATTTAATGATAAAACATAGAGAAAACATGTGTTCTCTGTATCATCTTGATTCTACTTCAAGTCTAGTAAATTATTAGCAACTCTATATCTCACAAATTGAATATAATTATAAAAATCAACAAGTAATCCCTGGCCAGGTTTCTTTAAATATTTCTGCTGTTTGGCCGAAAGCTAGAGAAATAAAAAATAGCTAAAAAATCTGGCCTTGGATTTGCTTATTGATTTTTTAAAATTGTAAAGGCAGGAATGAATATGTATTGTATATAATATTTCGCAACCTAATAACTTAGCATTTTATTGTTTTTTGTTTTTATATTGTAAGAGTCAGTACCACATGTTAAATATTGTTCTTTCTTGTTCCAAGTAAACCTTACCGCTCAAAAAAGCGACTTAGATGAATTGAAAATATTTTAAATCTAGAAGTGTCGCAAACAACAATTTTCAATGAAATAAAAGAGTTTAAAATAACTATGTAAAAGTAATCTATTGATGAATTAAGATGAAAATATTTAGAGCAATGATATATGTACTTGTGATCATCACTTTCACAAAAATAAATAATTAAAAATACCTTTTTATTAACTTTTTTAACGTACTAAAAAGGAAAAATAAATATTTTTTCTGCTTCCCATTGAGAAACTAGATTTATATGACTAAAAATGAAAGAGGTGAGGGATGATAATCGTGAATTTTGAAATAAATTTGATTTAATTTGAAGCAACTGATGCGGATTTTTTTGTTTCTTAAATGTTCACATCTTCACTCAATAAATGATTGTCCCTCGCGCAGCTCTTAATTTACTCATATAAAAGTTTTTTTTTTACTTTTAATTAGACATTTTTATTTAGACATTTCCAATTTTAATTTAGACATTTTTCATTTCAATTCAGACATATGGACTTTTCTATGTATTCCTTATTTAGGAGCCTTTTGAAACAACTAAAAATATTGAATATAGTTTTTTATTATAAGAAAGAAGGGCTTTTGAAATGGAAATAGCGATGTTTGACATCATTTTTAAATCAGGTGAATTATTGTTAAACGACTCCGGATCTTCTTTTCTTTTTCACTTTGTTTCTTCTGATTTTATGCTGATCAACTCAATAGATGACTTTTACATAGTTATTTTAAACTCTTTTATTTCATTGAAAATTGTTGTTTGCGACACTTCTAGATTTAAAATATTTTCAATTCATCCCTTAATTAAAAGAAAAGTTATATAGATGTGATTAGAAAGAAGGAATCATATATCGCCGCAACTCTTTTTATTATATTAATAACTAGACGAATGGCCCGGGCAACGCCCGGGTTTTACCCGAGTGCGCATATATTTAAAAAACGTTTTTATTCAAATACTATTCGTTACAATTATAAATTGGCGCCATGGATGTCACTCTTGTGAAACGTCCCGTTCCAAACTGTGTGTTTTTAAAATGTTTTAATTAAAATACTATTCGTTACAATTATAAATTGGCGCCGTGGATGTCTCTCTTGTGAAACGTCCCGCCCCAAACTGTGTGTGTCTTGAAAATATAAAAATAAAAATGTGAATTTTCATAAAGATTTCATCATGTCGATTTTTTTTGCATTTCACCTACTAAATCGATAGAGATAATTACATTTGCAACATGAACTTAGGTATATTGACTAAATAGAAAACTGCATAGTAATAAAGATCATTTTTAAAGGCACCATATCGGTTTTTTTTTTCAATAAAATCGAAACAAAAATTAACGATAAATAACGATAATTGCCTTAAAAAGAAATTGCCTTAAAAAAAAGAAACATTCGCGGTGATTTTGTCTTGCCTTCGTTTATACAATTATTATATACGAATGACCCGGGCAACGCCCGGGTTTTACCCGATTAAATGCTTTTATTCAAATACTATTCGTTACAATTATAAATTGGCGCCGTGGATGTCATTCTTGTATAATATATAAATGAGTTTTAAAAATTGTAAAAAAAAAAAAAAATGCATCGGCCGGGAATCGAACCCGGGCCGCCCGCGTGGCAGGCGAGCATTCTACCACTGAACCACCGATGGTTATGAAAATTCCCATCCGTGAGCTTCAGACAAACAAACAGACAGAATAAGGCAAATATATAAGTAGATTTACTCTTCATTGTTGGCTTTTTATCTTACATTTATTCTTCATTGTTGGCTTTTTATATTACATTTACTCTTCATTGTTGGCTTTTTATCTTTCATTCATTCTTCATTGTTGGCTTTTTATATCATATTTACTCTTCATTGTTGGCTTTTTATCTTACATTCATTCTTCATTTTTGGCTTTTTATATTATATTTACTCTTCATTGTTGGCTTTTTATCTTACATTTATTCTTCATTGTTGGCTTTTTATATTACATTTACTCTTTATTGTTGGCTTTTTATCTTACATTCATTCTTCATTGTTGGCTTTTTATATCATATTTACTCTTCATTGTTGGCTTTTTATCTTACATTCATTCTTCATTTTTGGCTTTTTATATTATATTTACTCTTCATTGTTGGCTTTTTATCTTACATTTATTCTTCATTGTTGGCTTTTTATATTATATTTACTCTTCATTGTTGGCTTTTTATCTTACATTTATTCTTCATTGTTGGCTTTTTATATTACATTTACTCTTTATTGTTGGCTTTTTATCTTACATTCATTCTTCATTGTTGGCTTTTTATATCATATTTACTCTTCATTGTTGGCTTTTTATCTTACATTCATTCTTCATTGTTGGCTTTTTATATTATACTAATGATGATGCGCGCGCATCCGTGACAGAACCGGCCGGCCCATGACGGTCGTGACTATATATGTTGATATTCCAAATTGTACCTTATCAGTAGATTTGGTCTTATTACCTTCTAATCTATAATCCAAATTATTTGGATAATGATAATGATCATAATGATGATGCGCGCGCATCCGTGACAGAACCGGCCGGCCGGCCGGCCCGCCCGCCCGCCCATGACGGTCGTGACTATATATGTTGATATTATATTTAATAATAAAAAGAGTTGCGGCGATATATGATTCCTTCTTTCTAATTTGTCGAAATCCGCAAACCGTTTACCATAGATGTGATTGTTAAATGCCATAAGATCTATAAAATATTTATATTTTCTATTCACGCACATTATAATATAGAAGATATTTTAAATTATTCAATTTATATAAATTTATTGTGTTATTACAATTATGATTATTTTATTTCCAAAGCGCTATATCCCGCAAGGGATACTTGCGCCAAACAAGGAGAAAAGTTTATTTACATAAGTTATTTACATTATTCAACGCATGAAAACATTAGAGATCCAGATTTTGTAGAAAGTTTAGACTGTATTTACAAAATGAATTGAACTTAAAATATGATTTCTTATCGGAAAATAAAATCGTTAAGTTCACAAACAACTAGTTCATTCTTCATTCTATAATCTTGAAATGCTGGGCAATCGATCAGTAGATGTCTTGAGGTTTGTTCCTCAATACCACAAAAGCAACTTGGATCCTCCACTGCCTTTATTCTATTTAACAAATTGAGTATTATAAAAATTTGGACGAAAGTATTTAGGACGAAATGTTATTGTAAAATTACTTAACGATTTCATAACGAATAATTCAATTTCCTTTGTAAATATATTTTGGATTTCATTAAGAAAAATGGTCTTTGATGTAACGATCTCAAGGAAATATTGGACATATTATATGGCTGTAAACAATATATAGGTGTATATGTGTGTATATATGTATATATTTTAAATTTGATGATTTAACTGTAAATAAAATTCAAAGAATATCTCTATATGTAAATAATATTTATGAATCATTCTAAGTTACTTTCTGTGTATCTTTCCATGTTGAATATTTTCTTTGTTATATTTGTATGTACATTTAGCTCAAGTGTCCCTAGGGGGACATAGCGTTTTGAATTGAAATAAATAAATAAATAAAAAATTTCATAACGAAAAAAAAAAAGTCATGGGAAATAGATATATTTTGATGCTGTGTAAACAGATTTATTCTTCAGTTTTTGTGTGTGGAGGACTCCTTGTGACACGTCTTCTGTCTAGAGTCGGTGGACAAGTGGGTGAAACCCTCGTTTCCCGACAGCCATGAACCGGGATCGAATCCCGACGTTGAACCCTTTGTTTTAATATGTGAATAACCTTCATATATTATTCATTGTTGTAAATATCATAAACTAGGTTGCTCTTTTTGAGCGGTACCTAGTAAAATGATTTTGGAATAAGAAGTCTTCTGTCTAAACATTTAAATGGATATACTAAAAGTAGCTCAACAAAGTGTATATCTTTCTATCAATAGTTGAATTAATAAAAAGAGAGCATTTAGAATTTTTTTAACTATCATTATTACCTATATTTGAAAGTATACTTTTAGAATAAAGATATCTGACTATGTCTAGATTTTACACTTTATTTTACATTTACCTAAAATATATTTATTGTGAAATATAATTGTAGCAGAGTGGCGCAGTGGAAGCGTGCTGGGCCCATAACCCAGAGGTCCGTGGATCGAAACCACGCTCTGCTATTTTTTTTAAATATTATTAAAGTCTAAAATTACTATTTTTTTTTTAATTTAACCTTTAGTCAAGTTTTATATATATATAGTAGAACCTCCCTTTAGCGGACACCTCTTTACAAAGGACAGTTTTCATTTGCAAAATTACCATTTTTAGTATTTAGCAAATCTCAGTTAAGAGGACACCTCTCCCTAAAAGGACACTTTGGTTCTGCAATTGGGTGTCCTTTACAGGGAGGTTCTACTGTATATATAAAATACCTTAAAGAGGCAAATTTTCGTACAAATTGAAGGTAGAAAGGTTTAAATATTTTTAAAATTGTATTTTTATTTATATTGTCACTTAGAAAAATGAGCTAAGACAAATGTAATGATTGCCTAGTTGACTTCGAAACTATGGATACTATGAGCTACATTTTTCGCGACTAACTCCTGGATTCCCTAGCCGTGTCAAAGTCAAGACGATATCCCTATAGACGCTACGACGAAAAAGATGCACCTTAGCAAGAAAGAAAACTTAAAGCTACTAGGAAATATTTCCAAGACGCTTAGGTAAACATTGAGCAAAGTGCCAGTAGCAAACCATATATATATTCGGTGGTTATTCTGCTACAAAACTCTCTATGGGACCTGTGTGTCCCACAGCTTAAATAGGGAATGAAATAAGTTAATATATATTTATATTTTAATTAATTCTAATAATATATATTGGCACAAAAAAGTGCGCGATACATGTTATGATAATCATGATGGCTAGAAGCTTTAATAAAGTACATCTCTACACATGTAGGAAACAGTTCTATTTTGAATTTACAAAATACAAGTGCTCGTACCATAGCCCAGTTTGATCACCTTCACGCCCTGTTCAAAACCTTAAGTGATCTAATTCCAGTTGAAAAATTACTTTCAAAATTATAGCTCAAAAAGATAAATCTAGATCACTATATTTGCAACAACAGTTTATATACACCAATACCTCTCTTTGCGTCGTTTCGTTTTGCGTTTTTTTCGCTGCTTAATTTTTACTGATTTTCACTGTGCGTCGTTAGATTTTCGAAGTTGCGTTGTTTTGGATTCGAGTCTTTAATTTTTTTTTCTGAATTTTTCCCCTAAAATATGGCAACACCTTTGTTTTTGATTGCGCCTTCACATATTTTCACTTTGCGTCGTTTCAATTTGCGTCGTGTTTTTTTGGAACGTAACCCCAACGCAAAGCGAGGTATGGGTGTACACACAAATAAGTAATATTTAAAAAATACTTCGGTCGTGCAGAATTGAATGATACGAAATCCGGAATAGGGGGAGGAATAAAATTTTATAGAAAATGCATATAATATAAATTATATATAATTCCCGACCAAGTGAATACACTTAAGCCATTCAGCTAGTAGGTCCCGTAGGGCTTTGGGAAACCATTCTTTAGGATGTCGAAGCACCTCGTATGGACAATTTTCTAAAATACCTCTGAAGATTGAGTGTGTTGGCCCATACTGAATCCTTCATCTTGTCAAACAGGGTGTCTTCCGAGGGGGGAAGTTCGGGAAAGTACGAAGGGTGAGGTAACACAGTAATGTACAGGATATTTAGGGTTTTAGGATTGGTGTGGGGACGTGCATTGTCATGCTGAAGCAATGTGTTCTTCCCATTTTCCCGAATGGCGCTTTGAATTCGATGGTGCGTCCAGGAACCAGCCAGTTCACGAGGAGGATGCTCAGAATACTGTTACCTCTCTTTTTATGACAACGGCCTTGGTTTCTTTGAACGTGGGCTTAATGCACACTTCCACCTAATGGAACTGTGTTTTTTCGTGTGTGTTGGGCAAAAACTACGACTCGTTTCCAATGACCAGTCAGGCGATAAAATAATCGGAATCGTAACGTGTTTCTCTGCAGGTGGCGGCGCGTTTCAGACTCTGTTGCGATGTAAATGCATAAGATATACACTGTGCATAGATTCTTCATCTCCAAATCGTCATGCACAATCACCTGCAAAGTTCCTTGTAGAATCCCTGTCTTTTTCCGCATTTCGACCATTTCTAGGTTCCTATTCTTTATGATCATCCTGGCTGCTATGTGTGATGCTGCTGGGCGTCCCGCCCTGACATAAGCGGGATCCACTCCATTCTTGAATTTTTTCAACCAGCTGTTAACCGTATGCCTTGAGGATATTTATTTCCCCAACATCGATACCTTGTGACGATGGATATCCTGACCATGTTTCCCCTACTTCCATAGGAAACGTTCTGTATATCGCTGACCAAGATAGTCTCCTCCTCCTCCTTCAGTGCCTTCCTCTACTGAAGGTGGGCCACATGGTCTCCCATACATCCTCCGCCATCCTCTTCATCTCTTCGTAGGTGTGTCGTCCAGTCCTTTGTTTTAGATCGTCTGTGTATCCCTGTCATCTCCTTCCCCTCGATCTCTTCCCCTGCTGCTCTTCCTCCAACAATGTCAGAAATGTGAGATAGTCTCACCTTCCATTATTGATCTCCACTCTCTCACTGAGGACGGAGGAATGGAAGGACAATCGCGCACCGTTCGTCTACAAGGAGCTCAATCTATGCAATCCACGTTGTCCCCTTGTATTTATTTATTTCATTTCTCGTATCGTGTATATTACCGACAGGATAGTTAACCATTGCTCTATATGGTCAAATATTCATAAAATTAATATATTTTGGTCCGGAATTTATTTTATGTGGAATTCTTGTTTTTGGATTTGGCAAAACTGTTTTTCTGACCTGTAGGATAAACTTAAGTCGAAGTATCTCAAAATAGGATATTACTCACTGAGATTTTAATTTATTTGGGTTATTGATTCAAACAAATCATTCCAAAAAGTGAAAATGCCCTTGATTCCTTATTAAATTACAGATATTTCAAACTCATTTTATATATAATGTTATTCTTCAATACAGATAATAAATGTATAATTTTTTAAAAGAAATATTGGCATTTACATTTATTTATAACCATATTTTAGCACATCTCTCTTGATCAAGATTAATTTATATTTATATAAAAAATATATATTGTCAAATATTTGTGAAGCAGAGTGGCGCAGTGGAAGCGTGCTGGGCCCATAACCCAGAGGTCCGTGGATCGAAACCACGCTCTGCTACTTTTTTTTATTTTTAGTTATTTATAAACTGAAAACATTGTTTGAGATACACCCAAAAGTTTTTCACTTCCATTTTAGTTTGTGTCATGTGAATTCGTAATCGACAACCAAAATAAATTAATATATATATATATCTAAGTGAAGTAAAAATGATATTTTATTTCAAGTTTATACCATCAAGTTTGGTGATGGTGTCTTGTCCGTAAATTTTTGACTTTGTTTCTCCATGGAATGGGGGGTGCCATTGCCCCGTTAGTCAGCCACATTTCAGAGTTCTCTGTAGGCGTTCACGGTTACCCTAGCAGCTCGGGGCTCATGACACCGTACTTCGCCTTACAGGACAGTCACTTACTTGTGCTGTTTCTCCTGCCCGCCACGTAGAGGAGGGGTTGGACTTCTGGGCAGGACCATCAAGTTTTCAACCAGCTTTAGAAAGAAAAACTTCCGAAGCTAAGAACAAGATTTCCAAGTAAAGAAGATAGTAGCAAGATATTTTTGGACAAAATATATTAATGCTATAGTTATTTGGGTCATTCAGAGAAATTATTGACTCTCACGTCGGAAAAATAAACGATATATGACAGGATAAAGAAGTGAGTAACGTTGTGATTTGCATAGTTGACCTGCTTGCAGGTGGACACGAGCGCCCATTCCTCCCAGCTCCTTGAAAGCGTGGACACCAAAGATGTAAGGTGACCAGACCATCACAGTCAGCGATGGACACCCTGCGTTTTTATTGAAGGATACAGTGTAGTGATATACATTGTCGCATGGTGTCGAAGTGAAGGAAAAAAAAACACTCTCAAAGCGTACCATTTATAGATAACTAGCGGATGTACCCGGCTTCGCCCGAGGTTTTACCTGAGTAAAGGTTTGTCTAACGAACATTTGTTAAAACAATTCTCTATAAACTTATAAAAAAAAGATATATTTTGATAATTTGAAACTCTCGTAAATTTGAATCTCTCGATAAAGTGAACATTTTTTCCCGGTCCCTGTGTGCCGTGTCATCCTGAATTTTGTCTTTCCTAATTTTCTACATTACAAAATCATCGTTTTATCTAGTGAACAATTTTCCCGGTCCCTTGAAAAATACTCGATAAGTTGAATAAAATCAATATTAATTGGTTCCCTCGGTAATTGGAAGTTAAAGGAATAGTATCTTCGCCTTGAATTGTATCATTATTCTTGTCGCAAATAAATTGCCGTGTCATCCTGAAATAATCTTACTTTTGATAAATAATCTTTAAGATAATAAACTTAGTGATAATAAAATATATAGATAAAAACTTGTTATCATCGTCGCAATGGTGGCGCTGCTTGCGAGTTAAATCTACAAATCTGCAAATAACTCTAAGGATATTCAAGAATTTTTTTTTCAAAAACCTTCCCGGGGATATACCTAATAATAACCCAAAATTTCACGGCGATTGGATGTATGGTTTTTGAATCTATAGAGTACACACAGACAGACAGACAGACATTCAATTTTATACAGGGTGATCCAAAAGTCCCGCACAACTTTAAAAATTAATAACTCCGCGAATATTTGCGCTAGAGCAATGCGGTAAACACCATTGGGTTCAGGATGCAATGGGATTTTTTATGGCAAATAATGAAAAATTCGAAATTGATTTTAGTTACAACTTTATTCGCTAGATGGCGCTCTACCAGAATCGGCGATTCAGCGGCCAAATTGTTTGATAAATTGAAAAATATAACTGAACGACACGTATTTTTCCTTTTTGAATATCAGGAAAGAACCCTAATAATATCAAATGATAAATTAATAAAACACCATTTCGCCAAAAGTTAGAAGAAATGGTTAACGATTTTTAAATACAATCTGAGATATGTAAAATAGGTATATGCAAATTAAAACAAGTAGCGAAAAAAAAAAGATATTTTAGATACGGTTTGTTTTCGAAGATAATAAATTTCTATTTTTTTTAATTCAACTTTCTCTTAGTATCGATTATATTTATTTTAATTCATTTGAAAAATAGGTATCTATCCCTGATAATTTATTTTACTCTGGAATGCCGTTGCTGTTGTTGTCGTGTCCATTAAAGAGTCTCAGATGTCTCCATGCATCTCCATCACAGCAACAGCAATATCCACTATCTTGGGTGTGTAAAGCTGCTGCTCTGGGTCTGTGTCAATTTTCTGCAAGTCTGCGGCCATTTCTGGGTATGAGAATATGTATGTAGGTGTTAGTTCCACTAAGGACAGTTGTTGCATGTCCTATAGGTTCTTGTGCCATCTGGATGTATTGTCATTCCTTTATAGAGTGTTTTGTTCTAAGTCTTGTTATAGGTTTTGTCATTTTTCTCTCAGAGTTTATTTAGCATTTTGATCTTTTCTTATTTTTTGTTTAATTATCTTGTATTTTGACAAAGCATCAGCGTCAAATAATGACATTTGTTCTTTCCTTTGGCCCAACTTTCTGGCTTCCTTAGCCAATTCAAATGCCATTTCATTACCCCCGATCCCAACATGGGCAGGAATCCTTTGTAGAATGCAGTTCTTCTCCAATGGTTCCAGTTGGGTAAGTAACGAGTGTATTTTCTGTGTGATTTTAGTATTGCCCTTCTGAATTGCTTCTAGAGCGGATATTGAGTCGCTGTATATTAAAATCCCTTCTGCTTGATGCAGGGATGGTTGGTTAAGGCATACATCAAGGGCTTTCCAGATAGCTGTCAGTTCACAAGTGAAGTTCGACGAAATCTGTCCTGCTCCTTCTTTGATTTTGATGTGTGTTCCATCTTGCAGTATTATGTTAATTCCGGCCCCTCCATTACTCAGGCTAAGGTCAGAAGATTTATCTGTATATACTGTTAAAGGGGGTGACCTAGCATTTTTAATCAAGGATTTGTACTATGAGGACATAGCTGTTAACACATCAGACCTCGAAGCCCAAGGTATCAAAGTCTACCACAATCAAAACAAAGCCATCAACATATACAATATGTATCACCCTACAAACAATAAACCTATTGACGATGAAAAAATGGCTCAATTTCTTACAGGCAACACTATTATTGTAGGTGACCTTAATGCCAAAAATCAACTATGGGGATGTTCCACGCCAAACTCAAGAGGCAAAATACTATCAAACATATTTAACGACAATGCCTTCATGTGCTTAAATGATGGGAATCCTACCCATCATTCCTACAGCTATAATACTGCACAAGCACTTGATATAAGATTTTACTATCCTGACATTTTCCACAAATGCAAATGGCAAATATTAAAAGTATTGGAAGTGATCATTTGCCTAATTTGATTGAAATTATCACCAAGACCAAAACCAGCTCAATTAAAAAAAATTCTGGAACTTCAAAAAGGCTAATTGGATATCTTTCAAAAACACCATTATTAAAGCAGCCAAAGTTTCAATACCAAGAGGTAATATTAAGAATTGGATTCCAAATTATACACACCAGGCAAAAAATATTCAAACACTTATAACTAAAAGAAATGAACTACGGAAAAGTGCATCCAAAACCAAACAAATTGTAGAACTGAACTGAAAATTGTGAATGCAAAAATAAAAAGATTATACGTAAATGTCAAAAGGGAAAATGAAAACAAACTTGTGAAAACATGAAACCAAGAAACCCAAATACAAAACTTTGGCATTTGGCAGAACAAATTGAAAGATCCCAGCCACAAACTGAAAACACAAATATGATTAAGAATACAGTTGGTCACCAGCAACTAATGACAAAAATGCTGCCAATCTTTTAGGTAATTCATATCAAATAAGTAGTAAAATCAAATTTGAAATAAAAGTTAAGAAAGTCTAAAAAAGGCCCGAAAGATTATTCATGACTGTAAAAATGTCACCAGCACATAATATTTTTTCCATGAAAAAATTCAATATGAAAGAGCTAGCTTATGCATCAGAAAACACTGACCTAAACAAGACTTTTAGGCCAGATGGAATCCATAGCCAAATGATATCAAACTTGGGCAAAATTCGCAAAATCAAATTTGAAATAAAAGATAAGAAAGTTGAAAAAAAGGCCCGAAAGATTATTCATGACTGTAAAAATGTCACCAGCACTCATAATATTTTTCCCTGAAAAAATTCAATATGAAAGAGCTAGCTTATGCATTAGAAAACACTGACCTAAACAAGACTCTTGGGCCAGATGGAATACATAGCCAAATGATATCAAACTTGGGAAAAATTGGCAAAGAAAGACTTCTTAATATTTTCAATAACTCCTGGAAAACTGGATAATTGCCTCAAGACTAAAAACTGCAACAATAATTCCCATTAAAAAACTTGACAAATCTGCTGATGACCCAAAACACTACTGATCTATATCCCTCACAAGTATTTGCTGCAAATTAATGGAAAAAATTACACTCAGACGACTCACCTACCACCTCAATACAAAAAATCTCTTACCATAAGAACAATATGGATTTAGGAAAGGACATGGGACAATAGACCAACTCTAATTTTTCACACAAAAGGTAAAAGATGCACAAAACAGAAAACCAACTAACCACACCATAGCTGCTTTTTTAGACCTTACACAAGCTTTTGATAAAGTATGGAAAAACAAGTTAATTACAAAATTATACAAACATTTCAAAATTAATGGAAAAGCTATCACTTGGATAAATGATTTCCTTAAAAATAGATACATCAGGGTCAAATATAATGGCACTCTATCTAAAACCTTCAAATTGTTAAAGGATTACCACAAGGATCAGTGACGGAGATGCATGGAGACATCTGAGACTCTTCTTTGGACACGACAACAACAACAACAAGGATCAGTCCTTAGCCCATATCTCCTCACCCTATTTATTGCAGGCATAGAAGAAAAAAATAATTCACTTAAAACCAATATTGGACTTTTCGCTGATGACATTATTCTATGGAGCAGCAGTACTAACTGGAAAAAAGCTGAAAGAGATTCGAACAAGACTCTTCTCCATCTAGAAAAATTTGCTAATGAACATAAATTAGAATTTAACCCCCGATTAGCTCGACACAGGAGAGGTAGAGGTTCCTAAAAATAGTACCCTCCTTCCTATTAGTCATCCTATTGACCAACGCTACCCTCCGTCTTCCATCCGGATAGCCGGCTTGTGTTCCCATTTGATCCCTTTCCTTTTAGTTCTTATCTCCCTAGATTTAAAGCTGAGGGCTTTAGTTTTGGAGACATTGAACTTAAGGCCAGAGTCATGGGCCCAGTTCAAGGGGATTTGGAATGAAGTTTCAACACACTTCTCAGCCTTCGCTCTCGAAGCAGCCTCAATGATGAGGAACTGGTCGTCGGCATAGAGAACCAGCCTGGCTCCCTCAGGTAGCTCCTCTTGGAAAACGGTGTTTACCAGGAGATTCCACAGAATAGGTCCGCAGTAAGAGCCCTGGGGGCAACCCCTAGCACAGTTTCTTTCCAACTTCAGCCCACCAAAACCGAGGCTAATCCGTCTATCCCTCAGGAAGTCACGAACCAAGCTGCACAAATTATCTGGACAACCCATGTCCATCAAATTTCTCATCAGCTTGTTCCAGTTCATGGAGTTGAACGCGCCATCAATGTCTAGGGCCACGAGAAGAACCCAAGCACCCTTATTTAAGTCTATATCAACCCCCTCTAACACCTCGTTTAGAGCTGTGGTTGTGGACTTTCCTTCCCTAAAACTATTTTGGAAAGAGGAAAGGAGCTCATTACCTCTAGCCAGTGCTTCAGTCGCTGAGCTAGTAGGCTATCCAGAACCTTACCTAGACACGCTAGTAAAGAAAGCGGACGATAATCATTAGGAGAATTACCCTTTCTACCAGACTTTTCTAGAAGCACTACTCGGGCAACCTTCCATGCCTCAGGAAAAGTACCAGTGTCCAGGCACCTATTGAATAACCTGGCAAGAAGCGATAGGTGCATCCTCACCAGGGCTTTCACGACCGTGTTATCGATCCCGTCGGGACCAGGAGATTTCCTGTTCCCGAACTTGAAAGCCACCAGTTTCACCTTATTCTCAGAAAAGAGCGGATCCACCAAACCACAAGTGGTCAGAGAGATCTCGTCCTCTGGTTCTCGTTTCCGAAGTTCCGATCCAAGATGAGGTCCAGGGTCCTTCAGGTCCTGAGTCTTGAACCCATCTTCCCCTTCAAGTAGCCTCAAGTTAGCGGAGCACCTTATCTTCCCAGAGACAGCCCTGTAAGGGAGACCGTATGGATTAATCTCCAGTACGGTTTTGCACTGCTCCCTCCAGTGTTTCCTCTTCTCCCTTTTGGTGTGTCTCTTGTACCCTGCTAAGACCTTCTGGAAAGCTATTCTTCTCCTAACTTTCTCTTCGCCCGTACTATTATGGAATAGTTTCCTCATGGCCCTGACTCTCTTCCTCTTGATCTTCAGCGTGTCAGTGACAGTGACAGTCAGCGTTGGCCACGTTCTTGTTAGAAACTTGCTCAGGACGCACCACGGGAAGGTGCTGCTCAGCATATGTAGGTAGCCGTCAAGCCTCCCTACTTTGCGTAATCTACAACTGGACGTCACTCCTGTCACAGACCCCTATTAGCATCGCTAACTCTTCCACTGAGTTCCACAATGGTCTGTCGTGATCAGTTAGCCCCTACCACCCTCTTTCAGGCAGCCAGGTACAGACCGCTACTACCCGCGAGTCGGGTGCCAAGGGCTGCAGATGCAAGGCACATAGTCCTACCCACTCTCCATGCTCAGAACTAGGGCCCCGGGCCCAGCACAGTTGGTACATCCCTGGAGCAGTAATGGCTACCCAGACCTCGAAGGTCCACAAGCCGGCTCACAGTTGGTACATCCTAGAAGGAGTGGCCACCCAGACCTTACGGTCCATAAACCGCCACAGTTGGTACATTCTAGGATCAGATTACTACCTAGGCCTGGGAGGCCCATAAGTATTTAACCCTCCTTCTCATAACGAAACCTTTACAGCCCTCTGGTTTCACAATTGGTACAGTGGAGTGGACCCAGGAGGAGCTCTGAACATCAGAAATAGACAGCATCAAACGACACTTACAAGATTTAGAATAGGCCATCTCAAGCCATTGAAGATAGAAAATAAGAACAAAATCTACCCCACTTGCCCAAAATGTAGCTTGGCACCTGCAGCTCCAGAAGACATTGTGGCTTGCATTAGATGCACTAAAAAGGACCTTTGGGAGAGGCCGCTGCTTATCATAAAACAGCTCGAGGAGCATGAACTCATGGAATTCGTGTAGACTTCACACAAGGGGATAAGAAACAACAACGAATAATTTCTCTGATCGTATAAACCAATTGTGCCAAGTCCTTTCTTTTTAAGTATGTTTTTGTTCTCTTTTTTTTTTGTGCAGGGTTCATTCAAGATTGATGATTATATTTGTTGGCACTGGGGTAGGAAATATTGGTTCTTCTTGAATTTGAAAGTCATTGTGTTTCATATTTATGCCCTTTCTAATATTGTTGTCGTACTGAAGGGTTGAAGATCTTTTGAGTCTTTCTTTTTGTGTCCAGTTTAAATAGGTTTTATGGGATATGTGTTAGTTTCTTTACTTTTTAAGCTATTGGTGAATTTTATTGTTTTTATTTTGTCTTCTGCTTTCGAGCGAGTAGGTCTAGACCACATTCTCTCTGAATTTTTCATTGTTGGTGGATGAAACAGCACCAGTGATTATTTTGGCCGCTTTTGCTTGAACACTGTCTAATCTTCCTTTTAGTGATGAGCTTGAGGGAGCCCAGACGAGTGTTGCATATTCCATTATCGGCCTTATTAAGGTGATATATGTTGTTCTGAGAATTCTGGGTTTTGCTCCCCAATTTGTTCCACATAGCCATCTCAGAATGTTTAGTTTTCTGGTAGCTCTATTTGAGGTGCTAATTATGTGTTCTGTAAATAGCAATTCCTCATCAATGACAATTAAAATAATTTTATTGACATCTTGTCAATACATGCAAAGTGCACAGTCTGCACTATTTTAAAAAAGATAATATGCATTATATACACTATGTACAATGAATATGGCGCCTCTGCCAACGCTGCAGAGTTTGGTGGAGAATCGCCATGGGTCTCCAGCGACACCACGCATTTTGCGATCTACGATGAATAGGTAGATCGCGTACTTCCCCGCTGAGGAGATGGTGATGGCGTGGTCCTCGAAACCAACTGGAAAGATCCAGGACTGCAGTATTACACCTAGGTATTTTGGATTTCTAATTTTATCAATTATTTAGTTGTTTATGCTCATTTTGGGGGTATTTTTATGCCTTTTTTCCCTGTCAGTGGAGAAGACGCATAGGTTTGGTTTTATTGGGTTTACGGTCATTTGGAGTTCCATTGCCCACTTTTCCAGTCCTCTCATTGATGTGTTCAGTATTTTGTCTGATTTTTCTATACTGCTACTTGTGTGCCATATGGCTATATCATCTGCATAACAGGCAACCTTTGTGTCTTCAGTGAGGTAAGGATGGATGTCGTTAATATATAGCAGATAGAGTAGAGGACTGAGCACAGATCCCTGAGGTACACCAGCCCATGTTCTTCGGTCCTAGGAAATTTCTCCATTGACCCGAACCTTTATCCTTCTTCCCCTTAAGAAGTCTGCAATCCAGATTATGGTTTTTCCTCTTACTCCGATGCTGTGCAGCCTTTCAAATAATTTCTCCCTCTACACTCGATTGAAGCTGAGGTCATATCCAGGAATATGGCCGTTGTCTTCTTTGGCGGTTTTTCTGGAAAGAATCTATTATTGATTGGCAGAAGTAGAAAGGTTAATCAGGTGTACAGTGTCTGGATCTATAGTCAGTTTGGTAGAAGTTTATTTTATTATTGTTAGTGAGCCAGACTATGAGCCTAGAGAGGATGATTCGTTCTGTTATTTTACAAAGTATGCTGATGAGAGCAATTGGCCGATAGTTCTTGGATTCCTTGGCATCTTTATTTGGTTTCAGTATTGGCACTATAATTGATATCTTCCAATACTTTGGTAGTTTACCAGTTTGCCATGAAATGTTCAGTATTCGTAGGAGTTGATTTTTAGCTTCGTCTCCAAAGTGTTTAATCATTTGACCAAAGAATAGAGCATCTCCAGGTGACATCTTGGATTTAACTTTCCTATTGATGAATTTAGCTCATTCAGTGTGAAGTCTCTCGAGAAAATATCGTGTTGATGGCAGTTTCTTGCTTGTTTAACTAACTTGTTTATATTATTTTTAAGAGTCCGTTCTTCATTCGTGTAGTTGAGTCTGTAAGTGCTTTAAAGATATTCAGCAATTATGTCAGCCATCTGTTTTCTCGTTCTCGCTGTTCTATTCATATCGGTTAGAGTATTGGAGGATTGGCGTTGGTTTTGATTGTTTTCTAACACTCTAATCATATTCCAGTGTTGGCTGTCCTTTCTTGGATCCATTTTTTTTCGCCGAATTCTGCCATTTTTCTTGTTTGCATATCCAAATTTCTTGTTATATTTTGTGAATAATATCAATGAGTTCCTTTCTGTTTTCTTCTGTTCTCTTTGTTTTAAGAAGTTCATTGATATTGTTTCTCTCTCTGCAATCATTGCCTCGATGTTGTGGCCCTTCCAGTAAGGTATCCATAGGTCTTTACGTCTCCTTCTAGGTATCGATGCTTTTGCAGCTTTGGATATGTTCGAAGAGAATTTTCCAAGTTTTTGTCAAGCGTTCTGAAATTCAATTCTTCGTTGCACAGTTCTTCAAGCTTTTCTGTGAATTTTTTCAAGTCGGCTTTCCTAAAGTTCCATGTTCTTTTATTCTGTTGGACATTCTCAATTTTGAAGTTTAGGGTTGTTAAAATTGTTCTGTGGTCACTGATTTAACCTCTCAGGTTTTTCCATTGTGTTGTGGGTGCGCGATGTTGAAATTTATCGCTGTGATGTCTATTGCGGATTCTGTACCTGTGGACTTGGATATATAGGTGTTCTCTCCGTTATTTAATGGTGTAAGGTCGAGGTCGGTTAGCATGTCCTCAACCTGCTGACCTTTGTTATCCTGGACAGGTGGTCCCCAAGTTGAACTTTTGGCCTTAAAATCGCCGAGTATGTTTGTGATATCCGAAGACGCTTCACTTAATGTCTCTATTGTGTGTACCCATACAAAATTCAAAAATTTCACGTGCTGAAAGTTGGCGATTTTGAGATGCGTCAAGAATTCGCTGCATGGGTTTTCCGGCAAATTGATATTGATGAAAACTGGCTGTCGAATGTTCTGTGGACAGATTATGCTCACTTTTATATAAAGGGGGAATTTAACATTCAAAACAGCCGCATTTGGGTAACAGAAAACCCTAGGAATTTTACAGAAATGCCACTTTATCAGCCCAGAGTTACAGTTTTGTGTGGGTTCACATCTTCTTTTATTATTGGGCCATTTTCCTTTGAAAAAATCAAAGGAATAACTTTTAAGCCCGTTTTTGTAACTGGGGAACGTTAATTTCAACTTTTAGGAGAAAAGGGTTTTGCATATCGCAGGGCAGACAAGTACTAAACGAAATAACATTCATGAAAGATGGAGGACCTCCTCATATCTCCAGAGGTGCCAAACAATTGCCAAAGGATACCTTCGGTGAAAATCGTGTGATAAGTCGCCACTTTATATACCAGTCGCCTCCAAGATCACCAGACTTGACACCTTGCGATTTTTGGTTATGGGGGTACATTAAATCGTCTGTTTATCGATGCCGGCCTACCACATTGGCCATGTTGAAGGCTTCTATCAGATGGCACGTTTTATAAATTCAACTATTCAATTGTGACCATTCTGTCATCTATCGTCTGCAGGCGGTGTTTGAGAATGAAGGGCGCCACATTGAGCAAGGATTGTGACCTAATACAAGAGAGAAGACAGTTACCTCATGTGTTATATTTTGCAGCTCTTTGTTTTGGGTTATGGGAATAATAAATGCTGTCCTCACATCTTGACTCTTTTTTTTTTTTCTGTGAACAGTAATTTTTTTGTTTGTCATTTGCCCACATCTTATATTATGTCGTGCAGGCCAAAGTGTTATAACTTCTCGAATAACACTGGTATACACAATTTTATCCCTTATGTTTAGTTTATCGCTTTTCGCTCATTAGAAGAAATAGCATAAGGAATATTCTCTGTATCCCCCCCCAACTTTAGAAATTTTGCACAAAAAAATAATACAAAATGATTTAACTACCACGTTTTTCAACGCAAAAGGTCGATTTAAAAATGATTTTTTTAGGGGATACATTTTCAAAATTATGTACAGTATAATAAACAATGATAACATTTGACAAACCCATAGGCTATTTGGAATAAAGTACGACAAATATATTTTGTCACTCCCCTCTATATTTCATCTTTGTATCATGACAAATATCCAGTTAAATAGTCAAGTGTCGCCAATTAGTCAAGAAACTATACATTCCTTATAGCACGAAATCCTATTAGTAGTGCCATAATAATTTTTGGTACTATATTAACATTTCAAAAATCGTGTATTGATATCAGTAGTTATTTTCAAACATTCATTCTATTTCACAAAACTCTATCTAAAATATAAATATTTTTTTGCTACATGTTTTAATTTGCATATACCTATTTTACATATCTCAGATTGTATTTAAAAATCGTTAACCATTTCTTCTAACTTTTGGCGTGATGGTGTTTTATTAATTTATCATTTGATATTATTTGGGTTATTTCCTGGTATTAAAAAAGGAAAAATACGTGTCGTTCAGTTATATTTTTCAATTTATCAAACAATTTGGCCGCTTAATAGCTGATTCTGGTAGAGCGCCATCTAGCAAATAAAGTTGTAACTAAAATCAATTTCGAAATTTTCATTATTTGCCATAAAAAATCCCATTGCATCCTGAACACAATGGTGTTTACCGCATTGCTCTAGCGCAAATATTCGCGGAGTTATTAATTTTTAAAGTTGTGCGGGACTTTTGGATCACCCTGTATATATAGAGATTGGTCAACTTCAAGTGGTGAGAGAAAAAACTTCGCTCTCAGCGGTATCTCAAACGAGGCTTATAGTTTCTATAATAAATGTAAAAAAAAAAAGTAGCAGAGCGTGGTTTCGATCCACGGACCTCTGGGTTATGGGCCCAGCACGCTTCCACTGCGCCACTCTGCTCCTTTATTTTGTGACAATAAAATATTATTTACATAAATCTTCTTATATCTCATCTACTCAAACTATATTGATATCGAAATAACTAAATGGATTGCAAAAAAATAATTAAATCAAATACCTAAACACTCTTATAATATAATTTTTGCCATCACACACACTTTTTGCCAGCGGTTTATGTGTTACTTCTGTATTGCTATTTTATGGCACTTCTACTATTTATTATTGATGTACTTTCTGTATGAAGGAAATTGCACTCGGGGGAATTCTCGGGCGAAGCCGGGTCATTCGTCTAGTATCTTATAAATGTTGATTTTTTTTGGTGTCTCAAATAAATTGCTGCGTCATCCTGATGTTTGTCTTTTCTAATTTTCTACATTACAATATTAACATACAAAAAAGCGATGACAGGGCACGTGTTCCCCAAAAAATTTAAAGCCAGTCAATACATTAATATGCATATTGTAAATATATATATCATAATATTCGGTAATATATAAATAAAATGGCCAGTGTTGGAGTACAAGGAAAGAGGGAAGATAGCCGGGTTAAAAAACAATCCCCTTGGTAAACAAGTGTCAAGTCTTCATTCTCCCCTAGGGAATTTATCTTACTTAAATCGGTTTAAAAACGGCTGGATGTGATAAGAAAAAGTCAGTTCTCGACGAGGTGGTCTCGACGCCAGTTGTTCTAGGAGTTGTTCTCGGACCTTCTATCTTTCCTCCCCGATCTATTTCCTCACGAGTTTTTGCCTCTGGATCCTTTCTCCTGTGTGTCCTTACCACCCATCACTCAACCATCACGACTGCTTCTAACCAACATGCTACACTACAGTTATCCAACAGCATAAACTACATTACAACATATATATATATTAAGAAAAAGGCATCTCCTTATCGTGCAACTGAAAGTTGCTGATGGCTGGCGCCATCTATCGGAATAAATATCAACTATTCTCGTTGATTTTTAATTATTCCAGAATTGGCCAAATACCCATTCTTGATTAATCAAGAAAAGCTAACCACGGACGCGTTTCGGGCTGTTGGCCCTCATCAGCGTGGTGCAAGCTGTACCTCAACGACCAAAAAATTGGTCATTAAGGCATCCTGAAAAATCATGAAACGGGTAGTTAAGGCCAGAATTGCGTGAGGACGCTACACAATGTGAAAAAAATAGTACAAATATAATATTGTACTGGGATAAGGTGCATAAATTAAGAAAAAGGCATCTCCTTATCGTGCAACTGAAAGTTGCTGATGGCTGGCGCCATCTATCGGAATAAATATCAACTATTCTCGTTGATTTTTAATTATTCCAGAATTGGCCAAATACCCATTCTTGATTAATCAAGAAAAGCTAACCACGGACGCGTTTCGGGCTGTTGGCCCTCATCAGCGTGATTAATCAAGAATGGGTATTTGGCCAATTCTGGAATAATTAAAAATCAACGAGAATAGTTGATATTTATTCCGATAGATGGCGCCAGCCATCAGCAACTTTCAGTTGCACGATAAGGAGATGCCTTTTTCTTAATTTATGCACCTTATCCCAGTACAATATTACATTTGTACTATTTTTTCACATTGTGTAGCGTCCTCACGCAATTCTGGCCTTAACTACCCGTTTCATGATTTTTCAGGATGCCTTAATGACCAATTTTTTGGTCGTTGAGGTACAGCTTGCACCACGCTGATGAGGGCCAACAGCCCGAAACGCGTCCGTGGTTAGCTTTTCTTGATTAATCAAGAATGGGTATTTGTCCAATTCTGGAATAATTAAAAATCAACGAGAATAGTTTATATTTATTCCGATAGATGGCGCCAGCCATCAGCAACTTTCAGTTGCACGATAAGGAGATGCCTTTTTCTTAATTTATGCACCTTATCCCAGTACAATATTACATTTGTACTATTTTTTCACATTGTGTAGCGTCCTCACGCAATTCTGGCCTTAACTACCCGTTTCATGATTTTTCAGGATGCCTTAATGACCAATTTTTTGGTCGTTGAGGTACAGCTTGCACCACGCTGATGAGGGCCAACAGCCCGAAACGCGTCCGTAGTTAGCTTTTCTTGATTAATCAAGAATAGGTATTTGGCCAATTCTGGAATAATTAAAAATCAACGAGAATAGTTGATATTTATTCCGATAGATGGCGCCAGCCATCAGCAACTTTCAGTTGCACGATAAGGAGATTCCAGTTCAAAAATAACTTTATTAGGTGTCGCTCAAAAAGAGCAACCTAGCTTATGATATTAACAATGAATTATATGTACACGTTCTTCACATTGACAGGGTATTCACATCTCTACAAGGTTAGGGCCTGGCGCGCGGTCTTTAAATCGGTGTGTTCTCTTTTCTAATATGTTCTGTTATTTTTTATTTTTTATTTTTTTCTTTAACGTTTTTTTTCTCAAGATTTTTCTACATTTGTTCTCAATCGATATAGGAGTTGCCTTGGCTTTGGTTTCCTTCCCTTCAGTTCTTGTTTGTAGTTACAGGCTTCTCTGAATGTAATATTTTCGAGATTTTCAGATTTATCGTAAAAGTTGAAAGCTTGTTTTATTATGAAATCATTTATATTTTCTAAATTGAGGTCCTTTCTGATGATACTGCTTCTGACAAACCATGGGGCACCTATTATTTTCTTTAATACCTGGTTTTCGAAACTTTCGATTTTTTTCAGTGTAGTTTTGTTTGCGGTTATGAAGACTGGGTGGCCGTAGGTTAGGATTGGTCTTATACTTTCATACTTCATACTTTCATACTTCATCCCTAAGGTTAAAAATAATCATTATTTTTCCTTAAAATAAAATTTCGATTTTTTGGTTAAAAAAAACACATGCGGGATTTTGTTTAATATGTGAATAACCTTCAGATATCATTCATTGTTGCAATATCATAAACTAGGTTACTCTTGTTGAGCGGTACCTAATGAAGTGATTTTGGAAAATTAATATTCACTATACACAGCGGCAATACATGACGACACAGCGGCAATACTAATGGCCATGAAACTATTCCTACTGTTTATGAATCGGATTTAATCTAAATAGGCGGAGAATAGAGTTACAATCTAATTAATGGATGTAACAATAAGACAGTGTCTTACACCATAGGAATATGAAGTCTTTATTTAACCATTCAGATAAAATAGACTGTAAAATGGATTTGTTCATAATAGTTAGTAATCATCTAACAAGATAACTAACTTTGAGGTTTTCTATCTTTGTCCTAGAACTTGGACCACCACAATCTTGCTGATTTATATAAGATTGATGGGATTCTTTGCTTCACTGTACAGTAGAGAGAGAGAGAAAATCTATGTAAAGATAGAGGTTGCTTGGCCGGGGGGGGGGGAGAATTCATAGTTTTTCAAATTGAATAAACTTCGGCCAGTAAAACTTTTTTTATTGTTTCGACAAAAATATTTTGTCCTCGTCAGGAGCGAACAATAATTAAAACATTTGTCAAAGCGTTAAAATTTTTTCTAAGGCTGCAAGGGCGCTCTTACGCGATATAAAAGAAAATCTATGTAAAAGACACATATTTGCAGAACTAATGAACAAACATCAAGAACCATTTATTATTTTTACTTCAGTTTCTATATAATTGGGCATGCCCTGGTATCCAAAACTCCACGATTTCTTATCTTGAGCTAATTTCTTAGTATATCCATAGTTTTCATCCTATCCATCATCCAGATTATTATTCTTCCTTACAGTTCTCATTTCACTCATTTTTAATTTCGAGAATACTCTTCACCCTTTTTCTTTAAATTCATATTAAACTCGAAAATTAGCCCCTTATACAAATGGGTCTAAAATGACAGCCACTAAAAGACACCTAATTGCAAAACTAATGAGGTCTCTTATTTCTTTCTTATCCCCACTCAATCATATAAGGGTATGAAGTTATAACCCTTGAAGATGTCTGTTTGACAACCATCATGACTGAGCGAAGTAGAATGCGTCGGCCTTTGTCATTAAGACTGGGAGTACTACTCAGTGGCAGGCCGACTTAGCTCCAAAAGATATGGCCGCCTCTGACATGAGGAACAGACTCCATGTGCAGCTGCTCCTAACATGGGAGTACAAACGCTGCTCATGAGGTAAACATTGAGACCCATTTATTATTTTTCTTTAGTTTCTATATAATTGAGCATTCCCTGATCTCCAAGACGCTACGATCCCATATCTGGAGCTAAATTATTTGTACATCCATAGTTTTTTCCATCTAATCCATCATTCATATTATTCTCCCTACAGTTCTCCTTTCTCTCTTTTTACCTTCCAGAACACTCTTCATCATTTTTCTTCAAATTCATGTTTAACTTGAAGATTAGCCACTTCTATAAACGGACCTAGAATGACAACCAGTTCTAAGTCTTATTAATTTTTCACCTTAATAAAGATAAATATTCGAATATGCCTAAGTTGGCACAAAATTTTTCTTTATTTTGAGGTGTTACAAGCTATCGAGCAAAACCTGCTCTTCAACGTACAAATACAAAAACAAAGGAAGAGCGATGTTATCGGGTATGGATAAGACACCTAAAAATGAATAAAATATTTGCTCTAATTTTTTCTTATTCGAATATTTCTGAGTAACTATCACTCAAAAAATATAAAGAAAATGTGAGACACACACACACTATATGTTTGATTAAAATAAATCTTTAAATTTCGCTAATGTAAATAATCGAGGGGAAACTTATCATATCACAGATATAGTGTTTCTTATAGTTCTTTCATATATTTATCAATTTATATATATGATGACACGAGTTATCCTACAGCCTTACAAAATAATCATATGTTCAATAGTCTCAATATATCCGCTATGTGCCAAATCCCCGATTAATCCATATGTACAAAACTTTAACATGCCGACTACGTACTAACATACTCGCTACATGCAAATACAATGCGTATCAAAGCCCTAACATGCCCACTACAAGCCAAATCCCAAACATACTCATTACAGATCAAATACACTCTTAGCTCAAGCGTATCAAAGCCCCAACATACTCACTACAGGCAAAGATACACTCTTAGCTCAAGCGTATCAAAGCCCCCAACATATACTCACTACAAACCAAATCCCAAACATACTCACTACAGACCAAATACACTCTTAGCTCAAGCGTATCAAAGTCTCCAACATATAGTCACTACAAACCAAATTCCAAACATACTCACTTACAGACCAAATACACTCTTAGCTCAAGCGTACCAAGCCCTAACATGCTCACTACAAGCCAAAGTCACAACATACTCACTACAGGCAAAAATATACTCTTAGTTCAAGCGTATCAAAGTCCCCAACATATAGAGTCACTACAAACCAAATCCCAAACATACTACAGAACAAATACACTCTTAGCTCAAGCGTACCAAAGCCCTAACATGCTAACTACAAACGAAATATAATATTAGCTTGCCAAAGCCTCAACATACTTACTACAAAGTAAATACACTGTCATCTCAAACGTATCAAAGCCCTAACATAATACTCTATTAACTCAAGCGTACCAAAGCCCCAACATATTCACTACAAAAAATACAATATTATCTCACGCGTACCAAAGCCCCAGCATAATACGCTATTAGCTCACGCGTATCAAAGCCTCAACATACTCACAACAAACCAAATACACTATTAGCTTAAGCATACCAAAGCCCCCAACAAACTCACTACGTATTAAGTCCAATTAACTCATATGTGAAAAACCTCAACATGTCGACTACGTACCGAATCCCCAACCTACTCACTATGTATCAAATCCCAATTAACTCATACATACTAATGCTCCAACATACAACTTGCCTAAGTCCCAATGTACAAAGTCTCCCACCACAACATACAACTACATACAAAGACACCCAGTACTTGGAACAACCAGAACAGGGTGTTGACCCGCCATTGTGCGGCTCTAATCCCGCACCAGCTCGGAACAAACCACCGCGGCCACAAAATACAGGAAGTGCAGCGATCCCTGAAGTGGAGCCGTCAGACCGTAGTCCAGGCAGTCCGTCCCCGTGTTCATGACGGTAGGTCCTTCCTTCCATCAAACCTTTATCATCCATCCTACATCTGATCTCTCCAGAAGCCATTCTAATAGCATATACCTACCCAATTTCACATCATCATTGTCTTCCACATCCCATGCTCTTCCACAACTGATTTACAGGCGGATCTTGTTCATTCCATATTAGATATGAAATTCTTTCAAAACTGTTCTGAATGGATTCTCCTTTTCCAAAATAACTTTAGGTACCGCTCAAAAAGAGCAACCTAGCTTATGTTATTCACAATGAATATTATGTAAAGGTTATTCACATATAAAAAGTGTCAAATGCAGGATTCGATCCCGGTTCATGACTGTCGGAAATCGATTGTTTATACCGCTCGAGAATGGATTCTGTTTCCTTCATACCGTCCTTATTTGTCATTCTTCCTATGACTCTCGCTCTAAGAACTCTGACATTCGATCGTATTCCCTATCTATTTCTTATTTCTCTATCTGATGCTTCCTTACAGTTCTCACGATAGGTTCCTTCAGATATTCATCATTTTCATCTAACGGTAGATTCTGTTACCTTTCAATCTTCATCATATCATTCTGACAGTAGGTTCCTTCATAGCATTACCAATTGTGTTTATCCATTTAATCTTCCATAGGCATTCCTTCATGCAGTATATCATTTATCCTATCTTCGTGCAACTATAAGTTTCAAAATAAGCCCTCTTATGAGCGACTCCTTTAATAAAATTAAAAGATACCTGACGTAGATTGATTCAATCTCCAATAAACGACCATCTTCTGGAGTGAGACAAGTAGAATATATGTTTTTAGGGTGTCTCTTCTCGAGAGGTTCTACTCTGTCAGAATTATTGCTTCACTCTCCATTAGAAAGAAAGATATTGATAGCCATTCAAGAGATGAACTGTCAACTCCCTCCACAATACACTGTTTACAGAATGTAACGTTTAGAAAAAGAAAAATAAAATCACCAAGGATGAGTTTCATATATATTTAATGCTTTACGTTTCAAGCTTTCGGATATTAACGACCCTTCTACAGGGATAAAAAATAAAGACCAACCTGTTTTCAGACCAAACAAACCTGTTTCAAAACAGATATGTAAATATTATATGTGTTTGTATATAACCAGTTGATCCATTTATATTCATTCTTTAGTTTTTATTACTGTAGAAGGGTCGTTAATACCCGAAAGCTTGAAACGTGAAACATCCTTGGTGATTTTTATTTTTTTTTAATAATTGTTGAAGGGTTTTAGGTTGATAGAATGTGTGTGTGTAAAATTTATAGGTAATACTTTAAATATATTCTCAGAATTCTGGTCATATCAGGTCTCATTATAAAAATACGATGTCTGTCCTTCTCTGTGATACGGTTTCAAATTGAAGCCCGTTGGAATTTAAGACCATTTTTCAAACGATTTTTTTTACAACATTGTAGCAAATTATTTATTATATTTGATGTAGAGATTGTTAATTTTGATATTAAAAGATGATAAAAGAAGGCTGAGAGTGTCTATAAATCAAGTTTCTATCACAAACCCGGGTAGTTGGCGATCTGCGCTCCAGGAACCTGGGTTATAAATATTTCTCTATCACAAACCGCCTCGAAGTTATATACGAGATATATACAGTTAAACCTGTCTATAGCGCTCCCTCTTGGGACTCACCAAAATAGGGTGCTATAGAGAGGGGGTGCTATAGACAGGTCACTTTTAATGTAAATCGCATCGTACTACGTTTTTAAAATCGGGCGCTATAGAGAGGAAGGCACTATTTAGAGGGGTCGTAATAGACAGGTTTAACTGTATTATAATTTGTCCCATCAACTTTAATATATTTTAGTTGGAAGATGGCGATATACACAGTGGCATTTTGCCTCAGTCTGTTAAATCACAGATTGTTTATCCCACACATTCTCGTATTCCAGGTTCGAAACCAAGAGAAAATTTAAAAATTTACTCGAACCAGTCGCACATGTGCAACGTCGAAACTACAAATCAAAATACTAAACTTATTTACATATGCATCTTTAACGTAAACAAAGATAAGTGGAGAACCAATAAACGGGCGAAAAAAATAAAGATAATACTATACACTCATGGACAAAACTTAAGGAAGTGAAAAGTCTTTGATGTCGCCTGTTGTATTTTTTTTTTTTTTTTTTTGAAGGAGACAGAGACAATTTTGTTCACATTTGGTTATCTCGTGTGTACTCGAAAAAGTTCACGGTGTATCAACTATTTTTCAGAGTTATTGTCTGAATCCCGATATACATGCTACAAGTTACAACTTTGTCATTTTTTCAACAAATTTGTCCATGAGTGTATATATAAAAATATACAGTAGAATCTCATAAAAACGAACATGTAATATAGTAAAATTGCCTTATAATAATCCTAAAATAAAGAACAATAATAATGATATCATATAACCAAGGCTATAGTGAGCCTCATTGGGATTCACTATAGTGAAGTTTTACTGTACATATAAGCCGAGTTTATAGGGAGTAGATTGGAGTAATATTCAAACTTCTTACATAATTTGATCAAGCTGGCGGCTAGATAACTTTCAACAACGGTTAGGAATTCGTAGATGAGAAAAGAACATATAAAAAACTTTAATCAATTTTGTAGATATACAGTCAAACCTGTCTATAGCACCCCCACTAAATAACGCCTTCCTCTCTACAGCGCTCGATTTTAAACATTAAAATGTAAACATTTTACATTAAAAGTGACCTGTCTATAGCACCCTATTTTGATGAGTCTCAAGAGGGGGCGCTATTGACATGTTTAACTGCATATACAACTATCTTTTGAACTGGGAAAGAGAGGGAAAGAAATTTTGAGGAAATTGCTTCTGTATGTCTTTTTTTTTTTTACTTGACCAATTTTCTTGGATAATTATGTAAAATAATTGAATTGTATAAGTTTGTTTATAACCAATTTGATATGATGTGAAGAAATGTATTGACGCAAATATCCCTGAGTTTGGCATATCGCGTTATAGGATGTTAATAAAGCGGTTTTTTAAACTTTGTTTATATCTAGGGAATACATTAAAGAAATGTTAATAGTGATAAAATAAAAAAGTGTCAGATGCAATAGTATTCTAGTAAACTAGTGAGTTCTAGTTTATTTGTTTAGTAACACCCCCCCCCCCCCACCATCTTCAGTGTTAGTCTTTCTCTGATACGTAATGAAACGTCTTTTTATTTTATTATTATTATTATTATTTTTTTGCAAATAATTCTACAATAGACGTAAGAAAGTTCTGCAATAAGTTTTATGAACCCTCTTAAGTTGAAACTCTCAAGTTACTCTCTTATACTTCAGTTCCGTCTATCACTTAATTCTCTTTAAGAACTTATCAGTTTTTATCTGTTCTTTAGCAAGTCTTAGTTTCCAGTAGCACTTTCTATTTTTATTTATAACTAGCCGAATGACCCGGGCAACGCCCGGGTTTTACCCGATTAAATGTTTTTATTCAAATACTATTCGTTACAATTATAAATTGGCGCCGTGGATGTCACTCTTGTGAAACGTCCCCGCCCCAAACTTTGTGTCTGAGAAGCGATATTTTTATAGAAAGATGATCTAACTTTTGTTTTCTGCTCGAATGAATGTTTTTCTGTTAGAATTTTGTTCCTGCGTACAAAATAATGAACTGGTTTCACCCGTGGTCTCTGCTTTTTGGAATTTTTCCCGATATAATTTTGTATCTGATAATCAAACATGATACAGCAATATCGTCATCATCATTTTCTGAATAAAAATATATAGTTTTAATAATTGATTTATATATATTTTTAAAATAGCCTATCGTCTTCCCCGTATTTTTTTACCTATGTATGGAAATTTTGGTTTGAATTAGTGAACTACTGCGAATTTGTATACCGGACATACAGACATTCATTTTTATATATATAGATATATGGATTAATTTTATTTATGCGCACGTAAGAATAAACGCCACAAGAAATCAGTATCAAAATATCAACATATATAGTCACGACCGTCTTTCCTCAATCAATCAATTCCTCAATTCTTAATGTCACGGATGCGCGCGCATCATCATTATGATCATTATCATAATCTAATGATAATAATAATAATTATTATTATTATTATATTATAATAATTATTTTATTATTATCAACATATATAGTCACGACCGTCTTTCCTCAATCAATCAATTCCTCAATTCCTCATGTCACGGATGCGCGCGCATCATCATTATGATCATTATCATTATCTAATGATAATAATAATAATTATTATTATTATTTTATTATTATTATTATTTTATTATTATCAACATATATAGTCACGACCGTCTTTCCTCAATCAATCAATTCCTCAATTCCTCATGTCACGGATGCTCGCGCTTCATCATTATGATCATTATCATTATCTAATGATAATAATCATAATAATGATAATTATTATATTATTATTTTTATTTTATTATTATCAACATATATGGTCTGACCGTCTTTCCTCAATCAATCAATTCCTCAATTCCTCATGTCACGGATGCGCGCGCATCATCATTATGATCATTATCATTATCTAATGATAATAATAATATTTATTATTATTTTATTATTATTATTATTTTATTATTATCAACATATATAGTCACGACCGTCTTTCCTCAATCAATCAATTCCTCAATTCCTCATGTCACGGATGCTCGCGCTTCATCATTATGATCATTATCATTATCTAATGATAATAATAATAATTATTATTATTATATTATTATTATTATTATTTATAATCAACATATATAGTCACGACCGTCTTTCCACCGTCAATCATGTCACGGATGCGCGCGCATCATCATTATGATCATTATCTTCTATAGAAGCTTCTATCTTTATAATTATGTATATTTACAAAAAGTCAATTCGCTCGCGCCTCTAGCGGTGAAAATGAGGGGTAATACCAGCTGACCTAATGTACATGTAAAGTTTAAGCGGGACGTTTCACAAGAGTGACATCCACGGCTCAATTTATAATTGTAACAAATAGTATTGGAATAAAAACATTCAATCGGGTAAAACACGGGCGTTGCCCGGGTCATTCATATAATATAGTCACGACCGTCTTTCCTCAATTCCTCATCGCTGTCACGGATGCGCGCGCATCATCATTATGATCATTATCTTCTATAGAAGCTTCTATCTTTATAATTATGTATATTTACAAAAAGTCAATTCGCTCGCGGCTCTAGCGGTGAAAATGAGGGGTAATACCAGCTGACCTAATGTACATGTAAAGTTTGGAGCGGGACATTTCACAAGAGTGACATCCACGGCTCCAATTTATAATTGTAACAAATAGTATTGGAATAAAAACATTCAATCGGGTAATACACGGGCGTTGCCCGGGTCATTTGTCTAGTCAACATATATAGTCACGACCGTCTTTCCTCAATCAATCAATTCCTCAATTCTTAATGTCACGGATGCGCGCGCATCATCATTATTATCATTATCTAATGATAATAATAATAATAATCATTATTATTATTATATTATTATTTTATTATTATCAACATATATAGTCACGACCGTCTTTCCTCAATCAATCAATTCCTCAATTCCTCATGTCACGGATGCGCGCGCATCATCATTATGATCATTATCATAATCTAATGATAATAATAATATTATTATTATTATTTTATTATTATCAACATATAGTCTGACCGTCTTTCCTCAATCAATCAATTCCTCATGTCACGGATGCGCGCGCATCATCATTATGATCATTATCATTATCTAATGATAATAATAATAATTATTATTATTATATTATTATTAATATTATTAATATATATAGTCACGACCGTCTTTCCACCGCCAACAATTCCTCAATTCCTCATGTCACGGATACGCGCGCATCATCATTATGATCATTATCATTATCTAATAATAAAATTTATTTTCCAAAAGGTTACAAGTTTTTCTCTAAAAAGTGTAGCGAATGGTCAGTCTATTTACATATTTTATTTACAACTTCAATAAATGACAACAGTAAAAGTAAACAAAGATATTTACATTTGCTCTCATGACTCCTGGTCAGTGCTGTGGCCCTTGCCGTTATGGTCCCCTGATGTCCTGCAACTCTCCAACAGTCTTTCTATGGCCTCTACTAGTGGTTCCTCGATAAGATGATCCCCTGGCCTTGATCCATTCTTGTCTGTCAGGTCTCCTGTCATCTGCTCTAGGTCGTTCTCCTGGATCTCTTCTATGGTCGTCGTATCCCTGTGCTCCATGTCCGGTGTTCCACCTTCCTCGTCATCACATGCCAGCTCCCTACATCGTTCCAACAATCTATCCATGGCTTCCATTTCTTTATTTCTCTGTAACTTATCGTAAGATTCATTCTTTTTTTCTGTTGAGATAATTTCCATCGTCTTTTTAGCACCAGGGATTGAATATACGCAAAGTCCCTTTTTCTTATGTTTATTTCCTTCCTGTATTGTTTGTTATATTTGGTTACTATTCCATCCCATGTTAAGACTATCGGCACTACTTTTACGGGCATTTTTTCAGTTTGGGCCATTTCCCTCGCCAGTAGCTGGTATTTTCTTTTCTTTGTCAGCTCCGTAGTTTGGATATTGTCTTGGGAGGTAACGCCTATCTCTATGATTGTTATGTCTTTTTTTATTTTATCATATACTATTATATCAGGTTTGTTAGCTCTGATATTGATATCGCTTATCATTGGCAGGTCCGTTATTATCTTGGCGTATGAATTTCAATCTTAGTCGTTATTTTGTGGAGCTTTATCTTCTTGTTCTCTGTGAAATTATATTTTCTAGTCAAGTTGAAGTGGACGCATCTCACCGCTTCATTATGCCTCTCAGTGTAGTCGTAAGGAAGCAATCTTCCACAGTTTGTAGCAAGGTGGTCCACCGTCCTCTGTACCTTTTCACAGTGAGGGCATTTCAGGTTCTTATCCTTCGGGAACACGTTTCTATCTTGTATGAGCATGTAGAATCCTTCATTTTGTGGTGTGTTGTTTCCCGTTTTGAGCCACTGTGAGGATTCTATCATGTCCAATAGCGGTTGGTCTTCATTTTTAAAGAATGTTCTGTGGATCATTTTCTGGCCAATGATTTCTCTTAGATTTTCAATCTGTTTTTCTTTCAGAGTTTTCATTGTGATGTTTTGGGCTTCTATTTTGTACTTGTTTTCTATAATTAGTTGGATGTGCGTAAGCATTGTGTTTTCGCCCTGTTCACACGCTTCAATGGCTTCCTTTCTTTTTGTTGTCTCCCCCCCAAATATATACTTGTAGAGGCTTAGCAGAATTCTTTCGTTTTTTTGGACCAAGTTCACCAATCCTCTTCCCATTTCTTCGCGTTGAAGATATAATCTTTCTTTATTTGCTGGCTTAAGATGGATTTTGAATTTGCTCAGCGTTGTTCTCACCTTTTGGTCCAACATTTCTAGTTCTCGCTCACTAAACTCCACGATTCCAACGTAGTAGTTTATGAGCGAGAGCGAAAATTCGTTGAAAGCAGCGAAGAGGTTTTTAGCGTTCAGCTTGGTTTCCGCTAAAGATTCCATTCTGGATACTATTTCTCTTTTTATTCTCTCTTTATTTTTTGGGACGACTGCGCTGGTGTTATCCTCTAGAACACCTAAATATTTATATGTTTCTTTTTCTGCCAGTGTCCCAAATTCCTGAATTTCTGTGGAGTTTGTCGCTGTTTTTGTCGGGTTGATTTTGAAGCCTATATTATTCAAACGCTGAGTTGTCTTGTTCGCTAAGAGCTCAAGATCCTTGTCGCTATAGGAAAATATTTTTATGTCGTCTATAAACAATAGGTGATTTATTTTAATTTTTTCCTCTCCCACTCTCATCTCCACTTGGGGACTGTCTTCTTTGTTGAGCTCCCTTGTTATCGGCTCGAGGCACATGACGAAGAATAGAGGTGATAGCCCATCTCCCTGCAATATTCCTCTTTCTATTTTCACGGTTTTGAGGCACTGCTTGCAATAGTACAACTGTGCTTGCCATTTGTCTAGGGCAATTTTTGCGAATTGTTGAATTTATTTTGGAACTCTTGATGTTTCCAATATCTTAAGCAAGTATTTGTCACGGATGCGCCCGCATCATCATTATGATCATTATCTTCTATAGAAGCTTCTATCTTTATAATTATGTATATTTACAAAAAGTCAATTCGCTCGCGCCTCTAGCGGTGAAAATGAGGGGTAATACCAGCTGACTTAATGTACATGTAAAGTTTGGAGCGGGAGGTTTCACAAGAGTGACATCCACGGCTCCAATTTATAATTGTAACAAATAGTATTGGAATAAAAACATTCAATCGGGTAAAACACGGGCGTTGCCCGGGTCATTCGTCTAGTAATTATTTATAAATTCAATTGTCATCATTCAATGAATTTGCAATAATTATTTTTTGGCAATGTGTTTCTTTTCATATATTTCATCAAATATTATCTCAACAGACATTATTGCAATAATAAAAGTTATTGAATGAGAGGTCTTGGCTTATTAGTTGTGAACCCTCTAAGCAGTTTCGCCAAATTAATCTCCAGACCGCTCTACTTATATATTGGATTCGTTTTCTTATATACTCTCCAAACAACACAAATTTACTAAGGAAGGCATCTTAAGGATGTTTAGGGAACCTATGGACATAGACTTGTAGGTCTGCGAATGTCTGCGGTATATACAGAAAATAAAATGACATCTTCCATGGAATTTTACACAGTATATTCAAACATGCAGCTCGGTCAAAACTCATGAAACTTGATATTCTTACAATGATTATTATGAAGATCATTTGTTAGGCTTATGATTCAGTATTGCCCTCTGATGGATTCCTTCAACCAGAAAAAGCATCTGCCTGTATCCCGCATCCTCCTACCCCTGTAGTTTCCCTTGGGGAAATTGGTCATATATCTACAGGGTAGTTTTAAGTTATGTAGATTATTTATATGTTCATAGATTTCCTTCATAGGATATAACTGTGAATAATGCTTCTTGTTGCGAATTGACACATAAAAAAAAAAATAGCAGAGCGTGTTTTCGATCCACGGACCTCTGGGTTATGGGCCCAGCACGCTTCCACTGCGCCACTCTGCTGATTTCAAATTGTCATAATAAAATTAATTAAATTTCAATATTTTATGTTATAAAGTTATTTACTACTTATTATTTTGAAAAATTAGGAGATATTAGTTATTTGCATATGCGGCGTAGATATATAAGCATCAGAAAACATTTTAATCTCGAAAAAAGGTTTTCTGAAATACTAAATTTTTAGCATTCAGAGAGAGTGTGTTAATATTAATGCAATATTATTCATAATATAAAACACTCAAGCAAGTCTAACAAATATGCACTTTGAAAGGAATTTTCTGATATTACTCAGATTTCAAATTCATAGAAATGTATTGACGCAAATATCCCTGAGTTTGGCATATCGCGTTATAGGATGTTAATAAAGCGGTTATTTAAACTTTGTTTATATCTAGGGAATACATTAAAGAAATGTTAATAGTGATAAAATAAAAAAGTGTCAGATGCAATAGTATTCTAGTAAACTAGTGAGTTCTAGTTTATTTATTTAGTACCACCCCCCCCCCCCCCCCCCCACCATCTTCAGTGTTAGTCTTTCTCTGATACGTAATGAAACGTCTTTTTATTTTATTATTTTTTTTTTTTTGCAAATAATTCTACAATAGACGTAAGAAAGTTCTGTTATAAGTTTTATGAACCCTCTTAAGTTGAAACTCTTAGGTTACTCTCTTATACTTCAGTTCCGTCTATCACTTAATTCTCTTTAAGAACTTATCAGTTTTTATCTGTTCTTTAGCAAGTCTTAGTTTCCAGTAGCACTTTCTATTTTTATTTATAACTAGCCGAATGACCCGGGCAACGCCCGGGTTTTACCCGATTAAATGTTTTTATTCAAATACTATTCGTTACAATTATAAATTGGCGCCGTGGATGTCACTCTTGTGAAACGTCCCGCTCCAAACTTTGTGTCTGAGAAGCGATATTTTTATAGAAAGATGATCTAGCTTTTGTTTTCTGCTCGAATGAATGTTTTTCTGTTAGAATTTTGTTCCTGTGCGTACAAAATAATGAACTGGTTTCACCCGTGGTCTCTGCTTTTTGGAATTTTTCCCGATATAATTTTGTATCTGATAATCAAACATGATACAGCAATATCGTCATCATCATTTTCTGAATAAAAATATATAGTTTTAATAATTGATTTATATATTTTAAAATAGCCTATCGTCTTCCCCGTATTTTTTTACCTATGTATGGAAATTTTGGTTTGAATTAGTGAACTACTGCGAATTTGTATACCGGACATACAGACAGACATACAAACATTCATTTTTATATATATAGATATATGGATTAATTTTATTTATGCGCACGTAAGAATAAACGCCACAAGAAATCAGTATCAAAATATCAACATATATAGTCACGACCGTCTTTCCTCAATCAATCAATTCCTCAATTCTTAATGTCACGGATGCGCGCGCATCATCATTATGATCATTATCATTATCTAATGATAATAATAATAATAATTATTGTTATTATATTATAATTATTATTTTATTATTATCAACATATATATAGTCACGACCGTCTTTCCTCAATCAATCAATTCCTCATGTCACGGATGCGCGCGCATCATCATTATGATCACTATTATTATCTAATGATAATAATAATAATTATTATTATTATTATATTATTATTATTATTTTATTATTATCAACATATATAGTCTGACCCTCTTTCCTCAATTAATCAATTCCTCAATTCCTCATGTCACGGATGCGCGCGCATAATCAATATGATCATTATCATTATCTAATGATAATAATAAAATTATTATTATTATATTATTATTAATATTATTAATATATATAGTCACGACCGTCGTTCCACCGTCAACAATTCCTCATGTCACGGATGCGCGCGCATCATCATTATGATCATTATCTTCAATAGAAGCTTCTAGCTTTATAATTATGTATATTTACAAAAAGTCAATTCGCTCGCGGCTCTAGCGGTGAAAATGAGGGGTAATACCAGCTGACCTAATGTACATGTAAAGTTTGGAGCGGGACATTTCACAAGAGTGACATCCACGGCTCCAATTTATAATTGTAACAAATAGTATTGGAATAAAAACATTCAATCGGGTAAAACACGGGCGTTGCCCGGGTCATTTGTCTAGTCAACATATATAGTCACGACCGTCTTTCCTCAATCAATCAATTCCTCAATTCTTAATGTCACGGATGCGCGCGCATCATCATTATTATCATTATCTAATGATAATAATAATAATAATCATTATTAATATATTATTATTTTATTATTATCAACATATATAGTCTGACCGTCTTTCCTCAATCAATCAATTCCTCAATTCCTCATGTCACGGATGCTCGCGCATAATCATTATGATCATTATCATTATCTAATGATAATAATAATAATAATTATTATTATATTATTATTAATATTATTAATATATATAGTCACGACCGTCTTTCCACCGTTAACAATTCCTCAATTCCTCATGTCACGGATGCGCGCGCATCATCATTATGATCATTATCATTATCTAATGATAAAATTTATTTTCCAAAAGGTTACAAGTTTTTCTCTAAAAAGTGTAGCGAATGGTCAGTTTATTTACATATTTTTATTTACAACTTCAATAAATGACAACAGTAAAAGTAAACAAAGATATTTACATTTGCTATCATGATTCCTGGTCAGTGCTGTGGCCCTTGCCGTTATGGTCCCCTGATGTCCTGCAGCTCTCCAACAGTCTTTCTATGGCCTCTACTAGTGGTTCCTCGATAAGATGATCCCTGGCCTTGATCCATTCTTGTCTGTCAGGTCTCCTGTCATCTGCTCTAGGTCGTTCTCCTGGATCTCTTCTATGGTCGTCGTATCCCTGTGCTCCATGTCCGGTGTTCCACCTTCCTCGTCATCACATGCCAGCTCCCTACATCGTTCCAACAATCTATCCATGGCTTCCATTTCTTTATTTCTCTGTAACTTATCGTAAGGTTCATTCTTTTTTTCTGTTGAGATAATTTCCATCGTCTTTTTTAGCACCAGGGATTGAATATACGCAAAGTCCCTTTTTCTTATGTTTATTTCCTTCCTGTATTGTTTGTTATATTTGGTTACTATTCCATCCCATTTTTTCAGTTTGGGCCATTTCCCTCGCCAGTAGCTGGTATTTTCTTTTCTTTGTCAGCTCCGTAGTTTGGATATTGTCTTGGGAGGTAACGCCTATCTCTATGATTGTTATGTCTTTTTTTATTTTATCATATACTATTATATCAGGTTTGTTAGCTCTGATATTGATATCGCTTATCATTGGCAGGTCCGTTATTATCTTGGCGTATGAATTTTCAATCTTAGTCGTTATTTTGTGGAGCTTTATCTTCTTGTTCTCTGTGAAATTATATTTTCTAGCCAAGTTGAAGTGGACGCATCTCACCGCTTCATTATGCCTCTCAGTGTAGTCGTAAGGAAGCAATCTTCCACAGTTTGTAGCAAGGTGGTCCACCGTCCTCTGTACCTTTTCACAGTGAGGGCATTTCAGGTTCTTATCCTTCGGGAACACGTTTCTATCTTGTATGAACATGTAGAATCCTTCATTTTGTGGTGTGTTGTTTCCCGTTTTGAGCCACTGTGAGGATTCTATCATGTCCAATAGCGGTTGGTCTTCATTTTTAAAGAATGTTTTGTGGATCATTTTCTGGCCAATGATTTCTCTTAGATTTTCAATCTGTTTTTCTTTCAGAGTTTTCATTGTGATGATTTGGGCTTCTATTTTGTACTTGTTTTCTATAATTAGTTGGATGTGCGTAAGCATTGTGTTTTCGCCCTGTTCACACGCTTTAATGGCTTCCTTTCTTTTTGTTGTCTCCCCCCCAAATATATACTTGTAGAGGCTTAGCAGAATTCTTTCGTTTTTTTTGGACCAAGTTCACCAATCCTCTTCCCATTTCTTCGCGTTGAAGATATAATCTTTCTTTATTTGCTGGCTTAAGATGGGTTTTGAATTTGCTCAGCGTTGTTCTCACCTTTTGGTCCAACATTTCTAGTTCTCGCTCACTAAACTCCACGATTCCAACGTAGTAGTTTATGAGCGAGAGCGAAAATTCATTGAAAGCAGCGAAGAGGTTTTTAGCGTTCAGCTTGGTTTCCGCTAAAGATTCCATTCTGGATACTATTTCTCTTTTTATTCTCTCTTTATTTTCTGGGACGACTGCGCTGGTTTTATCCTCTAGAACACCTAAATATTTATATGTTTCTTTTTCTGCCAGTGTCCCAAATTCCTGAATTTCTGTGGAGTTTGTCGCTGTTTTTGTCGGGTTGATTTTGAAGCCTATATTATTCAAACGCTGAGTTGTCTTGTTCGCTAAGAGCTCAAGATCCTTGTCGCTATAGGAAAATATTTTTATGTCGTCTATAAACAATAGGTGATTTATTTTAATTTTTTCCTCTCCCACTCTCATCTCCACTTGGGGACTGTCTTCTTTGTTGAGCTCCCTTGTTATCGGCTCGAGGCACATGACGAAGAATAGAGGTGATAGCCCATCTCCCTGCAATATTCCTCTTTCTATTTTCACTGTTTTGAGGCACTCCTTGCAATAGTACAACTGTGCTTGCCATTTGTCTAGGGCAATTTTTGCGAATTGTTGAATTTCTTTTGGAACTCTTGATGTTTCCAATATCTTAAGCAAGTATTTGTCACGGATGCGCGCGCATCATCATTATGATCATTATCTTCTATAGAAGCTTCTATCTTTATAATTATGTATATTTACAAAAAGTCAAATTGCTCGCGCCTCTAGCGGTGAAAATGAGGGGTAATACCAGCTGACTTAATGTACATGTAAAGTTTGGAGCGGGAGGTTTCACAAGAGTGACATCCACGGCTCCAATTTATAATTGTAACAAATAGTATTGTAATAAAAACATTCAATCGGGTAAAACACGGGCGTTGCCCGGGTCATTCGTCTAGTAATTATTTATAAATTCAATTGTCATCATTCAATGAATTTGCAATAATTATTTTTTGGCAATGTGTTTCTTTTCATATATTTCATCAAATATTATCTCAACAGACCTTATTGCAATAATAAAAGTTATTGAATGAGAGGTCTTGGCTTATTAGTTGTGAACCCTCTAAGCAGTTTCGCCAAATTAATCTCCACACCGCTCTACTTATATATTGGATTCGTTTTCTTATATACTCTCCAAACAACACAAATTTACTAAGGAAGGCATCTTAAGGATGTTTAGGGAACCTATGGACATAGACTTGTAGGTCTGCGAATGTCTGCGGTATATACAGAAAATAAAATGACATCTTCCATGGAATTTTACACAGTATATTCAAACATGCAGCTCGGTCAAAACTCATGAAACTTGATATTCTTACAATGATTATTATGAAGATCATTTGTTAGGCTTATGATTCAGTATTGCCCTCTGATGGATTCCTTCAACCAGAAAAAGCATCTGCCTGTATCCCGCATCCTCCTACCCCTGTAGTTTCCCTTGGGGAAATTGGTCATATATCTACAGGGTAGTTTTAAGTTATGTAGATTATTTATATGTTCATAGATTTCTTCATAGGATATAACTGTGAATAATGCTTCTTGTTGCGAATTGACACATAAAAAAAATAGCAGAGCGTGGTTTCGATCCACGGACCTCTGGGTTATGGGCCCAGCACGCTTCCACTGCGCCACTCTGCTGATTTCAAATTGTCATAATAAAATTAATTAAATTTCAATATTTTATGTTATAAAGTTATTTACTAATTATTATTTTGAAAAATTAGGAGATATTAGTTATTTGCATATGCGGCGTAGATATATAAGCATCAGAAAACATTTTAATCTCGAAAAAAGGTTTTCTGAAAAACTAAATTTTTAGCATTCAGAGAGAGTGTGTTAATATTAATGCAATATTATTCATAATATAAAACACTCAAGCAAGTCTAGCAAATATGCACTTTGAAAGGAATTTTCTGATATTACTCAGATTTCAAATTCATAGGAGAACTCTAAGACTTAGCATATGTAAAACAATTATTCTAATATGGGCACACAAATGTGAACCTATAAACCTAGAAAATGTCCACACACACTCTTTTTTTTAAATGATAAGGCACAATTTGGATTATAGATTATAAACTCAAGGTAATAAGACCAAATCTGAATAAATAAATAGTGTGTGACGTTTCGGTAATAGCGTTGTTACCATCTTTAGACAAAATTCTAATAAAAAATATATATCTGAACAAAAATTGTTGAAATAAATTAATAATATCACAATAAACGCTTCTGATTTTTAGTGTGTATATAAATATATATGAGTGTGATTTATAATAGAAAAAAAATAAAAAGAGAATCTAGGAGCTAGAGAACATCTCTTGATTGTGCAACTGAAAATTAATGATGTTATAGCGCCATCTTTCCTCTTCTTCTTCTATATATCTCAACTACTCAAAGATCGAGTGGGTAACACGCAATTCCTTATAAGTTGTCCAGGATCTAGTTATTCTCTTATCTATTTCTTCCATTGACTCCAAATATCCTCTCAGAATGTAATAATTTGATTTTTTCTGTCTCTTAATCTTTCTATATCCTTATCCACGAACCATTTTTCTAACGCCTCCAATATTTTAATTTGTTTTGTCGTTATTCGCTGTTTCTCTTATCTACATAGTATATCCCCGATGTATGTGATAAGTCAATAATTATGATCGGAAATTATCGAGATATATGATTGTTAGGCGCTTAATATCAAAAAAGAAAAAAAGATAAAAGGAGGCAACAATGGACATTGAGTAACAATTGAATCCAATCACTTCTCGACTAGCAACTATCAGCAGCGAACGTTACTTGTGCAATCAAGGCGATCAATCGAAGCGACCAACCAAAGCGAACTAACCAAACGACTACCAGACATGGGTTGTCTACAGAAGCTGTGCTTCTGGAGGAGGAGGAAGGTCCAGCGTCGGCGGACTTGGGCCGACGTCTGGGACCAGGTGATGGCCATGCGGGCCGCCGAGCGTCGCTGGGAGCGACACGTCGCCCGCCTCGTGCGGGAGGAGCGCTGAGAGAGCGTCTCCTTGAATTGGGCAGGAAGAACGCAAACCCTCCGCCAGCCTCTTCTTCCTTGCCATGCCTATTGAGGAAGATTTTGACTTCCGTATTCCATGCAAAGTCCCCCTCAGACCAGCCAGATTCTTATCCCGGCTAAATCCAAATAGAAGAGTGCAAACCCGCTGCCATGCCTTTTCTCCCTCATTCCCAAAGGAAGATTGTGAGCACCGCCCTCCTCACATCTTCCATGTAGAAGTGCATTGGCAGAACTGCCAGCCTACCCTTCATCCTCATCTCTTCCCCTCATCATCCAGTCCCCTCCTCCGCCATGCCCTCACAGGAGAAGAGTGCGAACCTGCCGCCACGCCTCTTCTTCCTCGCCCGTCTAGTCAACCCCTCAAAGAAGAACGCAACACCCGCTTGCCTCTCCATTTCATCTCTCGGTTTCCTTGAAGACCACTGTCCTTCCCCATCTTTCCCACGAAGATGAACCTGGATTCTACCAACCAGCCAATATCGCTTGGTGTCTAGAGGATCAATCGCCTGCGGGAAGACATTCTGGAACTATCTTTTGGAGAAAATAAGCGATGAATTCTGCCTAGTGGAGCTCGCCTTTTATGGGGGCAAAGAACCTGTCTAGATGAAGAAATTTTCTGCTGCCCTCGCAAGCTACAGAAATGGTTAAGAGCCCAGGCTTTCCCCTCGGACTTATGGCATGGTCGAGAAAGATGCTTGAAGCAGAAAGAAGCAGAGAGGCTTCACCGTGCCTTCCTGAAACTAAAGCTGCATCTTTGGATTTAAAAATAAAAATGTCAACCACAATATATTTTTTATTTTTGCATAAAATATTTCTTTAATTTTAAAGACTAATAATTATTCCACACTATGTAAAAAGTCAGAAATTTGCAACTGCTTGTATATTTATAAGGGGTAGGGATTTGTTGCATATTTATATTTATTCTTAGAAGTTCAACTAAACAATTCAGATTTTTAATAATGGGTGGATTTTTAATAATTATTATTATTGTGTCATACACACCTCTTGTCCTTTAATAGTAAGTAGATCATCACAAGTTGGCAGTATGTGAACCTTATATGAATAAATAGTACTAAAGTGTGTGTGTGTGTAATTGTTCTGGGAACAGGTTTTTCAAATTAAGAAGAAAGCACCTCCCCTATCATACAACTTAAGGTTCCTGATAACTTGCGCCATCTGTCTAATCGTTGAATTTTAAATGATATTTCACGATATTGGTCAAAACGTGTATGTGGTTGGCTTATCATGATTAATCAAGAAAGGTGAATTTGGCCACGCTTACAGAATATATATGAACAAAGGATTAGTTTATATTTATCCCGACAGATGGCACAAGCCATCAGCAACTTCCAGTTGCATGTTCAGGGGTATATATTTTTTCTTATTTATAAGAATGGAAAAAGACGACAGCGGGTCGCCTAAACGTTGAAAGAAAGAATGAAAAAATCTGAAATGTCTTCTTATGAGAAACTTCCTAAAACACGGATAATATCCCATACGTTTCCTAAAAAATGCCTTTGATTGAAATTCATTATAGATCCTCCTTTTTGATTTAAAAAGAAGGTAGCTTAATAGCTGGTTCGCTCATGGAAGGTCCATTGTAAATGCAATGGAAATGTGGATGTGCAAAATTTGCCTCAAAAATTCATCTGGTTTAAAGGTCTACAGCTAGACAAGAAATTTGGAGGCTAACTGCATTGTCGTATACATTCCCATTGACCTGGTAATAAGTGGCGGAGCAAGGCTTGCTAGGTGGTGGGTGCCAATCCATTGCGATAGTCCTGAATCAATGGCATCACCAGAAACGTACAGATGCCGACAAAAGGCATATTGGTATGGATTGGAGAAAGAATCACCCGATGGTTCAGCCCCAGGATATAGGAAGCCAAATCTCATAGTTCCAGCAGGTGACGGCAGAATCGAATAACCTTACGACAAGGCAGCCATCCAGGCTTTGATGAATTTGCCCCGCGTTGAAATCGATGAAACCCTTCGCATTGCTGTCGCAGCCGCACACTTCTAGCAGGCGGTGAATAGCAGTTTCGAGCTCATCAGAAAGACATTTCCATTTGGTGATGCTGGCATATTCTCTACAGCGTGATGCTCCCTGTTGTCCCATTATGAACCCGGTAATGCCCTCAAGATGACATGTTCAACTGAGGAATAAATCATTGAAGGTTTTATAGACTCGGCTTCTTCGAAGAGGTTACCTCGGGCGCAAAGACTTTGTCGACTCTAAGCGTGACTGGCGGACACATCATTGGACACGCCAATATCGGGAAGTTCTGGGAAGTCAAACTCTGGTGACTTGAGTCTGGTACGCATGAAGTGGCTGGTTCTGGTGACGTGGTTTTCGTGTCGACGTGAGGAATGGAGAGACACCATGTTGTTTCCAAAGAGGTCCCACATCATTTTTCAAGCTTCAATTTTCTTCTAAAAAGCCTCTACTCTTTAGACAACTGGGGTATATCGAAGGTTGAGACATAATGCCTTCTGTTCAGGAACCCACTTGGGGAAGGTTGTCGTGATCCGAGCAGTGGTATTTTAAGGGTCTTGTAACTGCTGAGCGTCTAGAAGGCATTGAAGGTATTAGGACTCGAAACAGAAGGCAGAGTCTATATGACTTCTGAAAATGGATATTCTCTTAGGCAGGTGCGCGGCGTCGAAGATGGTGTCAGTGTCGATGAGGGTGGCAACCCAGGAGTTCCGCGAAATTTTCCAACGTTCCAGGCATGATGTCGCCCGCAAACTCCTCGAAGGTATTCAAGTAGCCAAGCATTTTTCCTGATGAGATAATCTGTAATTATCTGCAGTTGAGGATGCCGTTCTTCTGGAGTGTGGTACAGATGAAAGTTGATGATTCGAATCTCGAGACTCCGAAGTTGAAGCTGGTATTTGGCAACCTTACTTGGCCACTGGAAACGTTGCCAGAAGACGCGGCGATTCACGGCACCACAATGATGGCGAGGCCGGTCCCTTGGGAGTTGGCGTTTGCGCCAAGGAGTTCTTGTAGCCCAGACAGAGGCCACAGACGCTGTCCAAAGCCAGGATTTTTGTATCCAAAACAAACGCGGAATCAAATGCGCGATGCTTTAAAAATTAGCAAATTTCATGCTCCTTTCACGAACGGCAATTCCGCGCACATTGAAGCACGTTATGCGGAAGTTCATAGATTATTCTTAGTCGATGTGGTTCAGATAGTAGTGAGCCGCTTGTAGATATTATAGATTTTATCCTTTTTAAGAGGGAGTTTTGGCTGAGAATCGGGTTCAGGGTGGCTCACTCTCTCTTCTGCCGAGAAGCCAGAAAGGAAAATGTGACGGAAGATGATGGCTACACTATTTGGTCCCTCTTCAAATGCAGATATTCAATGTCCTTTAGACATATTGATGGCAATACGCTTAAAATACTAGATCAGCTGGTGAGATTTTGTTTTTTGTCCATAGGAATCTTAGTAGGATTCTTCTTTCTTGTGTGCCCTGATCGGGGGGTTCGGAGACAAGAAATGGTGGGCCTCTGCCTGCTGTTTTCAGGCGGCAAGTGCTGGGCTGAAGAACAATGTACAGGAGAGGGAATTTCCCAGACAAAGGATTCTATGGTTGAACAAAGCGTGCGGCAGTTGATTTTTCTCACGGATTATAAGAGGACATTAATGGAAGGAACAGCATTTGACCTTGTTAAAAGGTTTCTAAATCTCGCGCTGATAATTCATACAACTCCCTCCAAAAGCTACTAGTCCGCCGGTGTCCTTAGCGATGGCATTTGGCGCCATAGGAGATGTAATATCTCACGCTTTCTTCATTAGACTTTATGTCGAGTTTTAAAGGGAACTGGTGGAACTTCAACATTTCATTCATGAAGGACGCTTTGTTGTCGGTGGTCTTGGAACAACCATCGCAGATTAATAATTCGTATATTGGGAAGATCACTCGGCAATTTGAACGAAGCGCTGCGACGGCGTATTCGTTTTTATCTTCATTGGAATATTCCCAATCACTATATTTACTGTCTGTGTTTTATAAGTTAACACATTCATTAAGGTGTTTCCGATAGTGAGACTCTTCTTAGCTAGACGTTCTGCCTTCTCGACGCTAGCCAGCCTATCCAGAGCTTGGCCATATATCTTCATCAACTGGAAATGAATGCTCTTATCCAATACGTCTTCTTTCTGTTTTCATCCCTTGTGGCGTTTTCTTTGTAGTTGAGGTGTCCTGGTAGCGATGGTTTCAAACTTTGTTATCTTGGTTAGCTAGACTTTGGAATCTCGGTATTTCTCATTATAAATTTCAGACATTTCAAATTATTCGCAAGTATATTCAATTTACAGATCTTCAACGAGCGTATTCAGTATAATTTGTTTTTTAGAATTTACATTGGCTGAAGGACATTCTACCAGTAAAATTAAAAATTACATTGATGTCTTCAAATCTTTGATAGCACGGCAATTGTTTATTCAGTTTGCCTAGAATCCATTCCATTGTCTTAGTATTCCATTCTCCAATTCCTGGTTACAGGTTTCGATTTCCCCCTTATTCATATCCAAAAACAAGAGACCGCAAGGAAATAATAGAAGTAAACATTTAGTTTTGTGGACTGAAAATTGTTTACCTTCCCTAGACCTTTCACACATTTCCAATACCTGCTTTCCTTTATATTGAAGTATATTCGTTGCCTGAAAATGGCATGAATATCACTTCATTTTGTGTTCATACTATTGAAAATTCAACTTTCTTTTTTTTTTTAACATCTGAATTTTGTCGATTGAAGTTTTGTTCTATTGTCATTGCCATTAAATACCTACGATTTTGTGATATTTTCTCCTTCATTTCCTGGTCAACTATATAATTTATATCAGGTTTATACATGTTATCAAACAGAGATATCCTTCTTTCTGGAAGTAGGCCACGTCGGAGTAAATTTTGGAAATTTTTATTTAAAGTTCTTTATTATTCTAATACCTAGTCGAATGACCCGGGCAACGCACTAGTTTTACCTGAGTATATATGTAGAAAATATTGTTAAAAGCTTTTATTCTCAAGTTGCTTCCATGTCTGTAAACACAAATCTTGTAACCAATCTTTAATATACTTCCAAAGCACGTATAAATCTAAAATGTTGTACACTTGTGATGATTGGAAATGTATTAAATTTACAGATTGCCATTCTAATTTTGTAATTTAATGTTAATATGTATTCAGACCACTCAGAAGTATGAAATTTCGAATACTCGTTCAGTCCAAATAACAATGCAAGTGTACAAATTTACAAACGGGGGGGTCGGTGGAAGGCTGGTTAAACCGTTTGGTTTACGACCACTACGACCCGGGTTCGATCCCCGCATTGGACACTTTTTTCTGTTTAAAAAAAAATTTAAAAAAATGCTCCAATGGCCCCCCGATTCTCGCAAAAGTCCAACCCCACCAGCGAGTGCAAGTAACCAAACGGGGCTCTGGCACATTTGTAAGTGCAAAGTCGAACTGCTTTCACATGTGTAGACATGTGGTGCGCTTACAGTAAAAAGCAGTCGCTAACTACCCACCATGATTATCATGGCCTGTACCACGTGTACTAGGGATAAGCAAAAAAAAAAACTTTTGGGTAGTTCAGGGTGGCCGGGAATGAACCAATTTCTATATTTCTTTCTAAATATTTTGTGTTGAACGATTTCAACTTGGAAACTGTTGAGAGCTGTTACTTTATTTTTCAGCGATTGTTCATCAATTTAAAGAAGATATAAATCCAAATATAAGGCCCTATCAGAAACAAACTTGGAATTACAAGAAAATAACTTTCAAAAACCAAGATATATGTTAATTTTAAAAAATAAAATATTTGAATTAAAATAAAATTTAAAAAATATATTTTTTTAAAACTTAATTCTATTGACGTTATGTGGCGCTGAGTTTGTTGTTGACACACATTAAAATGTTATAACACCTTGATAAATTTTGGCGTTTAGCCAACTGAAATATTGGTAAAATAAATGATATTCTGATCCAATATATGCCTTTTAATTAAAGATTTATTTATGGATTGCTCTATTTTCCAAAAAATATATGTTAATGTATCCTCATATTATCTGTTATAATTATTTAATCTGTTTTCAATATATTCATGCATATATCTATATTGAATTTAAAAAGTATAACCTTCCTGTAAAGGTCACCTAGTTGTGGAGCCAGGTGTCCTTTACAGAGAGGTGTCCTCTTCCTGGAGAGTTACTATTTTTTATTTTTTAAAACTAAATTAAATCCTCATGGTAATATTAATTTATTATTATATCACACACATTTTATAGCGTTGTTTAACATTTATTAAATGATTATAGTAAACTTGTTATGATACCATAAAAAATATTGAAAATCAATTTCCAAAAATAATATACAGTTAAACCTGTCTATAGCGCCCCCTCTTGGGACTCACCAAAATAGGGTGTTATAGAGAGGGGGTGCTATAGACAGGTCACTTTTAATGTAAATCGCATCGTACTACGTATTTAAAATCGGGCTCTATAGAGAGAGAGGCGCTATTTAGAGGGGGCGCTATAGACAGGTTTAACTGTATTATTTGTTTTCAACTTGATTTTCTGAAAGGTCCTCTAGCGCGGGAATGTCTATTATTATATCATAATTCATTAAATTATTTATTGTCTGTGAAAGTGTCCGTTGTTTGGAGATGTCCGCTAGCGAGAATGTGGATTTGCCAAAACAACAGTCGAGATAAAATGTAAATATTTGGATCATACAGCGATAAATTATAATATCACACAGTTTTTGTAAATAATATTAAAATGAAAAATAGAAGGTAATGAATGGACAAAAAAAATTAAATGATTCACGCAGCACCGCAGCATCAATACAAAAGTAGCACACAGCTCGAGGTAGCATAATAAAAAAATATTAACAATATATATATATTAAATAGATATAGAATGCCCCGTTTAGTGAATAATAGTTCTAAATATCTAAATTTAGTTTACATTTATATGAAAAAATATATGTCATCGTAAAGCCTGTAGAAGAACGTTCGAAAGCTTGATAATAAAGTTCGTACAAGATACTCCTTTTCAATCTCTGTTTTATTTTTCTATGAAAAATAAATATTGACAAAGGTTTTCACAGCAGAGTGGCGCAGTGGAAGCGTGCTGGGCCCATAACCCAGAGGTCCGTGGATCGAAACCACGCTCTGCTATTTTTTTTTATAAACCTCAAAGCTTCGCTTCAGATATAACTGAAAGACAAGTTTTTTTTTCCCTCTCGAAGTTGTCCAAAATATCTGAAAGCGGTACGCCTTGAGAGTGATTTATTTCCTGCACACCGATACTATGCGAAAATTATTATCACTACACTGTATCCTTCAATAAGAAATGCAGTATGTCCATTGCTGACTGTGTTGGTCAACTTCCATCTTTGGTGTCCATGCTCTCACGGGGCTGGGAGGAATGGGCGTTCGCGCATAACGACCACCTACAAGTAGCTCCCAGACTTAAGTCTAGTCATCTACGGACAATGACTTTCCAGAATGGTTGCAAGGTTTTCCCACTATGTACTAAGTGCAATTCTCAACCTGCAACCCCAAAACACATTATTGACTCATCCATTGATGAGCTCTACTCATTGCCAGCAGACACCATCAACAAGCTCTACAAGCTTGATACCCTAATATGATTGAGTGGAGATAAGAAAGAAGAAGAAGACTATGAGCCACAAGCTATGTCTGAATCCCTGTTAAGGTCAGCAACAAAGGTGTCTACATTCATGGACAAATTTTTTTACAAGCTTGACACCCTAATATGATTGAGTGGAGATAAGAAATAAGAAGACAAGTAGCTTAACTATGCAATCTGCGTTACTCATATCGAGTATATTTCCGACGTGATAATCAATCATTTCTCCGTGAGACTCAACTAACTATAACATTGTACAAAGCAATAACGTGCCATCTATACAGAACGAATGAAGACATTAATACGCGAATGTTTCTTTTAGAATTAAATTAAACTTCTGCTGTCCTCACTGCGATGAAAAAATATATTGGGAGAGGGCTTGGCTAATCAGTGGTGAACCCTCCCAACGGTTTCGCCAAATTAATCTACCAAACTATAACATTATTATACAATATGCAACTGTAAATAAAATTCAAAGAGAATATCTCTATATATGTAAATAATATTTATGAATCTTTCTTAGTTACTTTCTGTGTATCTTTCCATGTTGAATATTTTCTTTGTTATATTTGTATGTACATTTAGCGCAAATGTCCCTAGGGGGACATAGCGTTTTGAATTGAAATAAATAAATAAATAAATTATTATACTTTGGTCCGGAATTTCTCCATTCCTTTGAAACCTTTTCTTAGCTTTGGAAGGATTTTTTTAAAGCCTGTTGTATAAACACAAATCAAGTTAGATTAAATAAGGATTTTTTTATTTTAATTTATTTGGGTTATAGACCCTTATAAGGTGTACTAACCATTTATTCTCGTATGTTTTTCTTATTGCATCAACTCCAAATCTTCTAAGATTTTTACTAACATGATTTTATTATAAAATAAATAAAGCTTCCAGGGTTAAGTTTCTTGTGCAACCTTTTATTTTCAAGCTTTCGGACTTGTCGGTCCTTCTGCAGGATTATCACGTTAATAACTTAATAATAAATACATTTTTTATATACACATTATTATAAACATATTTTAAATACCTATTATATACTGAGAGAAAAATATACTACATTATTTCTGTTTGAAAATCAAAATTTTTAAAAACTTGATTTTAATCTGTCTCTCTCCAAACGCCTATTTTTAATGCCTCCAATCTTTCAATTTTCTTTGTTAATATTCCCTAGTTCTTTTATCTGTATGGTGTGATGTGTGTGTTAAGTCTATACCGTATATATAATAAAATATGTGAATGGAAATTATATAGAAATAATTGTTAGACTTATGTTTTAAAAAAAAAAGTTAAAAGGAGGCAACAATGGACATTGGATAACAATTGAATCCAATCACTTCTCGACTAGCAGCTATCAGCAGCGAACGTTACTTGCGTAATCAAAGCGACCAATCGAAGCGACCAACCAAAGCGAACTAACCAAACGACCTCCAGAAATGGGTTGTCTACAGAAGCTGTGCTTCTGGAGGAGGAAGGTCCAGCGTCGGCGGACTTGGGCCGACGTCTGGGACCAGGTGATGGCCATGCGGGCCGCAGAGCGTCGCTGGGAGCGACACGTCGCCCGCCTCGTGCGGGAGGAGCGCTGAGAGAGCGTCTCCGTAATCTGGGCAGGAAGTAGGCAAACCCTCCGCCAGCCTCTTCTTTCCTTGCCATTCCTACTGAGTGAAGATTGTGACTTCCGTATTCCATGCAAAGTCCCCTCAGACCAGCCAGACTCCACCAAGTCCATATAGAAGAGTGTAAACCCACCGCCATGCCTCTTCTTCCTTGCCATGCCCTCTGATAAAGATTGTGACTTCCGTATTCCATGCAAAGTCCCCTCAGACCAGCCAGAATTCACCAAGTCCATATAGAAGAGTGCAAACCCACCGCCATGGCCTCTTCTCCCTCATCCCCAAAGGAAGATTGTGAGCGCCGCCCTCCTCACATTTTCCATGTAGAAGTGCATTGGCAGAACTGCCAGCCTACCCTTCATCCTCATCCCTTCCCCTCATCATCCAGTTCCCTCCTCCGTCATGATCTCACAGAAGAAGAGTGCGAACCCGCCGCCACGCCTCTTCTTCCTCTCCCATCTAGTCCACCCCTCAAAAAAAGCGAAATACCAGCTGCCTTCACGTCTTCCTCCCTAGATTCATTTGAAGACCAATGTCCTTCCCCATGAATATGAATCGGACCCCTACTGACCAGCCAATATCGCTGGATGAACCATGTCTTGGGATCATCTGCGAGAAGACACATCCAGGATCCTTAATCGCTGCTGATGCAAATGAATGCTGAATTCTGCTTTGGAGTGCTCGGGTTTACGGGACAAAGAGATGACATTTAAAAATAAAGAATTTGATTCTAATTCAATTACATTTTGTCACTTTTCTTTATTTTTGTATACTTTTAGAATAGTTTAAGTGCTATGACAAAAGATCCAGAGAATATAATTTGCAACTACCTCTATCTTTAAATATGTTTTATATTTACGGTTTTAAGAAGAGTTTCATTTGAAAATTAAGTTTTCATTATAAGAAAATACAATATATTTTTCCTATTAAAACTTTAAAATCATGTCTAATAAATACCCCGAACTATATCCTTTAAGTATCCTCAGGCTGAGTCAATACAATCCCTCCTTTTTATTTAATTTTACATATATGGTCTCTTTTTGGATAGGTCGCTTATGGGAGTTTATTGCGTATACTATGAGACTCAACTACTCATCTGAGGTTAAGCGCTGAAGCTGAACAAGAAAGCCAAAAAATGACGTTATCTCATGATAAATAAATTATCTAGAATATAAAGAACTTTAATAAAATTCATCTAGAGAGAGAAAAGCAGACAAGCAGCGAAGCAGGGCCCACAAAATCTAATAGGGGGAACGCTAAACAACTGGTGGGTTCCCCAGGCGATGGCTTCGCCAAGAACCCGATAGCTCTGATAAGGGACATATTTATAAGGATTTCTAAAAGCTCTCTCTGATGTTCATCCCTAGAATGTAGGAAACCTATTCATATTATTTAGTTTGTGTCGGCCGCGAACCTGCATCCTGGATCCTTAAGACAAGGGAGTCATTCAGGCTCTGCTCTACACCATAAATTTCTTAATGGTTCTGGCAAAGCCCCGCAGAGCATGAATTGTTCAACACACAATCATCGATGAGATATTCAGAAATCATCGATATCCTTCACAAATCCGCATGTTATTCTGTCGCAGTCGGACACTTTCAGCTGTCGGCTGATAGTAACTTCGATGTCATTTGAAGAAAATTCCATTTGGCAAAGTTGATCTGTTACCTTCAGTGTGATACTTTCTGCCATTCCCTCTCTGAATTGGTTGGATTCCTCAGGGCGACAGGTTGAGTTGGGGAAGCGCTCGATGAAGGTTTTTGAAGCCTAGGTGCCGCAAATGGTCTCTCGACGATGTTCCCCAGAGAGTCGAAGACTGTTGTCGGCTCAGAATGTTAGTTTGACACGCAGGGCGCGTTCAAGAACTGGCAGCGATGGATAGTTGAACTCTAAGGACTCGAGCTTGGCACGAATGAAATGGATGGCTTTAGTGATGTTGTATTCCGTTTTGATGCCGAGAATGGAGAAACAATATCTCCAGTGAGGTCCATCTTAAATTTTTCCACTTCGAGTTATTCAAAAAGGATGCCTTCAATATACCGAAAGTTTTCCTCGAGAAACGTTTCCATCTCATGACAATTGGCGCATATCGAAGAAGGATAAGACATGGCGCACAAGGCTCAGGGAAATCTCGTATTTAGAGAAGATTGTCGTGATGGTTCCAGCAGTGGTATTTGAGGATCCAGTAAAGGGTAAGCGTCTGGAAAGTCTTGATGGTATTAGAACTCGATCCAGGCGGGCAGCGCCTACTTGACTTCTGTAACTGATAACCCTTGTAGACAGGCGAGTGGCATCGAATATGTGTCAACATGGGTGGCCTGGTCCAAGAGCTCCTTGAACGCCTCTGCTGATCCAGACCAGATATCATTAGCAGATTCCTCGGAGATGTCAATGTCTCCAAGGACCCATGCATCTTCTTTGATGGCTTCACCCACAATGATCTGAAGTGAAGGTTCTCATTCTTCAGGAGTGTTGAAAAGGTGACATTTCAATATGGGGGCTTCTGGAGACTTAGAGCGTTGTATCTGACAATGGCAATCTCGCCTGGCAACTGGATACGTTGTCAGTGGATGGTAACCCACTGTGCCACGACAATGATGAAGCCAGATCTCTTGGGAGTCGACACTGTCGCCAAAGCATCCCGATATCATTTTGACGCAGCCCTGCGAAACTACGTGTACCTTTTTACCATCATTTTGAAATTTAATATTATATTATATTTTTACTCATTTTGAATACATCCAGCATAGTGTTCCCGATAGCGAGGTTTCCTTAGTTAGTCGCTTCACCTTCTCAACTCTAGCCAGCCCAACCAGAACTTGGCCGGACGTCTTCATCAGATTGGAAATCAGTTTTCTTCCGCAGCACATCTTCTAGCGGCTTGGTGTAATGCAGAGGGCCTGAAATCAGAGCAGTAATCGCTGTAGTATCATTGGTCGGAGAACAATGCGGCCGATCTTGCCCAGCTGCTGCCTGCTATTTTTTCATTCCAGGCGGCCTTTTTTAGTTGTTGCGGTGGTCTGGTTGTGATGGCCACAGCCTTCTCTATATTGGCTGGATGAACTTGGGAATCCTGATCTTTCCTTTTAGAGCCTTTAGATGTTTTTATATCATTGGAAGTAGATCATGGAATTGAATTTGTAATTGCCCTACTACCAGTAAAATTCAACATTTACATTGACGATTTCACATTTTTGATAACTCAACAGTCAGTTCGTTCTATTTGCCTAGATTCCATTGTCTTCCTTAATGGATTATAAATATTTACTCTCTTATACCTGGAGGTGGTTATGCATTTCAATTTCACCTTTCTCCATATCTAAAACCAGGAGATCGCACGCAACGTGCCCGCACGGACGAGGGAGTCAGACATTCGGTTCTATGGGCTGTTTGGCACTAACAATTCTTACCCTCAAAGGCGTGACAATATTTTCATACACTCTTTCCTTCATATTTTGAAACCTATCCATTATTCTCAAAATTTTTATGAATGTCACTTTATTCACATGCTAGAAAATTTAAGTATCTAAGTATTTAAGTATTTTTTTTTTTTAGAAGAGGTGGGAGGGGGCCGAGAGGGGGGTGACATCTTCTTTCGGCCGATTAAAGGTTTTGTTACAAGGTCACAAGGCCAAAAAGAACTACGTCATCTACTTTGCGACGATTTTCTTCTTTAAAACCTGGTCAACCTTATCAATCCTTTAAAATGTCTATAATAAATATGAGCCCACCATGTCTTGATTTGTTAATGTACTTTTTCTCTGTTATGTATTTTATTTGAATATTTCTATTTATTAATATTATTTTTTAATGATCTGTTGTTTGTCAAATTCCAAAAGACCCTTTGTCTTGATTTTTTTCCCAATGTTATATTTTGCTATAGACTCTTTGTTAATGTTATGTATCTCAATGTCTGCTTTATAAATCCCGCGCTCAATTTTGTTAATGTTCTCTTTATAACTATTTTTTATGTCACAGCCCTGTATTGATAATGGTGCGCTTTTTATTACTGCTCTTTTTTGCCATTATCTTTTGATAATGTTACTTTTTTACTCTTATGCCTAGTTAAAACAATACAGTAAAACCTCCATGAGAGGACACTCCGGCTAGAGGACACCTCTCTATAAAGGGCAATTTTCATTGTCAAAATTACCATTTTCACTATTTAACAACTCTTCAGTAAGAGGACACCTCTTCATAAAGGACATTTTTTCTCTGCAACTAGGTGTCCTTTACAGAGAGGTTTTACTGTATTTTGTAGATTTTCTGTCTTTAGATTATATATTTCATAATATTTCTGTTTATTCAAGAAATACAATAACCCGTTATTTTTCTATTGATAAGTAGATCGTGTTCTCCGTTTCATTCCGGTACTACTACAACATTCAAAACTTCTCATATAAAAGATAGTGGAAAATATTAAAATACTTAGTTAACTAGTAATGAATGTGCTTTCTCATTTTCACCACTTTAACCTTTTAAATTTAGTTAAAATTGTAAAATATAACCTTAGATGATATAATTGGTAAACATTTAACATAGCAGAGTGGCGCAGTGGAAGCGTGCTGGGCCCATAACCCAGAGGTCCGTGGATCGAAACCACGCTCTGCTACTTTTTTTTTTTTTAAATTAAGCTTAAAAAGTAATGATAAATGATTGGTATCATTTTCACGATTATTTATGAAAATTGGGAGAGTTCCACGACCTGAGACTATTTTTGTAAATACTGTAGGAGTTCTCTGGATAGATATCATTTTACCAATTTAAGACAATTTTTTCGACAGTTTCAATAACTTTACTGACTTCTCGTTTTATTTATTATTTATTTAATATCTATTTATTATCATTTATTATAATCAAATCAGACGCGATATCTCTACAAAGGATGCTTACATCAACAACAAGAGACTATTCAGAGACTATTTTACATAAACAATTGGTGAATTACAAGGTTTGAGTAGAAGTTTAAAGAAGAAAAGACAGGACATTAAAATCATTCTATACTGCTCGTTAATGATTACAGAAAGACAAAAAAATGATATAAGAAAATATATACAAATAATAATTGGCAAATTTCTTCGGCAAGGGAGGCTCCCCCATCTTGAGAAAGTTCTCCTTTAAACAGGTAGGGGGTTGCCTTCTTGAACTCTTCCCAGTTCAAAGCCGAGGAAAAATGTAAATATGCGGGTGTTGGCAGACGCCAGGATGGCCAGGGCGTTGTCATCCAGGCCTCATCCTTTGTGTTGCCAGTCCTTGCTTTTAGAATCCTTTAAAAATATTAACGTGGTCTTTGTACGTCAATGTACAGAAATAAAGATTCTCATTATTAAATTCAGAAATTTGTGTGAAATTATAAATGAACTAATATTCATATATTGATTGGTTAATAGTATAAAACCTCATCATCAAAAGGAGTCCTGATCATTAACATCAAAATTATCATGATCTAAACTAAGCGAAAACCTAATTTTTGTAATGATTAGCTAATCAAATTTTTCAAGATTTTTTTGTTTTTATTCTCTATTAGTTTCTTTGATATTTTCTTTATGAAAAAATCGCATTTTTCATCTTTATCTGAGTCTATTACTTTATCCTGGAATCAGTTTCTGATCCTATTGAGATTTTTACGTTCCATTTTTTGTATTTAAGCATTTAATAATTAAGCCCATTTCTTTATTTACTTCTTTTAATGGACAATCAATTAATAAAAATATTGAAAAATCGAAGGCATGGCTTATCAGTTTTGAACTCTCCCAGCAATATCAATGCACCAGTGATTAACCACGCTTCCTATTTTCAATTTTTATTAATAAAAAGTCTGTTTAAATAGATTCTAATTATATTTATAAATATAATTATAAAAAATATAGCCAATTTCGATACCTAACATTGTTTTTTACAAATGTTTCTAGGCTGAAACTAGTTGATCTATGTTTGACTTGCACATATAGGTGATCATTATATAAAAGGCTTTTCCTTTAACTATGAATTCAATGTCCCCTTTAAAAAAATTTTGTTTTTCACAACATCTAGTAAGGTTTATTCTAGTTTTAAAAATTGATAATAAAAAAAAGTAGTTTATTCTAGTTTTAAAAATTGATAAAGAATACAATAAACAGAGCAGAGTGGCGCAGTGGAAGCGTGCTGGGCCCATAACCCAGAGGTCCGTGGATCGAAACCACGCTCTGCTACTTTTTTTTTATTCAGATACAAATAAAACTATAAATTATCGGCTTTTTTTAGATTTACTCTAAAAAATCTAAAGTTACATATTTTTTTTATCTATAGGTTTGGGACACACACACAAGTAAATACATTTACAATATTCTAGTTTCAAACATGGGGATCATTATAGGAGCGGCATAGACTGTGCACTTTTTCTAATAAAAAATTGCACAAACGGCCCTAATTCTTAAGATGTCCAATCCCACCAGTAAGTGTAAGTTATCAAACGGTACCGTGTTTTTCACATGTAAACATGTGGGACAATTACAGTAAAAGAGACGCCATGATTACCATGGCCCTACCACGTGTATTAGTTTCATACAAAGTTGTTAATTGAAGATATTAATAATGCAAACAAATATTAGAGCAGAGTGGCGCAGTGGAAGCGTGCTGGGCCCATAACCCAGAGGTCCGTGGATCGAAACCACGCTCTGCTACTTTTTTTATTTTATTTATTGAGGTTTTTTAAAATTAATATTTAAAGAAGAATTATCGATTTCATTCAAATAGATTGCACTAAAATATTATAAATTAGCGGACGTACCCGGCTTCGCCCGGGTTTTACCCGAGTAAAGGTTTGTCTAACGAATCTCTCGATAAAGTGAACATTTTTTCCCGGTCCCTTGAAAAAAACTCGATAAGTTGAATAAAATCATTATTAATTAGTTCCCTCGGTAATTGGAAGTTAAAGGAATAGTATCTTGCCTTGGAATTGTATCATTATTCTTGTCTCAAATAAATTGCCGTGTCATCCTGAATTTTGTCTTTCCTAATTTTCTAGATTACAAAATCATCGTATCATCATGATAATATTTAGAGCAGATTGTTGAATTATAACAGATAAACTAGAATATTTATCTTGATAATTTTTAGGCGGAAAGTTATTTCAAAAATTTTATTTGCTAGAAACCTTCCCAGTACTATACTAAATAACTTCCCAAAGTTTCATGGCGTTCCAATGAGTGGTTTGGTCAGGCATAAAGGACAAACAGACACACACACACATACATTCATTTAAAAATGAAATAAAATTACCTCTGTTGATTTTTTTTTTGTATTTAATCGATAACAGCGAAGTTACGCATGTTAATGTTAGGGAAACATATTTTGATGTTAAGCAAAACCTGCTCCATCTCGTTTTACATAAATGTTGAAAATTTGGTCGGAATTGATGCATTGTAACGAAAGTTTTTAGCGAACACCACTTATGAAATTTCCATTTTATTAATATAGATTTTCTATATGTATTGAAAAGGATGGTGATTATTTAGGAAAATAAGTAAGTTTATACTCCTCCAATTATTTTATGTGGATACTTTTCTAAAACTTATAGACTCACCCTCGTAATATATACTGATTTTGTTTTTAGTCTTTTTTTATTAAATTATAAGCTGCCAAAATGTACTTAGGCGCAAGTATCTCAAGCTGGGATATCGCGTCCCATATGTCAAATAAATAAATAAGAAAATAAGCCGTCGTTTTTGTTTTTTTGTTTAATATAGGATTTTATTCTCGTATCTATTGATTTTTTTGTTGTTGTCGTGTCCAATGAAGAGCTCAAATGTCCCCATGCATCTCTATCACAGCAGCAGCAATGTCCACTATCTTGCGCCTCATTGGAAAATGGGTGCCGTTGCCACGTTAGTCACCTTGGAAATGAACCAGAATTTGGTCGAATATTCCAAGGGTCCAGGAGGGACCGCCGGGAGGTGTGGTTGGACTTCTCCCCCCCTTTTGAATTTATATAGCTAGCATTAGAAATATTATCAATTTAGCGTCATCTAGTGATGTAAAATTGGTACTATTTTTTTAACGCAACAGTTTTTCACTTATATTTAATTAAAAACTAGTTCAACACACACACACATCCCTTCTCTTCTTCTTTCTTATCTCTCCCTCAACAATCATATTAGGGCATCAATCTTGTAAATCTTGAGACTTTTGATGGTGTCTGCTGGGGATGAGCACATCAATGGATGAATCAATACAGTCAATAACGAGCTTTGGGGTTGCAAGTTGATAATTGAACTTAGTACATAGTGGGAAAATCTTGCAACCATATTGGAAGGTCTTTTTCCGTAGATGACCAGAGTAAAATCTGGAAATCAAAAACTGTTGAAACATCCCTTTTTTTCACTGCAGTGAATAAAAATTGCAAAAGCGCGCAAAGGCAAGAGAGAGGCTTATAAGTTGTGATATTTCCCAGCAGCTTTGATTCACCAGTGATTAACGACACTTTCTCTTTTTAAATTTTCAATTTTTAGTAATAAAGTCTCTAAAGAAATAGATTTCAATTATATTTATTAAAAGTAGCGTTAGAAATAATCGTCAATTTCAATACCTAACATTGTTTTTTACAAATGTTTCTATGCTGAAACTAGTTGGACCTATGTTTGACTTGCACATATAGGTAATGATTGAAAGGCTTTTTTCTTTTAACTGTAAATTGAATGTTCTCTTTTAAAATATTTGCTTTTAACATCTTTTAAGGATTATTATAGTTTCAAAAAATACATAGTAATAAAGGTAAACAGAGCAGAGTGGCGCAGTGGAAGCGTGCTGGGCCCATAACCCAGAGGTCCGTGGATCGAAACCACGCTCTGCTACTTTTTTTTTTTTTACTATTTGATTCAAATACAAATGTGACTTTGGTTTATTAGATTTTTTAGATTCCATCTAAACTAAAGGTACATCTTTTTATCTAAAGGTGTGAAAACACACACAAGTGAATACATTTACAATATTCTAGTTTCAAACATGGGTGTCAGTAGAGAAGCGGTAAAAACCGGGCAATTTTTCTGATAAAAAATTGCTCGAAAGGCCCCAATTCTTACAAATGTCTAACCCCACCAGTAAGTGTAAGTAATCAAACGGGGCCGTTCTTTTCACATGTAAAGACATGTGGGACAATAACAGTTAAAGCGTCGCCGTAATTATCATGGCTTCTACCACGTGTACTAGTTAATTTTCCATTTATTAATTGAATATATTAATAATGCAAAGAAGGAGTAGAGCAGAGTGGCGCAGTGGAAGCGTGCTGGGCCCATAACCCAGAGGTCCGTGGATCGAAACCACGCTCTGCTATTTTTTTTTTATTTTAAAATCAATTTTTAATTACATTTTTAAAAAATTTGTAATAATAATAATTTTTATTATTTATCACAATGTATATGTTTCTTTTATATTTATTTATTAAATATATATTATTAAAATTTTACACAAATAAATTTACTGGCAATGCGTTTCTTTTAAATATCAATAAATATTATCTCTACAGACCTCTTGAGATAATATTTGATGATATTTAAAAGAAACGCATTGCCAGTAAATTTATTTGTGTAAAATTTTAACGATAGATGGCAATAAAATTTAATTTACAAATATATATTATATTAAGATCTTACATAAGTAATAAAATTTGTTGTTTGAGAGGGCTTGGCTCATAAGTGGTGAACCCTATCAGCGGTTTCGCCAAATTATAATGAATTAATATTAAAATTTGATTAAAATTGAAAGTGATACAATTCACCTGGTTCAAATTCACATTAATAGGTACCGCTCAGCAAGAGCAACCTAGTTCATGATAATTGAAACAGTGAATAATATATGCGAAGGTTATTCACATATTAAACAAATTTTAACGCGGGATTCAATCCCGGTTCATGACTGTCGGGAATCGAGCGTGTTACCCTATCATCCACCGACTTTTCATAGTGATACAATTTTATAATTTTAAAAGACTAACGAAAAAAAAAATAGTACAAAAGTGAAAGTGTACTGGTATCAGGTGGATAAATTACGAAAAAGGCATCTAAAAAGGCAACTAAAAAGGCATCTAAAAAGGCATCTAAAAAGGCAACTAAAATCGTGCAAGCCATCAGCAACCTTTAGTGGTACGATCAGAGAATCCTTTTTCCTAAAATTATAAGGTCATCTGTAATTCAAAACTAAAAAATGAAATCACTCACTATATTTTTGATTGCTCTGCTCTGAAAGAAGAACCCTATGCTCAAAACTGGGCAACTCTGTGCTTCACTTCCATCAATAATTGACAATATGACCCAGAATAAGTATATTGCTACGGCGTTTTATGGTTTCCACAAGTCCATATCTCAGAAGAAGGCCAGGTGACACTCACTCCTCACTTTCTTACTTCTACTCTTTTTGTGTTGTTTTTCTTGCTTCCCTCTTTCTTGTTTTTTTTTCTTTTATTTTTCTTCTGTTTATATCGTTGTTTCCTTTGTCTCACTGCTTTGTTCTTATGCATACCTCTGGTGAATCCTGTATAGGGTCAGTCACCCTAAATAAAGGCTTTTTGTTGTTGTAAATTATAAGGTCACGTCATACTGTCACGTCATATTATCATACTCTTGTATGATGTTGTTATTAGCGTCCATCAAATCAAGTTCGCGACTTTTGGTGACTTTATGGACAAATATTCCAAAAAGCTGGTGAACTATGTAGATTAGATAGTTGATCCATATAATAGTTTACCAGCAGTATGATTTATTCATAAGTGGTTTGCCAGTTTATACCGTTGGTTAAATAAATTTGGTCTTCATTTTGATATTTTTTATGTTTATAATTTTTTGTTGTTTTAATAAATATATGTTCAATAATTGTTTAAATTTTAATTTTACGCGTGAATTTATAACTTGTATATTCACATACACACATTTCAAAACGTAAATGCATCAATTCAATGTGTTTAAATCGTTGTTTGATCTTTGTGGTGGTTATTTTAGTTTAACTTCTTAAGTTTCAGGTAGTTGGCGATCTATGGATACGCTCTAGGAGCCTGGGTACCTTTATGTTACTACTACTTCTAAAGCTACCTGAGATCTAATCTGTTTTTTTTTTTTTTCGCTCCACGATCAAAATATATTGAAATTTAAAACTATCTATAGAGAGAGTATTGCAATAAGGGCATAGTAAATTTGTTTTTTTTGATAGAAAAAAAAAACATTAACTTGAAATATTTCACCTTTCTGATGATTTTGTTTGGCTAAAAGTATCTGTATTGGCAGATGCAGCGTTGCTATCTTCTCGTGCTTCTCCAGCTTGGTCTGGTTGGTGGATGGCCTCCTGATACCTTCAGCATGAGACGTCTGGCCTTCGCGTCGAACCAGTTCGGCACGGACTTGCTGCGAGGATTGTCAGCGGCGGAGCCCGACCAGCGCGATGTGGCCCTCTGTCCGTTCTGTGTGGCCTTGGGGCTGGGATCTGCATTGCTGGGAGCTCGGGGGCCCTCGGCCGCTGCCCTACGACAAGCTCTGTACCTCGGGGGCCTCCCCGGTATGCAGGTACACCGTGCCTTCCGCGACACCGTTACTCATCTTCAGATCTCTCTCGATGCCCTCCCGGCACATGCAGTATCTCGTCCGACACATCGTCCTGATGTGATTCTCTTCAACGGCGTGTATGTCCAACGTGATCATGCTGTACTTTATCCATATCAGATGTATCTGAGACGTTTCTATAATCTGACGGTGAGTCCGTTGGACTTTGCACGGAGTGGTGAAGAGAGCCGTCAGCATGTGAATGCTGCGGTGGAACGGAGAACGGCTGGTAGGCTGCGGGCGGTGCTGCCCACTCCTCCACCACCGGGCTCTGCTCTTGTCATCCTAGCGGCTCTACACCTCGAGGCCCGACCGGAGACAGGTGCCACGCGGTACGCCAGGGTCGACGGCTGCGAGGCCGTGGAACTGCCGCTGATGGAAGGCCGAATGGTCCTTCTGACTCTTCTGCCCACAGATCCTGAAGGCATTGCGCTACTGGAGGCTCGACTCAGCGCCCAGAGACTGACGGACATCCGTGCCATGCTGACCCCCCAGCCTAACCTCGATGTCAGGGTAAGTCCACCTCTCTTTCAACTGCGACTTAATCTCGACACCAGGGTAAGCCTTCACCTATACGTTCTGTCACAGCCTTTTACCATTATTCATACCTATCACCTACAAATACAGAATACTATACACTTGGAAATTAGAAAACTATTTAAATATAGGTGTATGATATACAAATCTAATTCAATGTAAATACAATAAAAAGTAATGGTAGATTAAACTGGTGAAATCGCTGGGAGGGTTCACATCTGATAGCATGGCCCTCTCGGGATATTTTAATTGATGAGTCGTGCTCTATAATTATTTTTCCCTAACTCTGGATTAAAAGGTCTGTGGAAACACATCTTAATCATAGACAAAATGGGTTTAGGTAATTTTCACAATTTTCATATTACAAAAGCTACATGCGTGCTCAATCCCTGATTGTCACAAGCGGCGATTCAATGGATGTCCATTGGCTACAGCCCCCGTCAGTTTCCTCTGGTTCGCTGTCACTGGACAGTCCTGTTGTTGGGAGAGCAGCGATTTGTTTCTTCCCACGCGCTTCCTCCCGCCTCTGTCCACAATGGAAAGTTGGGGTTTGTTCACCCCGGACGTCCGGGTGGGTGCCTTTGTCCGTTTTCACCGAGAGTTTCTCGGCCGGGCTTGTTACCTCATAATGGCTAGTACAGTAGCCTGGGGCGGTAATTGGGGATCTGGGCACAGTAGCCTGGATAACCTGGGGCCATTTGCTCATAGTCGACTCGGACGATATGATGATCTAGTAAACTAGGAAGGTTTAATAATCTAGTAGCCTAAGAAGGTTTAATGATCTAGTATATAGCCTCTATATATATAAGAAGTTATAATGATCTAGTGAACTAAGAAGGTATATGGTGGTTAAGTAGATTATTAAAGATTGACAAGGTGTGTGTGTATAATGTATGATCTCTAGTAAACTAGGAGGTATAACGATCTAGTAGCCTAAGAAGGTTCAATGATCTAGGAAACTAGGAAGGGGTATAATGATCCAGTAAACTATGCGCTATACGATGGCAATATTAAAAATCAATCAGCTCTTAAGATACAACTAGAAACGGGCTATTATTGATTGCCTAAATTACATATTGAAATCCGCTGTAGCATTGACACTTTCTTCCTGAAAGTATAGGATAAGTTATTTACTTTAGATGCTCATTAGGCACAGGGACACATACCAGATTTCACCGATATTGCATTCCTATATATGTTTAAACAGGTTTTTTCTTTGTGTCTCTATGCTTATCACTCTTGCATTCTATCGTTGTTGCCCCTACCAAGATTGTGAATTTTATCTATGTATTTAATCTCAATGAACTTGTATAATAATACAATAGGAAGATTAAAAAAATTCGTTATTGCATTGATTTTCAGACCATCATGGCTGCTAGTCATTTCTTCAATATAGATTTCTCAAGTTTCAGCTTGCAAATCTGGCTCACTACCATAAGTGAATTGATCAATAAAGGCATCCGATACTAGTGGAATGAACAAGCCATGATCCTGGGTATCAGTCGTGCTAGTGACAATAGGCATGTAAAGCCTCCGTTACACCACAGACTTCATCAAACACCATAATGCATAGAACAACAATAGAACTAACTCACAAACCCTCTAAGGAAAGATAAGGAGAATTTCTAATGTCGGTGATGCAGACTTTATTTGCATCTTACCCTCCAATTAAAGAGTTCCCTACATTGAAGTCCCATCTTGTCAGTATCCATCCGTAATAGTTTACAAAATCTCAGATTCCTTCAAAACTTGGAACTTTTCAAAGATTATGCAATTCCCTCCAGGTAAAATTTATAGTAATCCTATATATTCTACCAGATTTATTAGATTCTGCAGAAGCCAAAATTTGCCTTACGATTACCTATTAAATTGTTAATACCTTTGCAACCCAATATTTTCGAGTACTTCACCTAAAAGGGATCTAGTTAAGAATCTGAATTTTAAGAGCAACGCAAAATTTCACTAAGAATTTGTGGCCACTTCGGCTTCGAGAGAGATACAAACTGACTTTAAACAAGGCTTCAGAATATTCCAACATGCTCTTTATTGCTCTTTTCAACCTTCACTGAACTGCCTCGACAGTAGAAAAGCAATTTACCAACCCATGAACGCCACTTTTGTCATTACTACTTTACTTGGATTGCCCTAAGGTGTACCTCTGAGCCCCCTCTCTTTCAATGTCATGGCCAAAATATTTCTCCCCCTTCTCTACAGCCTAGTAACTGTAGTCCTGATTCCTGAGGCAAATACTTCTAATCTTATTAGCATGACTCGCTCTTTTTTTACTAAAAAAAGAGCAACAAATTCAATCAAGAGTTTATGATATGCAGATTTTCCATATAAACTGTATAATTATTTTTATTGGATATGTGCATTTTTAAAAATTTTCAATGTATTTAAAAGTTTGTAGCACATATCAGGTTGAAGATCTATCTCATTTTTTATCATTTTTAAAGTGCAACCTTTAAATTATAAGAGATTGGATTTTGCATGACTTACAAAAGTGTGGAATGATGCAACTCATGTGCATAAAAGCAGCCTAGTAAAAACATCGGTTTTGTAGACGACTTCACTTTGATGATATGATATCTTTTTCTTTTTCATACACTTTGGTTAGTATCCCGTAAAACCATATTCTCTCTGATATGATTCTTCCGCAGACTCCCAATACGAGATATCAATAATTTTGATAAGACACAATTGATAAATTTAGATCAGAAATTAGAAAAATAAGATAACAACACCTAATCCAAATCAATAAATTGTGCATGGAATTTTGGTAACAGCTTTGCTACTATCTTCAGACAAAAGGGCTGAATTTAAAAACAAGCTATATTTTCTCATTCAGTACTTTTGTCTGAAGATGGTAACGACGCTGTTACCAAAACGATACACAATATTTTGATTTGGAATTTGTTTTCTTACCTTATGATCAATCAATTCTTAAAATAATTATCTTTGTGGCATAACCCATATTTTTTGTTATATGAGGCTTATAAAATTTCAAATCATAAAAATAATTACCAAAGATAAAATACCTATAGACGGAAAATACACTCATGGATTCAGACAATAACTCTGAAAGATATTTGACACACATTGACCTTTATTGAATACATACGAGATAACCAAATGTGAAAAAAAATTGCCTCTGCGACATCAGACTTTCAACTTCTCTAAGTTTTGTCTATGAGTGATATCTTTTGTGAGAATATTATTTTAGTGGAAGAAATGTCCTCTTTTTTAAATACAAACTTTATAATAAATCAAGACCACATGCAGATAAAATCCAATCGCGAAATTCTCAACAAAGTTTCTTCTACAAATATCATCATAAAGTATAATAACACTGAAATTAGATATCAAAGGTAGTATTATAATGGTGAAATTTATCCAAAAAAAATAATGCTTCAGGAACTCAATTTATTAATATATATCTCTTGATATGAAAAAATGAAAGAAAAAAATAAAAGATAAAAAGGTCAGGTGTTTAAATCAAAAATAAAAATGGCATATCCTGACCAGGAGCACATGTGTTTTACAGAAGGCAGAGCGCCATCTGGTGGAACAGAAATCAACTAAACATTGATTTAATTGGGTTGGCCAGATATCAGGTAACAGGCTAAATCAATGTTTAGTTGATTTCTGTTCCACCAGATGGCGCTCTGCCCTCTGTAAAGCACATGTGCTCCTGATCAGGATATGCCATTTTATTTTTGATTTCTTTATATAAATGAGAAGATAAGCAAAATATGTAAATGAGTTGATAAGTTCTATGTAATAGGTTATGTAAATATATTTATTTCTCTGATAGTTGACGAGATAGTATACATACCCACCTAGAGTAATTATATATAGAAATACAGTAGAACCTCCCTGTAAAGTACACCTAATTGCAGAGCCAAAGTATCCTTTAGGAAAAGGTGTCCTCTTACCAGAGAGTTTCTAAATAGTAAAAATGGTAATTTTGCAAATGAAAACTGCCCTTTGTAGAGAGGTGTTCGCTGAAGGGAGGTTCTACTGTATCACAAAATAGTCTTATGTAAACCTTTTTAAAATTGTTAATTATAATATAATACTGTATGTGCAAAATAGTTACCTCTCTCTTTGAATAAATGCATAGTATTTATTAAAATAATATAGACTGGTGTTATAGCTTAATCATTGGTCTGAATCTTTGCGTTCTGTGAAGCGATCAAAAGATATTTTTATACAGTTTATTCCTTATTAATAGGAAGAGGTGACTTTTTTTTTGCACATGAATTGCATCATTCCACACTTTTGTAAGTTATGTAAAATCCAATCTCTTATAAGTTAAAGGCTGCACTTTAAAAATCACAAAAAAAAAGAGATATAGCTTCAACTTGATATGTTATAAACTTTTAAATACACTGAAAACAACAAAAAAAATTGTATATCTAATAAAAAAATTATACAGTTTATATTGAAAATTTACATATCATAAAAGCCTGATTAAAAATTCAGCTTTTTTTATTTTATAAAAAAAGAGTGAGTCATTCAAATATGATTAGAAGTATTTTCCCCAGGAATCAAGATTACATCAAAAAATAATACAAAGTCTTTATCACCATAAAAAAAACTGATAACTCTATTAATACTTTTTGATAATATTATTAGCCGCAAATATTTATTTTTTTATTTGTAAAAAATACAACACAACAAAAAGCCTTTAATAAGAACACTTGTCCCATACAGTATTATCCAAGATGGATAAACAGAAGTAAAATAACATGTTTTCTACAGAAAGTAAGGATTAAGATTAACTTTCTTCAATTTGGAATTTTAAAGAGAATACACTTTATAAATTCTAACAAACCAAAGAAATTCCAATCCAAGAATGCTAATAATCAAATTTGTCAGTTTTTAATTATTGATATTCACTGAGTTGGGCAATCAGCTAATCAAAATTTTCAATCGATTAAAAATACAATCAATCCTTTTTTTTAGTAGAATTATTACCAGATAGTTAAAAAAAGGGAGTATATACACTCTGATATGGTAAACTAAAAGTATCCAACTCAAAGGACTAACGGATTTTTTTTTATTATCACGTATACGCGGTACAGATCATGATAATCATGTTTGGTAGAAGTTTGCAGCTGCTAGACTGACGGATTTATTGTCAGAATGGAATATATTGATAGAAAAAATAACAAATTCTTGAGATAAAATAACGTCGAATTGATACAGTTGATCTAATTCCTTTTACAAACACCTCAAACTGAATGGTACATATAGCAGAGCTGTTATCATGCAGACCTTCGAAAAGACTTACTACATAGATAGCTATTGGAATGGTACATATAAGGAAATATATATTGGAATCAGGAAAAACATTCGTCTTTATATTGATTAATATCGTTTTAATTTTGGCCATAGTAACTACAGGTGACATGATTGGAGACGTAAAGGAGGAAGAAGTTATAAAAATCTATATATATTTTTGCTTATCCCTAGTACACGTGGTACAGGCCATGATAGTCATGGTGAGTAGAAGGCGACTACTTTTACCGTATGTGCACCACATGTTTACACATGTGAAAAGCAGTTCGACTTTGCACTTACAAATGTGTCAGAGTCCTGTTTGGTTACTTGCAATCGCTGGTGGGGTTAGACTTTTGCAAGAATCGGGGGCCATTGGAGCATTTTTTTTTTATCAGAAAAAAAGTGCCCAATGCGGGAATGGAACCCGGGTCGTAGCGGTCGTAAACCAACGGTTTAAACCATCCTTCCACCGACCCCCTAAAAAAAATCTATCATGAAGCGCCATACTGGAAAAAAAATTGCAAAGTTTTTACAAGTAGTAACATATGTATGTAACAACAACCCAGGCTCCTGAAACTTCTTCATAGATCGCCAACTACCAGAGCTGCCCTGCGGTTTAGAAATCTGTTTTGGTTGCCTCAGTGAACCAGCTCACCAAATGTCTCCAGGCTGTTCAACAGAACAGTGGTGTTGAAAGAAGACCAAATTTTAAAGGACATATTACAGTTCAAGAAAATAATCCCTTGTTTCGATAGAAAGATTAGGTTTTCGGGGATATATTTCTTTTAAAAACATTTTTATTTCATTCTAGTTCTTTTTTGACGATTTATTTTAGAATGTTTTCTCTTATTTTCGTGCCTGAAAGCTAGATACTTAGGAAATAAAAATGGTTTTAAAAAGAAAGCTATCCCCGGAAGCCTGATAATTTCCAACTTGACAAATTATAATGTTGAAATTTATATGCTTTCAATAAAAAATAATTTCAAAACAACAAAAATCTTAAACATGTTTCGAAAAACACTTAGCATAATAGCCTTTAAGTTCTTTTGATGTTTCATAAACAACATTCAACAAATGCATATTCAATTTTCTATTTCTTCTTAAAGTATTTTTTTTTTTTTTGGCAAATGTTCTTTTTTATTTACATATTTACCAGAATGAAAAGATCACATTTTAGAATTAGGAAAGAAGCATCTCTTTTTATAAGTGTTAAAGTCATTTGCTTCTATACCTGTCCGATTAAAAAAAATTTCAGAATATCAATTTATACCTAATTCTGTACTTACATGAGCTTACCAAAAATTAAAGGATTTAGAAGATTGTACAAAAATGTTGAAAGATAAAGGTACACACAGATATTTAAATGATAAAAGTTTAATGGTAATGAAAACATGCGTTAAATTTACATACTGGAATTACAGCATTCGAACTGAGATAGTTTGATCCTAAACTTCTTGCTCGGATCTTGTTTGAATTCCTAATGTTCGAATTCTTCTTTTTCATGTTTGTTTTTGGAGTCCTTGTTCAAATTTCCTTCTTGCTCGTCTTTTACTGATTCTTCATTTTCATCTGCTTTAGATTCTTTGTTTTCACATTCAAGCTCTTCTTGGTCGGGTTGCTGTTGTTCTTGATTGTAGGACTTTGGTTTCTTAACTTTCTCAACTCTAAGAGTCACACCCTTGATGATATGAAGACGCTCAAGATCTTCGATTTGTTCTTTGTTTTCAAAGACTACAAAGCCAAAATTACAGTCGCGATTGGTAATTTTATTTTTCGGAATAAAAATTCTAAGAACTGACCTGTTAAGATCATCTTGAAAATAACTGCGTATGTCTTTTCTATTTACGGGTCTTTTAATCCCCCTGATGAACAGACTTCTCATATAGTCTTCGTTGTAATTTTTGGAAGAGCTTTTAGGAACGCGTTTTAAGTTAGATGTTCTTTCTTTAGTCTTACGTTCGGGGTTGGAATGAGCAATCTCAATAGAAAGTGTTTTATCAGACAGGACAATTGGATCTTCAATACTTAATAGGGTGTCCATATCTTCTTTAGAGGCAAAGGTCACAAATCCATAGCTCTTGGAATTACCTGAACGTACATTATGGATGAGACGGGTGTTAATAATTTCTCCATATTGGCTGAAGAATTCTGTAAGCTCATCTTGGCTTATTGAAAAAGGAATATTTTTGACATAAATCTGATTGGACATTATTGATTAGTGTACAAAACCGATTGAACAAATTGATAAATAAGAAATTTTATTTGTTATTTTTTTAATGATTTGATAAATCTATAAAATAATAAAAATGAGTACTATTCCTTTTATGTATTATGATGATATTATTTTGTGAATAATATATTTAGAAATAAATTGTAATATCACTCTCCAAGAGACTTTTAAGGTAAGATAACACAATTTAATATTATAGTCTCTAGTAAGATTAAAGAAAACTTATGTGAGAAGATTTTGAACTTTAATACAACTTTATATTCTATATAAGATTTTTAATTTATATAGGCATTTTTAACCCTATTAAAAAGCTTTAGAAATAAATAAAATGAGGTATTGAATTATATATCTCTCCATTTTTTGCTGCGGTCATTTTGTTCACATTTCTATCTGACTTGTGAAATCTCTACTTCCCCCACTAACATGGTCCTTAAATCTCTCCATAGCTGAGGTCATTCTGATCATATTTCTATTTAAAATCTTTAACCTTAGGCACAATATGGTATTGAAATATGTATTATTTGATTAAATAGGTTGATTTTTGTAGCCGATTCAGCCGAGCTCAAATTCTTAATTTTTATGATTTCAAAAAACATTCTAAATATAATTCTAGACGGCTATTTTTTTTTTCAATTTTGGAAAACATATATACACCTATCCTCCGATTTACACGGTAGATACGTTCCTGAGAAAAACGTGTAAATCGGGGGATAGATGTACACAGAAATAAAAATAAAATGCATTGACAGGTTAAAATATGTAGTCAGCACATAAGCTCGGGATTCCTCCTGAGATGTGTACACAGCGCATGTGTTCAATCACAGTAGCATTTAGTATAGTGCGATAAAAACAAAAAAAAAAATCGGAAAACCGTGTAAAAGCGATAACGTGTAAAACAAGTACCGTGTAAATCGGGGGATAGGTGTATATAATATACAGTTAAACCTGTCTATAGCGCCCCCTCTAAATAGCGTCTTCCTCTATATAGCGCCCGATTTTAAATACGTAGTACGATGCGATTTACAATAAAAGTGACCTGTCTATAGCACCCCCTCTCTATAGCACCCTATTTTGGTGAATCCCAAGAGGGGGCACTATAGACAGGTTAAACTATATATATATAGTTAACATTCAAATATATATATATATATATATATAAATGAATGTATGTGTGTGTGTGTCCTTTATGCCTGACCAAACCACTCATTGGAACGCCATGAAACTTTGGGAAGTTATTTAGTATAGTACTGGGAAGGTTTCTAGCAAATAAAATTTTTGGAATACCTTTTCGCCTAAAATTCTATATATTCATAGAAACATTTTTTCAACTAATAATAATACACCTATCCCCCGATTTACACGGTAGATACGTTCCTGAGAAAAACGTGTAAATCGGGGGATAGGTGTACACAGAAATAAAAATAAAATGCATTGACAGGTTGAAATATGTAGTCAGCACATAAGCTCGGGATTCCTCGTGAGATGTGTACACAGCGCATGTGTTCAATCACAGTAGCATTTAGTATAGTGCGTTAAAAAAAAAAACTTATTTGGAAAACCGTGTAAAAGCGAAAACGTGTAAAACAAGTACCGTGTAAATAGGGGGATAGGTGTACTCTATATTCTCAACTATATAAATTAGCCCGATAAAGGGTTTCCAGAATCAAAATATATTTATGTTAATAAATATATTTAAGATTTTGATGATTGAAACTTTGTCATAACATAAGAGTTAGGTTTGAGAGGAGTCGTTATCCATTGTACACGCCAGCGACTACAAAAAAGGTGACCGTTCTACTTGCCATTTATTATGATAAATACTTTTAAATCTAATTTTAGCCTCTGTGATTCTCTCACATATCATTGCAATGACGAACTGACCTAATAAATGTGTCAAAATAATATATGTAGGAGTCATGTAAAAATTATTGTTTTGTATTTCTATTTTATGTATATTTTATTTGTTTTTTGCAAATTTATATTTGTTTGTTGCAAATATGCAAAAATTTTATTATCTAATTTATTTATTATTTTTCTATTTTATTGGATTCATTCTTTTTTTTTTTTTTTCTTGTCTGAATATATTAACAATAACATGGTGTATAACCTTAGTGATAACAATAAAACAAAACTTTATTTTGCAAAAAAATGTTTATGTGGATTATTGTTAATTAACCACCACATCTATATGAAAAAAAAAAAAAAAACTACCATCTCAGTACCACTCATTCAAAAAACAGCCCAGCCATTAGAATAAAAGGACCAATTGACTATAAAAGAAAACATATATATGAAAACAAAAAAAGAATTACAATTATATATATATATATATATATACAAGTAGGACCTCCCTGTAAAGGAAACCTAATTTCAGAGCCAAAGTGTCCTTTAGGGAAAGGTGTCCTCTTACCGGAAAGTTGCTAAATTGTAAAAATGGAAGAGAAGTGTCCGTTAAAGGGAGGTTATACTGTACTTACAATCAATCCGCAATTAACCATAAAATTTTCTAATAAAAAAGTGAAAATAATAGGTAGAGACAAGTATTATTGAAGAAATAGTCAAGAATACAACATATACCATGGTATATGTTTACATGTATACATGGTATATGTCATAATTTGCCTAATGCCCAATATGTATAATTTATTTTCGCCATTAGAATGTTAAAATGTAAATACAAATTAATACATCTATAAATCTGTACAAAATAAACGTGGGAGCCAGCGCGCGTGGGCGAATAAGCATTTTAAAATATAGTTATGTATATACTAAGTAATTACTTAGTAATTCGAAACTCCCTAATTAAAAGTTTTCAGCGATTCTAAATTTTCAAGAGTTTACACACACCTCACTGGACTAGAAGACAATTAAAAATACTTCTTTAATTTGAATTTTTAAATCAAATTATACTTTATAATTTTTTTTTTAATTTTAATGACAAATGACATAGAGGTATATAAATATGATTCTTAGTATCTAGTATTCAAATCTTTGAAACATCTACAGGGTGATCCAAAAGTCCCGCACAACTTTAAAAATTAATAACTCCGCGAATATTTGCGCTAGAGCAATGCGGTAAACACCATTGTGTTCAGGATGCAATGGGATTTTTTATGGCAAATAATGAAAAATTCGAAATTGATTTTAGTTACAATTTTATTCGCCAGATGGCGCACTACCAGAATCAGAGATTCAGCGGCCAAATTGTTTGATAAATTGAAAAATATAACTGATCGACACGTATTTTTCCTTTTTGAATACCAGGAAAGAACCCTAATAACATCAAATAACAAATTAATAAAACACCACTTCGCCAAAAGTATGAAGAATTGGTTAACAATTTTTAAATACAATCAGAGGTATGTAAAATAGGTAATTGCAAATTCAAACATGTAGCAAAAAAAAATGATATTTTAGATACGGCTTGTGTTTCCGAAGATAATAAATTTCTAATATTTTTTTAAATTCAACTCTCTCTCTCAGTATCGATTATATTCATTTTAATTCATTTGAAAAATATGTATCTATCTCTGATAATTTATTTTACTCTGTAATGCCGTTGTTGTTGTCGTGTCCAATAAAGAGCCTCAGATGTATCCATGCATCTCCATCACAGCAGCAGCAATGTCCACTATCTTGGGTGTGTAAAGCTGCTGCTCTGGGTCTATGTCAAATTTCGGCAAGTCTGCGGCCATTGCTGGCTATGAGAATATGTGGGTAGGTGTAAGTTCCACACCAGGACAATTGTTGCATGCCCTATAGGTTATTGTGCCACCTGGGTGTATTGTCATTCCTTTATAGTGTTTTGTTCTAAGTCTTGATATAGTTTTTGTCATTTTTCTCTCAGAGTTTATTTCGCATTTTGATAATTTCTTATTTATTGTTTAATTATCTTGTATTTTGACAAAGAATCAGCGTCAAATAATGACATTTGTTCTTTCCTTTGGCTCAACTTTCTGGCTTCCTTTGCCAATTCAGATTCCATTTCATTACCCCCGATCCCAGCATGGGCAGGGATCCATTGTAGAATGCAGTTATTCTCCAATGGTTCCAGTTGGGTAAGTAACGAGTGTATTTTCCGTGTGATTTTAGTATTGCCCTTCTGAATTGCTTCTAGAGCGAATATGGAGTCGCTGTATATTAAATTTCCTTCTGCTTGATGCAGGGATGGTTGGTTAAGGCATACATCAAGGGCTTTCCAGATAGCCGTCAGTTCACAAGTGAAGTTTGACGAAATCTGTCCTGCTCCTTCTTTGATTTTGATGTGCATTCCATCTTGCAGTATTATGTTAATTCCGGCCCCTCCATAACTCAGGGTAAGGTCTGAAGATCCATCTGTATATTCTGTTAAAGGGGTGGCCTAGCATTTTTAATCAATAATTTGTACTATGAGGACATAGCCGTTAATATTTCAAACACATTAGACCTCGAAGCCCAAGATATCAAAGTCTACCTCAATCAAAACAAAGCCATCAACATATACAATATGTATCACCCTCCAAACAATACACTTATTGACGATGGAACAATGGCTCAATTTCTTACAGACAACTCTTATTGTAGGTGACCTTAATGCCAAACATCAACTATGGGGATGTTCCACGCCAAACCCAAGAGGCAAAATACTTTCAAACATATTTGACGACAATGCCATCATGTGCTAAAATGATGGAAATCCTACCCATCATTCATACAGCTATAATACTGCACAAGCCCTTGATATAAGTTTTTACTATCCTGACATTTTCCACAAATGCAAATAGCAAATATTAAAAAGTATTGTAAGTGATCATTTGCCTAATTTGATAGAAATTAACACCAAGACCAAACCCAGCTCAATTAAGAAAATATCTGGAACTTCAAAAAGGCTAATTGGATATCTTTCGAAAACACCATTATTAAAGCAGCCACAGTTTCAATACCAAGAGGTAATATTAAGAAATGGATTCCAAATTATACACACCAGGCAAAAAATATTCAAACACTTATAACTAAAGGAAATGAACTACAAAAAAAGAGCACCCAAAACCAAACAAATTGTAGAACTGAACTGAACATTGTGAATGCAAAAATAAAAAGATTATACGTAAATGTGAAAAGGGAAAAATGGAAACAAACTTGTGAAAACCTGAACCCAAGAAACCCAAATACAAAACTTTGGAATTTGGCAAAACAAATTGACAGATCCCAGTCACAAACCGAAAAAACTAATATGATTAAGAATACAGATGGTACACCAGCAACTAATGACAAAATTGCTGCCAATCTTTCAGGTAATTCATATCAAATAAGTATTAAAATCAAGGTTGAAACAAAGGCCCGAAGAATTATTCATGACTGTAAAAATGTCACCAGCACTCATAATATTTTCCATGAAAAAAATCAATATGAAAGAGCTAGCTTATGCATTAGAAAACACTGACCTAAACAAGACTCCTGGGCCAGATGGAATCCATGGCCGAATGATATCAAACTTGGTAAAAATTGGCAAACAAAGACTTCTTAATATTTTCAATAACTCCTGGAAAACTGGAAAATTGCCTCAAGACTGTAAAATGCCACAATAATTCCCATTTAAAAACTTGACAAATCTGCTGATGACCCAAAAAACTACCGACCTATCTCCCTCACAAGTATTTGCTGAAAATTAATGAAAAAAATTATACTCAGACGACTCACCTACCACCCCAACACAAGAAATCTCTTACCAGAAGAATAATATGGATTTAGGAAAGGACATGGGACAATAGACCAACTCTTATTTTTCACACAAAAGGTAAAAGATGCACAAAACAGAAAAACAACTAACCACACAATAGCTGCTTTTTTAGACCTTACACAAGCTTTTGATAAGTTATGGAAAAACAAGTTATTTACAAAATTATACAAACATTTCAAAATTGATGGAAAAGCTATCACTTGGATAAATGATTCCCTTAAAATAGATACATCAGGGTCAAATATAATGGCACTCTATCTAAAACCTTCAAATTGTATCAAGGATTACCACAAGGATCAGTCCTTAGCCCAAATCTCTTCACCCTATTTATTGCAGGCATAGAAGAAAAATTTTCACATAAAACCAATATTGGACTTTTCGCTGATGACATTATTCTATGGAGCAGCAACACTAACTGGAAAAAAAGCTGAAAGAGATTTGAACAAGACTATTCTCCACCTAGAAAAATTTGCAAATAAACATAAATTAGAATTCAACCCCCAAAAATTAAAACCTGACTTTTTACAACCGATAAGAAACTATACAAAATAAGACTAAATATTATTCTGAAAGAACAACAATTGCAATATAATAAACATCCTAAATATCTCGGCTACACCCTGGATCCAGACATTTAACTCCAGTAAACATATTGAAGGAGTTGTTAGAAAAGGAAGAGACCGACTAAAAATCTTGAAATGTATTTCAGGAAGAGTGGGGAGCTGCAGCAACAACACTAAAATTAACTTACACATCTCTAATGAGACCTATCTTGGAATATGGATATCAAATCATGGTACAGCATCTGAAACAAATCTAAAATCACCGGAAAGGATACAACTAAATGCAGCTAGAATTATTACAGGTCTTCGAAATACCTGCCCTAATAATATTGTACTTTACGAGGCAGACATTATGCCCTTAAGGATAGAAGAAGCTACAATCTGCCAAAATATATAAACAAAATCAAGAGTTATGAAAACAAACACAGAACTTTCAATTACATACTTAATTGGGAATCCAATATAAGACTCAAAAAAGAAGGCCCTCTCCACCTGGCCAAAAGAAATGGATTTTTAGAATATAAAGTGGAAAAATATTATTTAGCAGAAAAAATATCTCCATGCGAATCACTAACAAAATGTTATTTTTAATGCCACTTTAAATGAACCCACCAACAAACAATACCAAAATCCAGAATACTTAAAACAATTATCAATAGAAATAATTAATAAAATTCCTAAAAATGTAATAACTATCTATACCGATGGTAGCAGAGACGAGTTGGGACACACTGACAGTGACTCTCTCATTAAAACCACAAATAGCAATGAGAAAATAAACAGAAGAAACCCAGATTTTTGCTCAGTCTTCAGATCCGAACTTATAGCCATCTATGAAGCCTTAAAATCCATCAGAAACACTAAACATCACGATATATGGATTCTTACTGATAGTAGAAGTGCCATACAACACTTTAGTCACACAAGGGAACTTAGAGACAAAGTAAGCAGGAACATAATTGGTTATCTCCAAAAACTCTCAATACCTCAAAAATTCACCTTCAATGGATACCCTTACATGTAAGCATTGGAGGCAATGAAGCTGCTGATGAGCTAGCGAAAAAATACACAAAATAACCCTTACTACAGAAAAATAAACTTACTTTTAAAGAAATAGAAACAGTAGCCAAAACAAAAATAAACAAGACCTGGAGGATCCCACCTAAGCACAGTTGGTACACCCTAGAAGCAGATGGCCACCCATACCTTTCGGTCCACAAGCCGGCATCCGAAGCATGCCCTTCGCTGCTATTCTGTTCAACTCATAAGCCAAGTAACGGTATCCAAGCTAGAGCTTGGACATTGTACCTGGAAACACCACCTCCCAGACAACGTGTCTGGAAGGATTTCTATACCGTTGGCCTTTAAACACAGCAAAAGAGGAAACTATTTACTGTGTCCAGCAGGGACCGCGGGGAGGCAGCCCCCGGTCGACTCTTTTCACTCACAGTTGAGGAAAAGCTCAGATACCACGTCGTGGGCTTTCTCAAGAAGCTTGCTGTGGTTTCTCAGCAGCTTACTCTCGATCGCGCCCCTCGCCCTCCTTCTCTCTTCCTGCACACCCACTACCCTTGGATAATCCAAGACGTAGTGGCGTGCATCCACATCCCTTTCTTCATAGACTCAATAAGGGTTTCTCTTAATTTTAAATCTGTGGAGACTTGGGGAAGAGCCCATGTCCCGAACTACCCTAATGAATTTGTGGGACATTACCTTACAGAGGTACTTGGGTGTTGTTACCCAATTGAATACCTCTCTCCCTTCACACTTTTCCTCCATCTGTCCAACAATAAGTCCTGGACGTGCCCCCTGATCCTCCTATAAACTTCTTTCTTGGTCACTGGGGTCCTCAGTGATCTACCTCTAAAGCATCCTGCCTTAGCGAGCCTGTCTGCGAACTCATTACCTTCGATGAGGCTGTCCCCTAACCCTCCGGAGCCCGCGTTATCATCTCCAGCTCCTGGATTATTTGATGCGCGAGTTGCCCTTTCACCAGATTGATAGCGACGAGGGCCGACATACAATCTGAATAGAGGCGGTCCGGGCTGAAGTTCTTCTCGGCACACACTCTGAGGGCTACCCTGATCGCAACCAGCTCGGCTGAAAAGACCAATTCGTCCACTCTGAGTGTTAAGCTTTCTTGGAAGATCAGCTCTCCATTAGTGAAAATCACTACTCCAGCTCCAGTATTGGCTCCAGACTTACTACCATCAGTGAAAACCTCCGTGTCAATCCCTGTCGGCCCTCCAGGACTCCAATTCCACTTTGGCAACCACTGCGGAGGCTTCCTTTGGTCCCTCTTCCATTCCAGGGCACCCGCTTCAAGTCCCAGGGCATCTTCCCTGTTCTCCCAGATCTTCTGTCTGATGGTCTCCTCCTCTAGTTTCAATCCCAGGGGAATAAGCCCAGCGAGGACCAAAAAGGCTTCACTGCTGGTAGTGCGATATCCCCCTGTGATTCTGAGTGCCGCTGTCCTCTGCACGCTCTCTAGAGTTTTTGCCACCTTCTGATCCCTGTTATAGCAGGATTGGCTCGACACAGGAGAGGCAGAGGTTCCTAAAAATAGTACCCTCCTTCTCCCCCCCCCCCCTATTGAGAGCCAACCAGGACAGGCCTGCACAACGCCTCCCTGCCTCTCGTCACCATCTCCTCCGCCTGGTATTGCCAACCCATCTTGTCATCAATGACCACCCCCAGGATGGTCATCCTATTGACCAACGCTACCCTCTGTCCTTTCATCCGGATAGCCGGCTTGTGCTCCCATTTGATCCCTTTCCTTTTAGTTCTTATGTCCTTAGGCTTAAAGCTGAGGGCTTTAGTTTTGGAGACATTGAACTTAAGGCCAGAGTCATGGGCCCAGTTCGAGAGGATTTGGAGAGAAGCTTCAACACACTTATCAGCCTTCGCTCTCGAAACAGCCTCAATGATGAGGAACTGGTCGTCAGCATAGAGAACCAGCCAGGCTCCCTCAGATAGCTCCTCCTGGAAAACAGTGTTTACCAGGATATTCCACATAATAGGTCCGCAGCAAGAGCCCTGGGGGCAACCCCTAGCACAGTTTCTTTCCAACTTCCGCCCACCAAAACTGAGGCTAATCCGTCTATCTCTCAGGAAGTCACAAACCAAGCTGCACAAATTATCAGGACAACCCATGTCCATCAAATTTCATCAGCTTGTTCCAGCTCATGGAGTTGAACGCGCCATCAATGTCCAGGGCCACGAGAAGAACCCAAGCACCCTTATTTAAGCCCATCTCAACCCCCTCTAACACCTCGTTCAGAGCCGTGGTTGTGGAGTTCCCTTCCCTAAAACCACGTTGGAAAGAGGAAAGGAGCTCATTACTCTCTAGCCAGTGCTTCAGTCGCTGAGCTAGTAGGCTATCCAGGACCATACCTAGACACACTAGTAAAGAAAGCGGACGATAATCATTAGGAGAATTACCCTTTCTACCAAACTTTTAGAGAAGCACTACTCGGGCAACCTTCCATGCCTCAGGAAAAGTACCAGTGTCCAGGCACCTATTGAAAAACCTGGCAAGAAGTGATGGGTGCATTCTTAACAGGGCTTTCACGACCGTGTTATCAATCCCTTCGGGACCAGGAGATTTCCTTTTCCCGAACTTGAAAGCCGTCAGTTTCACCTCATTCTCAGAAAAGGGCGGATCCACCAAACCACAAGTGGTCAGAGAGATCTCGTCCTCTGGTTCCTCGTTTCCGAAGTGCCGATCCAAGTTGTTTTTATTTTATCTTCTGCTTTCGAGCGAGTAGGTCTAGAACACATTCTCTCTGAATTTTCTCATTGTTGGTGGATGAAACAGCACCAGTGATTATTTTGGCCGCTTTTGCTTGAACACTGTCTAGTCTTACTTTTAGTGATGAGCTTGAGGGAGCCCAGACCGGTGTTGCATATTCCATTATCGGCCTTATTGAGGTGATATATGTTGTTCTGAGAATTCTGGGTTTTTTTCCCCAATTTGTTCCACATAGCCATCTCAGAATGTTTAGTTTTCTGGTAGCTCTATTTGAGGTGCTAATTATGTGTTTTGAAAATTCCAATTCCTCATCAATGACAGTTAAAATAATTTTATTGACATCTTGTCAATACATACAAAGTGCACAGTCTGCACTATTTTAAAAAAAGATAATATGCATTATATACATGTGATATCTTGGGACCTCTGGGACCAGTGATACCTGATGCTAGAAGAACCTCGATGTCAACTCTACCGTGCAGTTGTGGTGGAAGGCGACACAGCTGGGCCAAAGGTGAAATAAGCAAATAGAGATTCCACTTAGAAGCGTCTGAACGCCAAGAAGGAATGGGACGGGGAAATTTCTGGCAGGAAAGGGTTTACCTTTTATCGGAGCGTCCGGTGGACAGGGACTGGAACGAAGACTAACTAAGGACTGACTAACTGAGGATCGGGGCCTCCTTTTATAGCTGAGCTGGGTCCCGAACAGGTCACTGCTCTTTTCTGACGTAAACAGGGGGGGAAGTTTTATTATCCAGGAGGGCCACGACCTTGTAAAAGTTGGGCTGGGTTTGCTAGGTCTTCTCTCCTATTTTCACCTAAGCCTGATTAGTTTTAACTTTAATTTTTTCCTGTTAGTCTCCATTCCTTCTATCTGTACAGTTGCTATACTTTATTAGATTCTTACGCGGTACAGATTGATGTTAGTTGAGGCTTTCTATTTGCAGTAAATAAGAAGTTATATACAATTACGTGGTGGAACATGTGGTAGTGGATATCTGGACTATTTACAACAATTCCATGGTCTTAAATCATCACATACACTATGCACAATGAATATGGCGCCTCTGCCAGCGCTGCAGAGTTTGGTGGAGAATCGCCAGTGGGTCTCCAGCGACACCACGCATTTTGCGATCTACGATGAATACCTAGATCGCGTACTTCGTCGCGTACATCTCGGTGATGGCCTGGTCGTCGAGACCAACTGGAAAGATCCAGGACTGCAGTATCACACGTTCTTCCTTCCTTGGAAAATTCTCCATTGACCCAAACCTTTAACCTTCTTCACCTTAAGAAGTCTGCAATCCAGGTTAAGGTTTCTCCTCTTACTCCGATGTTGTGCAGCTTTTCAAGTAATTTCTCCCTCCACACTCGATCAAAAGCTGAGGTCATATCAAGGAATATAGCCGTGGTCTTCTTTGGCGGTTTTTCCTGGAAAGAATCTATTATTGATTGACAGAAGTAGAACAGTTGATCAGTCGTACAGCGCTGGGATCTATAGGCAGTTTGGCAGAAGTTTATTTTATTATTGTTAGTGAGCCAGACTATGAGCCTAGAGTGGATAATTCGTTCTGTTATTTCACAAAGTATGCTGGTGAGAGCAATTGGCCGATAGTTCTTGGATTCCTTGGCATCTTTGTTTGGTTTCAGTATTGGCACAGTAATTGATATCTTCCAATTCTTTGGTAGTTCACCAGTTTACCATGAAATGTTCAGTATTCGTAGGAGTTGTTTATTAGCTTTGTCTTCAAAGTGTTTAATCATTTGACCAAAGATTAGATTATCTCTTGGTGACCTCTTAGATTTTTTTATTGATGAGTTTAGCTCATTCAGTGTGAAGTCTCTCGAGAAAATATCTTGTTGATGGAAGTTTCTTGCTTGTTTAACTAACTGGTTTATATTATTTTTAGATTGTCTTCAATCGTATATTTGAGTATGGAAGTGCTTGAAAGATATTCAGCAATTATGTTAGTCATCTGTTTGTTCTCGTTCTCTCTGTTCTATTCATATCGGTTAGAGTATTGGAGGATTGGTGTTGGTTTTGATTCTTTTCTAACACTCTAATCATTTTCCAGTGTTGGCTGTCCTTTCTTGGATCCATTTTTTCGCAGAACTCTGCCATTTTCTCTTGTTTGCATATCCAAATTTCTTGTTCTATTTTGTGACTAATTTCAATGTGTTACTTTCTCTTTTCTTCTGTTTTATTTTTTTAAAGAAGTTCATTGATATTGTCTCTCTCTGCAATCATTGCCTTGATGTTGTGGTCCTTCCAGTAAGGTATCCACAGGTCTAACGTCTCCTTCTAGGTATCGATGCTTTTGCAGCTTTTGATATATTCGAAGAGAAGTTTTCCAAGTTTTTGTCAAGCGTTCTGTAATTCAATTTTTCTTTGCACAGTTCTTCAGGCTTTTCTGTGATTTTTTTTTTCAAGTCGGCTTTCCTAAAGTTCCATGTTCTTTTATTCTGTTGGACATTCTCAATTTTGAAGTTTAGGGTTGTTAAAATTGGTCTGTGGTCACTGATTGCACCTCTCAGGATTTTCCATTGTGTTGTGGGTGCGATGTTGAAATTTATCGCTGTGATGTCTATTGCGGATTCTGTGCCTGTCGACTTGGATAGATAGGTGTTCTCTCCCTTATTTAATGGTGTAAGGTCGAGGTCGGTGACCTTTGTTATCCTGGACAGATGATCCCCAAGTTGAACTTTTGGCGTTAAAATCGCCGAGTATGATTGTGATATCCGAAGAGGCTTCACGAGCTGAAAGTTGGCGATTTTGAGATGCGTCAAGAATTCGCTTCATGGGTTTTCCGGAAAATTGATATTGATGAAAACTGGCTGTCGAATGTTCTGTGGACAGATGATGCTCACTTTTCTCTAAACGGAGAATCTAACATTCAAAACAGCCGCTTTTGGGCAACAGAAAACCCTAGAATTTTTACAGAAATGCCACTTTATCAGCCTAGAGTTACAGTTTTGTGTGGGTTCACTTCTTCTTTTATAATTGGGCCATTTTTCTTTGAAAAATCAATGGAAGAACTTTTAAAACCGTTTTTGTAACTGATGAACGTTATGTTCATATGGGGTATTCCCATATTGCAGGGAAAAATGCACTAAGCGAAATAACATTCATGAAAGTTGGAGGACCTCCTCATATCTCCCGCGGTGCCAAACAATTGCTGAAGAATACGTTCGTTGAAAATCGTGTGATAAGTCGCCACTTTATATAGCAGTGGCCTCCAAGATCACCAGACTTGACGCCTTGCGATTTTTGTTTATGGGGGTACATTAAATCGTGTGCTTATCGATGCTGGCATACCACATTGGCCATGTTAAAGGCTTCTATCAGATGGCACGTTTTATTAATATCAACAGATATTTTTCTTAATGCTGTCCATTCTGTCATTTGTCGTCTGCAGGCGGTGATTGAGAATGAAGGGTGCCACATTGAGCAAGGATTGTGACCTAATACAAGAGAGAATGGGATAAGGGGGGTAATTGGGATATGGGATAATAAATGCTGTCCTCACATCTTGACTCTTTTTTTTTTGTGAACAGTAATATTTTGTTTGTATTTGCTCACATATTATTTCGTGCAAACCAGAGTGTTATAACTTCTCGAATAACACTGGTGCACACAATTTTTTCCCTTATGTTTAGTTTTTCGCTTTTCGCTCATTAGAAGAAATAGCATAAGGAATATTTTCTGTACACCAATAACTTTAGAAATTTTGTGCAAAAAAATAATACAAAATGATTTTACTACCACGTTTTTCAACGCAAAAGGTCGATTTGAAAACTATTTTTATTTGAGGGGACACATTTTTTAAAATTGGGTACAGTATGAGAGAGAGTTGAATTAAAAATATTAGAAATTTATTATCTTCGGAAACACAAACCGTATCTAAAATATCAATTTTTTTTTTTGCTACATGTTTAAATTTGCATTTACCTATTTTACATATCTTTGATTGTATTTAAAAATTGTTAACCAATTCTTCATACTTTTCGCGAAGTGGTGTTTTATTAATTTGTTATTTGATGTTATTAGGGTTCTTTCCTGGTATTCAAAAAGGAAAAATACGTGTCGATCAGTTATATTTTTCAATTTATCAAACAATTTGGCCGCTGAATCTCTGATTTTGGTAGTGCGCCATCTGGCGAATAAAATTGTAACTAAAATCAATTTCGAATTTTTCATTATTTGCCATAAAAAATCCCATTGCATCCTGAACACAATGGTGTTTACCGCATTGCTCTAGCGCAAATATTCGCGGAGTTATTAATTTTTAAAGTTGTGCGGGACTTTTGGATCACCCTGTACTTCTGAAATGCCCAATTTTTCGGGATTATAGGGAAAGAAAATTTGGTGGCATCAGACAGCTACATGAATTCGTAGATGAGAAAAGAACATATACAAATTTTAATCAATTTTGTAGATATATATACAACTATCTTTTTAACTAGAAAAAGAGGGAAGAAATTTTGAGAGAATTGCTTTTGTATGTTTGTCTTTTTTTCTCCTTTCTCCTTGTATATAGCCAATTTGATATGATGTTAGAAATGTATTGACGCAAATATCCCTGAGTTTGGGAAATCGCGTTATAGGATTTTAATAAAGTTATATAACTTTAATAAGGTGGAACTTTATAAGTTTTAAAATTGGCAATCGTTTTTGAACTGTTCATGGAGCGGCCATTTCTCTAGTAATCTATACATTTTGTCTTAGCCAAAAGGCCAAAAAGGCGATTTGATTCAATGTCATTTGTCACATTACAATAAAAAAAAAGTATAATTTGAATTCAAAATTCAAATTAAAGAAGCTATTTTTAATTGTCTTCTAGTCCAGTGAGATGTGTGTGAACTCTTGAAAATTTAGAATCGCTGAAAATTTTCAATTAGGGAGAGTATTGAATTACTAAGAACTTAGTATATACATAACTTTGTATTGTCGCAGTGTAATGGTCGCAGTGGTACAGCCTACTCCACGCTGACGTGCGCCTACAGCGCGAAACACGTTCGTGGATGGCGTTTCTTGATTTATCAAGAAATTGGGTTGGCCAAATATCAGGGAACAGGCTAAATCAATGTTTAGTTGATTTATGTTCCACCAGATGGCGCTCTGCCTTCTGAAAAGCACATGTGCTCTTTATCAGGATATGCCTACTTTGTTTTTAATAACTTTGTATGTGTTTTTGTTGTATGTATTTGTATATGTATAATATTCAATTACATATTGAATATGCGTTAAATGATTATAAAGAGCGTAAATAAAATACATAAAATCAAACATATAAAATACGACTACATTGAATATTTTCTGAAAGTGAGTTTTGAAAACATATGGTGAGAAATATGTTTACACAAAATTTATAAAAACATTCTAAAAGAGAATATTATCCATATTCCATTTAAAGCTATCTATATTACAGTAATGCATTAATTTATTTGCTATTTTTAACACATTGAGATATGCTCATATAATATCAGCGTCTTTATGCAAATAAACATTGTTGTTTAACCTTGGCTGGAGGCAGTTTTCTACTTCTAAGTACCAACCATCCGCCACCTTCTGAGGACTGTAGTTGATTTGAGGGAAGGTCTGATTGCTAGCGATCACTCGTTGACTCCCAAAAGGAGATCTACTCTATAAAAAAGAATCCCATACACGGGCGTACTTCACAAACACACTTTATTTAACAAAACTATCTATTTATAACATACTTTGGCAAGTGGTAAAATGTATTAAAAATAAAAACAGAATAAAAATGATTTTACACAAAAGAAATTATGCAAAAAAGGTAGAATTCAACTATCAATCTGAACAATTATTTTTATATGTTTTGTTCGCTAAAGGTTTTGTTGCTGTTGCATTTTGCCATCGTAGTAAGAACCATAGAAAGTTATTTTTTTAATATTGCACTCAATAGTTTCCTTTATTTTATATAGATGGCGTGCTAATACATTACGCTATTAAATATATAAAAATTTGGTCTTCTAAGCCAGCATATTCCTTATATTAAAAGTACAGTTAAACCTGTCTATAGCGCCCCCTTCTAAATAGCACTCGATTTTAAATACGTAGTACGATGCGATTTACATTAAAAGTGACCTGTCTATAGCAAACCCTCTCTATAGCACCCTATTTTAGTGAGTCCCGAAAGGGGGCGCTATAGACAGGTTTAACTGTATTTGCATAATAGACATTTTCTCTATGCTTTGCTATTTAAATAAGATTAAATTCAGGTAAAATCTAGAAAACTCTATTAAATTTATACCTTTTTTATCTAGGTATGTCAATATTTAAAACCTAGAAAACGTTCACAACTCTAAAGAATAAATTAATAACTGAGTGTAACACGGATTTCTAGAGCCACGTACAGAATTCGCCAACTCTTCGGGAAAGAGAATGAACTTTGTATTCACAATGATTATTAAAAAAGGTTAATATCATTGAAGATATTTTTATGGATATGTGACGACCACACTTTGCCTCAGCGAGCGCGAACTGGGACAAAGCTCCATTACACATACGGGCAGTAGTGTGGCGGCCTCACTACGCCTCGGCAACCGAGGGAGAACACCTCACTACGCATGCGCGGGTGGCATCCGGGGGACTCTTGGCCACGCGCGTGGTTCGAACAACAAGGCTTTCTTACAGCGGCCGTTACTTCTTTCTTCTCTATATATTTCGGGGCTTTAAATAAATTAATTTATTTTATAGAAATAATTATAATTTTATCAGCGGCCTTTCCACAAGCCACACCAACACGCACTCAACCATCCCACAAAATTATAAGATTATCGATCACATTATTTACGAAAGATTAATTTTCTGGTATTTGAAATCCAGCATTCAAGTTCGATATAGATTCAAAGACACCAAGAAATTCTTCACTTTCTTTCCCATAAACTGCTTAGCTCTTACATTAATTTATTTTAAACAATCGGACAAAAACAACATAGATTTAGATTTTAGAGTACTATAATGATGAGATAATAATCACTAATTTCGGCGGGGGTCGGTGGAAGGGAGGTCTAAACCATTGGTTTTCGACCGCTACGACCCGAGATAGAATCCTGCATTGGGCACTTTTTTCTAATTTAAAAAATGCTTCAATGGCCCCAGATTCTTGCAAAATTCCAACCCCACCAGAGAGGGCAAGTTATCAAACGGGGCTCTGGCAAATATTTATGCTTTTCGCATGTATAAACATCCACATATATAGACTTACTGTAAAAGCAGTCACAACTTATACCCATTATTATTATTATGGCCTGTACCACGTGTACTAGGGATAATAATAAAAAAAAAAACTAATTTCAGCAAATCCACATAATTATTGTAAACACTCACTTCTTTTTATACTCCTAAAGTAATATATCAACGCAGTATGGGAACCAGCCTAGCATTTTCTTGTTATATAAAATTATTCAAAGTTGACCACTGAGTAGTTGACGACATATGCACACTACAGAAACTTGTATCAACTAATTATATAAAAAGGAAAAACACTGAAAATTCATTAATGAATCCGAACCAAAATCCAATCATACACATTTCTTCTTGATAAATATATATATTTTTTAAACAAATGACAGAAGTTTGAATTATGGATAAAATACAGTGATACCTTCATTGATTGGCTACTTATGTAAATTTAACTCTGATATGCCTTGATATATTCCTACGTACACTGAAGGATTATCCCCAGGATTGAAATATAAAGGTTCCGAGTGATCTCTAATGGAATTTTCTTAGCACCTAATTTGTTCAATTTGAACTCTAACTATTATTATTATTTTATGACTAATTATAGTTATGTGGTAACGTACATAATGTCACCATCTAACCTAGTTCTTCTTCATTCTTAAGACTTCTTTCTTTTATTTAAAAAGCATGGGGGTTTTCAGTTTATGATATTGCGACATGTTGATTTATTTGTGAAAGATCATTGATGGTATGCGGGTTAGAGATATTCATAGGAGGATAGCTGTATGGAATTATTGGTATTAGAAAGCTGAATAAATAAAGAAAAGATTATTCGCTATTTGGTATTCACCTTGAAAATAGGATCATCTTCCAATACACTGCGTAGTCTGCCTGGACGTTTCCAGAATGGTCAGAATTGGTATTATGGTGAATCCATGTTTGATTTTTGTAAGAATAGAATGACATAACAATAAAACAAACAGCTATAATTGAAAAAGTAGAGAAACATTGAATGAATCCTTTTTCTCTTTAAGCGTAGTTATTTATTAAATAACTTTGCCTTTATATAACGAATTCTCATGTGTAAATCTACATTAAAATTTGTATTTAAAAATAATATTTGTCTATTCACCTTTAATTTCTGAAGGTATAAAAATATAATTTCACTCACAGTAAAAAAGCATTCTGGATCAAACCTTATCAATAAATCACATATTAAACACTAGATTTGAATAAATTGAAATCGAATTTCACATTTTATAACTCATTCAAATTTTGTAAAATTTTAAAAGAGAAAAAATAAAGACAATTTATGCTAGAACATATGCCTGTCGTATATAGTAGAAAGTAAATGAATATTTGTAATAAAATATTGTCATGGTAGAGAAGACAATTATTCCAAAAGCTTAATTAAAAATAATTTATTAATTAAACTTATGTATTGCAAAATGTGTCAAAGGATTTTTCAAGTGGTAATTTACAAGCATGGTAAGGGGTGATTGACTATGCAAATATTTATGTGATGATAAACAAGAGAGTATTCAAGGATAATTATTCTGTGACAATATGATTTATACTTTTAGATAAGAACTCACTCTTTAAACAATCGAGAATGCAGTAAATGTTTATTCAATATTGGAGAAACTATTCTTGGTTGTGTTATTTTCAAATTCTCTAACCCCACATAGGTAAAACAGAGAGAGAGAGAAAGATTGAAACTTCTTTACTAATCGTTCATATAAGATTATATAAGGTTAAATATAAAATAATTGAATTAGAGAGAAAGACAACGCTCAATAAATATTCTTAAATTGAAAATAAATCATCCAAAAGACAAGTTTGAAAATTTTCAAATTAATTCTGGAAGCTGACAGAAAACAGAGTATTGTTTTGATACAGTCGGTTGACATGCCTAGAAATAAAAAGTTATATAAATGCAGATTTACTAACTTATGAGAATATTTTAGGTATTTGATATACGCATTTGGTATTTGATAAAAACTATCTTTCAATAAAAGCATAAAATGGTTAGATTTACATAAAAATTGGAATAGAATGTGATATCTATTTCAAAATTGATTCGCTTATAGGGTCACGATAACACACTTTTACAGATTGTGTAGAAAGTTCTGGTAGCCGTTTCACAAAACACTGATGCGAAATTCGGTTGAAGAATTCGCAGTGATGGTTCTTTTGTGGTCTGTGTGTTTCAAGGATTTAAATCAGATCACTAAATAGAAGAAAGGAGAGGGTAAAAGGCTCCTTCAAACTAACTTTATTTAAAACATGTTAAGAGGGCAGAGGAAAACACCCAACTGGTCAGCAGACCAGGCCGTGCTCTCTTCCTTTGTTGCCGGCTGGCGGGCATGTTTACTGTCACCCAATCCGTCTGGCCGACGTTCCGAAGTGGATCTCCATTATTCCACACAGATATTGAATATTAAAACAAAATATGGGTTAACAATGACTATCCATTGAGCAAAATTGATCACGCATCCAGGTAAAGTATCTTTTCAAAACATTTTTATTGTTCTCTAGCTTTCGGGCACGGACAGCCTTTTACAGGAGAAAACCTGGTATAATGGTAATTATATCATGTTTTCTCTAGTAGAAGGGAGTCCGTACCCGAAAGCTAGAGAATAAAAATGTTTTGAAAAGATACTTTTCCCTGGAGACCTGATTAATTTTACTCAATATTGATGTAAGGGGTTATTTTATTGAAATGACTATCCATTGAAAATACTGTTAAGAAAATATTGCCACGTGGAAAATTAGAGAAGACCAACTTCGGGATGAGATAACAATTTATTTCAGGCAAGAACAAGCTATGAAATATAAACAAAAGAGGGAAGTGTACAGAGTATAGAAAAATATAAACATAAAAAATAATACTCTGCTAATAAAATAATCAAATACTTTGTTACAATATCATAGCAATAAGTAACCAGGACGTAAAAGGTAGGCTGAATTATAGGTGTGAAAAAGGGTATATTTTATATTTTAAACATATTGTCCCATATGTTTTATCTTTTTGATTCACATCCGCCCTAGACTGACGAGGGCCATTAGCCCGAAACCATGGTCTCTAGGTGGACGTTTCTCAGTTTGCCAGAGCTGGTGTTGTGGCTTTGTTACCGACCCGAGGCCGCTAGTTGCGGTGACGGTCAAAATATGGCGTATAGTTTTTGACGTTTATTTTTGACGGGAGAGGCGCCCTTTTAAAATCACAAATAAAATACTCAATAAATGGAATTTGCATAGCGTCCATTTAACGAATGTTATTTGAGTTTTAAAGTGTTGAAAGTACACGAGAGAGTTTGTATATATAAATTGAATACTTATATTTGCTATATTGATATCAAATACTTGATATCAAACATATTGAGTCACCTAAAAGAGATTAAAAGGAATAATTAAGTTATATTTATCTCTCCCTCTTTAACCACATGTAATAAATTTATAACAAAAATATTTGTGACGGATAAAACTAAAACACGTTTGAATAAATTTAAAAAATAGATATTTATTTATTTAAAAGAAAAGCAAATTTATATTTTTATTTAAAAAATGGCGTGTTTGCTATTCTTCTGCAAATGTATCCTCTGCAGGCTAATCTTCTAACTGTCCTGCTCTTTAGACTCATCCTCGTCCACCTCTTCAGGCTTCTTCTCCTCAGGTTGTTGTTTTTGAGGCTTCTCATCGCCAGATTTTTGCTTTTCGGGCTCCTGCTCTTCAGGCTTCTCTTCTGACTTATCCTCTTCTTGTTCCGCCTCTTCAGGCTTCTTCTCATCAGATTCCTGTTTTTCTGGCTCCTGATCTTCAGGCTTCTCCTCTTCAGGTTCTTGCTTTTCTAGCTCCTGCTCTTCAGTCATATCTTTATGTCCTTTCTTTTGTTCAACAAATTGTTGTGGTTGCATCTCTTGCACCTCAGGTTCCTGCCTTACAGGTCGTTGAGGTTGAATCTCTCGAAGGCGGGACCTCGGCTCCCTAGATTTCTCAACCCTAAGGGTCAAACCCTGGATGGTGTGGTTACCCACCAGACCCTCAGTTTGTTCGACAGTTTCAAAGGTTACAAAACCGTAGTTACGGAAGTTGCCAGTGTCACGTTCCTTTGGAATGTAGACACGGACGACATTCCTGTTGTGCTGTTCCTGGAAATATTTCCGGATGTCAACTCCACGGACCGGCCTCTCAATCCCGGTGATGTGCAGGCTTCTTCTGTAGTCCCGAGAATTGTCTCTGGGAGAAGCTGGATTTCTGGGCTCGGGTGTAGCGGGGACTTCAGTCCTAGGGGCGCGGCAAGCGGCAGCAACAGAAAGGGTCCTGCCAGCGAGGACAATTGGCTCCTCACTCCTGAGTACAGTATCTACTGCCTGCTGGGTGGCGAAGGTCACGAAGCCGTAGCCTCTGGACCTGTTGGTTCTTGGATCGCTGATGATACGGGTGTTGGTGACATGACCATAGCCGCTGAAGAACTCTGTAAGCTCTTCTTCTGTGGAAGCAAATGGGATGTTCTTCACGTAAATTTGGATAGAGGAGGCCATTTTTATGAAACGAGAATTAGGTTAAATATTATTGAAATATTTTCACAATTTTTTTTTTTGTAAGTTTGAATATAGAGGATAGAAAGAGAGAGAGACAAGAAATCGTTTATTTTTTCCGAAATAATGAAAGTGTTTTTTGAAGATTCTGTAACCGCATAAATATTTTAAAATCATTGAATATATATTTAAATATATATTTAATATGAATTTTTAAAAATATATTTATTCAAATTTTTTGAAAATGTATTTCTAGATAAAATAAATTGCATTGTATTTTTGTGAAAACGTAATCAAAATGAATATACCTTTGTGCCATTTCAAATCGTCATTCACAGAATAAAGAATATCTTTTTCCTCTTAGCTCTCTACATCGTTGAGAATTTATACAAATTTCAATTGTCTCTTTTTTTTAATGAGAAAGCTATTCTACACAAAACTTAAGCTGCAGAGTGATAAAAATTCCCCTCTCTCTACCTAGTTTAACTTTTACCATTTGAAGTATGTAGAAACTTATATTTATTTGCAAATATCTTCAGACTCACTTTGTTAGATAAAGATTTTAACATACAAAAAGCGTTGAAAGCGCACGCGTCCCCCAAAAAACTCTAAAACATGTCAATATACTAATTTGCATAAGGGAATATACATTAGGGATAGAGTTAAAAATATGTTAGAAATAGGTAATTCCCTCACACCTAATTTATCATTGGGCTTCATATAAATATTAAGATAAAACTTGAAGGAGTGTTAGTATTGACTATCGATGCGAAAGAAACTCTGAGAGAAGAATTACAAAAACAATAACAAGACTCAGAACGAAACACTACAAAGGAATGACAATACATCCAGATGGCACAAGAACCTATACAGACATGACATACAACGATTGTCCTTGTGTGGAACTAACACCCACCCACATATTCTCATGTCCAGTAATGACCGCAGCCTTTAAGAAAATTTATCCAGAAAAGTAGATTTACACACCCAAGATAGAGGAAATTGCGACTGCTGTGATAGAGATGCATGGAGACATCTGAGACTCTTCATTGGACACTACAACAACAACAATACAGTAAACACACCCAAGATAGTAGACATTGCGACTGCTGTGATAGAGATGCATGGAGACATCTGAGACTCTTCATTGGACACTACACCAACAACAATATAGTATACACACCCAAGATTGAGGACATTGCGACTGCTGTGATAGAGATGCATGGAGACATCTGAGACTCTTCATTGGACACGACAACAACAACAATACAGTATACACCCCCAAGATAGTGGACATTGCGACTGCTGTGCTAGAGATGCATGGAGACATCTGAGACTCTTCATTGGACACTACAACAACAATACAGTATACACACCCAAGATAGAGGACATTGCGACTGTTGTGATAGATATGCATGGAGACATCTGAGACTCTTCATTGGACACAACAACAACAACAATACAGTATACACACCCATGATAGAGGACATTCCTTCGTGCATACGTCATGGTTAACGAATCACTGAACAGGCTATTGTGGAATATTAATAAAAAATATAGTTTTAGGTTTATCGTAACCTTTTTTTTTTCAAATTGTCTTAAGAGACAACCTGTCTTGCGAGTACATTTTTGTTTGATACCAAATGAAAACATCCAAAGCAGGCTTTATTGTAATTTTAATATTAAAATCGTGCTTTTTCATATATACTCGAAATTTTGAGAATTTCAAGTTTCTTAATTTCTAGTTTTTTAGGCAAACATCATATTCTGTAAAACTCTGATATCAAATAATGATATTTCGTTGTAAGATATTGGATTTCTATTGTTTTAAGCCTCTTTGTGCTTGAAAATATATCCCCCCAAAAATGAGTTCATCGTTAATATATCGAATAACTTATATTTCTAAAAAAAACGTTAGGGTTATCTTGCGAATTTACATAGTTCGGCACTAAAGTACAATTCTTAAAACAAACTAATAGGGCGCGTTCACATTGACCATAAATTACTAATATGATACATTAGCGCGCCATCTGTTATGAAAATTCGAAACTATTATAGACGCGTATGATTCTTTTTAAAAATTAAACAATTTCTACTGCCCTTACTGCAATGGAAAAATTAATGGGAGAGCCAGGCCCTCTCATTAATTTTTCCATTGCAGTAAGGGCAGTAGAAATTAGGCAAACTAATAGGACACGTTTCATTGTTTAATAAAAAATTACAAATATTTAAGGCAAATTAATAGGTCGTGTTCATATTGTTTGACAAGAAAAAGTGATTCTTAAATCAAGCAAATAAGGCATGTTTGACAAGAGAGTACGATATCTTTACGATATAAAAAGTTAGGTAATAAATTTACTTTTCATATTTTCTTTTTCTCAAAACATACAAATGACACAAATGATTCCACGCTCTAAGATAAGAAAATGGTAATTATAAATTGTTAAAGGACTTTAAAATGGTAAATTAGCGATATTATCTTGAAGCCTTTAATTGTTCAAATTGAGACAATTTCAGCACTACTTTTTATAGTTGAAACTATTTCTATTGGACACTTTTTGGAATTATGAAATATTTAATATACTTTTTTATCTACTTATATATTTGCCTTATTCTGTCTGTCTGTTTGTCTGTTTGTTTGTCTGAAGCTCACGGATGGGATTTTTCATAACCATCGGTGGTTCAGTGGTAGAATGCTCGCCTGCCACGCGGGCGGCCCGGGTTCGATTCCCGGCCGATGCATTTTTTTTTTACAATTTTTAAAACTCATTTATATATTATACAAGAATGACATCCACGGCGCCAATTTATAATTGTAACGAATAGTTTTTGAATAAAAGCATTTAATCGGGTAAAACCCGGGCGTTGCCCGGGTCATTCGTATATAATAATTGTATAAACGAATGCAAGACAAAATCACCGCGAATGTTTCTTTTTTTTTAAGGCAATTTCTTTTTAAGGCAATTATCGTTATTTATCGTTAATTTTTGTTTCGATTTTATTGAAAAAAAAAACGATATGGTGCTTTTAAAAAAATGATCTTTATTACTATGCAGTTTTCTATTTAGTCAATATACCTAAGTTCATGTTGCAAATGTAATTATCTCTATCGATTTAGTAGGTGAAATGCAAAAAAAAAAAATCGACATGATGAAATCTTTATGAAAATTCACATTTTTATTTTTATATTTTCAAGACACACACAGTTTGGGGCGGGACGTTTCACAAGAGAGACATCCACGGCGCCAATTTATAATTGTAACGAATAGTATTTTAATTAAAACATTTTAAAAACACACAGTTTGGAACGGGACGTTTCACAAGAGTGACATCCATGGCGCCAATTTATAATTGTAACGAATAGTATTTGAATTAAAACGTTTTTAAAATATATACGCACTCGGGTAAAACCCGGGCGTTGCCCGGGCCATTCGTCTAGTTTATTATAATATACCAGTTTGTAAAAATATGGTATATATCGTTCTTGCAAGACGTGGAGAATTTTAAATTTCAATAAAATAATCCCTTGTATCAAGAAAACATTGCTTCTCCTGTAGAAGGGCGTTCGTGCCCGAAAGCTAGAGAATAAAAAAAGGTTTTGAAAAGATACTTTTCCCTGGAAGCCTGGTAATTTACTCAATGGTATATACAGTTAAACCTCTCTATAGCGCCCCCTCTAAATAGCGCCTTACACTCTATAACGCCCGATTTTAAATACGTAGTACGATGCGATTTACATTAAAAGTGACCTGTCTGTAGCACCCCACCCCCCTCTAAATAGCGCCTTTCTCTCTATAACGCCCAATTTTAAATACGTAGTACGATGCGATTTACATTAAAAGTGACCTGTCTATAGCACCCCCTCTCTATAGCACCCTATTTTGGTGAGTCCAAGAGGGGGCACTATAGACAGGTTTAACTGTATATATGAAAATAATTATTTAAAATATCCACATTTATTAATTATAATAAATCTATTTGAGCAATATTTATTCGCTAAAATTACCATGGGAAGAGCAAATGACTCTTTGTAACTAGCAGACCGCCGTGCTACAGACACACGCTTATGCAAATCTATAATACAAGTCAGCGTGAAGTCAATTTGTGTGATTATGATTTGATTCTGTGATCACAGATCGAGATTTGAAGACAAAGAAAACATTGGATGTCATAAATCATATTTACATATCGGCAAGATTGAGGTACTACAAGTACCAGAACAAAGTTAGAAAAACTCAACCCTAGATGTAATTACATTAAGAGAAGAGTATTATTTTAAATTATGCAAATCAAGCGTTTGGTTTAAATACATATATCGGAAAATTTTATAGAGAAAATTTACTGAATGTGTGGCCTGGAAGATATAATAATCCAAAAAATAGGATAAAGAAGGAGAAATCTCTTGAAATATTTTTAAAAAAATTGTTTTTTTTCCTTTACAGATCCAGGTACGCTCTTTTATAAAATCTTAATTGATGGATCATCCTTTTGATTCAAACAATCCAAAAAATGTTTTCAGGAGAAAATATTAACTTAACTCTAGCTGTAAAAATGTTTTTAGAGAATCATTTAAATAGAATAAATGGGATCAGGATCAATTATAAATTTGCGCTATATATTAGCATATAGGATATCCAGTCTATTCACCCACTGATTGGTTCTCCAATGTCACATGACCATAAATAGCCAATTAGCGTTGATGTAATAGTGATTATCGAAGTATTGAATAAACTATTAGAAGATCAAATATATTGGAATTTCTTATTAAAATGAATCTATGGATATGCTTCAGGTGCCTGAGTAATCTATATGTTTAAAATTTATATATTTCGTTTTATTTTCAATTTTATTTGTACTTTTCAAATGGCATTGTATTTTCAAAATCACAGTAGTCGTGCAATGTTGGTTGTGTAAATACAGACATTTAGATTGTAAGTAAATTATGTTTGTTGTAGAGAAACATTCTTGGAGTTAGTATTAGCCATATTTTTACTTATCCCAAATAAAAGTGGGATCATAACATATTTGCAGAAACTTCTTTGCATATCTTTAGCAAAATTAAAGCAGAGGTTTTTTACAGGTATTTTTTATTTTGTTATTGTTAATTAAATAATACAATTTATAAAATTAGTTGGTTCTCTAAAATTATAATGTAGATAGGGGGGGTCGGTGGAAGGCTGGTTAAAACCGTTTGGTTTACGACCACTACGACCCGGGTTCGAACCCGCATTGGACACTTTTTTCTGTTAAAAAAAATGCTCCAATGGCCCCCCGATTCTTGCAAAAGTCCAACCCCACCAGCGAGTGCAAGTAACCAAACGGGGTTCTGGCACATTTGTAAGTGCAAAGTCGAACTGCTTTCACATGTATAGACATGTGGTGCGCTTACAGTAGAAAGCAGTCGCTAACTACCCACCATGATTATCATGGCCTGTACCACGTGTACTAGGGATAAGCAAAAAAAAAATAATAATAATAATAATGTAGATAGAAGCAACTCAAAAGAATGCACACATCACATAAATAAATATTAATTCAGATAATACCTAAAAGTATCATTTAAAACTATATACAGTAAAAAGTATGACAAAAATTTATTTAAAACCTCTATTTCTGTTCGTTTAACTTGTTGAATAGAGTTTTAACTGTTTATATGACTTAAACTAATTTTCATTATAACATCCTCCTGTTTTTGGTGGTCATAATAACCTATAACCTCGAAGTTGCAGCATTATAAAACCAATATTGAGTTTGAATAATTAATTGAAATATTTCATTCAATATATTCAAACTGGATAAATCTTTATTTTAACTTGAAATATTTAGCCTTGTACATAATAAATCATATCCAAATAGAACGTCCATTTCGAAATCCACAAAATTACGAACTGTCAATCAATATGTATATATGATGCCATTTTTTTATTTTATTGTATAATATGTTTTTAACTGCTTCTCTCTCTGTTTAAAAATGTGATTCAACGCAAATTTACCTAGCCGGGATATCGCGTTTTGTGTGTTGAAATAAAATATGATGTCATTCGATTGGGAAAAGATTAAATTTAAATGCATTAGAAACATTTTGATTAACAATTTTCACTCACTACTTCGGGCATTTTTATATACTAGAACATTAGCTCGTTCTATGCACGTGTCTAGAACAAGAACCAGTTATATAAGTCTTATTGAATTTTATTTTATCTGTTTTTCCGTCTCAAATTCAATTCGCAATTTTTGTGTATCTGATAATTGCTGAAAAATATCAGTTTTTTTTTTTTTTTTTTGATGGACGATATTGAAGGCGGCCCTAAGTTCCAAGCCTGGAGTCAACCCAACGTGGAGCGGACGCCAACGACCAGATCCCATTCCGGGAAAAATATCAGTTTTGGCTTTACTTTCTCGAGACATAATTTTTTCTTGGATGTTCATGAAATCTTTCTTTTCCAGTTACACTTGGTTACTTCTCTCCGTTTTGCTGCAACATCTGTTCTGCATTCTTCTTTGTTGTTATTTATTCGGTAATCTCGTTTTCTATTTGCTTTATTTTTGATAATATCGTCACTTAGAGAATTATGAAAACAAAACTCTGAATGACATTGTGTTGAAAGAGTGAGAATTTATTTTTATATATTCCAAAACAACTCACAAAACAACGCAAAACAAACAACACAAACACAAAAAGAACAACACACACAACACAAAACAACATAAACACATACACAACATGCACAACACAACAACAACACCACAACACAAACCAACACACACAACAACAACACGAACAACACAACACAAACGCACACAACAAGAACAACACACACAAACACAACAACACAAACAACACACAACACAAAACAACACACACAAACACAACAAGAACAACACAACACAAAACACACTCAACATGCACAACACAACACAAAACACACACAACAACAACAACACAACACAAACCAACACACACAACAACAACACGCACAATACAATACAAACACAAATATAGACGAATGGCCGTTTAATAGACAGACCTATAATAGACACCAGTCCTTAGTCTCATCAAAGTTTAACCTTAAAAAAGCTGAAAATGAATAATGTGAGTGATTAAATGTTCTACTAATGAATTTATATAACTCTATCTAATTGAAAATTAGTGTAAAATAAATTAATATCAAGATAAATGTTTCACTTAATAATTTGGTAATTTTTCCAATATATTTAATGATATCTGCCATTCCATATTCTAGTTTTTATTTCAGTCTTGCTCACTCGCGAAGGCAATGCAATTACTTCGAACACTTTTTATTGGGTCATTTCTTAAATAAAGGTAGTAACATACATATAGGTAACCCAGGCTCCTGGAGCATAATTTATATAAAAGTATAATGACCCATTTTAGGAAAAAATATGTATAATTACTTGATGTGCTTCAGGGATTATTTTAAAAGATTCATATTCATTTTTAAGATTTGTGAAAGAGATATCTGGAAATATAGATACGGATCTATTTTAAGCATCTTAGATCAATTTTAAATGTATTTTGCTCAAATATCCAATGTTATTCACGATAGAAGCCTGGAATTGGGTTCCTCCTTTGAAGTCCCAATCAATCATTCCAGAAAATTCCATTGTATGTAATAGTAATCAATTGTGTAAATTAATTGGATACAAGATAAAATCGTGTGTGTGTGTGTGTGTGTGTGTGTGCATTACCGAAAGATAAACGATCATATTATTCATTTAAATAAATAAAATAATTAGAACAAATCAGTTTATATAGATTTTATTAACTTTTACTTTTTCAAATAAATTGGTAGACCTTTTTAAAATGTTCTCCTTCATTCCATTTTTGCCCCTTTAGGTAAATCTCAGGAATTATTAAGAAGGAACGATATTTTTATTCAATAATATACTTAACATAAGCCGAATTACCAATCTCACTATATCTATTTTAATTTCTATGATTAAGATTCTTCTTAAGATACCAGTCGTAAGATATTCAACCAAAAGTTTCACACTCATTGTTCGTTTCCCCTTCTGAAAAATATTTAAATAAATAAATTTCAAAGATATTTATTGAATAGAGAGTACCCTATAAATATATACAGTAGAACCTCCAGGAGAGGACACTCACGCTAGAAGTCACCTCTCTATAAAAGACAGTTTTCATTTGCAAAATTACCATTTTTACTCTATAGAAACTCTCCGGTAAGAGGACACCTCTCCCTAAAGGCACTTTGGCTCTGCAATTAGGTGTCCTTTACAGGGAGGTTCTACTGTATATATATATATATTTTATACTTAGACACTCTCTTTCAAAACAAACCAAGCAAAATAATCCAAAATACAAATCAAAATGTTTATTATCATACAGCTCAGAAAACAAACATTATTCAGGCTGTAAAAAAGGTATCTAAACCTCACACCCATACAGAAATTGCAAACCTTATTATTGACCCATAATCATTGTTGCAAAGCATAAATTGTATGATTTTTTAAATCATATTATCATCTTAGAATAAGTAATTTAGCCCATCTTTGATCCAATTGATTGAAAATTAAAATTTTGAATAACTTATAAATTCATTCTTTTTCACATTATTATCTTATGCGAAATTTGATCAAATATTTTTCATCTATATAGAAGCCAACCTGGTACAAACATGTATGCTTATGTACTTAATTATATATTTCTCAAGTAACTAGAACAAAGTCCATATATAAAAGGTATAAGCAATATTGCTTCATTATACGATATAATTCTTGATTTTACCATTACAGCTATTTTTAGGTTTATAATACATATAAATATTTTATTGCACATTGTTCTAGTATTCAGGATCTTTGAAAATGATATTTAAATTATCAATTTGAAAGATAATTAGAAGATATTTTGTATGTTTATATTATTTCAATAATTGAGTCTTTATAATTACCGACCGAATATAACAATCACATTATTTTCATGGCTAAGATAATCAATGAGAAGATATTTAAAATACTTTATTATATCGTTCATATAAGATATTATAGACTTTTTTTCTCCCCATTGAATATAAGCAAAAATATTTTTAAACTTAATTTTTTTTGACGTTATGTGGCGCTGAGTTTGTTGTGGACACACTTTAAAATGTTATAACACCTTGATAAGGGTTGAGCCAACTGAAATATTGGTAAAATAAATTATATTTTGATCCAATATATGCCTTTTTATTTAAATATTTATTTATGTATGGCTCTATTTTCAAAATAATATATTATATATGGTTAAATGCAAAATAAATTAATATATAGAGAAGCTATAAGATATAGATCTTTATATATATGTTACACTTATCTTTCTTCAAACTGGGAGAATTCCAAGACCTGAAGACAGACTGTTTTCTAAATACTTTGGGAATTATCTAGATATAGATACACCTTTGATTAATCCTGTAGTGAATATGTATAAAACCGATAGTCTTAATAAAGCTGTAGTGTGTGATTAATGCTCTTTCAAAACTCTTTATATTTTAACCTGGTATTCATATGTTTTTGTGCAAAAAAATGATATTAATATAACAATTATATTTTAACAAAAAGGAAGAATCAAGTGAAGGACAATAAATGGTTACAACTTTAATAAATAGAAAGATATAATTTACACTTGTTTTATTCACAAAATGGTATATTCATCATTATTCTTGTTCATATAGGCTTCCGAACTACCATAGTTCAGGCTATTGATTTTATTGTTCTTCTGGGGGCGAAATTTTTGGGCTCATTGGCTCTTTCCACTCTGAGTGTCCAACCCTTGATAGTGTGGTTTCCTAAAAGGCCTTCAGCTTGTTCCTCGCTTTCAAATTTGACAAAACCATAGTTATAATTTTTACCAGTATCCTTATTCTTTGGAATATGTAGATTAACGACATTCCTATTGTGCTGATTCCTGAAGTATTCTACGATGTCATTTTTTGTGATGGGATTTACAATACCAAAGATATATAGGCTTTTATTTTTGTTCTGAGATGTATTTTTAGATGTCCCTGGATTTCTGGACTCAGATCTGTTGGAAGTATTGTTTCTATCTTCAGATTTACGCGTGGGTTTGGGATTTGCGGCTTCAAGGGAAAGAGTCCTCCCATCAAGAACAAATGGCTCTTTACATCTTAGAATAGCATCCACAGAATCCTCTTTGACGAATTCTACGAATCCATAACCTTTCAACTTATTTGTTCCTGGTTCTCGGATATAATAAACATCTTTGACAAAATCGATGCAGCTAAAATATTCTGCAAGATCATCCTCAGTGATGGAATAAGGAATATTTCCAACAAATAATCGGTTAGACATAATTATTTTACACAGTAAACAAAAAAAGGCAAATTATAAATAGGTGTTTTGTTCAATTGTTCTTTCAATTTAAATAAATAAAAGCAGAACAGGATAAAATTTTAATATAAGATGATTTTATTTTTTATTTTAATCTGTGATTATAAAAAAATAAATTAAATCAGGCCCCTCCAGGTAGTTGGTGTTATACGCTCCAAGAGAACCTCTGGATTATAAATATCTCTCTAAAATTAATAATTAATAATATTTTTATTTTCATTGAAAAATAAATTTGCCTTCTTTGTGATCAAAGAAATTAATGTAATATACTAAAACTTATATAATAATTTAATAAATCAATTTCTAAAATATATATGAAATATTTTTTTGAAAATAGAGCAATCCCAATCAATTTTTTCCCCATTGAATAGGACAAAATATTTTTAAAACTTAATTCTTTTGACGTTATGTGGCGCTGATTTTGTTGTTGACACACATTAAATATGTTATAACACCTTGATAAAGGTTGGCGTTCAGCTAACTGAAATATTGATAAAATAAATGATATTTTGATATTCAATATATGCCTTTTTAATTAAATATAAAATATTATAAATTTGTAATATATTTATAATATACACATTTAATATTCTCTTAAATTCTCTCTCTTTCTTTACTTATTTTGTATTTAACCTTATATAATTTTATATGAACGATATAATAAAGAATTATCTATCTCTCTCTCTCTCCACACTTGATAGTTATATTGGTTTTCTAATATATATATATACTAGCCGAATGACCCGGGCAACGCCCGTGTTTTACCCGATTGAATGTTTTGATTCAAATACTATTTGTTGCAATTCTAAATTGGCGCCTTAATTAATTGCATATGTTAGTTAATAACTATAGCCTACCGCCCGCCATGCGCGCGCACAGGGAAGTCACGTGCTCGCCGGCAGCCAACGGGCGCGCGCCATCGGCAGGAAGGGGGGGGGGGGGGGGGGCAAAGGTGGGCCAATAAAAGCAAACGGTGACAGAAAAGGATGACGGATTAGGAAAGACGCTCGTAACTGTATATAGATTTTTTTTTTCAAATAGAGCAATCCATAAGTAAATCTTTAATTAAAAAAGGCATATATTGGATCAAAATATATAATTAAATATATATATATATTTTAGTTGAATTAAAAATTTAAAATTAATAAAGTTTTCGACCATATTTCTTGTAAGGAATTATAATTAGATTTGGTTATGTAAAAAGGAGGGGTTGATTTAACACTAAATTGGATTTTAAATCTAACTATTGACGTTATTTATAATTATAAAACTAGGTATTTGAATACAAAATATACATGTGCGCGCTTATACACTATGTGCTTTAAAAAATCTAATAAATTTCAAATAGTTCCGAAGATCATTTGATGGTTGGAAGTTGATTCAGAAGAACACAGCCACATCAAACAATGAATTATTTAACTCCCGATGTTTGAATGACTTCCTGTCACTCTTCAGTGGAATCCTAAATCTACTTGTATACATATACGATTTTCTAAAATAGAAGTGACGCTTTACATGTATTTCAGAAAATCGTGTCATAAGTAATATGATGCACTAGCGCGCCATCTGTTATCAAAATTCGAAACTATTTTAAACGCGTAAGATTCTTCTAATAAAAGACTCAATTTGATATTTGCGGAAGAGCGATTGCTCGAAGCATATTATATATTTATAATTGTATGTAATGATACTCTCCTCAAAGTTTATGTCCATAATTCTTCTAAAATACCCATTCCAAGAGTCTAGCAACAGTATCACTATAAAAGGAAGTTCCAAAAATGCAATATAACACCGATATGGTAGATTAAACTGGCGAAGCCGCTGGGAGGGTTAATCACTGATGAGCCAGGCCCTCCCATTAATTTTTCCATTGCAGTAAGGGCAGTATAAATTGTTTAATTTCAAAAAGAAGCATACGCGTTTAAAATAGTTTCGAATTTTGATATATATAAGTAGAACCAGGATTCAAAGTAATCATTCCCTTGAAGAGAATGACAGGAAGTCATTGAAATGTTGAGAGTTAAATAAATCATTGGTTGATGTAGCTATGTTTTTCTGAATATTTCAAATAATATAAATAATGTATCTTTATTATTAAATATAAACAAGATAAAATATATACATAACTAGAACATTAGCCTGTTCTATGAATGAGTTTAGAAAGATACAGCTCGTTCTAAGTCTTATTAAAGTGTGAGTCAGAAGAGACCAAAAATAGTGCGATTTTGGTCAAAAGTAATTAAAGGGTTAATATTGTCGGAATGAAAAAAATAGAGGTACGCAGAGCTATCTTAGTAGGTTTTATTATTAAATTAAGGTATGAAGTTAGTGATGACTTCCTTATAACAATCTATAGAAGAAATATATCCAGTTACAGAATTTACATAACATCGAACTATTAAAATATTTACATACTAGCGGATGTACCAGGCTTCGCCCGGGTTTTACCCGAGTAAAGGTTTGTCTAACGAATCTCTCGATAAAGTGAACATTTTTTCCCGGTCCCTTGAAAAATACTCGATAAGTTGAATAAAATCAATATTAATTGGTTCCCTCGGTAATTGGAAGTTAAAGGAATAGCATTTTGCATTGGAATTGTATCATTATTCTTGTATGGGTGTACCCGGCTTCGCCCGGGTTTTACCCGAGTAAAGGTTTGTCTAACGAATCTCTCGATAAAGTGAACATTTTTCCTGGTCCCTTGAAAAATACTTGATAAGTTGAATAAAATCAATATTAATTGGTTCCCTCGGTAATTGAAAGTTGAAGGAATAGTATCTTTCCTTGGAAATGTATCATTATTCTTGTCTCAAATAAATTGCCGTGTCATCCTGAATTTTGTCTTTTCTAATTTTCTACATTACAAAATCATCGTATCATCATGATAATATTTAGAGCAGATTGTTGAATTATAACAGATAAATTAGAATATTTATCTTGATTATTTTTAGGCGAAAAGTTATTTCAAAAATTTTATTTGCTAGAAACCTTCCCAGTACTATACTAAATAACTTCCCAAAGTTTCATGGCGTTCCAATGAGTGGTTTGGTCAGGCATAAAGGACACACACACACATACATTCATTTATATATATATAGATTTAATAATAAAAAATTACTTTGATTTCACTCTAAACAAATTTCGTGACAAAATTATATGTATAGAAATCATTGAAGATAACTAGATCTACAGCCTGTCCTTAAAGTTATATGATAAATCGAATGTAAAAGCAATGACACTCTATTATACATTGAAGTTTACTTTACATAAATAAACGTGGAGAAACTGACTATAAAAGTATTAAATCACACATTTTTTACCTATAACTCAATATATATATGACACCTGACTTATACTTCCCTTCCCCCTTAATGACTCAACAACAACAACTGCTTTATTGGGACATTTCCGTCCTGTAAGGATTCGCCATACATCATTTTCATGAAGAAAGGGGGAAAAAAAACAAAGGAGAGAAGGGAAAATAAAATCAAAGTCCTTAATGACTCACACTTTAATAAGACTTAGAACTAGCTGTGTCTTTCTAGACTCATTCATAGAACAAGCTAATGTTCTAGTTATGCATATATTTTATCTTGTTAATATTTAATAATAAAGATAAATTATTTATTATTTGAAATATTCAGAAAACTCAAATATTTCTATATTTAAAAATATATATATTTCATTTTTATTCATTGATAATTTTACTTTTGTTATCATCGTTTTAGAAAGACTTTCAGTTTTGTTGTAAATATGCGTAGTTAACATATCTATCCTTTTAAATCACTAATATAGATAAACTTTATAAATTCTATATAATGTGAAAATAACTAATGTGCAATCTTTCCTCAAATAATTGAAAATAAAAGCTACTTGATGGTAAATAATTATCTTTTTCTTATCACGACTGCACCTTTAACCCTTTATCTTATGGATCCTTTGTCTTATCAACCCTTTATCTAACAACAAGCAAATTAATTTATAACATACATACACGATTTTCTAAAATAAATGTAAAGCGTCACTTCTATTTTAGGAAATCGTGTATGTATATAAGTAGAAATTGGATTCAAAATAATCATTCTCCCTGAGGTGAGTGATAACAGGTCACTGAGAGAGAGAGAGAGAGAGAGAGAGAAGGCCTTAAAATAAATTTCTCATAAAATATTTCATTGGATAATTTTTATCATATTACTTTATATGTCAACTCTGAAAATTAGAATGTAATTATTTGAATTCTTTTATTGGATCATTTTAGATGATGCTGCATTTCTTGATATTATCAAAAATTCTGTTTTTGAAAGAACTTTTTTCTAATGAATGATATATCTTCAATAGTTTTGAAACATACACACACATAAAGGAAACATATATTAATGATGTTAATGATAATGGTAATGATATTAATTATTCATAGCTGAAAACTAATATTTTTCTAGAATTTGGAATTTTTTAAATTGAAATATCAAGAAATTTTGATATAGAAACCTGGAATTTTCTTACTTATTATAGGTCACGAACAATCTGTGAACATATCAAATCTCAACTCCTAGCAGTTTTCGTGTTGAAATCGTACATCACACAGACAGAGTCTCTGATGAGGTATCACCTCAAGATAATACAGAGTTTATCCATGTTTTCTAGGCTATGGTCTCTCATGGGAGACTCTACCATAATAATTAACTATTGTTTTGTTTCCCACTTGGCAAATACGCAAGGAGGAAAAGCAGAATGAATTTTGACAAAACAATTTGTTCTCGTTAGGCCTTAATTGAATAGAATGTTTTATAATAGCTTAAAGAAACAAATGTACTTATCTTTGGTCAGGCAATTATCCCAAGCTTTACAAATGAATTTATTTTAATTTTCTTTACAATAAATATTTAAAGAATTTACAAAAGATTTAAAGCCGCAGCTTAAAGGCCTTGTTCTTTAGTGGCGACCGTGCTAAGAATCGAGAAGGTGGAGAGCTCCCTCTGGCGGTGCAGCCAGATGGCCTCCCATTGGTCAGCGATGACGTAGCTCTTCTTTCTTTCATCGCCGCGCGCCGCCTTCTGGCACCTATGTTCAGAATAAAACTAAACAACTATAATAAGAAAGCCTCTGACGCACAAAGAAACTTTTATATCTTAATTAGATCATTTTAGCCATTTATTTTACGATATAGGGTGTTTGTAGTTCCTACTAACGGTTTGTAGTTCCTACTAACAGTAACACATGTTTCTCTCTACTATATCATCTCTAGAGTTCTGTGTTTGGAGCGTTTAACGTTCTTTCTACTCTTTCAATAGGGCAGAAAATATATGCACTCAATTGTGTGATATATGCTCCATCTGTAATAAAAAAATTATAGATTATTTATTCTACAATATTATGGTTATACGTGCATCATGGAAATTACAGCTATATATACAGGGTGTGTTTATAATTTTTTCTAAAAAAAAAAAATTGAAAAATGTTCTGGCCTATTGACATAAAATTATACATATGTCTAGGATCAATTGATTATATATTCAATACAGACATTCACTTAAAAAAGAATAATGTTAATTGTTCTTGTGTTATTTCCTGTAGTTTCGGTGATTAACTATGTTTCTTTTTTGAAAATATGTCATTTCTTACTACACCCTTACTGCAATGATAAATTATTGGAAGAAACTGATATCATCATCAGGGAACGTACCGAGCGATTGCTCCACTTTATTCGACCGTGGCTCTCCCAAATTTTCATCATTTCAGAAAGGGCTGTAGGGAATGACTTATCAAAAAAAAAAAAAAGGAAACGTAGCGCGTAAATAGGTTATAATTTCAAAAATAAAATTCTATTGGGCTGAACACATAGCACCATTTGTAGACGAATTCCATAATTAATGAATTGAAATTTAAATATATTTGGGAAAAGTGTTGGCTCTTTTTTAAAATAATATTCAGATGGTTTAATTAGTGGAATCTCTGGGAAGGAAAGCTAAGCCTTCTCAAATCTCTTTAATTTTCAATGCATAACTGATATCGATATTTCACCTTTTATTATCAATAATAGAATTCCTGAATAATGGCATGCTCAATAACGATACAATTCGTTTGTTGTTATAGGATTTGTTTCATGTTGTGCGTGTCGCGAATTGTTAAGACAAATTGCACAAATAATAAATTGTATAAGGAGTTGCGTGCAGGCAAACTTTATAATTATATGATATGCTAATTGAAACAAACTGTAATGTCGCCAGATGCCTGACATCGTGGGTGAGCAACATCACGCCAATCTCAGCCTGGCTCTACAGATGGCTGGACTTGGAGATCTCTTCGTTCCTGGGTACGCCGACCTTGGAGGACTTTCTGCCTGGCGCTGGATGCATCTCTCAGCCCTGGTAGACAAGGTGTCGCTGAAGATCCTGGCACCACCACCACAGACCTCGGAACATCTGGAAGAATCCACTGTAGCTCCAGATGTAGAGACCACATCACAGTACATCGAACCTTCCACTGAAGGAAGTTCTCATCCTGAATATCTCGCCGCTCAACCTCCACATCAACTAAACTACTTCGCAGCTGTCTCTCACCATGACTATATGCAACCACACTACCCTCTAGCTTCAGGATATCAGAGCTACCTAGCACATCCCTATGGACCTATTCCAATGCCCCATCCCTATCCTACAGGATCCTTCTATAGAGATCCACCTTCATATGTCTCAGGGTCATACTATAGAGGTCTTCCAGCTCACGATGATACTAACAGAGATCTTCCAGTACATGAGACTGTCTTCAGAGATGTCCATTCCGCTCCATACGTTGTCAATAGCCCTCCAGCCAAAAAGGAAATTTTCCGATTGGATCGTCCTTTCCTCTTCTTCGTGATGGATTCCCTCACTGGACTGGTCCTCGCAATGGGTCGAGTAACTGATCCCCGACTGGCACCAGATCCTACGGTATAAAGTCACCAGTCAAATCTCTCCAAAACATTATCTCCTAACATTCACAGTGCATAGTTCTATTTCATAACACATTATTATACATATCTCCGTTATTTTCATATCATTTAATTATGAATGTAGTAATTTCACCCATTGGCGATCACCTTCCTGGTCAACCAGCTTTGTAAACTCAAGAATGTCTTCATCTGACACATAGCACAAACTCCGTTATATAACCTTCTACAGGATATATAAGGACTAGCCAAGTTTGGAAGCCATCTCTTTCTCCTACTTTACATATTTCCCTATCCTATTTCTTTATTCAAATTCAGAGATTTACCTAATTGAATTTATTACGTAGTATATTTTTTCTTAGTAATTATTTCTTTTAAAGTATATAGATAATTTTTACATAATATTTCCCCAATCAACTTTATCGATATCTTAATATGCTTTCCTCGGAATTTCTGAGAAGATTAATTCAGATCGATCTGACGAGAAACCTGGCTAACTGGATGTCTACCGCACATCATCAAGTCTGATGATCAGCCAAGGTATTTGCATAGGTATGTAGAGATTCTAAGCTGCTATTTGACAAACCTATACCTTATTGTATTATTCCCTTTTCTCTCAAAGTAGGTTCTATTATACTGTATTTAGGAGTTTAGCTCGATTAAGCTTTCTTAAGTAACTTGCAAACTTTCGTGTTTAAACTATTTTATTTATTTCATGCAATTTTATTATTTATTTTTTTCAGAAAAAAAAATTGGTGAACCTCATTAGTATATATTTTAAGGAAATTATAAAACATTTTTCCTGTTACAAGTATGTAATAACATATAATAGCATGTACAAGCAGTACATGTATTCTTGTTAAAAGAATACGTTTATGTATTTATTTATTATATTTTTGCACATACATTGAAAAACGAGATTCGACTCAAATTTAATGCTCAAATGCATTTTCAAAGAAACGATTATATATATCTTGCAATATAGCCTCTATTAGAAATCGAGATTTGATACAAATTTAATGCTCAAATACATTTTTTAAAGAAACGATCAATTTATGGTGCAATATTGCCTCTATTAGAAATCGAGATTTGATACAAATTTAATGCTCAAATGCATTTTCAAAGAAACGATTATATATATCTTGCAATATTGCTTCTATTAGAAATCGAGATTTGATTCAAATTTTTAATGCTCAAATACATTTTTTTAAACGATTATATACATATATGATGCAATGTGATCATATTTTCACATCACCCAAAGCGTCATATTTCTCCAATTAATTTTGAGTTTCATAAAAAGGGAAAAGATTTATTCATTCTCTCTATGACAATTTTTAATACAATTTTATATAATACACGTTTAGTTTCGAATTTCTGCTAAGCATTATTTATATATGTTATTCATTTCATTTAAAATATATATAGGTCATATGTAAACGTTTACAAAATAGCTTCAAGAATTTCTAGGTAAACGTATCAAATATTTTTTTTCCAGATGGCATTTATTTCTCATATATTAATATATAAACTCAAGAAAAGTATATAAGCACATGGAAAAATATTTTTCCAATATTAAATATTCCTAAAGTAAAGGCGAAACCTCGTAAAATTGGCATAAATATGTATGTGCCATCTAAAAACAGTCTCTGCATCGAATCTGATAATGGTCACTTAGATTTCTAACTGATCCTCTCTGAATTTTTAATAGAAAACCTCGAAATATGATTATCACTCTTGTTAGTTCCATCTGATTTTACATTCTACCTTTCTTATATAGGATCGGTAGAAGGGTGGTCTAAACCGTTGGTTTTCAACCGCTACGACCCGGGATCGAATCCCGCATTGGACACTTTTTTTTTTCTAATTAAAAAAATAATAATTCTCCAATAGCCCCCGATTCTTGCAAAAATCCAACCCCATCAGCGAGTGCAAGTACCAAGACGGGTTTCTGGCACATTTGTAAGTACAAAAGTCGAACTGGTTAAAACTCTTTGGCTTATAGAGAAAGCAATTTGAGACCATATCTGAATTTAAAGATCATTTTATCTTTTTTGACTTCAATAAAAGATCAATTTTATAAAACACATTACCTCATCCTCAACTTTGAATATTAAATCTATTAAGCACTTCCTTAATACCAATTTTATTAGTATTTATAATTTATAATTAGAAATAATTGTTATGGTAAAAATATCAGGCTTCCACAGGGAAAGTTTCTTTTCAAAATGTTTAATCCCTAGCTTTCAGGCACGAAGGCCCTTCTACAGGAGAAAAAAAAAATGATGTAATAATAATCACTTTATCATTGTTGTATCGTTTTTTATCTTGTAGAAGGGCATTCGTTCCTGAATATTAGAGATTAAAGATTTTGAAAAGAAACTTTCCCTATAAGCCTTTCCCATAGTACATCGAACCTTCCACTGAAGGAAGTTCTCATCCTGAATATCTCGCCGCTCAACCTCCACATCAACTAAACTACTTCGCAGCTGTCTCTCACTATAATTATATGCAACCACACTACCCTCTAGCTTCAGGATATCAGAGCTACCTAGCACATCCCTATGGACCAATTACAATGCCCCATTCCTATCCTACAGGATCATTTTATAGAGATCCACCTTCATATGTCTCTAAAGTCATTCTATAGAGGTCTTCCATCTCAATATTGACACAAGGCATTATTTTACTGAAATAATTGTATATGAAAACTTTGTAGAAACATATTTACATATAAAATGAGGCATATACCAATTATTTATTAATAGATGGTGCTGTATTTTCAATATACAGTAGAGCCTCCCTGTAAAGGACACCTAAGTTTGTTGAATTGGCCATTTGTCTAGTTTTACTATAGTGTATTTATATATCATTTTTTTTAATACAGTAGAACTACCTCCCTGTAAAGGACACCTAATTGCAGAGCCAAAGTGTCCTTTAGCGAGAGGAGTCCTCTTACCGGAGAGTTACTAAATTGTAAAAATGGTAATTTTGCAAATGAAAACTGTCCTTTGTAGAGAGGTGTCTCTAGCGGGAGTGTACTCTCATGGAGGTTCAACTGTATATATATTTAATTTTTAAAAGCATCATATATATACGCGTCTAAAATAATTCCAATTTCTCATAACAGATGACGCGCTAATGCATTCATCGTATATATATATAATTGCACATATATACCTACTCAAATATTTCAGAATTATTTTTTTCCATGAACCAATGATGGTAAACAATTACGTAGTTTTAGACAACTTTAGCCTATGCCTTTCGTGGTGTTCTCGTTTTGTGAATTCGTATTATTTTACCACAGTATATATACTAAAATTACTTAGAATATCAAATTCTTTTCTAATTTAGTTTATTTATATCAATATTTACTATTTAAACATTGATTTTTAATATTTTATGTAAAATGTCACATCAAAATAAATGTATATATCGCACAAATAAACGCACACACATTCATATGGTTTCACACTACATGCGCTATACAAACTATATATGTAAAACAACACTTGAAGTTGTTACACCGCATGAGTTTCTATTCAATGAAAAATCAAAATTTATTTCAAGGTGAAATATTGACTATTTCTAACCTTTTTGGATGAGGTATGAAAGGGTGAATTATGAAGAGTAATGATGAACGGAAAAATAAAAGTGTCCAGGGATGGGAATCGAACCCACAATGTTCCGCTTACCGGGCAGATGCCATGTCCACTAGGCTACCCTGGACGTATTTTTCCGTTCATAAATAATACATAAAGTAACTTATAATACAATATAATTCACTGCGGCTTGTGATTGTAAAACAACACTTGAAGTTCACCGCATGAGTTTCTTTTCAATGAAAAATCAAAATTTATTTCAAAGTGAAATATTGACTATTTCTAACCTTTTTGGATGAGGTATGAAAGGGTGAATTATGAATAGTAATGATGAACGGAAAAATAAAAGTGTCCAGGGATGGGAATCGAACCCACCAAAGAAATATCTTACCACCAGACTATGGCTGTAGATTGATCACCTTAGAGGAGCCGGATTGAGAGGCTCTTCAAACTTAAGATTGATTTATTTGAGATAAATACATATTGAGAATAGATAAAACAGCATGTTTAGATATCATGTCCTATACTTACAGCGATTATCGGTATTGCTGGAGATATGGATGGATAACTGGGAAGAAGAATGCCGAGGAAGGTATACATGGACAATTTAAGGAGATGATGATAATATATTTATATCAATTAATTGAAATTATGATTTTTTACCTTATATCATGATAACTCTATACTGTCAATGTGTATGAAATTCCGACCCTGAAAAGAAAAATCTGGTATGGTAAGAACACTGCTCACCAATTTGGGGATTGAGGAGAGATCGACATCAATTTGCATCATCGTGTTTATTAAAATCCGTTTTAAGAATCAGACTCTTAAGCTATCACCTTCCAGTAAGCACAAGGACCCACAAAACTCCAAGTCCCCTGAGTATTCGTTTACACAAGGTATAGCTTCATTTAAATTTAAATATTACATTTTGATACCAAAAAATCATCTTTCTCAAATAAAAAATATTCGAAATAATTATATTCCCTACAGAGATAAAATGTTCAACATTGTAGAAACCAACAGACGGATAAATGAATATGTAAAAATCATTTTTATTGGAAGTTCGTTTATCAATAATATAGATACATCACAGCGCCGTTTTATCTTTCTTAAAGTTATTTATTTCCCAAGATAATTCGACTGAGGAAGGTAACAGGTAGTCACCGAAACTTTAAGAAATAACACAAGAACAATGATTATATGAAAAGACTTATAAGAAAATTTCTCTTGAATTGGTTATAATAGATGACAAAATAAGGAGGTACCTGTTGAAGGGCTTGACAGCCCGAAAGCTTGTCACGAATCCGTTCATTAAAGAAACGTTTTTCTCCTTATTTTGTCATCTATTATAAACAATGATTATATATTTATTCTTCTTTAAGTGATGTCTATATTGAACAAATAATCAATTGACCCTAGACATATGTATAATTGTATGTGAATAGGCCAGAACATTCTTTAATTGTTTTAGAGAACTTTATAAACACACCCTGTATATATAGCTGTAATTTCCATGATGCACGTATAACCACAATATTGTAGAATAAATAATCCATTAGTGTTTGCCATAGAGAGTTAATAAAATATGTGAAAATGTATCTGGTCTCTAATATATTTCACATCTACATTATTTTTATCTATAAAAAGAGGATTAAAATTATAAATTCCCTTTTTTTATATGTATGCAAGAATTAATATTTGAAAATCTTTTTTTCTTCTTTCTCTTTGTTTATTAAGAGGCCCACTCCAATCCTAAACAAACAATAATTTACATAATCACAGCTGCAGTTGTGTGAGGTCTAACATTGTCATGATTATCAGCACCTCCTTGAAGATAGAAGTATTGGACGCTTGGTTTTGCCTCTGTAGTTGCAGGTGCAACTTAACCATTACTAAATACTTTCTTACGAAATAAATTTATTAAATAAGTAACAATCATGAATTTTTTTGTAGATTCAGAATGACATTGATGATTTTTTGGAAACTCAACACGTCCCTAAAGAGTCCAAATGTCATCAATTCCAAGTAGTTTTTTTTTTCTAGCTTAAAATTTTCAATTTTAAATAGATTTAAAATGGAATTCCAATTTGAAAGGTGAAGACGGACTAAATCTTTTACTTTGAAACTTCCAAGGTGTCTGTATATAGGCTGATAATTTTTGTATAAAAAAATCGCGCAATAAGGTATTAGTTAATAGGCGAATGGTGAATATTAACTTTGTTTCTATATTCAACTAACTTATATTTATTAACCCACATTCTGGATAAATAATATTTGGGAAAAAATATTTGAAAAATTGGTAGTTGCTGATATTTTCACACTGCGATTGTGATATTTATAATTCATGTTCTTGGTGACGGTGATTCAAAAAAGTTTAAAATATAATTTATAAAGAATAATATAATATTAAAAATAGTAGTAGTAACATAAATGTAAACCAAGCTAATGGAGTTAAAATTATTATTATTTTCGTAAGATTGACATATATATATATTTTTAAACAGAATTATCTAAATTACTCCGAGTAGTTGGTGTAATCTGTGTGGTTCAGTTTACCAAAAAAATATATATCTATTGTTTATTTTTAAAAATAAATATATAACTACTATAGGGAGGCGTGTGTTCTGCGCTCAAAGAACCTGTTTACAAATATCTATAAAGAGAAGTGTATTCAAATATCGAAAGAGATAGAGAAATCATGAATAGATATATCCGTGTGACCAATCTTCCTCGTACCACCACAGACGATCAATTAACTGAATTCTTCGGGCAGTTTGGTGAAGTTATCAATGCCTATGTAAACCTAAAAGCCTCAGGTAAGTTGAAAGGTTTTGTTACTTTTAGAACTGAAGAAGTTGCAAAGGCTCTCATAGAAAGGAAAGATAAACTTAAACTTGAAGGAAATAAATTAACCATCAAGGCTTCACTACCTAAAAAGGAAAAACACATCAGTAACGAAATCTTCGTCAATAATCTTTCTATTGAAATTACTGATGACCAGCTCGCTGAATTTTTCAGCACTTTCGGTGAAGTAAAAGAAGCCTGTGTTGTTCGAGATGTTTCAGGACAATCAAGAAGTTCTGGATTTGTTACTTTTAGCACTCGGGAAGTTGCCCAGGCTCTCTTTGAAAGGGAAGATGCTCTTGAACTTGAAGGAAATAAATTGAACATCAAGGCTTTACTACCTAAAAATGAAAAACACATCAGTAACGAAATCTTCGTCAATAATCTTCCTACTGAAATCACTGATAATCAGCTCGTTGAATTTTTCAATACTTTCGGTGAGGTACAAGAAGCCTGTGTTATTCGAGGAGCTTCAGGACAATCAAGAGGTTTTGGGTTTGTCACGTTTAGCACTCGGGAAGTTGCCAAGGGTCTCATTGAAAGGGAAGATACTCTTGAACTTGAAGGAAATAAATTGACCATCGAGGCTTCATTATTCAAAAATGAAAAAACACATCAGTAACGAAATCTTCGTCAATAATCTGCCTATTGAAACCACCGATGACCAGCTCGCAGAATTTTTCAGCACTTTCGGTGAAGTAAAAAAAGCCTGTGTTGTTCGAGAAGCTTCAGGACAATCAAGAGGTTTTGGGTTTGTCACATTTAGCACTCGGGAAGTTGCCAAGGGTCTCATTGAAAGGGAAGATACTCTTGAACTTGAAGGAAAGAAATTGAGAATCAACGTTTCAATTCCCAAAGATGTAAGGCACATTAGTAAAAAGGTTTTCGTCAAAAATCTTCCCAATGAAACCACCGATGACCAGCTCGCTGAATTTTTCGGCACTTTCGGTGAGGTACAAAAAGCCTACGTTATTCGAGACGCTACAGGACAATCAAGAGGTTTTGGATTTGTCACTTTCGTCAATGTGGAGACCGCTATGACCGTGGTCAAGAGAAAGAGCCTCTCACTTTTGGTGAAAGCGAACTCTTCATCGAAGCTTCACGACCTAAAACTGAAACCAACAAACATACCGGTGTTTTTGTTAAAAATATCCCCCTTGATACCTCTGACGAAAGTTTGGAGGAATTTTTCGGCCATTTTGGGAAAATAAAAAAGGCCCGTGTCGTTCGAAACACTTCAGGACAATCAAAAGGCTTTGGTTTTGTCAGATTTAGCGATGAAGAGATTGTCAAGGCACTAATTGAAAGGAAGGAGCCTATTTTACTTGGTGAGAAACATCTTATTATTGAACTTCTAGAAAATAAGAACGACGAAGTCCTTTTAGAGACGAATGAGCCTGATATTGAAGAAAATAAAATTCCTTTTCGAGCCTCAAAAAATAAAGAAGAACGTCAACCTATTTCTAGCGATATATGTGTCAAAAATATTCCCTTTTCCACCACTAATGACCAGCTCGCCGATTTTTTCAGTAGATTTGGAGAAGTTAAAGATGCGCGTGTCATCCATGGAGCATCGGGAAAACAAAAAGGTTTTGGGTTTGTCGCCTTTGAAAATAAAGAAATTGTGAATACCTTACTCGATAAAGAAGAGCCGTTAGTGTTAGGTGATAGAAAGCTAGATCTTGTGGATAAACGGAAAGAAACCAATAACATTACTTCTACCAAATATTTTGTAAGAAATATTGACTTTGACATAACAGATGACCAGCTATTTGAATATTTTAGCACATTTGGTAGAGTAAAAGAAACCCATATTCTCCGTCGATCCTCAGGACAATCAAGAGGCATTGGCTCCGTCAACTTTGCCAATGTGAAAATCGCCAGGGACGTGATTGAAAGAGAGGAAACACTGATTCTTGGTGGAAGAAGACTTTTCATAGAAAATTTTCAATTAGGTACCCAACAAAATGTCATAGTTCGCGTTAATAATATTCCTAAGGGCAAAAAAGATTACGAACTCTTCGATTTTTTCAAAACTTTCGGAAAGGTGCTAAAAAGCCCTGTTATTCGCAAACTTTCTCGTGAATCGGCGGATTTTGCTTATATCACCTTTGCCAAGGAAAAGACTGTTAAGGCTTTGATTGAAAGGGATGATCCCATTATATTCGATAAAAGAGAATTGCTTATAGAAGATACACGTGAAAATGGTCTAGTATCCAAAGTTATTTATGTAAGGGGTCTTCCCTATGGTACCACCGATGAACATCTAATTCAGACATTCAGCATCTTTGGAGAGGTAACAAAAGCCAGCGTCTTCTATCTATCTTCAGGAAAGCCGAAGAAATGTGGGTTGGTTATCTTTGCCGATCTGGAGAGCGCCAAAGCTGTTTTTAAAAGAAAAATGCCTATTAAACTTGGAAATAATACACTGATCGTTCATGTCTCGAGACCCGAAAAAATTCGCATGAACAAGACTAAAGTCTATTACAGTTCCAATGTAAAAACCTCAAGCCGTTCCAAGAGCGAATCACAAAAACCTGCTACAACCAGACGTAGGTCAAGAACACCAGCTCCCACAATGCCAAGACATCCTTCAACCCCAAGAGATGATCAAATCTTATTTACCAACTACAAAAGGAGTTTACCCATTGAAGGTGTTAATAATCCCCCGAGAAACCAGGAAACATCCGCGAGTTCTTCCAGACTTGATTCAAGAACGATTAGGAACAAATCTATTTCAGAAAGGATAAGAAGACCAAGAAGTTCGTCACCTTTGGCTTCGTCCTTCTGGCCACATAAAAACAAGCCAAATTCCTCGTGGGGTCGCACACCCTCAAGAAAGTAATCTTCAAGGCTCAACTGATTCTCAAACCCAGAAGGGGTTATATATCTGGGATGCCTTGAAATTTACATTGTAATTAATCATCACAATATTTTGTAAATTTACTTCAAATAAATTCATAACATTGACCATTGGCTTTCGACCGCTATGACCCTGGTTTGATTCCCGCATTGGCCACTTTTTTCTGATTTGAAAAAAAAAAATGCTCCAATGGCTCCCGATTCTTGCAAAAGTCCAACTCCACCTGCGAGTATAAGTAATCAAACGAGGCTCTGGCATATATGTAAGTTCAAAGTCGAACTGCTTTTCACATGTGTAGGCATGTGGTGCACTTACAGTAAAAGCAGTCGCCTTCTTCTACCTACTATGATTATCATGGCCTGTACCACGTGTACTAGGGATAAGAAAAAAAAGAGTTTGATTCATTTGTGGAAAGAAACATTCGCGTCTTAAGGTCTTCATTCGTTATATAATCTATTATACAAACGGCTCTAAGCCTATTGGGGACATTGTGACATATTCTGATATCATAGTTGGAAATATGGGATGTCCTGTAACTTGTTCAAATCAGTAAGATTGCAGTTCTACAAGTAACAGTTCAAATTAGATAAATCTTAACGTGTTTTATCTTTTGTTAGATAAATATTAACACAAACACTGCTGTTAAAATATTTTAGTAGAGTGTGATAAGATAACCCTAAATTGTGAGAAATAAGGGAAATTTATCTAAATATTTAATTTTAACCACAAATATTTAAAGTTTTTATTTAAAATGTGTACACACTAAGAAGAAAATAATTATTTCTGGACGAGGGGTTCATATTTTTCATTGTAAATAACATAAGCTAAGGTTACTCTTTTTGAGCGGTACCTAATAAAGTTGTTTTGAAACAGGATAATAATATTTACCACAACCATTGAATATTTAGATTTATATGAGTAAAAATTCAAAATCTACTATAGAAAATCATTCTTTCAACAATCGCCAATAACAATTAGATTTATTTTGAGTCCAAAGGCGATCCATAAATTAAGTTTATATAAAAAGGGCGTACCTGGACCTATAAAAAAAAGTTTTTTTTTTTAGATGTTCTTTACAGATCCAGGTACGCCCTTTTATATAAACTAGATTTATATTGAAAAGAAAATGGGATGGCGAATTTCGAGTTTTATGCGATTTCAGATAAAGCAATGAATTAGCAAGTTTTTATGCTTCTATATATTTATCACTTTACTTTCAATTTATGATTATTATCCTAAATATATTTTATTTTATTCCTACCGTTCAACCCTAATAGCTGTCGTTTGACGCTCCAGAAACCCGGGTTATGCTCATTTTGTAGAGCACTTTTCTAAGAATAAAATCAGTTCGTGTTTCAATACATATTTTCATTTTTATATTGGGAAGAGAGTTTTGAGTCAGGAGTAGTAAAGCAATTCTTCGTCAAGTAGCTCAATCGCTGCACAAAAAAAAAAAAAAAGGGGGGGGGGGGGGGGTGAATCACTCGTGCAATCAAATTCCTTTGAAAGTCTGCTTTTTTTTTCTTTTTTGGAGTAGAAGTGGTAGAGAACATACTTCCCAATTGGTTCGATTGAATTTAAGTTGATTAAAATTATTTATTCTGCAGAAGTTTTGATTGTCTTAGCTGGAAGCGAAATGTCTGCAAAAATATATATAATAATAATAATAGGCGCTTGTGGTCATACAATTCCTGACAATGCAAAGTCCAACCAGTGATTTTGTTTAATACTAGAACGCGGCTTATTCTACACTAGCCTTTTCAGTGATACGCTAACCTTGACGTATGCATGAAGGAACGTGTGGCCACTGGACATTGCGTCGGAACTGTAGGCTGTTGTTGGGTGCTGTGCTGCCTGGAGTACAGGAGCTCCATCTATGTTTCCCTTTCTTCCTGTGGTGAATCTGTATAAGACCGGTGGTCTTAATAAAGCTGTATGTGTATTTTTTTTCTACCAAGTCAACAAAACAGCACGTGAAGTCGATGGCTGAAGTGTAGTTACGATCCTCCCAGGTTACATATGTATTCACTAAGTGTAGACTACAATTATATCAAGGAATTCTAAAAACAACTTCTCTTTATCAATTGAGGAGTTGGGGATAGTCAGACCATCTGGGCAATTCAATATTGATATCACCACACAAATCTTCTTTAATCTTTATATCCAATGAATATATATGTCAACTGATGGATAAAAAATATACATTGCAGATTTATTTATTTCGTCTCTATTTACAGGTGTTACATTTTAGCACAGCTCGCGAGTCACCTTGTCCTGACTATTTACACATGGCGAGTTGGTGGAGTAGAGGTCCCCTCCCCCAGACCTTACAGGAGGGCATCATTGCAGATAAGAATGGACAAGACACTTATCTCAAACATGACATAGCATTATGAAAAAGGCATCTCCTTATCGTGCGACTGAAAGTTGCTGATGGATTGCGCCATCTATCGGAATAAATATTAACTATTCTCGTTGATGTCTAATTATTCCAGAAATGGCCAATTACCCATTCTTGATTAATCAAGAAAAGTTCATCAAGCTATAATCAAGAATGGGTAATTGGCCAATTCTGGAATAATTAGAAATCAATGAGAATAGTTGATATTTATTCCGATAGATGGCGCAATCCATCAGCAACTTTCAGTCGCACGATAAGGAGATTCCTTTTTCATAATTTATGCACCTTATCCCAGTACAATATCACATTTGTACTATTTTTTTCACATTATGGCATAGCATGTTTTAATGAAAATTTGTGTGAAAGGTATTAAGACTAAAAAAAATCCCGATGAATACCATTTTTATATTTGAAATTTAAGCTTTCAAGTCAAGATCGCTCTTCTACAGACAAGAGAAACATCGACCAAACAGTCCTAGTGACAGAGATCGATGGTTATTGATTTAAGCCTGTAAAAGAACGATTTTTGCTTGAAAGCTTGCATCTCAAATACTCATTGTGACATAGTATATATTTTCATTTGCGATGTTAAACAAAAAAAAAACTGTTTGTATTTTATATTATTACAGCTGCAACCAACCATTAATAGAAATAAGACCGTGACAGACACTTTTGTGTGGTATATTTGAAGTTGGCAATATTTAAGAGGCTATTGGGCGCTCCTGAAATAGTAAGAAGTCCAAGTTTTCCTATGTAGCACCATTTAAGACAGTCTAAACATCTTGGAGAGCGCCTTACATTGATTATGACCACCTTTGAAGATCTCCAATTTTTTAAGTTGTTGTAGAAGTTATGCTGAGTCATTCTCCTAGCTATGCCTTTCAGTGAATTAACGATATATACTTATTTATATATACTATGGCGCTTAAGAATATTAGCACTTCATCCGTGTTTTATGCGAACCGTGCATTTGAAACATTTTGGAGACAGGGAGGACTTAGTGCCGTTGGTAAGGACATTGTTATTAAGACGGCAGCATATAATGAAAAAAAAGACTCTTGTTTTTGTTGGAGTTTTTTTTTTTTTTTTGCGCGCGCGTGTATGCAAAATATAACCAGAGATAATCAATTTCAATACGCCATTGTTCGAGCAGAGCCTGCTCGATAGACTTGATAACTTAAATGATCACGTAGCAGAATACTGTAACAATCTAAGAGCGCATCTTGTAGATATACTTAACATCTGGTTAAATTCTTATATAGAACTTTAATGAAAATAGAATTTGATAGAATAGTTAAAACAAAAACTTTATAGACACCTCTGCGTGCGATTAGGTTTTTAATAAAACCTAAAAATCTAACAATGTAACCTTTCTTTAATGATAGCAAATATTCATCGCAAGTGCCTCTTCGCGAGTCGCAAAAGTCTTCATAACAGAGAATAAAGATTAATCTCTATATGCATATAAGGTCTGGAAGTATAAAACCTATTACATAGACTCTCTTGTCTACCTATTGTATACTTTTATTATATATTTCGTATCTGCTCTTTGTCTACTTGTTTACGACGTATTACAAATTGTTGTAGACATCATTAACGTGAAGCTTTTACTTTAATATATTTTCTCAACATAACATTTCATTTTTGGGGGAAGGGGGGGGGGGGGGGGAAGGGGGGGAGGGAGGGTTGGTTGGTTGGTTGGTCAACAGTAGGAGCCTTTCTAAAAACTCTCAGTATATAATTAAAATGTTTGAATTGCAGTTCGAATATATTTTGATGACCTTTTTGATAGGGTTTTAATTAAAACAAGATCGTTTATCTAAAAAGAAAGGTTACCCTTATTAAGAGGTCATTGAAATAACAAATTTTATTGTCAACTCAAAGCCATGTAAAAATGTGGAAGGATGGTATTCATGTCAAAAAAAGAGACACAGCACACAATACAAACACAAGTCTCCTTTTATTAATAAATTATATATAAAAAAAAAACAGAATGCATCAAGATTATTTCCCTTTAATCTCTTCTAGACAGAACACTCAGAATCAAGTCGATGAATAAGCACCCGTTTTGTCAAATTAGAACAAAATTCTTATCTATATACCATGGTTTCGAACAATAGTCCTAATTAGGCGTCATCTGATAAACTGGATGTCCACCATTAGACGTCTTCTTCTTCTTTCTTATCTCCACTCAATCATATTAGAGTATCAAGCTTGTAAAGCTTGAGATTTGATGGTGTCTGGGTGAAGTAGAATGTGTCTACCTTTGTCATTAAGACTGGGAGCACTACTCAGTAGCAGGCCGACTTAGCTCCAAAAGAAATGGCCGCCTCTGATATGAGGAACAGACGCCATGTGCAGCCGCTCCTAACATGAAGTACAAATGCTGCTCATCCTGTATCCCTGAATCAGGAGCCTTTACACGGTACTATCAGCCGGGCCAGCTGAGCCCAGGTTTTTTAGCCAGCTTGTTGCTGCCCCCCTTCTCCTTTTTCTTCAAGGGCTTGGGACCAGCAAAGGCGAAGTTACCATTAGATGTAAAGTCTAAAGACCAACCCGGAGGATAGTTGGTGACTTTAGTACGTGGCTCCAGGAATCCAGTTTACGTCAAGAGAGAGCCTTCATTAGTACGAAGACTACTTCGATTTTGCCTATGGATGAAGTTAAGAAATTAGTGGAATATACTAAAGAGAAGTTGTAGCTGGTAAAGTTGTATGGCCTGTCTTAGGCAAGAATAAATTTTATAAAAGTTCAGGAGGATGGTATTTTCGTGCAAAAAAGTCAATTCTTTCTTTTACTAAATGGATTAAAACAGTGCATCAATTAAATGGATGAAAGTAACGCATTTCTTGAATTTCTGAGCCAAAATATTGTTTGGTAGATCAGATATTTGAATTAATGGAGGGATTTCAGAGAAATAGGGGGAATTAAAAGGTACTAATTTACTTTGTTCTTAGCTAAAATATCTCGTTAAGAGTGATAAAAGCTCTGAAATATGGACTAACCAAATTAGATATATCATCGTGGACTGACTCTTGAAGAAAGAAAAAAGCTGGATGGAGAGCTAGACTTACCATAGCTGCTGGCACACTAGACTTGCCCTCTCCAATAGATTATCGTTTAAAGGTTTAAAGTGTACTCATTCCAATTAAGGAGCTTCGTTAGAGTCCCTTATTGTTATTTTTCGTTACTACCTCCCCGTGCCGGGTAATTTGCTGCCTTCCTTGGATGTGGTAACCATTTCTCAGGTTCCCTCTCCAAAATCGAACCCTTATTCTCCATTACCCGATGCTGGACAGTGAAAGAACGAATTAGAGAGAGTTCATCAATTCACCAACTTTCAGTCATGGAAGTACAAACAAACTACTTATCGCATTTTTCCGTAGTGAAAATGGTCACCACTACCCATCTTTATAATTAAGATATCCACCATATATAATAATGGTTAAAATATATTTAAAGACAATTTAAACAGTTTTATTGATTCTTCTAATCAAATTTTACAAAGGTGAAAAAAATATTGTCGTGTACAAATGTCTTCAGCAAGGAAGGTTTCTCCACCTTAAGAGAGTCCTCCTGCTCCAGACAAGGTCGTCTTGAACACTCCTCAGTTCCACACCGAGGAAGTACTATAGATGTGTGTCTTGGCAGACGTCAGGATGGCCAGGGTGTCATCGTCTAGGCCATGCCCGAAGACCCAGCCCTGTAGGTCGGGGGGCCGCCCGATGATGGTAAATGCCTCCTGGATGAGAGGCCTGATGTAGAGGCAGGACCAGTACCGGTGAACCAGCGACAGATCGCCGGACCCACAGGCGATGCAAAACTGTTGTGCCGATGCTGGATGGGCTGAATGGGGCAGAGCTAGCCTCATAACAAAAGCCACTAAAATATATTTAAATAGCAAATTGTTGATGACAGTACGCTTTTGATAAAAGGATATCCTTAGAAACTATAATCTTATAATAAATCTTATTTCAAAAAAGACACTAGGAACTTTTTTCAAGGGATGTTTTATTTTCCAGACGTAAATATATTTGCATTTATCATATCAAAGAATTACATTTATTTGAATGGCTTTTTTTATTTACATATTATAAACAAATGTTTTTATAAAACTTACAATAGAAATGTAGCAATGAGTTTCTTTCTTTGTCATTGAAATATATAATCATGTTTTCAGGTAAACGGCGTTTTGGTGACCCATTGTAATCCTTCACAATGTATGAGGTGGTCCCAAGAGTTCGTGTTTTTCTTAAAACGTTGTTACGGAGAATATATAATACAATTACTTTTTACATAACGGCGAATAATATTTGTATTTAATTTTTTTGTAAGTGTTTACGAACTTTTGGGACTACTTTGTAGAAATCTTAACACGAAGTTAACTTTGTGTCGATTGATAAAGTTTTTTACGTGTGTTCGTGTCCTTCAAGCGGTAGGTAGCTTTTATTATCCCCTAGTACACGTGGCCATGATAATCATGGTGGGCAGAATTTAGCGACTGCTTTTACTGTAAGTGCACTACATGTCTACACATGTGAAAAGCAGTAGATAGTAATGTCTGTTGAATCCGTTTGACAGGCTTGATCTTTTTTTTTCTTTTAACAACCTTAGTGGCGTTTAGTAACCTGTGCATTACGTTCTATCTGTTTTCTACGTTCATTTTTTGAGCTCGAAAAATCATACACTTTGGCTCTTAGCCCGTTAAAAACCATATTTGACAAGCTTCAACATTGTTTTAGGTTAGGATGGGTTTATATTAGGGGCATCTTGAAAAATCTTGCTAGAAATTATATATAGACCTTTTAATAAGGAAAAACACTTAATAAGATTTTTAAAAAGGGGCTTGGATATATTTATTATAGATATATTTGTATTAATCATTTTATAAACTTAGAAAAATATATACAGTTAAACCTGTCTATAGCGTCCCTCTTGGGACTCACCAAAATAGGGAGCTATAGACAGGTCACTTTTAATGTAAAAAAAAAAAACAATTTAACAATTTAAACAATTTTATCGATTATTTTAATAAAATTTTACAAAGGTGGAAAAATAAAAGAGTAAAATGGCATATAAAGTGTAGGGGAATATATATATAGTTGTGTACAAATGTCTTCAGCAAGGAAAGGCTTCCCCACCTTGAGAGAGTTCTCCTCCAGACAAGGTCTTCTTGTACACTCCTCAGTTCCACTTTTAATTTAAATCGCATCGTTAACTATAGAGAGGGAGGCGCTATTTAGAGGGAGCGCTATAGACAGATTTAACTGTATTATAAAACCATAAAAGAGGAAATTTCTTTTCTTTTTTTTTTTTGCTTTAATAAATAGAATTTAATTGTTAATAATATGAGCAGTGACAGATTGCCGCGTATATGTTTTAATAGAACACGGGAACTGTCTAATGCTTCGGGCACAACCATCGGTTTCATTAAAAAGCTCCCCAATCTGCTTAACAATAACGATCCCCTGCACTTTTTTCCTGTGATGATCCTGAAACGCTGAGGAATGCAATTACAGGGCTCTTGAAAACAGCGGCAGACCAATCTATACAAAACGACCTTACAAGAATGGATAAATCTGAGCTATACTCTCACTACAAAGACATTCACATATCTTTCATGACGGAGGGATACCTTTTAGGGATTTTCCTTTCCCCGGTTGTAAGACTACTCGCACAAGTTAGAATACCTTTAAGTTTTTTTAGAGAAAACCACACCAAGATGCTCTGCGGTGAGGACCCGATTTGTACCTTCTGTAATTCAAACTAAAAAATGAAATCACTCACTATATTTTTGATTGCTCTGCTCTGAAAGAAGAACCCTTATGCTCAAAACTGGGCAACTCTGTGCTTCACTTCCATCAATAATTGACAATATGACCCAGAATAAGTATATTGCTACGGCGTTTTATGGTTTCCACAAGTCCATATCTCAGAAGAAGGCCAAGTGACACTCACTCCTCACTTTCTTACTGCTACTCTTTTTGTGTTGTTTTTCTTGCTTCCCTCTTTCTCTTTCTTGTTTTTTTTTTTTCGTTTTCTTCTGTCTATATCGTTATTTCCTTTGTCTCACTGCTTTGTTCTTATGCATACCTCTGGTAAATCCTGTATAGGGTCAGTGACCCTAAATAAAGGCTTTTTGTTGTTGTTGTTAATAAAAAATATAAATTAATTGTTAATGTTTTAAAGGAAGTATAAATAAAAGTAAAAATAGTACTTGGATATTTGAAGAAATTTGACGTTTACTATGCATACCTTAGGCATACTATGCATATATGCAAATAACAGACCAATTAGAAGGAAGAAGGTAAAGTCCTTGAGGCGACTACCTCAATTAGTAAGGACATTCGACGACACGCTTGGATGACAAATGTCGAGCTCATTAGTGGGGACAATGCCACACAACCAGCAAAATGTCATCCAGTCGTCAACCTCTCTCTCTTTTATCACAAATCCATTTCTTCGTTCTTGAGGAAGAAGTTTGAGTTTTCTCTCTCTCTATTGATGTAACCTAGATTCCTGGAGGCCACGTACTAAAGTCGTCAAATCTCCGGGTTGAATTTTAGACTTCACGTCGAATAGTGGACATTCAGTTTTTTTTTATCAGATGTGTCAAATTATATTGACAAATATTTGCAATCTTATCATATCTTATCTCAGGTTTTAGTGGAAAGAATTTTGTTGTTTATTTGTTGAGTGAACTGATCTCCCACGTCATTGGACGAATGTGGCCATGTTTGTACATAAAGAGGGTTGAAACGGAATGCGAGGAGTCGTGGAGGTGTGTTCGAGTGGAGACGCTTAAAGCGTTCTCTGTGAGCTTTTCTGGTTATCTCCTCGCATACTTGTGAAACCCCGGTCCGCTCCTCATCAACGCTGCAAATAAAGCATAAGTACTGTTTTTATTTTATTTAACAAATCGTGTTTTTTTTTTTATTTCCACCCTTTTTGTTGTAGGTGTTGTGCTTTTGAGTGTACCTTTTTCTGTGTTTAAATCACTCTTACTGTAGACCCCAGCCTATTCCATTTTTGTATGTTAACCCGCGTAATAGTAACTTTTGTCAGTCGCCAGGCTGATTTGCACATGGGGATGTTCTGCATACACACACACACACACACACACACACACAGGTCTTCAAGAGGTAAATATGCTTATTCCTGGGAGTATGTCTGTTTGAAATCTTTGAAGGTGGTAGCCGAGGCAGCTGAAGAAGAGTAACAGTTTATGGAACCATCATATATACACAGTCTAGCCATAAATTCTGTTACAAACAATTTTATAAATTAAATAATTAAGAACAAAAAACTAATGGAATATAAATACATATTTTATTAGCCAGTCGATTTTAAATATATGCAATCATTCAAAATGTCCTCCCTTATTTTTTTACACAGGATTTCAAAAGTTCGGCCCACTGATCTATGGCGGCACGCACCTTTTCTAAGGGTATTTCTTTCATTGCTCTCACCAATGCTGATTTCAATTGATTCAAATTATGATATCTTTTTATAGCACACCTTCTCCTCTAAATATGTCCACAAACTGTAATCAAGAGGGTTCAAATCAGGGCTTCCAGAGGGTCATTCATTGGTCTTTATGAACTCCGGAACATTCGTCTCCAACCATTGTTGAGTTGACTTAGCTTTGTGAGCAGGAGCTGAATCTTGTTGAAATATCCAATTTCTCCATTAAACATTTATGTATTCTGAGGCTTTACTATTTGTTCCAAAATATCTTCTTGATAGTTTTCAGCTGTAGTTTTTACCCCTTTGGCACAGAAGTGGAGATCTGTTACACCTTGGTAGCTAACTTCCCACCAAACCATTAAAGAAGAAGGATGGTGACTTTTTCTAGTCATCTGACTTTCAAAGAAGCTTCTAGAGAGATACGAGCATATATCCTATCATTCTGACGATTAATCTTTTCCTCGACAGTGAAAATTTTCTCGTCTGTGAAAAGGATTCTCTGCCACCGACCATCATGCCGCGCCAACAACAATTTTGATCTAACCCTTCTAATATCTCTAAGAGCAGGGGTTGTCAAATGACCTGTGCGTCGTTTGAAAGCTCTCAGTCCATGTCTTCGTTGATTATCCTGGAAACGGTTGTGGGCGGCATGGAATTCTTGGCAGAGTCAGATAGCAAATTATTTATTGTAAAATCAACTTTTAATTACATTTATTTAATACAAATTATCAGAATGGGTTAAATTATTGTATACTACATGCTGAAGTTATTTTTGTATCTGTGTGTGTGGTCAAATATCATTTCTAGATTATAAATGTTAGACATGTGTGTTTGATATATTATAGATAAATATTTACATTTTATATGATTTATGATTTATATTTAGAATGATGTAAAATTATTTTATTATATTGATATGACATCAATTAATATGATATTAATGTTAATTCATATAATTTTAATAAAGTATAGTTTATATGCATTATTTATTTATAATATAATTTAATTTAATATTTGAATTAAATAGTTGTTAAACAAATTAAACTTATAATGAAAATATGAAAGGTTAATATTTGGGAGCCGCTACACGGTTCTTGGAGCTAAATTCATCTGCTTTGCTAAGATCTTTTGTTTGTGGCATGGATTTCGACGAATTCTATCGCGAATGGCTTTTATAGCTGCTTGCGTTCGTTGCACGCGCTGTCGACCAGATCTTTCAAGGTCATTAATAGTGCCAGCCTCGTTGAACCTTTCAATGGTTCGATTAAAAAATTGACACGTAATATTCAAATTTTGTAAAAGTTTTAAAATGGATGAAGGACTTTGGCCTACCTTGTGTAAGGCTATTACAGCTATACGGTTTTCTTTAACACCCCAATCCATTATCAAAAAAAATATATATTCCGATTTTTTTTTCTAAACACATGTACACGAGATATTCAAATAACAACTACTGTATTTCGAATACTTCACGCGGTCAAATTATATTTTTTATCATTGATTTGTTTTTGTAACAATATTTATGGCTAGACTAAGTAATCTAAAAAGATCCATCGTGCTAAAATCATCTATCATTTTAATAGAAAGAGTCCACACAGCATTATAAAAACACGTTTCTTTTATTAAATTCTGGGTTAGCTTTCAAGCCACATGCTCTTTCTCAGGTCCTTACTTAAACACGTTCCGTTTATACCTTTTTTTTTTACTATTGTTGGTGATTATTTTGATTGTAAATCTATATATAAAAGAAAAGCTCAAAAGAATATTCAATTTTTTTTTTATTTGAAATTGACTATTTTTCTGAAAATATTTTAGAAAAAAAACATTTGACACATCTATATATATATAAAATTGAATGTCTGTCTGTCTGTACTCTATAGATTTAAAAACCATACATCCAATCGCCGTGAAATTTTGGGATATTATTAGGTATATCACCGGGAAGGTTTTTGAAAAATAATTTCATGAATATCCTTAGAGTTATTTGCAGATTTGTAGATTTAACTCGCAAGCAGCGCCCCCATTGTGACGATGATAAAAAAGTTTTCTTATCACTAAGTTTGTTATCTTAAATATTATTTATCAAAAGTAAGATTATCTCAGGATGACACGGCAATTTATTTGAGACAAGAATAATGATACAATTCCAAGGTGAAGATACTATTCCTTTAACTTCCAATTACCGAGGGAACCAATTAATATTGATTTTATTCAACTTATCGAGTATTTTTCAAGGGACCGGGAAAAAATGTTCACTAGATAAAACTATGATTTTCTAATGTAGAAAATTAGGAAAGACAAAATTCAGGATGACACGGCACACAGGGACCGGGAAAAAATGTTCACTTTATCGAGAGATTCAAATTTACGAGTTTCAAATTATCAAAATATATCTTTTTTTAATAAGTTTTTAGAGAATTGTTTTAACAAATGTTCGTTAGACAAACCTTTACTCGGGTAAAACCTCGGGCGAAGCCGGGTACGTCCGCTAGTTTAGTATAAAATACAGTAGAACCTCTCTGTAAAAGACACCTAATTGCAGAGCTAAAGTGTTCTTTAGGGAGAAATGTCCGTTTACCGGAGAGTTTCTAAATAGCAAATATGGTAATTTTACAAATGAAAAATGTCCTTTATAGAGAGGTGTCCTCTCATGGAGGACTTTTACTGTAATATGAAAGATAAATAGTTATCCGTGTAGTTGGCGTTTTGCAATCCAGGAACCTGGGTTATAAATATATCTCTAAATAGTTTCTAACATTAAAAGTGTTTGGTATTAAAAAATAATAATAATAAATTTTGACGCCAAGCGCTTTTATATTATGTTTTCAAGTGACGTTGTATCAAAAATACATTCTATTCTCTTTATATAAATTCTCCCAAGAGACAAGAAATTTTGTCTCTCTTTTTCTGTTATAAGGTATGTCCTTTATGAAGTTTGTATTTTGTTCAATAAAATTTTAAAAGAATTTTTTATTTTACCCATTACAATTTAAGCCTGTTGAGAAGAGAAAAGACTATCTAAAAAATTGTGAAAGAATAATTTCAAAATAAATAATAAAAGGTCACAGGTGTTGGTATTAAATCATAAAAAGCATATTCTGACCACGCTCACATGAGCTTTTTAAATCACAGAGAGAGAGGGCCATCTAGTAGAACAAAAATCAACTAAACAAACTAAAAAATCAGGGAACAGGCTGAATCAACCTTTAGGAGCACGCAACGTCGCTCTCGGTAAGTGAACTGTCTGACTAAAATATTTTCTCTATTTTTACTAAAGTGCAAATTCAATCTATCTGAAATGAAACCTACATATCCAATATATCTTACCACCATAATTTTATGTCTATTAGACAAGAATTCTGAGCCAAATTTACATACTTTCAAGCCGGATACACACGGCGGCAAAGAGATTTGCTTATCACGTGTGAATCTTTCACTCTCAAAATATTTCCGAAACTTTCACCTTATATGTGTAGTTTTAATGCTCTTAATATTAGCTGGCATTGAACAAAACCCAGGCCCCAAGATGTCCAAACAAACGACGTTGGAAACAAGCTTAGATAGGGATAAAGATATCAAAGATCTGATAAATGCACTCACCAAAAGGCTGGATAGCTGGGGTGAGAGGCTGGAATCCCGTCTTTCGGCAATCGACGATAGAGTAGAAAATATAAACCAAAGACTGCAACAACTAGAGGAATCTTCTGCCGTTACAAAGGTAGCACTCTCTCAAAACTCCAAAAAAATAAAAGACTTAGAAGACCAGCTTGAATACTTGGATGCAAAGAGCAGAGAAAGGAACCTCATTTTTTATGGAATAGAACAAGATAATAACGAGGACTGCCGAGAACGGATACGGAAGGTTATCGAAGAAAATATGCAAACAAAGGAGAAGATAAACATCACGCGATGCCACCGATTATCCAGAAAACCCGGTGCACCGATCCTGATTGAAGTCCCAGAACAAAACGATAGATCAACTCTATTTAAAGCTGCTTTCAATTTAAGAGGAACTAAGATATCACTATCGAAAGACTATAGCATGAAGACGAGAGAACAACGGCGCGTTTTGAATGTCAAAAGAAAAGAACTCGTCGAAAGAGGCACTCTAGCTAAGCTAAGGGACAACAAATTAATAATTAATGACATAGCATATAAGGTCTGTGATGGACAAATTGTAGATGCCAATGGACATTCATTGTAGCAAGCAGTTAGGAAACAATCACTTGTAAATAGTCAACCCAACGATACCTTTTCACTGACCTGCTGGAACGTTAACGGGCTGTATAGACTCAATTCAGTTTTTCCTCTTCTTTATAGTCACTTAGAGAGATACGAAATATTTGCTTTGACCGAAACCTGGTGTGACCATCACTTAAAAAACGGCCCCAGAGGATTCCACTTATTCGAATCACTGGCAACTAGAAGCTCCAAACTGGGAAGATGCTCGGGTGGAATAATAGTAGGAATTAAAAATAAACTAAAAAACTATGTTGGAGAAAGTCGTTGTAGAGCATAATTGGATATCTATACCTTTCAAGCGTTGTTTCAACATACAAATTTGTTATATATTTACATATATTTCTCCAAACGAATCTCAACTGTCAAACTTCATTACTTTATCCAAACATGTTGAAGATAGGTTGGCTAACGGCTATGAAATAGTTCTAGCGGGTGACATAAACATCCGTACCGGCACCTATGGATACCTACACAACCCACTAGAACGTCCCTTACTTCTTTCACCTGAACGCAAATCTAGAGACCCAGTGCTTTCCAAACATTGGGAACAACTCATAAACTTCCTAGATAATAATCTACTGACAATAATTAATGGCAGAACTATAAGTGACAAAACTGGAAACTGCACATTTATCTCAAGTCGTGGCTCATCTGTTGTCGATTATTTTATTGTCTCATATTCCCTGCTGGAGCACGTTGTTGACCTCAAAGTAGATAATAACCCATACTCGGACCACCTTCCACTAACAATAAACATGTCTAACTTATCTAATCTCAAACGAACGAAAGAAACCGTCTATCCCTGCTTTGAAAGATACAGATGGGCACCTGATAACACATCCCTCTTTCGCAGAATCTTGACAACAATCAAGTCTCTACAGACCAGAATCTTGACAGCCTAGTTAATACATTTTCTAAACAAATACTAAACGCAATGCTTGCTGCAGATATGCGCATTAAGGTCAGACCTGGCCGCCCAAAATCGAAACCCTGGTATAGCAGGGAATGCTAATTAGCCAAAAAATCTGCTAAGGCAAGCCTCACAACCTTTAAGGAAACGAACACTGACGTAGACCGCAATATTTATGTCTCAAATAGGAAAAGGTACACGACCTTAATAAACTTCAACAAGAAAAAATATCTTCAGGAAAAACAAGAACTTCTTAAAAATGCCCGTGACTCCGCAAACTTTTGGAAAACTATAGCTACCTTGAAAGACAAAAGCTATATACAAGGAAATATAACAATTTTAGAGTGGCAATGCTTTTACAACAAACTGCTCTCTGCTGAAACGACGATAGGAAGCGACCTATCTACTCTCTCACGAATTGATCCTGAACTCTACTGTGAAATCTCCATAACAGAAATAACTAGAGAAATCTCCAGTCTGGCAAATGAAAAAGCTTGTGGCGCTGACGAAATTCCGAATGAAGCATTAAAGACCCTACCTTTCGAACACCTTGTTACTCTAAAAAATATATTCAACAGAATCATTAATTCTGGTTCATATCCCTTAATATGGTCTAAATCTATCATCCATCCTATTTTTAAAAGCGGTGACCGGGACAATCCATCAAACTACCGCGGAATTGCCCTTATTAGTAATCTGTCAAAACTTTTCACATCAATACTAAAATCGCGATTACGCAACTGGATTGAAGGTAGATCAATTATTCCAGAAAACCAGGCCGGATTCAGAAAAGGCTACTCCTGTCAAGATCACATATTCACACTGTTGTCCTTGATACAGCTGACTCTCAGACGTAAAAGAAGAAAACTCTATGCTTTTTTTGTGGACCTAAAAAAGGCTTTTGACACTGTTCCCCACTCACTTCTGTGGTCAAAATTGGGTGAATTAGGTCTGGATTTCCGCTTTGTTAACCTTATCAGGAACTACTTCGAACAAATGACAACGACGGTGAGATGGAATGGACTATTTACTGAACCCATCAAAATCCGATCGGGAGTGTTACAAGGAGAACCCCTATCACCCTATCTATTTATACTCTTTGTGAATATAGAGCAATCCATAATACATTTATATTTTAAAAATAAGGCTTATTTTGGATTTAAATATGATTATTTATTTACCGATATTTCGATGGATCAATCTTCCATCTTTTACGAGGTGTTTTGCAGTGAAGCACGCAGCAGGTCGCGCGCCCCAGGTGAGCCACTAGACGTCTTCTAAGCTTATAAATTTATTTATTTCATCTCAATTTACAGGTGTTACATTCGAGCACAGCTCACGAGTCACCTTGTCCAGATTATTTACACATGGCGAGTTGTAATGCTGGAGTGGCCCCCCGAACCTTACAGGAGGGCAGTTGTTGGGTGTTTGGCTGTCAGCTAGCCATTGGGTCCAGGTCGTCGGATTCGGTGGCTGAGGTCACCAACTGTAGGAATTCTTCTTTTTTGAGTTTGATTCCGTTGCAATTCCAGAAAACGATTTTTAAAGGTAATTTGCCTTTCATTGTAAGAAAGTTTTGATAATTTCTAATAACTTTTCGCACAGTTCCCTGGTGTCAGAATGAGTAGTTTTCTTTTTTGCAGTTTCAGCGTAACTTGCCTTTTGTTTTTCAACAATTGCTTCTTCTGTTTTAGTGGAGCTTGCTTGAGGTATGGTGTTAGGGGAGTTTTGTCTGGGAGGCTTTAGCTGCTGTTGTTGTGGCTTCGGAAAATTTGGGCATCCGCGGTAATTGGCTGTGTGCGCCTCTCCGCAGTTAGCGCACTTTGGTGGGAGCTGTTTCGACTTTCTTGGACAATCCTTCGAATGGTGTTCTTCAGCACACTTGACGCATTTGGGCTTCAAAAAGCAGTTTAGCTGGCCATGCCCAAAACCCTGGCAGTTAAAGCATTGGGTCACTCGTTTTGTAGTCCTGAATGATTCCACGACTATTTTTTGGTAAAGTATTTCGGTTATTCCATAGATTCGTTTATTTTGTTCATTTTTCGGTAGCTCTACTAGGACTATATTCATCGGTATTTTGGTCGATTGTCTATGGAGTCTTTTGACAATGACCTCAGTGAAGCCCATTGAGATCAGTTCAATTACGACGTCTTCTTCTTTGAAGGCTGTTGATACCCCCTTCAATACCACTTTCAGTGGTTTTTCCTCCTGTAGTCTGTAAGAATATCCTCCATTATTTTTCTGTACATACTCCCTGATTTTTTTGAAGTCGCCGATGTTTTTCGATTTAATTATGTGCTTTTTGCCAGAAATCGTGACTTGGAATGGTTCCATGCACAAGTCTTTTAGCTCTTGGCAAAGAAGCTTCCAATCTGCTACATTTTCTGCAATAACAGGAGGAATTCTCGGTTTTTTCACGTTAGTGACTGTGGTCCATGGGCCATCGTTGTCGCTATTTTCTTCATCGTCTTGCGGTGGGTGAGCTGCGTTCATTTGTTGAGAAACTCCAGTGGCGGGACTTTGTTCGTCGATGTCCATTCTAGGCGTCTTCAGATTACGCTCGCTCCTAGTTGGCGATCTTGAGTCATCCGATTGGGAGCCGCGAATTCTCTTCTTTGATTGAACCGTTTCCTCAAGTTTATACTCGATTCCACATTTGTCTAGGATCTTCGTTATTAAGGAGGCTTCGATTATGCATAGTTTCTCGCCGGTTGGTCCGATCGTCGATTTAATTACAATCGGTGGCATATTATTTTCAGAATTCTAAGCTTATTGGGCGATGAACCATCTAATATATACAATCTAAACAGAGTAAATATAATCAAAATAAAGTGATATATGTAAATGACTATTGAAATTAAGAGATATCAAATTAATTAAAGAAAAAGTGATATATGTAAATGACTAAGTGATATATGTAAATGACTAATGAAAATTAAGAGATATCGAATTAATTAAACAAATAAAATATCATGAAAATTGAAATAGCTGTGTAACAAATATACAAATAGTAGTAATGGATATCCGATTAAAAATGGAATAAAATAACCATGTAAATAGCATAATCATCTAAGAGGTTCTAAACTGGGTATATATATCTGGCAAGTCAATCTTTCTATTGATACTATTTTTATTCTCTAATGAGCTCCAGCTTTCTAAAAATAAACGGCAATGTTTTTCTTTGATGTTTTGATGAATTATAGATGTGTGATCGAAGTCTGGAGTGTGACTATTGTTGAATGCATGATCTACTAGTAGAGATGTCGGGTTATGGCGCTTTAGTGCGGATTTGTGTTGGTTAATTCTTTCAGATAAAGGTTTGCTGGTTTCTCCTATGTATATTGCCTGGCAGGATTTGCATGGTATTTTATAAACCACATTCGCTCTATCTTCTGGCTTGTAGATTAAGCGAATGTGGTTTATAAAATACCATGCAAATCCTGCCAGGCAATATACATAGGAGAAACCAGCAAACCTTTATCTGAAAGAATTAACCAACACAAATCCGCACTAAAGCGCCATAACCCGACATCTCTACTAGTAGATCATGCATTCAACAATAGTCACACTCCAGACTTCGATCACACATCTATAATTCATCAAAACATCAAAGAAAAACATTGCCGTTTATTTTTAGAAAGCTGGAGCTCATTAGAGAATAAAAATAGTATCAATAGAAAGATTGACTTGCCAGATATATATACCCAGTTTAGAACCTCTTAGATGATTATGCTATTTACATGGTTATTTTATTCCATTTTTAATCGGATATCCATTACTACTATTTGTATATTTGTTACACAGCTATTTCAATTTTCATGATATTTTATTTGTTTAATTAATTCGATATCTCTTAATTTTCATTAGTCATTTACATATATCACTTAGTCATTTACATATATCACTTTTTCTTTAATTAATTTGATATCTCTTAATTTCAATAGTCATTTACATATATCACTTTTATTTTGATTATATTTACTCTGTTTAGATTGTATATATTAGATGGTTCATCGCCCAATAAGCTTAGAAGACGTCTAGTGGCTCACCTGGGGCGCGCGACCTGCTGCGTGCTTCACTGCAAAACACCTCGTAAAAGATGGAAGATTGATCCATCGAAATATCGGTAAATAAATAATCATATTTAAATCCAAAATAAGCCTTATTTTTAAAATTTATACTCTTTGTAACTGATTTGATCAACATTTTTAATGACTCTACTCTACCAGGCATATACCTCCCTAATTTTGGAACGGTCCACCTTTTGATGTATGCCGACGACATAATTCTCATAGGAGAATCAAAAATCAATCTACAAATAAAAATCAACATGTTGAAAAAATACTTCGAAACAAATCATCTAACCCTGAACGAATCAAAATCCAAGATAATGTTTTTCCGAAATGGTGGCCGCCCTGCAAAATCGGACAAATGGTTCTGGGGAGACCAACTGTTGACAGTGACATCGAAATATCTCTATCTTGGCTATCCCCTCACAACACCAATCTCGTTTAGTCAAGTGGCTTCATACTTTAAAGGCAAAGCGCTTGCAGCTACCGGCGAAGTATGGAAAATTATGGAGAAATCCAGGTTGAATTCATTTGGTTCATCAATGAAACTATTAGACTCGATTATCCTGTCAACTCTGCTGTATTCTGCTCCAATTTGGGCAAACGAAAAGTACAAAATCTTGGACCAAATTCAGAATAACTATCTCCGACGACTATTGAACTTGCCGAGTAACACACCAGGCTACATACTACGCATGGAAACCGGACGCTTCTCACTAGGAGTCACATCAACCAAACTAATTCTAAAGTTCTGGTTAAGAATATTAAAAATGGAAAAATCCAGATTGCCCGCAATCTGTCTAGCCCAATTATGGGAAACGTCCACTCTGACGAATGCCTTTATAGGTTTTACAGAAAATTTAATGAATATCCTAAACTCAACTGGATTCATGTGGTTAAAGAATTGTTCAGACCCCAATATTCTACAGAAAGCAATACCTCAAATTATCATAATCACTATAGAACAGTCTATCCAAACCGATCAATCAAGAATAACCAATTCGAAGCTACACACACACTACAAATATTTACATAAAACATTCGCAGCAGAGAACTATCTACTAAGTGAACTCCCACTGCCGGCTAAACGCCTCATTGCGCAATTGAGAATTCTATTTGTTTTATATCGAGAAGACCATATAAAATATCTAAGGACAGAAGACTTGTATTGCCAACTATGCAAAAATAGAACCGAAAATGAATTAGAACATTATATATTTGAATGCATGCCTCTTGACACGGAAAGAAAAATACTCTTCTCTAAGATAGGCCATACACACTTCACATTATATTCTTTATTATCCAACTTTATAGACAATAGTTCAGTAGCTCTAAATCTATATAACTTCCATAAAAATGCTGTAAAAAAGAAAGACTTAACCGAACATTCAAACATACCAAAAATTTCTGTTTGATGAGAAAGACAGAACCAACATCCAATTATTTGTTTAGGCAGATACGATAAGTTAACCCCCACACTGATAAAACGGTGTTTACCTTACAACCCTGAACACGCGGATTTTCCTGGGAAATCTCTTAAAGATTTCTTAAAAAATACATGGCCCACCTGTGCTGTGTGAGAGCTTAAATTGTCTTGTTCCATATGTAAATACCTGTTTTCTTTCCTCTTTTTGCTCTCCACTTCTCCCATCCATATTTCCAAAAAATTTTTTTTTTCTTTTTTCGATTTTTTTTATTCTTCTTATTTTTTTATTCTTTCTTATAATCTGTATATATTTACCAAATGTGTATATAATCTTTCTCCATTTTTTATTTCCCACTTCATAGGTTTCTCCGTTTTGTAACCCCAAGGAGAATCCTCTGTAAGACCTGTGTGTCTTAATAAAGGCTTTTGTGTGTGTGTGTGTGTGTGTGTGTGTGAATCAACCTTTAGTCGATTTCTATTCCACTAGATGGCGCTTTGCAATCTAAAAAGCTCGTGTGAGCGAGGTGGGGATATGCCTTTTTTAAATTTTAATATCTAAAATGTTCTTAATTTGAAATTATTTCATCATTTTAGAATTCATTTCCTGTGTACAATTGTAATACACAAAAAATATTTTTTTTCATGAGTATCTTATTATTGCTCTTTTAAACTTCCTGAAATTCTTATTTACCCATTTTGATCAGTCTGAATGTGGTTGTTACTTATAAAAGGTTTTTTTTAAAAGGAAAACCTCGCTATAGCGAGCCCCAATGGAACTGGACGTTTGATTCACCAAAGATGGTTACAGTAAAAACTTCCTAAAAACAAACCTAGGTTATATAGCGAACCTTCGCCTATAACAAACCTAAAATAATCGCCAATTGTAAAGAATTTATATAGTGAGAGAATTATGGCTATATAGTGAGCTAAAAGTTTAATCCCATTGAGGTTCGCTATAAAAAGGTTTTACTGTATTTTATACTCAAATTCAGGTTGGTAGTACACACACACACATACAGCTTTATTAAGACCACCGGTCTTATACAGATTCACCACTGGAAGGAAGCATAGATGGAGCTCCTATACTCCAGGTAGCGCAGAGTCCAACAGCTTCCAGGTCCGACACATGTCCAGTGGCCACAGAATCTACCGTGCATAGGTTAGCGTATCACTGAAAAGACGAGTATGGAATCAGTCGCGTTTCAGTCTTCGCTTTCCTCATACAAATGGACCACGACATTCGGCGATTCTATTAATCTCCTTCGAACGGTGACTGCGGTCTTGTAGAATTTATTGACTGATAGTAAGACTAGCTAACTGTACGTACCCCGGAATTCTGGAGTGTACGGAAGTCGCCAACTATTTGGAAATTGGTAGTGAGAATAGTTTGTGTTGAAAAAAAATAGGAAGGAGAAGGCCGGGAATCGGCTTTTAAAGATAGAAAGTTTTATTAGTTATGCTCAAAATTTACATAAACACAAAGCAGCTTGCTTTACATACTCCAATACAACAATGGTAGAAATAATTTATATATATAGCGGTCAATTGGTCAAAAGCAAATAAAAGAAGAGTAGAATGTTGAAATTGATTATTCCAACACCCTCCCTCAATTTCTACATTCCCAACTCACGAATACATCTCTCATGAGAGACCTTTGTCAGACTCTTGGTTAAGATATCCGCAACATTCTCCTGGGTTGGTGTATGGTCGACCTCGACAAGACCTTCATTGTCTCTTTCCATAGATGCGAATCTTCACTAGACAAGGCTTGATCTAAATCCTTTGGATCTGGCAAACTGGTGTTCTGTCTAAAATCCTTAGACAAATTAGCTTCAACGTATTCCTTTCGCGGTCTTCCCGGTTTTCCAGTACGTAAAATTCTTGGTCTTCCTCTCTGCGAGATGACTTCCTTTGTTTCTGATGGTTCGCTTAAAAACTCCGAATCAGTTCCGGGCAAAGTTTTTTCATCATCCTGAAGACTTTCCTCCTCCAATGATGTATCTTCCTTTTTCTGTGGTATAGCTTCAATTTGCACCACGTCATTCCTTAAGGTAGAGTTTTCAGATTCGAGTAAACGTACATCTCGACTTTTTATCATCATGCCTGTCCCAGGCTTCCATAATCTGTACGCCTTTGATTCGGGAGAATAGCCAACCAGTCGGTATTCTTCACTGCGAGGAGCGAATTTTCCTCTTCTCGGACGGTTGTCAACAACGAAACATTTACATCCAATCATTCTTAAATGAGAAACGGTTGGTTTTCTTCCTGTAAATATTTCATGCGGAGTTCGACTTTCATTTGTTCTTGGGCATCTGTTTCTGATGTATGTAGATGTATGCACAAGTTCAGCCCAAAGTGGATCTGGGAGGTTCGCTTGAATTATGAAACATCTAGTCATTTCTACCAGAGTTCTGTTCGCTCTTTCAGCAACTCCATTTTGTTGCGGAGAATATTCAACTGAGAGCTGATGTCTAATTCCTTCCTCCAATAAATATTCTTTAAAATCTGAACTCAAATACTCTGCTGCATTGTCACTTCTGATTGCTTTAATTTTCTTGCCAGTTTGTTTATCAGCAAATCTTTTAAAGACTTTAAATCCTTTGAAAATTTCACTTTTTCGTTTCATAACAAAAGTGAATATCATTCGTGAGAAATCGTCAATGAAAGTTGCGAAGTACAATGCACCGCCATATGACTTTGTTCTCATCGGTCCACATATGTCAGAATGAATAAGTTGCAGTGGCTCTGTTGACTTTGTTAGAGAGACTTCTGGGAATGGTAATCGAGTCTGTTTACCCCTAATACAAGTTTCACAACTTGATATACTTTTAAATTCACCCTTGGGTAATCCATTGACTAAATTTTCTCTCTGCAATTTCTTAAGGTCATCAAAATTAAGATGACCAAATCTATTATGCCAAATTTCACTGCTATTTCTGTCTATACACATTCTGGTAAATTGTGTTTTTGCATATTTAGTTTGACGCAATATGTAAAGTCCGTTTCTTTTGTAAGCTTCTATGCAAATTTTCTTCAAGGATTCACAATTTCCGCTTTTCCTCTCATAAATTTTACAAAGAATGATTTTTCTGTGCAGGTGCTGACTGAAAACAAATTTCCCTTCAGTCCTGGGACAAATAACACATTTTCTAATTTTAATAAAAATGGTTCACCATGTTCGAAAACTTCCAATTTTACCGTTCCTGTACCTAAAGCTTCTATGCTTTGGTCGTTCGCTAATTTAACGGCTATTGGCTCTGTTTCTCTTAAATTTGAAAATGCGCCTCTTGAGCAGCACATGTGTGCAGTTGCGCCGCTATCCAGGCACCACTCGTTAACATCAAGAATATTTTCATCTCGAATTCCTAGAGAAGTAGCCATTCGCGTATTGTTTCTTTTAGAGTTCCTTTTTGACCAGCAGTCAGCCGCTTTGTGGCCTTTCTTGCCACAGTAATGGCAGTTAAATTTGAACTCCTTCCGATTTGGTGGTTTAGTGGAATTGGTAGTTTTTCTTTCTGGATTTCCAAAAAAGGCATTTTGTTCTCCAGACGAAGTTCCCTCCATTTCACGTTGTCTTTGATCTTCTTCTATGATCTTGACCTTTAAAGTTTCAAGTTTTGGGAGCTCATCTCTGGTTTCTATTGCAGTTCTGAATCCTTCGTACGATTCTGGAAGGCTACACAACAAGAGTACAACTAAAAAGTCTTCGGGTACTTGAGCCCCAATTTCACCTAGATTGTCCACTAATGAAGTAAATTTACTCAGGTAATCTTTCAAATCATCATTAGGCCTCATTTTCATCTGTATTAGCCTTTTGGTCAGGGAAACTCTCGTCGCAGGTCCTTTTGGTCGATAAACTTCTTCTATCTTTTTCCAGGCCTCCTCGGCAGTCTTGCAGTTCTTAACATGAACTAGTTCTGATGGATTCAAGCTCAATACAATTGTAGCTAGAGCCTTCTGATCCTTATTTTGCCAATTAGAAAACTCTTGGCTACCGGGTTCAGGTTTGATATTGGCTTCATTAACATAATTCCACAGATCAGAGTGAATAAGAATCATTTGCATTTGAAGCCTCCATGTCTCAAAGTTTTGCTTATTCAACTTCTCAATTTGATATAGACTGGACATGCTTAATTCTTAATTTCTTAGGCAATCAGTTCTGGGCCCATAACCTGTTGAAAAAAAAAATAGGAAGGAGAAGGCCGGGAATCGGCTTTTAAAGATAGAACGTTTTATTAGTTATGCTCAAAATTTACATAAACACAAAGCAGCTTGCTTTACATACTCCAATACAACAATGGTAGAAATAATTTATATATATAGCGGTCAATTGGTCAAAAACAAATAAAAGAAGAGTAGAATGTTGAAATTGATTATTCCAACAGTTTGTTATTTGAATTTATTACATTATAATGTTTTAAAATTACAAATATTTTCTCACAATGAGTTTCTTTTTATTTAAAATATTTGTAATTTTAAAACTTTTTCACAATTTTATCAGAGAATTATAATGTTTATGAGGAACTAGCGTGCCATCTGTTATCAAAATTCGAAACTATATTTTAAACGCGTAAGATTCTTTTTGAAATTAAACATTTTCTACTGCCCTTACTGGAATGGAATGGTAGATTAAACTGGCGAAACGGCTGGGAGGGTTCACCACTGATGAGCCAGGCCCTCCCATTAATTTTTCCATTGCAGTAAGGGCAGTAGAAATTGTTAAATTTCAAAAAGAATCTTACGCGTTTAAAATAGTTTCGAATTTTGATAATTATAATGTTTGCCGAAATTTGGAAAGTCTGCAAAATCCTCGGTTCGTTTTATCAATATTTTATTCAATCTTATATACCCTACTGAAAGAGATATATGGAACATCAGGTTTCTGCTGCCATCAACATCTACTGACCTCGATGGTGGATAATGGTTGCCATGGTGATTGTCAGGAATGATACATTGTGAGCGTCACCTCATCAATAACTCAGCTTCACTCGAGGTATTGTCATTTAACTAATTGTTTGTCACCAGGTCACCCACCTAAACAGTGTCAATATATTATTCGAACAGGATTACAGTAGAACCTCCATGAGCAGACACTCCTGTTAGCAAAAACCTCTATACAAATGAAAGTTTTAATCGCCAAAATGATCATTTTTACCAATTAGTCGCTTTCTAGTATGAATACAATTCTCTCTAAAAGACTAATTCTAAACACGTTTAATTCCTAAAGGAAACTTTTCGTACAATAAGTAGTATTTTATAGAAAGTTTCAACTGAATAGATAAATATATATATTTAAAATGTCTAAAATCCTTACACAATGAATTTCATTATTACAAAAACAGTCTCAATTGTAACTTCGCCCGTTGAAGAGGGAGAAAGGCCGTGGTGTTTTTGTAATAAATAAACTTATTGTGTGATGTTTTTAGATATTTTTTATGAAGTAAACGCAATTTTCTTAATCGATATAGAGATATCTATAGAACAATGGCCTGTTGTACATGCGAAGAAAAATTTCAATGATTACCCCTGAAAATGTATCCCTTTAATAGAATCGAAAATTCTTAAGCAGGTTAAAATTAGCATAAGGATATCAAGTTAGTCAGATCCTATAATACAAAGATTTAAGAACCTCAATATTAATACAATTCATTAATACAACTTTGAAATTAGACGGCTTGTTAACCAACCTTATTTAAACACACGTAAAATTTTGTATTATGAAGCAATGATGCATCATCTATACATAGGAATCAACAACCGTTCTTCCTGATTTGAAATTAAACGAAAAAACATGGTGAAGGAAGACGAGTTTCTTTTATTGATGCATAGGTGCAAGCTTTCGGGTAAAAACCCTTCAACAGGCGAGAAATGAAGCGCGACTTATAAGGACTATGGTATAAATGGTAGGAAGGAATAAATATATATAAAAAAGAAAGTTTTTAAACTATATGTATATATTTATATATTAACAAATATAAATAGTTTAAAAACTTTCTTTTTATATATATTTATTCCTTCCTACCATTTGTACCATAGTCCTTATAAGTCGCGCTTCATTTCTCGCCTGTTGAAGGGTTTTTACCCGAAGGCTTGCACCTATGAATCAATAAAAGAAACTCGTCTTCCTTCACCATGTTTTTTCGTTTAATTAACAACCTTTCTCTCTCTTATCTTTCCCTGGCCTGGGGAATATAACCCTTTTTTAACAACCTTAGTGGCGTGAAACACTTTGGTACTTTGCTACAGTGCATTGCGGTTTGTTTATTTGCGACCTTCATTTTTGGGCTCGAAAATCAGACACTTCGGTTAGTAGCCCGTAAATAACCATATTTTCTCTATAAAAACAGTTAAACCTGTCTATAGCGCCCCCTCTTGGGACTCACCGAAAGAGGGTGCTATAGACAGGTCACTTTTAATGTAAATCACATCGTACTACGTATTTAAAATCGGGCGCTTTAGAGAGGAAGGCGCTATTTAGAGGGGGCGCTATAGACAGGTTTAACTGCACATAGCAAAAAAGAACTCTTTAGAACGAATATTTATTTTACAAATGGAATAAACTCTCTCTACTGATCACACACTGCGATGAAAATTTCTTTGAAGGGCTTGGTTCATCAGAGGAGAACCCTCCCAGCGGTCTCGCTAATTTGGTAAACAAGACCACTTTTTATAGCTTAAATAATTTATTACACGATTCTGGTTTCATATATAAAACTTAAGGCTAGAATCTTAGTTTGTTATTTAAGTAAAGTATATGGACATAATATTTTAGGTAAGTAGAAATTATACTTAAATATTTGTATCGAGAAATGCCTTTCCGCAAACAATATGAACAAAGCCAGTTAGACATAAATCAACTATAAGGTTATCCCAAAAGTTTGTAAACATATTATGATTTATATTTTGAAAGTGTTTACAAACTTTTGGGACAACCTTGGTAATATTGGTAAGCTTGGTAAAATTATACCAGAATTATTTTAGAAGAATGGTTTAATCTCTGATGCTTTCTATATCAAGGGTGGCCAATCAGCAGGTAGGCTAAGTTTCAGAATTACAAGACTGTCCCAAAAGTTCATAAACGTTTGCAAAATATTAATCATAATATGTTTACGAACTTTTGGAACAACCTTATATAAAACAATGCATAATAAAAAGAACAATTTAGCACGATTATTTATGTTTTACAAATAGAAATAACTCTCTCTCTCTCTCTACATTTACAAATACTTCCTGGCCCTGGAGTTGCGGGGGGTCCAAGAGGACCCTCTCCTGGTCTGGAGGAGGACCATATCAAGATGGTAGAGCCTTCGTCACTCATAAATCATTATAAATATTCCCATTATACTTCATTAATTTTGTAAAACATAATTGACAAGATGTCAATAAAAGTGTTTCAATCTCAATCTCTCTCTCTACATGTGAGGGAGGTACTCTCTAAGACACTCTCTAAAGGAAACAAGACCATTCTCTACGAATTCCTCAACATGGTATTTAAACATATTGGGGACAAAAATTCCATTATAACAAAAGGCCTATCCAAATTCAGGGTGTCTTGTAGCCCTCAAACTTGACGTCCCTTCGGAGAAGGCTTCGTGTTGATGTAAATATTGAAGCGATGCAGCAAAGAAGTAGAAAAGAAGACGTGGGAAAGCCAAGAGAAGAGGTATGCAGGGGCTCCTTCAGGGAAGTGTGGGTTGACAAATTCCAGAGGTGGGGTGGTAGACGGGCAGTCCGGCTGGCGCCGCCGTGGGGAAGGGATCAGCCGAGTCCAGCTGGCGCCGCCGTGGGGAAGGGATCAGCCGAGTCAGCTGGCCGGCCTGCCGGGGATTGGTGTGTGCCGAGAAAACATGGCAGTCTGGGGGAAGAAGTCTGTCTGGTGACAACGGGACCTGCAGCAGGGAGAACGGCGGGACAACAGACGCAGCAGGTGGGCTCCGAACGTGTGGCTGTATGGACTGACCGGGAAGACGGTAGCGGAGAAGGATCCCTCTAGTGGCGGGCATTGAAGGCAAGTCAATCTTCTACTGTATAGTTACTTATCTACTCTTTAAGCTCGTATAATAAATATACCGCACTAAGCTGTATCCTAAAGAATCCACATTGTTCTCTTAGAAACCTTGAACGCAAACATTGACGGCTGAGAAGCGTCGTAACATTTGGTGTCAGAAGTGGGGTACAGCTTAGTTAATTTTAATTGAAGATTTTATTTTGCGCTAATTCAAAAAGAAAAATGGAAAAACTAACCGACCCCGAAATCGAAAAATTCACAAAATTGCTCCGTCTGATAAGCCAGAAATTAGATGTGCTCGGAGAAAACGTTAAATCGACTAATAAAGGGATTACTCCATTGGAATCTCGATT
>CP092868.1:38639478-38774047 GCA_030710605.1 Cordylochernes scorpioides | reverse complement strand
ACAGGAGCCTGAGGTGCAGGAGCCTGAGGCACAGAAATCTAAAGAGCAGGAGCATAAGGAGGAAATTCCTGAAAAGGAATAAAGATCAAGAACCATTTTATTTAAAATGGAACAAATAAAAATTAGTTTTCATTAATACAATTCATCTCTTTTTTTTTAAACATTCAAACGTTTTTTTTGTTTTCCCGTATTTTTTTGCTTTATAATTCTGGATATAATGAAAGAGAATACTTAAACTTAGAAGTTTCTATTGATCTTATGCTCAAATGAAGATATTCAAGTTTTTATATAAATTTTTTTATAAAAGTGGTTTGTGTCAAAATATTAATTGTAGGGATAAAAAAATTCACCATTATATAATATTCTAAATATTTTTACCCGAAAATTCAAGAATTTTTATATATTTCAATTAATATTGTTAATATGTATCTTTTCAAATAGGAAAATATAATTCATTCTCTAAGTATCATATTTGTTTATTTAATGATAAAACATAGAGAAAACATATGTTCTCTGTATCATCTTGATTCTACTTCAAGTCTAGTAAATTCTTAGCAGCTCTATATCTCACAAATTGTATATAATTCTAAAAATCAACAAGTATTCCATGGCTAGGTTTCTTTAAATATTTCTGCTGTTTGGCCGAAAGCTAGAGAAATAAAAAATAGCTAAAAAAATCTGGCCTTGGATTTGCTTATTGATTTTTTAAAATTGTAAAGGCAGGAATGAATATGTATTGTATATAATATTTCGCAACCTAATAACTTAGCATTTTATTATGTTTTTTTTTTTAATTGTAAGAGTCAGTACCACATGTTAAATATTGTTCTTTCCTGTTCCAAGTAAACCTTACCGCTCAAAAAAGCGACTTGGATGAAAATATTTAGAGGAATAATTTATGTACTTGCGATTATCACTTTCACAAAAATAAATATTAAAAAATACCTTTTTATTAACTTTTTAACGTACTAAAAAGGAAAAATAAATAATTTAGCTGTTGCTCTATTAAGAAACTAGATTTATATGACTAAAAATGAAAGAGGTGAGGGATGATCATCGTGAATTTTGAAATAAATTTGATTTAATTTGAAGCAACTGATTAGGATTTTTTTGTTTCTTAAATGTTCACATCTTCACTCAATAAATGATTGTCCCTCGCGCAGCTCTTATTTTACTCATATAAAAGGTTTTTTTTTTACTTTTAATTAGACATTTTTATTTAGACATTTCCAATTTTAATTTAGACATTTTTCATTTCAATTCAGACACGTGGGCTTTTATATATATTCCTTATTTAGGAGCCTTTTGAAACAACTAAAAATATTGAATATAGTTTTTATTATAAGAAAGAAGGGCTTGAAATGGAAATAGCGATGTTTGACATCATTTTTAAATCAGGTGAATTATTGTTAAACGACTCCGGATCTTCTTTTCTTTTTCTTTTTATGACAACGGCCTTGGTTTCTTTGAACGTAGACTTAATGCACACTTCCACCTAATGGAACTGTGTTTTTTCGGGTGTGTTGGGCAAAAAACACGGCTCGTTTCCAATGACCAGTCAGGCGATAAAATAATCGGAATCGTAACGTGTTTCTCTGCAGGTGGCGGCGCGTTTCAGACTCTGTTGCGATGTGAATGCATGAGATATACACTGTGCACAGATTCTTCATCTCCAAATCGTCATGCACAATCACCTGCAATGTTCCTTGTAGAACCCCTATATTTTCCTCCATCTCGACGAATTCTAGGTTCCTATTCTCTATGATCATCCGGGCTGCTATGTGTGATGCTGCTGGGCGTCCGGCCCTGAAGCCTTTGGCCGCGGTCTCCACTCTATTCTTGAACTTGTTCAACCAGCTGTTAATCGTATGCCTTGAGGATATTTCTTTTCCCCACATCGACACCTTTTGACGATGGATATTTAGACCATGTATCCCCTACTTCCATAGGAAACGTTCTATCTATTGCTGACCGAGATAATCCCCTCCTCCTCCTTCAGTGCCTTCCTCTACGGAGGGTGGGCCACATGGTCTCTCCATACTTCCTCCGCCATCCTCTTCATCTCCTCGTAGGTGTGTCATCCAGTGCATTGTTTTAGATCGTCTGTGTTTATCCCTGTCGTCTCCTTCCTCTCGATCTCTTACCCCAACACTGTCAGAAATATGAGATAGTCTCACTTTCCACTATTCCACTTTCCACTCTCACTTACGACGGAGGAATGGAAGGACAATCGCGCACCGTTCGTCTACAAGGAGCTCAATCTATGCAATCCACGTTGACCTCTTGTGTTTATTTTATTTCTCGTATCGTGCATATTTCCGACATGAGAGCCAACCATTCCTCTGTACGACTAAATAATTATAAAATTAATATATTTTGGCCCGGAATTTATTTTATGTGGAATTCTTGTTTTTGGCTTTGGCAAAACTGTTTTTCTGACCTGTAGGATAAACCTAAGTCGAGGTATCTCAAAAAATGATATTACCTCACTGAGATTTTAATTTATTTAGGTTATTGACTCAAACTCAAATCATTCCAAAAGTTGAAAAATTCCTTAATTCCTTATCAAATTACAAAGATTTCAAACCCATTTTATATATAATGTTATTCTTTAATACAAATATTATATGCATAATTTTTTTTAAAGAATGCCATATTTTAGCACATCTCTCTCTTGATTAAGATTAATTTATATGAAAAATATATATATTGTCAAAAAATATTGCAGCAGAGTGGCGCAGTGGAAGCGTGCTGGGCCCATAACCCAGAGGTCCGTGGATCGAAACCACGCTCTGCTACTTTTTTTTTCTAGTTATTTATAAACTTAAAACCTTGTTTGAGATGCACCCAAGTTTATACCATCAAGTTTAGTGGTGGTGTCTTGTCCGTCAATTTCTGACTTTGTTTCTCCATGGAATGGGGGGTGCCATTACCTCGTTAGTCAGCCACATTTCAGAGTTCTCTGTAGGCGTTCACGGTTACCGTAGCGGCTCGGGGCTCACGACACCGTACTTCGCCTTACAGGACAGTCACTTACTTGTGCTGTTTCTCCTGCCCGCCACGTAGAAGAGGGGTTGGACTTCTGGGCAGGACCATCAAGTTTTCAACCAGAATCAGAAAAAAAAACTTCTGAAGCTAAAAACAAGATTTCCAATTAAAGAAGATAGTAGCAAGATAGGTTTGGTCAAAAATATATTAATGCTATAGTTATTTGGGTCATTCAGAGAAATTATTGACTCTCACGTCGGAAAAATAAAGGATATATGACAGGATAAAGAAGTGAGTAACGCAGATTTGAATAGTTGAGCTGCTTGCAGGTAGACACGAGCGCCCATTCCTCCCAGCTCCTTGGGAGCGTGGACACCAGAGATAGGAAGTGACCATCACGGTCAGCAATGGACACCCTGCGTTTCCTATTGAAAGATACAGTGTAGTGATAATAATTTTCGCATGTTATCGGAGTGCAGGAAAAAAACACTCTCAAAGCGTACCATTTATAGATAATTGGTCAACTTCAAGTGGTGAGAGAAATAACTTCGCTCTCAGCGGTATCTCAAACGAGGTTTATAGTCTCTATAATAAATAAATAAAAAAAAGGTAGCAGAGCGTGGTTTCGATCCACGGACCTCTGGGTTATGGGCCCAGCACGCTTCCACTGCGCCACTCTGCTGCATTATTTTGTGACAATAAAAATATTCTTTACATAAATATTCTTATATCTCATCTATTTAAACAATATTGATTTTGAAACAACTAAATGGATTGCAAAAATAATTAAATCAAATACCTAAACACTAATATAATACAATTTTTGCCATTACACACACTTTTTACCTGTGGTTTATGTGTTACTTCTGTATTGCTATTCTATGGCACTTCTGCTATTTATTATTGATGTACTTTCAGTATGAAGAAAATTGCACTCGGGGGAATTCTCGGGCGAAGCCGGGTCATTCGTCTAGTATCTTATAAATGTTGATTTTTTTGGTGTCTCAAATAAATTGCTGCGTCATCCTGATGTTTGTCTTTTCTAATTTTCTACATTACAATATTAACATACAAAAAAGCGATGACAGGGCACGCGTTCCCCCAAAAATTTGAAACGGGTCAATACACTAATATGCATATTGTAGATATATATATCATAATATTCGGAAATATATAAATAAAATGGCCTGTGTGGGAGTACAAGGAAAGAGGGAAGATAGCCGGGTTAAAAAACAACCCCCTTGGTAAACAAGTGTCAAGTCTTCATTCACCCCTAAGGGATTTATCTTACTTAAATCGGTTTAAAAAAGCGGCTGGATGTGATAAGAAAAAGTTAGTTCTCGACGAGGTGGTCTCGACGCCAGTTGTTCTAGGGGTTGTTCTGGGACCTTCTATCTTTCCTCCCCGATCTATTTCCTCACGGGTTTTTGCCTCTAGTTTCTGTCTCCTGTGTGTCCTTACCACCCATCACTCAACCACCACGACTGCTTCTAACCAACATGCCACACTACAGTTATCCAACAGCATAAACTACTTATATCTTTCAAACACCCAAACCTCCCGATTTAGAAGTCAAATGGCTCCTAGTATAAACCTCAAAATTAATATTAAGGTTGAAATAATATAGTCGGTATGTTGAAACCCTCGATTCCCGACATTCATGAACCGGGATCGAATCCCGCGTTAACATTTTGTTTGATACAATATAATGCGACCCATGATTGTAGAACGACATTTGAATGTGTCCTGCGTGTGTTTCTTTTGAACCAATAATCGAAATTTAATTTTAAGGAGAAATACCGATTATTTCTATCCTTAGGGATGAAGTATGATACTTTTATTTTTCCGTTTATCATTACTCTTCACGCGCAATTATCCAGATCAGATATAGCGTGTCTTGTTTGCAACTGGTAAATAAATAATTACTCTTCACAATTCATCCTTTCATACTTCATCCCTAAGGTTAGAAATAATCATTATTTTTCCTTAAAATAAAATTTCGATTTTTTGGTTAAAAAAACACATGCGGGATTTTGTTTAATATGTGAATAACCTTCACATATCATTCATTATTGCAATATCATAAACTAGGTTACTCTTGTTGAGCGGTACCTAATGAAGTGATTTTGGGAAATTAATATTCACTATACACAGCGGCAATACTAATGGCCATGAAACTATTCCTACTGTTTTTGAATTGGATTTAATCTAAATAGGCGGAGAATAGAGTTACAATCTAATTAATGGATGTAACAATAAGACAGTGTCTCACACCATAGGAATATGAAGCGTTTTTTTTACCATTTATATCAAATAGACTGTAAAATGGATTTGTTCATAATAGTTAGTAATCATCTAACAAGATAACTAACTTTAGGAGTTTTTTTAATCTTTGTTCTGGTACTTGGACCGCCACAATCTTGCTGATTTGCATAAGTTAATAGAATTCTCTGTTTCTTGTGCAGTAGAACATCTATGTAAAATAGTAAAGATAGAGGCTGCTTGGCCGGAATTCATAGTTTTTCAAATTAAAGTTACCTCGGCCAGTAAATCTTTTTTATTATCTCGGCGTTTCGAGAAAAATCGTTTGTCCTCGTCAGGAGCGAACAAAAATTAAAACATTTGGCAAAGCGTTAAAAATTTTTCTAAGGCTTCAAGGGCGCTCTTACGCGATATAAAATAAAATCTATGTAAAAGACACCTATTTGCAGAACTAATGAATTTATTATTTTTACTTTAGTTTCTATATAATTGGGGATGCCCTGGTATCCAAAACTCCACGATCCCTTATCTTGAGCTAATTTCTTTGTATATCCATAGTTTTCATCTTATCCATCATTCAGATTATTATTCTTCCTTAGAGTTCTCATTTCGCTCATTTTTACTTTCAAGAATACTCTTCATCCTTTTTCTTTAAATTAATATTTAACTCGATAATTAGCCCCTTCTATAAATGGGTCTATAATGACAACCACTAAAAGACACCTAATTGCAAAACTAATGAGGTCTTTTCTTTCTTTCTTATCTCCACTCAATCATATTAGGGTATGAAGTTGTGACCCTTGATGGTGTATCTTTGACAACCATCATGACTGGGTGAAGTAGAATGCGTCTGCCTTTGTCATTAAGACTGGGAGCACTACTCAGTGGCAGGCCGACTTAGCTCCAAAAGATATGGCCGCTTCTGACATGAGGAACAGACTCCATGTTTAACTTGAAGATTAGCCCCTTCTATAAACGAGTCTAGAATGAGAGCCAGTTTCAAGTCTTATTAAAAATTTACCTTAATAAAAATGAAAATTAGGGCAAAAAGTTTGTTTATTTATAGGTGTTGCAAGCTTTCAAGCAAAACCTGCTCTTCAACGTACAAATCCGAAAAACAAATGAAGAGCGATGTTATCGGGTTTGGATAAGACACCTAAAAATAAAGAAAATATTTGCTCTAATTTTTGCTTATTCGAATATCTCAGGGTAACTATCACTCACAAAAAGATAAAGAAAGTGTAAGACTTAAATTTCCCTAATGTAAATAATTTAGGGGAACCTATTATATCACAGATATAGTGTTTCTTATAGTTCTTTTCATATATTTATCAATTTATATATATGATGACATCAGCTATCCTATAACCTTTCAAAATAGTCATATGTGCAATAGTCTCAATATATCCGCTATGTACCAAATCCCCGATTAATCCAAATGTACAAAACTGTAACACATGCCGACTACGTACTAACATACTCGCTACAGACAATTTAATACATGCGTACCAAAGCCCTAACATGCCCACTACAAACCAAAGCCCCAACATACTAGCTACAGACCAAATACACTCTTAGCTCAAGCGTACCAAAGCCCTAACATGCTCACTACAAGCCAAAGTCACAACATACTCACTACAGGCAAAAATACACTCTCAGCTCAAGCGTATTAAAGTCCCCAACATATACTCACTACAAACCAAAGCCCCAACATACTCACTACAGGCAAAAATACACTCTTAGCCCAAGAGTACCAAAGCCCTAACACACTCACTACAGGCAAAAATACACTCTTAGCTCAAGCGTACCAAAGCTCTTACATGCCCACTACAAACCAAAGCCCCAACATACTCACTACAGGCAAAAATACACTCTTAGCTCAAGCGTACCAAAGCTCTAACATGCCCACAACAAACTAAAGTCACAAATACTCACTGCAGGCAAAAATACACTCTCAGCTCAAGCGTATCAAAGCCCCCAACATATACTCACTACAAACCAAATTCCAAACATACTTACTACAGAACAAATACACTTTTAGCTCAAGCGTACCAAATCCCTAACATGCTTACTACAAACGAAATACAATATTAGCTTGTCAAAGCCCCACCATGCTCACTAAAAAGTAAATACACTATTAGCTCAAACGTACCAAAGCGCCAACATAATGCGCTATTAGCTCATGCACCACCGAAGCCCCAACATAATCAATACAAACCAAATACACTATTAGTTTAAGCATATCAAAGCCCCCCAACAAACTCACTACGTATTCAAGTTCAATTAACTCATATGTGAAAAACCCCAACATGCTGACTACATACGGAATCCCCAACCTATTCACTACGTATCAAAGCCCCAATTAACTCATACATACTAATGCTCCAACATACAACTTGCCTAAGTCCCAATGTACAAAGTTCCTCCATGACTACATACAACAACATACAAAGACACCCAGTACTTGGAACAACCAGAACAGGGTGTTGACCCGCCATTGTGCGGCTCTAATCCCGCACCAGCTCGGAACAAACCACCGCGGCCACAAAATACAGGAAGTGCAGCGATCCCTGAAGTGGAGCCGTCAGACCGTAGTCCAGGCAGTCCGTCCCCGTGTTCATGACGGTAGGTCCTTCCTTCCATCAAACCTTCATCATCCATCCTACATCTGATCTCTCCAGAAGCTATTCTGATAGTATATACCTACCCATTTTCACACCATCATTATCTTCCACATCCCATGCTCTTCCACAAATGATTCAATATCCAGTCGGGTGTTGTTCATTCCATATTTCATATGACATTCTACCAAAACTGTTCTGAATGGATTCTCCTGTTTCAAAATAACTTTAGGTACCACTCAAAAAGAGAAACCTAGCTTATGTTATTTACATTGATTAATATGTACAGGTTATTCACATATAAAAAAAAGTTTCCAATGCGGGATTCGATCCCGGTTCATGGCTGTCGGAAATCGATTGTTTATACCGCTCGAGAATGGATTCTGTTTCCTTCATACCGTCCTTATTTGTCATTCTTCCTATGACTCTCGCAATAAGAGCTCTGACATTCGATCGTATTCCCTATCTATTTCTTCTTTCTCTATCTGATGCTTCGTTACAGTTCTCACGATGGGTTCCTTCAGATATTCATCATTTTCAGCTAACGGTAGATTCTGTTACCTTTCAATCTTCATCATATCATTCTGACAGTAGGTTACTTCATAGCATTACCAATTGTGTTTATCTATTTAATCTTCCATAGGCATTCCTTCATGCAGTATATCATTTATCCTATCTTCGTGCAACTATAAGTTTCAAAATAAACCCTCTTATGAGCGACTCCTTTAATAACATTGAAAGACACCTGACGTGGTTTAATTCAACCTCCAATAAACGACCATCTTCTGGAGTGATACCAGTAGAATATATGTTTTTAGGATGTCTCTTCTTGAGAGGTTCTACTCTGTCAGAATTATTGCTTCACTCTCCATTAGAAAGAAATATATGATAGCCATTCTAGAGATGAACTGTCAACTCCCTCCACAATACACTGTTTACAGAATGCAACGTTTAGAAAAAGAAAAAGAAAATCACCAAGGATGAGTTTCATATATATTTAATGCTTTACGTTTCAAGCTTTTGGATATTAACGACCCTTCTACAGGAATAAAAATAAAGACCAACCTGTTTTCAGACCAAACAAACCTGTTTTTCAAAACAGATATGTAAATATTATATGTGTTTGTATATATATAACCAGTTGAACCATCTATATTCATTCTTTAGTTTTTATTACTGTAGAAGAGGTCGTTAATACCCGAAAGCTTGAAACGTAAAACATTAAATATAAGATACTCATCCTTGGTGATTTTATTTTTATAATAATTGGCGAAGGATTTTAAATTGATAGAATGTAAAATTTATATAGGTAATACATTAAATTTCTTCTCAGACTGAATTCTGGTCATATCAGGTCTCATTATAGAAATCCGATGTCTGTCCTTCTCTGTGACACGGTTTCAAATCGAAGCCCGTTGGAATTTAAGACCATTTTTAAAATCATATTGTAGAAAATTATTTATTATATTTGATGTACATATTATTAATTTTGATATTAAAAGATTATAAAAGAAGGCTGAGAGCGTCTATAAATCAAGTTTCTATCACAAACCAGTGCTCTGCGCTCCAGGAACCTGGGTTATAAATATCTCTCTATCACAAACCGCCTCAAAGTTATATACGAGATAAATACGAGTTAAACCTGTCTATAGCGCTCCCTCTTGGGACTCACCAAAATGGGTGCTATAGAGAGGGGGTGCTATAGACAGGTCACTTTTAATGTAAATCGCATCGTACTACGTTTTTAAAATCGGGCGCTATAGAGAGGAAGGCACTATTTAGAGGGGTCGCTATAGACAGGTTTAACTGTATTATAATTTGTCCCATCAACTTTAATATATTTTACTTGGAAGATGGCGATACACATTAGCATTGTGCCTCAGTCTGTTAAATCACATATTTTTTTAGCCCACACATTTTCGTATTCCAGGTTCGAAACCAAGAGACTGATTTTGAAAATATGCTCGAACCAGTCGCACATGTGCAATGTCGAAACTACAAATCAAAATACTAAACTTATTTACATATGCATCTTTAACGTAAGCAAAGATAAGTGGAGAACCAATAAACGGGCGAAAAAAATAAAGAGAATACTATACACTCATGGACAAAACTTAAGGAAGTGAAAAGTCTTTGATGTCGCCTGTTGTATTTTTTTTTTTTTTTTTTGAAAGAGACAGCCACAATTTTGTTCACATTTGGTTATCTCGTGTGTCCTCAATAAAGTTCACGGTGTATCAACTATATTTCAGATTTATTGTCTGAATCCCGATATACATGCTACAAGGTACAACTTTGTCATTTTGTCAACAATTTTGTCCATGAGTGTGTATATAAAAATATACAGCAGAATCTCATAGAAAAAGAACATGCAATATAGTAAAATTGCCTTATAATACTCCTAAAATAAAGACCAATATTAATGATATCATATAACCAAGGCTATAGTGAGTCATAAGTTCAGTCTCATTGGAGTTCACTATAGCTAAGTTTTACTCTACATATAACCCGAGTTTATAGGGAGTAGATTGGAGTAATATTCAAATTCCTTACATAATTTGATCAAGCTGACGGCTATATAGATAACTTTAAACAACGGTTATGAATTCATAGATGAGAAAAGAACATATAAAAATTTCAATCAATTTTGTAGATATAGAGTTAAACCTGTCTATAGCGCCCCCTCTAAATAACGCCTTCCTCTCTATAGCGCTCAAATTTAAACATCAAAATGTAAACATTTTACATTAAAAGTGACCTGTCTATAGCACCCTATTTTAGTGAGTCCCAAGAGGGGGCGCTATAGACAGATTTAACTGGATATACAACTATCTTTTGATCTGGAAAAGAGAGGGATAGAAATTTTGAAGAAATTGCTTCTGTATGTCTTTTTTTTTTTTAACTTAACCAATTTTATTTGGATAATTATGTTAAATAATTGAATTGTATAAGCTTGTATAAAGCCAATTTGTTATGATGTAAATAAATGTATTGACGCAGATATCCCTGAGTTTGGGATATCGCGTTATAGGATGTTAATAAAGCGGTTATTTAAACTTTTTTTTTTTTATATCTAGAGAATACATTAAAGAAATGTTAATAGTGATAAAATAAAAAGTGGCAGATGCAATAGTATTCTAGTAAACTAGTGTGTTCTAGTTTATTTGTTTAGTACCACCCACCAACTTCAGTGTTAGTCATTCTCTGATACGTATTGGAACTGCTTTTTTTTTGGCTTTTATCCAAATTATTCTAAAATAGACGAAAGAAACTTCCGTAATAAGTTTTATGAACCTCCTTAAGTTGAATATCTCAGGTTACTCTCTTATACTTCACAGTTCCGTCTATCACTTGAACGTAACTTTAAGGACTTCTCAGTTTTTCTCTGTTCTTTAGCAGTCTTGGTCTCCAGTAGCATTTTCTATTTTTATTTATAATATTGAGTAATTATGTTTCCACGCATGTAAGAATAAATGCCACAAGAAATAAGTATCAAAATAGAATTTTTATAAATTCAATTGTTATCTATCAATAAATTTGTAATAATTATTTTTTGGCAGTGTTTCTTTTCAATAATATCATCGAATATCATCTTTACAGACCTTACTGCCATGATAAAAGTTATTGAATGAGAGGGCTTGACTCATTAGTGGTGAACCTTCTCAGAAGTTTCGCCAAATCAATCTCCAGACCGCTCTACTTATATATTGGATTGGTTTTCTTATATACTCTCCACACAACACACATTTACTAAGGAAGGCATCTTAAGGATGTTTAGGGAACCTATGGACATAGGCTTGTAGGTCTGCGAATGTCTGCGGTAAATACAGAGAATAAAATGACATCTTCCATGGAATTTTACACAGTATATTCAAACATGCAGCTCGGTCAAAACTCATGAAACTTGATATTCTTACAATGATTATTATGAAGATCATTTGTTAGGCTTATGATTCGATATTGCCCTCTGATGGATTCCTTCAACCAGAAAAAGCATCTGTCTGTATCCCGCATCCTCCTACCCCTGTAGTTTACCTTGGGGAAATTGGTCATATATCTACAGGGTAGTTTCAAGTTATGTAGATTATTTATATATTCATAGATTTCTTCATAGGATACAACTGTATAATGCTTCTTGTTGCGAATTGACGCATATATATTTAAAAAAAAAAATAGCAGAGCGTGGTTCGATCCACGGACCTCTGGGTTATGGGCCCAGCACGCTTCCACTGCGCCACTCTGCTGATTTCAAAAGGTCATGATAAAATTAATTAAATTTCTATATTTTATGTTATTATGTTATTTATACTAATAGTTATTTGTATAATTAGGAGATAATAGTTCTCTTTGCATATGCGACGAAGATATTTAAGCAACAAAAACATTTTAATCTAGAAAAAAGTGGGGTTTCTGAAATACTATATTATTATTAGCATTCAGAGAGTGTTTTATTATTACTGAAATATTATTCATAATATACAGCACTCTCTTTATATTTATTTTCGAACCCATAACGAGTCTAGCAAATATACACATCGAAAGGCATTTTCTGATATTTCTTAGATTTCAAGTTTACAGGATAACTAAGGGGGGGGGGGGGGGGGGGGCGCTTGGCAATATAAAACAATTATTCTAATATTTAAACACACAAATAGCGAATTAAGAATTTTAAAACGTAGAAAATATCCACACACACTCTATAAATTTTAATAAAAATATGCATTTACACAATATTTGCTTAAATAATAGATTAAAATGAAGGTATATATCAAAGTTTTAAGGAAGCCAAGGCTCTATGACAAAATAAATGCTTTGATGTTTGGTATAAGAGTATATAAAAGATAGAGTTAGCTTTATAGTAGAAAGGGAGAAAAAGATGATCTGGGTGATAAATTAAATAACATCTTTTAATTGTGTAACTGAATGTTACTGATGGTATAGCGCCTTCTTTCCTATTTTTATTCTTCTTCTTCCATGTACCTCAGCTACTAACACATCGCGTGGGTAACACGTAATTCCTTATACAATGTCCAGTCCTAGTTATTCTCTTATCTATTTCTTCCATTGACTCCAAATATCCTCTCATAACGTATTAACTTGATTTTTTTTGTCTCTTAATCTTTCTATAACCTTATCCACAAACGCATGTTTCAATACCTCCAATATTTAGATTTGTTTTGTCGTTATTCACTTTTTTCTCTTATGTGCATAGTATATCCACGATGTATGTGATAAGTCAATAATTATGATCGGAAATTATCGAGATACATGATTGTTAGACGCTTAAGATTAAAAAAGAAAAAAGGCAACAATGGACATAGAATAACAATTGCATCCAATCACTTCTCGACTAGCAACTATCAGCAGCGAACGTTACTTGCGTACTCAAAGCGAACAACCAAAGCGACCAATCGAAGCGACTTAACCAAACGACCACAAGACATGGGTTGTCTACAGAAGCTGTGCTTCTGGAGGAGGAAGGTCCAGCGTCGGCGGACTTGGGCCGACGTCTGGGACCAGGTGGTGGCCATGCGGGCCGCCGAGCGTCGCTGGGAGCGACACGTCGCCCGCCTCGTGCGGGAGGAGCGCTGAGAGAGCGCCTCCTAGAACTGGGCAGGAAGAACGCAAACCCTCCGCCAGCCTCTTCTTCCTTGCCATGCCTATTGAGTAAGATTGTGACTTCCGTATCCCATGCAAAGTCCCCTCAGACCAGCCAGATTCCTATCCCGCCTAAGTCCATATAGAAGAGTGCAAACCCGCCGCCATGCCTCTTCTCCCTCATCCCCAAAGGAAGATTGTGAGCACCGCCCTCCTAACATCTTCCATGTACTAGCGCATTGGCCGAACTGCCAGCAAGAGCTTTTCTTTCTCACCCTTCCCCTCACCAGTCTTCTCCTCCGCCATGCCCTCACAGAAGAAGAGTGCGAACCTGCCGCCACGCCTTTTCTTCCTTGCCGGTCTAGTCCATCTCTTTAAAGAAGGACGCAACACCCGCTTGCTCCTCCACTTCATCTCTCGCTTTCCTTGAAGACCAACATCCTTCCCCATCTTTCCCACGAAGATGAGCCTGGATTATACCAACCATCGCTAGATGTCTTTGGGATCAATCGCCTGCGGGAAGACATCCTGGAACTATATTTTGGAGAAAATAAATGATGAATTCTGCCTAGTGGAGCTCGCCTTTTATGGGTGCAAAAAACCTGTCTTGATGAAGAAATTTTCTGCTGCCCTCGCAAGCTACAAAAATTGTGAAGTGCCCGTGCTTGGGCCTCGGACTTATGGCATGGTCGAGAAAGATGTTTGAAGCAGAAAGAAGCAGAGTATGCTTCACCGTGCCTTCCTGAAACTGAAGCTGCATCTTTGGATTTAAAAATAAAAATGTTAACCACAATATATTTTTTTATTTTGCATAAAATATTTCTTTAATTTTAAAGACTGATAATTATTCCACACTATGTAAAAAGTCCGAAATTTGCAACTACTATTATCTTTATAGGGGGTAAGGGTTTGTTGCATATTTATATTTATTCTTAGAAGTTCAACTAAACAATTCAGATTTTTAATAATGGGTGGATTTTTAATAATTATTATTATTGTGTCATACACACCTCTTGTCCTTTAATAGTAAGTAGATCATCACAAGTTGGCAGTATGTAAACCTTATATGAACAAACAGTACTAAAGTGTGTGTGTAATTGTTCTGGAATCAGTTTTTTTCAAATTAAGAAGAAAGCACCTCCCCTATCGTACAACTGAAGGTTACTGATAACTTGCGCCATCTGTATAATCGTTGAATTTTAAAAGATATTCCACGATATTGGCCAAAACGTGTATGTGGTTGGCTTTTCATGATTATTCAAGAAAGGTGAATTTGGTTACGCTTACAGAATATATATGAACAAAGGATTAGTTTATATTTATCCCGACAGATGGCACAAGCCATCAGCAACTTCCAGTTGCATGTTCAGGGGGATACTTTTTTTTCTTATTTATAAGAATGGAAAAAGACGACAGCGGGTCGCCTAAACGTTGAAAGAAAGAATGAAAAAATCTGAAATGTCTTCTTATGAGAAACTTCCTAAAACACGGATAATACCCCATACGTTTCCGAAAAATTGCCTTTGATTGAGAATCATTATAGATCCTCCTTTTTGATTTAAAAAGAAGGTAGCTTAATAGTTGGTTCGCTCATGGAAGGTCCATTGTAAATGCAATGGAAATGTGAATGTGCAAAATTTGCCTCAAACATTCATCTGGTTTAAAGGTCTACAGCTAGACAAGAAATTTGAAGGATAACTGCATTGTCGTATACATTCCCTTTGACCTGGTAATAAGTGGCGGAGCAAGGCTTTCTAGGTGGTGGGTGCCAATCCATTGCGATAGTCCTGAATCAATGGCATCACCAGAAACGTACAGATGCCGACAAAAGGCATATTGGTATGGATTGGAGAAAGAATCACCCGATGGTTCAGCCCCAGGATATAGGAAGCCAAATCTCATAGTTCCAGCAGGTGACGGCAGAATCGAAGAACCTTACGACAAGGCTTTGATGAATTTGCCCCGCGTTGAAATCGATGAAGCCCTTCGCATTGCTGTCGCAGCAGCACACTTCTGGCAGACGGTGAATAACAGTTTCGAGCTCATCAGAAAAATATTTCCATTTGATGATGCTGGTATATTCTCTACAGCGTGATGCTCCCTGTTGTCCCACTATGAACCCGGTAATGCCCTCAAGATGACATGTTCAACTGGGGAAGAACTCGTTGAAAGTTTTAAAAACTCGGATTTTTCGAAGAGGTTACCTCGGGCGCCAAAGACTTTGTCGACTTTAAGCGTGACTGGCGGACACATCATTGGACACGCCAATATCGGGAAGTTCTGGGAAGTCAAACTCTGCTGACTCGAGTCTGGTACGCATGAACTGGCTGGTTCTGGTGACGTGGTTTTCGTTTCGACGTGAGGAATGGAGAGAAACTTGATGAGGTCTCCAATGAGGTCCCACATCATTTTTTAAAGCTTCAATTTTCCTAGAAAAAGCCTCTACTCTCTAGACAACTGGGGTGTATCGAAGATTTATACATAATGTCCTCGGTTCAGGAACCCACTTGGAGAAGGTTGTCGTGGTTCAAGCAGTGGTATTTTAAGAGCCCTATAAATGATGAGCGTCTGGAAGGCATTGAAGATACTAGGACTCGAAACAGAAGGCAGAGTATATAAGACTTCTGTAACTAAATTCTCATAGGCAGTTGCGCGGCGTCGAATATGGTGGCAGTGTCGATGAGGGTGGCGAAGGAGGTCCGCGAAGTTTTCCAACGTTCCAGGCCTGATGTCGCCCGCAAACTCCTCGAAGGTATTCAAGTAGCCACGAATCTTTCCTGATGGCGTCATCTGCAATTATCCGCAGTTGAGGATGCCGTTCTTCAGGAGTGTGGTACAGATGGAATTTGATGATTCGAGTCTCGAGACGCCGGACGCTGAAGCTGGTGTTGGCAAACGTGGCCAGAGGACGTGGCGCTTCACGGTGGGAGGTCGATCCCTTATAAGTTGGTGTTGGTGTCAAGGTGGCCTTGTAGCCCAGACATAGGCCACAGGCGCTGTCCAGGGGCAGGATGTTTGTATCCTGAACAAACGGTAAATCAAATGCGCGATACTTCAAAAATTAGCAATCTGCATGCTCCTTTCACGAACGGCAATTCCGCGCACATTGAAGCACGCTATGCGGAAGTTCATAGAGTATTCTTAGTCGATGTTGTTCAGATAGTAGTGAGCCGCTTGTAGAGATTATAGATTCTATTATTTTTAAGAGAGAGTTTTGGCTGAGAAGCAGGTTCAGGAGGCTCACTCTCTCTTCTGCGGAGGGGTCACAAAGGAAAATGTGACGGAAGAAGATGATGACTACACTATATGGTCCCTCTTCAAACGCAGATATTCAGTGTCCTTTAGATATATTGATGGGAATATACTTAAAAGACTAGATCAGCTGGTGAGATTTTGTTTTTTGTCCATAGGAATCTTAGTAGGATTCTTCTTTCTTGTTTGCCCTGATCGGGGGGTTCGGAGACAAGAAATGGTGAGCCTCTGCCTGCTGTTTTCAGGCGGCAAGTGCTGGGCTGAAGAACAATGTACAGGAGAGGGAATTTCTCAGACAAAGGATTCTATGGTTGAACAAAGCGTACGGCAATTGAATTTTCTCAAGGATTATAAGAGGGCGTTAATGGAAGGAACAGCACCTGAAATTGTTGAAAGGTTTCTAAATCTCGCACTGATAATTCATCCAACTCTCTCCAATAGTTACTAGCCCGCCGGTGTCTTTAGCGATGGAATTTGGGGCCATAGGAGATGTAATCTCTCAGGCTTTCTTAATTAGACTTTACGTCCAGTTTCACAGGGAGCTGGTGGAACTTTCAACAGTTCATTCATGAAAATGAAGGACGCTTTTTTGCTGGTGGTCTTGGAGCAACCATTGCAGGTTAATAATTCGTATGTCGGGAAGACAACTCGGCAATTTGAACGAATCTCTGCGACGACGTATTCGTTTTTACCTTTATTGGAATATTCCAAATAACTATATTTAATGTCTGTTTTTTAATAAGTAAACACATTCATGCGGTTGTTTCCGATAGTGAGGCTCTTCTTAGCTATACGTTCTGCCTTCTCGACGCTAGCCAGCCTATCCAGAGCTTGGCCATATATCTTCATCAACTGGAAATGAATGCTCTTATCCAATACGTCTTCTTGCTGTTTTCATCCCTTGTGGCGTTGCTCTGTGGTTGAGGTGTTCTGGTAGCGATGGTTTCAAACTTTGTTAACTTGGTTAGCTAGACTTTGGAATTTCGGTATTTCTCATTATAAATTTCAGACATTTCAAATATTCTTCGGAAGTTTATTCAATTTACAGATCTTCAATGAGCGCATTCAGTATAATTTATATTTTCGAATTCACATTGGCAGAAGGACATTCTACCAGTAAAATTAAAAATTTTCATGATTGTTTTCAAATATTCGATATCACGGCAATTGTTTATTCAGTTTGCCTAGAGCCCATTCCATTGTCTTAGTATTCCATTCTCCAATTCCTGGTTACAGGTTTCGATTTCCCCCTTATTCATATCCAAAAACAAGAGACCGCACGGACAAAATAGAAGTAAACATTTAGTTCTGTGGACTGAAGATGTCTACCTTCCCTAGACCTTTCACACATTTTCAATACCAGCTTGTCTTTATATTGAAGTTTATTCGTTGTCTAAAAATATCATGAGCATTACTTCCTTTTATTTTCATACTATTAAATATTAAATTTTATTTTTTATATATCTAAATTTGGTAGAATGAAGTTTTATTTTATTTTCATTGCCATTAAATACCTACGATTTTGTGATAATTTCTCCTTCATTTCCTGGTCAACTATATAATTTATATCAGGTTTATACATGTTATCAAAAGGAATCCTTCTTTTTGGATGTAGGTAACATCGAAATAAATTCTGGAAATGTTTATTTGAAGTTCGTTATTTTAATACCTAGTCGAATGACCCGGGCAACGCACTAGTTTTACCTGAGTGCATTTTCACCTGAGAATAAATGTATAAATTATTGTTGAAAGATTTTATTCTCAAGAGTTGCTTCCATGTTTGTAAACACAAATCTTGTAACCAATCTTCAATATAATTCCAAAGCATTCTAAATATTTGTATACCTGTGGTATTTGGGAATGTATTAAATTTACAAATTGCCTTTCTGATTTTGTAATATAATTTAAATATGCATCCAGACCATATAGAAGTATGAAATTTAGAACATTCGCTCAGTCCAAATAACCATGCAAGTGTACAAGTTTACAAACTTTTGGGTAGTTCGAGTGGCCAGGAATAAACCAATTTCTATATTTCCTTTTAAATCTTATGTGTTGAACGATTTCATCTTGGAAACTGTTAGGAGTTGTAACTTTATTTTTACAGCGATTGTCCAATACTTTAAAGAAGGTAGAAATCCAAATATAAGGTCCTATTAGAAACTTACTTGGAATTACAATAAAATAACTTTAAAAAACCAAGATAAATGTTAATGTATCCTAATACTTATCTATTATAACTATATAATCTGTTTCCAATATATTTATGTATATATATCTATACTTAATTTATACAGTAGAACCTCCATGTAAAGGACACCTAGTTGCAGAGATAGGTCTCCTTTACAGAGATGTGTCCGCTTACGGAGAGTTGTTATTTTTTTATATTTTAAAACTAAATAACTCCTCATGGGAATATTAATTTATTATTATATCACATTTTATATTTTTGTTTAACATTTATTGAATGATTATAGTAAACTAGTTATGATATCATAAAAAAAAAAAATTAAATCAATTTCTAAAAATAATATTCAGTTAAACATGTCTATAGCGCCCCCTCTTGGGAGTCACCAAAATAGGGTGATATAGAGAGGGGGTGCTATAGACAGGTCACTTTTAATGTAAATCGCATCGTACTACGTATTTAAAATCGGGCTCTATAGAGAAAGAGGTGCTATTTAGAGAGGGCGCTATAGACAGGTTTAACTGTATTATTTGTTCTCAACTTGATTTTCTGAAAGGTCCTCTAGCGCGGGAATGTCTATTATTATATGTTAATTCATTAAATTATTTATTGTCTGTGAAAGTGTCCGTTGTTTGGAGATGTCCGCTAACGAGAATGTGGATTTTCCAAAACGACTGTCGAGAGAAAATGTAAATATTTGGATCATACAGCGATAAATTATAATATCAGCTTTTGTAAATAATATTAAAATGTAAAATAGAAGGTAATGAATGGACAAAAAAAAAATTAAAGAATTCACGCAGGACCAGACAGGAATCAATTCAAAAGTAGCACACAACTCGAGGTAGCATAATAAAAAAATGTTCAAATCTAAAAGCTTGAGGGATGAGTTTCTTTTGCAAATAAATTTATTTCGAGCTTTCGGGCAGCGCCCTTCTACAGGATAATTAAAAATAAAGTAAATTAAATTATATTACACTGAGATTAAGCGAGGCAAATGTATAACAAACTATCAACATATATAGTCACGACCGTCTTTCCTCCTCAATTCCTCATGTCACGGATGCGCGCGCATCATCATTATGATCATTATCTTCTATAGAAGCTTCTATCTTTATAATTATGTATATTTACAAAAAGTCAATTCGCTCGCGCCTCTAGCGGTGAAAATGAGGGGTAATACCAGCTGACCTAATGTACATGTAAAGTTTGGAGCGAGACGTTTCACAAGAGTGACATCCACGGCTCCAATTTATAATTGTAACGAATAGTATTGGAATAAAAACATTCAATCGGGTAAAACACGGGCGTTGCCCGGGTCATTCGTCTAGTCTATATATATATAAAAATGAATGTCTGTGTGTCTGTCTGTGTGTGTGTCCTCTATGGATTCAAAAACCATACATCCAATCGCCGTGAAATTTCGGGATATTATTAGGCATATCCCCGGAAAGGTTTACGAAAAATAATATCTTGAATATCTTTAATATCCTTAGAGTTATCTGCAGATTTGTAGCTTTAACTCGCAAGCAGCGCCACCATTGAGACGGAGATAGGCTTTTTCAAGAGGGGGAGTAATGTTAGGAGAGAGGAGCGCGTCTCGAGGCGGGTGCTCACGTGTCACTGTTAAAAACCTATTTGTTTTGGCTACATCTTTTCCCGTGGACTTAACGATAACTTTTCTAAAACTTATTTCAAATTTCATGTATAATTATTTTTACATCATTTAGTTTAGTATAATTATTTACTATAATTTCCTATCGTTCAAATATTATACATTTTGTTCTTAAAGATTATTTAAGACAATAATCTTTAATTAGAAAGTGCTTTGCCAAAAGTTTGGAGTGGGGCAGACCCCGTGCGAGAATGGATTCGCCCGGCCGCCGGCCGACAGTCAAAGTACCCATTGACCAATCAGGGCAGAGTTGGTGACACAGCTATGCCAAGTAGACAAGAAAAAAAGCCTCGCGGGAGCTTGCCCAAGATGACCTCCGGGAACTTCGTCCATCTTCCATAAACGACCATGAATTTATTCAACCTTATCGAGTATTTTTCAAGGGACCGGGAAAAAATGTTCACTAGATAAAACGATGATTTTGTAATGTAGAAAATTAGGAAAGACAAAATTCAGAATGACACGGCACACAGGGACCGAGAAAAAATGATCACTTTATCAGTTTCAAATTATCAAAATATATCTATTTCTTTTTATAAGTCTATAGAGAATTGTTTTAACAAATGTTCGTTAGACAGACCTTTATTCGGGTACCGATTAATATTGAATTTATTCAACTTATCGAGTATTTTTCAAGGGACCGGGAAAAAATGTTCACTTTATCGAGAGATTCGTTAGACAAACCTTTACTCGGGTAAAACACGGGCAAATGTTCGTTAGACAAACCTTTACTCGGGTAAAACCTCGGGCGAAGCCGGGTACGTCCGCTAGTATAAAATAAATATCAGAAACAAACACACGTGAGACTACTCGTGCGTCAGATACATATGAATAAATCAATGTGTTTGTTTCTGATATTTATTTTATATAGTTTGTTATACATTTGCCTCGTTTAATCTCAGTGTAATATAATTTAATTTACTTTATTTTTAATTTTCCTGTAGAAGGGCGTTGCCCGAAAGCTCGAAATAAATTTATTTGCAAAAGAAACTCATTTCTTTTTAAAAGAGATATAGAATGCCCTGTTTAGTGAATGACAGTTCTGAAGATATGAATTTAGTTTACATTTATATGAAAAATATATGTCATCGTAAAGCCTGTAGAAGGACGCACGCGTCCGAAAGCTTGCGAATAAAGTTCGTACAAGACACTCCTTTTCAATCTCCGTTTTTTTTTTTTTTTTGCTATGAAAAATAGATATTGACAAAGGTTTTCACAGCAGAGTGGTGCAGTGGAAGCGTGCTGGGCCCATAACCCAGAGGTCCGTGGATCGAAACCACCCTCTGCTACTTTTTTTTTTTTTAATTTATAAACTTTAAAGCTTCGCTTCAAATATAACTGAAAGACAAGTTTTTTTCCTCACTATTGATGTTGTCCATTTATCTGTAAGCGGTACACCTTGAGGGAGATTTATTTTCTGCACACCGATACCATGCGATAATGTATATCACTACACTGTATCCTTCAATAAGAAATGCAGTGTGTCCATTGCTGACTGTGTTGGTCACCTTCCATCTTTGGTGTCCACGCTCTCAAGGGGCTGGGAGGAATGGACACTCGAGCATAACGACCACCTACAAGTATCTCCCAAACTTAAGTCTGGTCATCTACGGACAATGACTTTCCAGAATGGTTGCAAGGTTTTCCCACTATGTACTAAGTGCAATTCTCAACCTGCAACTCCAAAACACATTATTGACTTTATTGACTCATCCATTGATGAGCTCTACTTATCCCCAGCAGACACCATCAAAAGCCTCAGGCTTTACAAGCTTGACACTCTAATATGATTGAGTGGAGATAAGAAATAAGAAGAAGACAAGTAGCTTAACAATCTGCGTTACTCATATCGAGTATATTTCCGACGTGATAATCAATCATTTCTCCGTGCGACCCAACTACCTATAACATTACACAAAGCAATAACGCGCCATCTATACAAAACGAATGAAGACATCAATACGCGAATGTTTCTTTTACAAATAAATCAAACTTCTGCTGTCCTTACTGCGATGATAAAATATATTTAGAGGGCTTGGCTCATCAATGGGTGAACCCTCCCAACGGTTTCGCCAAATTAATCTACCAAACTATAACATTATTATACAATATGCAACTGTAAATAAAATTCAAAGAATATCTCTATATGTAAATAATATTTATGAATCTTTCTTAGTTACTTTCTGTGTACCTTTCCATGTTGAATATTTTCTTTGTTATATTTGTATGTACATTTAGCGCAAGTGTCCCTAGGGGGACATAGCGTTTTGAATTGAAATAAATAAATAAATAAATTATTATACTTTGGTCCGGAATATCTCCATTACTTTGAAACCTTTTCTTAGCTTTGGAAGGTTATTTTAAAGCCTGGTGTATAAACACAAATCAAGTTAGATTAAAATATGATTTTTTTATTTTAATTTATTTGGGTTATAGACCCTTATAAGGTGTCCTAACCATTTATTCTCATATGTTTTTCTTATTGCATCAACTTCAAATATTCTAATATTTTTATTAACTCTCTTGATTTTATTATAAAATAAATAAAGCTTCCAGGGTTAAGTTTCTTATACCACTTTTTATTTTCAAGTTTTCGGACTTGTCAGTTCTTCTACAGGATTATCACGTTAATAACTTAATAATGAATACAATTTTTATATACACATTATTATATACATATTTTAAATACCTATTATATACTGAGAGAAAAATATACTACATTATTTCTGTTTGAAAATCAAAATTTTTTAAAACTTGATTTTAATCTGTCTCTCTCCAAACGCCTATTTTTAATGCCTCCAATCTTTCAATTTTCTTTGTTAATATTCCCTAGTTCTTTTATCTGTATGGTGTGATGTGTGTGTTAAGTCTATATATATAATAAAATATGTGAATGGAAATTATATAGAAATAATTGTTAGACTTATGTTTAAAAAAAAAAGTTAAAAGGAGGCAACAATGGACATTGGATAACAATTGAATCCAATCACTTCTCGACTAGCAGCTATCAGCAGCGAACGTTACTTGCGTAATCAAAGCGACCAATCGAAGCGACCAACCAAAGCGAACTAACCAAACGACCACCAGACATGGGTTGTCTACAGAAGCTGTGCTTCTGGATGAGGAAGGTCCAGCGTCGGCGGACTTGGGCCGACGTCTGGGACCAGGTGATGGCCATGCGGGCCGCAGAGCGTCGCTGGGAGCGACACGTCGCCCGCCTCGTGCGGGAGGAGCGCTGAGAGAGCGTCTCCGTAATCTGGGCAGGAAGTAGGCAAACCCTCCGCCAGCCTCTTCTTCCTTGCCATGCCTATTGAGGAAGGTTGTGACTTCCGTATTCCATGCAAATACCCTCAGACCAGCCAGACTCCACCAAGTCCATATAGAAGAGTGCAAACCCGCCGCCATGCCTTTTCTCCCTCATTCCCAAGGAAGATTGTGACCACCGCACTCCTCACATCTTCCATGTAGTAGCGCATTGGCAGAACTGACAGAAAGAGCCTTTTATCATCACCCTTCCCCTCACCAGCCAGTCCCCTCCTCCGCCATGCCCTCACAGAAGAAGAGTGCGAACCTGCCGCCACGCCTCTTCTTCCTCGCCAGTCTAGTCCACCCCTCAAAGAAATCGAAACACCAGCTGGCTTCATGTCTTCCTCCCTAGATTAATTTGAAGACCAATGTCCTTCCCCAAGTTCCCCATGAATATGAATCGGACCCCAACTGACCAGCCAATATCGCTGGATGATCCATGTCTTGGGATCACCTGCGAGAAGACACATCCAGGAGCCTTAATCGCTGCTGATGCAAATGAATGCTGAATTCTGCTTAGGGGTGCTCGGGTTTACGGGACAAAGAGATGACATTCAAAATAAAGAATTTAATTCTAATTCCCAATTCCATTTTGTCACTTTATTTTGTACGCTTTTATAATATTTAAGTGCTATGACAAAAGATCTAGAGAATATAATTTTCAACTACCTGTATCTTTGAATATGTATTATATTTACGGTTATAAGAACAGTTTCATTTGAAAATTAAGGTTTCATTATAAGAAAACACAATACATTTTTCCTATGTAAGACTTTAAAATCATGTCTAATAAATACCCTGAACTATATCCTTTAAGTGTCCTCAGGCTGAGTCAATACAATCCCTCCTTTTTATTTAATTTTACATATATGGTCTCTTTAGGGATAGGTCGCTTATGGGAGTTTATTGCGTATACTATGAGACTCAACTACTCATCTGAGGTTAAGCGCTGAAGTTGAACAAGAAAGCTAAAAATTTACGTTATCTCACATGGTAAATAAATTATCTAGAATATAAATAACTCTGGTAAAATTCATCTAGAGAGAGAAAATCAGACAAGCAGCGAAGCAGGGCCCACAAAATCTAAGCGAAGAAACGCCAAACAACTGCTGGGTTCCCCAGGCGATGGCTTCGCCAAGAACCCGATAGCTCTGATAAGGGGCATAGTTATAAAGATTTTTAAGAGCTACTTCCGATGGTTCATCTCTAGAATGCAGGAAACCTATTCATATTATTTAGTTTGTGTCTGACGCGAACTTGCATCCTGGATCCTTAAGACAAGGGAGTCATCCAGGCTCTGCTCTTCACCATAAATTTTTAATTGTTCTGACAAAGCCCCGCAGAGCATGAATTGTTCACACACAATCATCGATTAAATATTCAGAATTAATCGATGTCCTTCACAAATCCGCATGTTATTCTGTCGCAGTCGGACACTTGCAACTGTCGGCGGATAGTAACTTCGATGTCATTTGAAGAAAATTCCATTTGGCATAGCTGATCCGTTACCTTCAGTGTGATACTTTCCACCATTCCCCCTCTGAATTGGTTGGCTTCCTCGGGCGACAGGTTGGGCTGGGGAAGCTCGATGAATATTTTGAAGCATAGATGCCGCAAGTGGCCTCTCGACGATGTTCCCCAGAGAGTCGTAGACTGTTGTCGGCTCAGAAAGTTAGTTTGACACGCAGGGCGCGTTCAAGAACTGGCAGTGATGGATAGTTGAACTCTAAGGACTCGAGCTTGGCACGAATGAAATGGATGGCTTTAGTGATGTTGTATTCCGTTTTGATGCGGAGAATGGAGAAACAATATTTCCAGTGAGGTCCATCTTAAATTTTTCCACTTCGAGTTATTCAAAAAGGATGCCTTCAATATACCGAAAGTCTTCCTCGAGAAACGTTTCCATCTCATGACAACTGGCGCATATCGAAGAAGGATAAGACATGGCGCACAAGGCTCAGGGAAATCTCGTACTTAGAGAAGATTGTCGTGATGGTCCCAGCAGTGGTATTTGAGGATCCAGTAAAGGGTAAGCGTCTGGAAAGTATTGATGATATTAGAACTCGATCCAGGCGGGCAGCGCCTACTTGACTTCTGTAACTGATAACCCTCGTAGACAGGCGAGTGGCATCGAATATGTGTTAACATGAGTGGCCTGGTCCAAGAACTCCTTGAACGCCTCTGCTGATCCAGACCAGATATCATTAGCAGACTCCTCGGAGATGGCAAAGTCTCCAAGGACCCATGCATCTCCTTTGATGGCTTCACCCACAATGATCTGAAGTGAAGAATGTCATTCTTCAGGAATGTTGAAAAGGTGACATTTCAATATGTGGGCTTCTGGAGACTTAGAGCGTTGTATCTGACAATGGTAATCTCGCCTGGCAACTGGATACGTTGTCAGTGGATGGTGACCCACTGTGCTACGACAATGATGAAGCCAGGTCTCTTGGGAGTCGACACACTGTCGCCAAGGCATCCCGACAGCATTTTGACGCAGCCCTGCGAAACTACGTGTAACTTTTTACCGTCATTTTGAAATTCCTTATTATCATATTTTTACTCGTTTTGAATACATCCATGATAGTGTTCCCGATAGCGAGGTTTCCTTAGTTAGCCTCTTCACCTTCTCAACTCTAGACAGCCCAACCAAAACTTGGCCGGACATCTTCATCAGATTGGAAAACAGTTTTCTTCCCCAGCACATCTTCTAGCACCTTGGTGTAATGCAGAGGACCTGAAATCAGAGCAGTAATCGCTGTAGTATCATTGGTCGGAGAACAATGCGGCCGATCTTGCCCAGCTGCTGCCTGCTATTTTTTCATTCCAGGCGGCCTTTTTTAGTTGTTGCGGTGGTCTGGTTGTGATGGCCACAGCCTTCTCTATATTGGCTGGATGAACTTGGGAAACCTGAACTTTCCTTTTAGAGCCTTTAGACGTTTTTATATCATTGGAAGTAGATCATGGAATCGAATTTGCATTGCCCTACTACCAGTAAAATTCAACATTTACATTGACGATTTCACATTTTTGATAACTCAACAGTCAGTTCGTTCTATTTGCCTAGATTCCATTGTCTTCCTTAATGGATTATAAATATTTACTAATATACTTGGAGGTGGTTATGAATTTCAATTTCACCTTTCTCCATATCTAAAAACCAGGAGGTCGCACGCAACGTGCCCGCACGGACGAGGGAGTCAAACATTCGGTTCTATGGGCTGTTTGGCACTAATAATTCTTACCCTCAAAGGCGTGACAATATTTTCATACACTCTTTCCTTCATATTTTGAAACCTATCCATTAGTCTCAAAATTTTTATAAATGTCACTTTATTCACATGCTAGAAAATTTAAGTATCTATTTTTTTTTTTTTTTTTTTTTAGAAGAGGTGGGAGGGGGCCGAGAGGGGGGTGACATCTTCTTTCGGCCGATTAAAGGCTTTGTTACAAGGTCACAAGGCCAAAAAGAACTACGTCATCTACTTTGCGACGATTTTCTTCTTTAAAACCTGGTCAACCTTATCAATCCTTTAAAATGTCTATAATAAATATGAGCCCACCATGTCTTGATTTGTTAATATACTTTTTCTCTGTTATATATTTTATTTGAATATTTCTATTTATTAATATTATTTTTTCAATGATCTGTTGTGTGTCAAATTCCAAAAGACTCTTTGTCTTTATTTTTTCCCAATGTTATATTTTGCTATAGACTCTTTGTTAATATTATGTATCTCAATGTCTGCTTTATAAATTCCGCGCTCAATTTTGTTAATGTTCTCTTTATAACTATTTTTTATGTCACAGCCCTGTATTGATAATGGTGCGCTTTTTATTACTGCTCTGTTTTGCCATTATCTTTTGATAATGTTACTTTTTTACTCTTATGCCTAGTTAAAACAATACAGTAAAACCTCCATGAGAAGACACTCCGGCTAGAGGACACCTCTCTATAAAGGACAATTTTCATTGTCAAAATTGCCATTTTCACTATTTAACAACTCTCCAGTAAGAGGACACCTCTTCATAGAGCACATTTTTTCTCTGCAACTAGGTGTCCTTTACAGAGAGGTTTTACTGTATTTTGTAGATTTTCTGTCTTTATATTATATATTTCATAATATTTCTGTGTATTCAAGAAATACAATAACCCGCTATTATATCGTGTTCTCCGTTTCATTCCGGTACTACTACAACATACAAAACTTCTCATATAAAAGATAGTGGAAAATATTAAAATACTTAGTTAACTAGTAATGAATGTGCTTTCTCATTTTCACCACTTTAACCGTTTAAATTTAGTTAAAATTGTAAAATATAACCTTAGATGATATAATTGGTAAATATTTAACATAGCAGAGTGGCGCAGTGGAAGCGTGCTGGGCCCATAACCCAGAGGTCCGTGGATCGAAACCACGCTCTGCTACTTTTTTTTTTTTAATTAAACTTAAAAAGTAATGATAAATGATTGGTATCATTTTCACGATTATTTATGAAAATTGGGAGAGTTCCACGACCTGAGACTATTTTTGTAAATACTGTAGGAGTTCTCTGGATAGATATCATTTTACCAATTTAAGACAATTTTTTTCGACAGTTTCAAAAACTTTACTGACTTTTCGTTTTATTTATTATGTACTAGCGGACGTACCCGGCTTCGCCCGAGGTTTTACCCGAGTAAAGGTTTGTCTAACGAACATTTGTTAAAACAATTCTCTATAAACTTATAAAAAAAAGATATATTTTGATAATTTGAAACTCGTAAATTTGAATCTCTCGATAAAGTGAACATTTTTTCCCGGTCCCTGTGTGCCGTGTCATCCTGAATTTTGTCTTTCCTAATTTTCTACATTACAAAATCATCGTTTTATCTAGTGAACATTTTTTCCCGGTACCTTGAAAAATACACGATAAGTTGAATAAAATCAATATTAATTGGTTCCCTCGGTAATTGGAAGTTAAAGGAATAGTATCTTCGCCTTGAATTGTATCATTATTCTTGTCTCAAATAAATTGCCGTGTCATCCTGAGATAATCTTACTTTTGATAAATAATCTTTAAGATAACAAACTTAGTGATAAGAAAACTTGTTATCATCGTCACAATGGGGGCGCTGCTTGCGAGTTAAATCTACAAATCTGCAAATAACTCTAAGGATATTCAAGATATTCATGAAATTATTTTTCCAAAACCTTCGCGGTGATATACCTAATAATATCCCAAAATTTTACGGCGATTGGATGTATGGTTTTTGAATCTATAGAGTACAGACAGACAGACATTCAATTTTATATATATATATATTTAATATCTATTTATTATCATCAAATCAGACGCGATATCTCCACAAGGGATGCTTACATCAAGCAAAAACAGTAAATTCAGAAACTATTTTACATGAACAATTGGTGAATTACAAGGTTTGAGTAGAAGTTTAAAGAAGAAAAGACAGGAGATTAAAATCATTCTATACTGCTCGTTAATGATTACAGAAAGACAAAAAATGATATAAGAAAATATATACAAATAATAATTGGCAAATTTCTTCGGCAAGGGAGGCTCCCCCATCTTGAGAAAGTTCTCCTTTAAACAGGTAGGGGGTTGACTTCTTGAACTCTTCCCAGTTCAAAGCCGAGGAAAAATGTAAATATGCGGGTGTTGGCAGACGCCAGGATGGCCAGGGCGTTGTCATCCAGGCCTCATTCTTTGTGTGCCCAGTCCTTACTTTTAGAATCCTTTAAAAATATTAACGTGGTCTTTGTATGTCAATGTACAGAAATAAAGATTCTCATTATTAAATTCAGAAATGTGTGTGAAATTATAAATGGACTAATATTCATATATTGATCGGTTAATAGTATAAAACCTTATCATCAAAAGGAGTCCTGATCATTAACATCAAAATTATGCGAATTAAACTAAGCGAAAACCTAATTTTTGTAATGATTAGCTAATCAAAATGTTCAAGATTTTTTGGTTTTTATTCTCTATTAGTTTCTTTGATATTTTCTTTTTCTTTGTGAAAAATCGCATTTTCCCATCTTTATCTGAGTCTATTACTTTATCCTGGAATTATTTTCTGATCTTATTGAGATTTTTACGTTCAATTTTTTATTTAAGCATTTAATAATTTAGCCCATTTCTTTATTTACTTCTTTTAATGGACAATCAATTAATAAAAATATTGAAAATTCGAAGGCATGGCTTATCAGTTGTGAAGTCTCCCAACAGTATCAATTCACCAGTGATTAACCACGCTTCCTATTTTTCAATTTTTATTGATAAAAGTTCTGTAGAAATAGATTTGAATTATATTTATTAAAAGTATTCAGCGTCATAAATTATCGTAAATTTCAATACCTAACATTGTTTTTTACAAATGTTTCTATGCTGAAACTAGTTGATCTATGTTTGACTTGCACATATAGGTGATCATTATATAAAAGGCTTTTCCTTTAACTATGAATTCAATGTCCCCTTTAAAATATTTGAGTTTTTCACATCTAGTAAGGATTATTCTAGTTTTAAAAATTGATAAAGAAGAAAGTAGACAGAGCAGAGTGGCGCAGTGGAAGCGTGCTGGGCCCATAACCCAGAGGTCCGTGGATCGAAACCACGCTCTGCTACTTTTTTTTTTATTATTCAGATACAAATAAAACTATAAATTATCGGCTTTTTTTAGATTTACTCTAATCTAAAGTTACATATTTTTATCTTAAGAAAAAGGCATCTCCTTATCGTGCAACTGAAAGTTGCTGATGGCTGGCGCCATCTATCGGAATAAATATCAACTATTCTCGTTGATTTTTAATTATTCCAGAATTGGCCAAATACCCATTCTTGATTAATCAAGAAAAGCTAACCACGGACGCGTTTCGGGCTGTTGGCCCTCATCAGCATGGTGCAAGCTGTACCTCAACGACCAAAAAATTGGTCATTAAGGCATCCTGAAAAATCATGGAACGGGTAGTTAAGGCCAGAATTGCGTGAGGACGCTACACAATGTGAAAAAATAGTACAAATGTAACATTGTACTGGGATAAGGTGCATAAATTAAGAAAAAGGCATCTCCTTATCGTGCATATATGGCGCCAGCCATCAGCAACTTTCAGTTGCACGATAAGGAGATGCCTTTTTCTTAATTTATGCACCTTATCCCAGTACAATGTTACATTTGTACTATTTTTTCATATTTTTATCTATAGGTTTGGGACACACACACAAGTAAATACATCTACAATATTCTAGTTTCAAACACGGGGATCAGTATAGGAGCAGTATAGACCGTGCACTTTTTCTAATAAAAAATTGCACAAACGGCCCTAATTCTTACATATGTCCAACCCCACCTGTAAGTGCAAGTTATCAAACAGTACCGTGCTTTTCACATGTAAACATGTGGGACAATTACAGTAAAAGCGACGCCATGGTTACCATGGCCTTACCACGTGTATTAGTGTCATCCACAGGTATTAATTGAATATATTAATAATGCAAACAAATACCAGAGCAGAGTGGCGCAGTGGAAGCGTGCTGGGCCCATAACCCAGAGGTCCGTGGATCGAAACCACGCTCTGCTACTTTTTTTTAATTTATTTATTAAGCTTTTTTAAATTAAAATTTAAAGAAGAATTATCGATTTCATTCAAATAGATTGCTCTAAATATTATAAATTTTACTTATGATACTTATGATAGCATTCATAATTATTTGGAAGAATGTTCCACAATCTGAGACAGGACTTGTTACTGTGGGAGTTCTCTGGATGGATGCCATTTTCGTAAAGATAGAGGCTGCCTGGCCGGCATTCATATTTCTTGAAAATAAAGATACTTCGGCCAGTAAATCTTTTTATTACTTCGACGTTTCAACAAAAATCTTTTGTCCTCGTCAGGAGCAAACAAAAATTAAAACATTTGGCAAGGCGTTGAAAATCATTGATTTTGACGATTCCTGACGAGGACAAAATATTTTTATCGAAACGTCGAGGTAATAAAAAGGTTTACTTTATACCATTTTGTCAATTGCTTTTTTCGACAATATCAATAACTTTATTGACTGCTGGTTACTGGTTACAAATGAAAAAAAAAAATGACATAGGAAAATATATACAAATAATAATTTACAAATTTCTTCAGCAAGGGAGGCTCCACCATCTTGGGAGAGTTCTCCTCTAGACAGGTAGGGGATCGACTTGAATTCTTCCCAGTCCAAAGCCGAGGAAATATTTATATATAAGAGTGCTGGCAAAGAAGGTAAACACTAGCGAGAGTTCGCGTGGAACAACATGGCGCTGACACGAGCTTCCTGTTCCATGAAGTCGGCTTATGCTGCAATATTAACGTGGTGTTTGTAAGTCAATGTACAGAAATAAAGATTCTTATTATGAAATTCAGAAATGAAGTTATAAATTGACTAATATTCATATTGATAGCTTAATAGCAAAAAACCATATCATCAAAAATATTTCATCATCAACTTCAAAATTATCATGATCTAAACTAACCGAAAACCTTTTTTTTTTTTAATGATTAGCATATCAAATTTTCAAGATTTTTATTTCAAATATGTTCCATAGTATTTTTTAGATTACAGTGCCTATCAATATGCTTTGATTTTTTATTCTCTATTAGTTTCTTTGTTATTTCCTTTTTCTTTATGAAAAATATCATTTTCTCATATTTAGTTTAGCCAATATTTTTCTGGAATCAGTTTCTGATATTATTGAGATTTTTTATTTGAGCATTTATTAATTTCAGCCCACATCTTCATTTGTTTTTTATTTTGGACATTCATAGACACAACTTAAGAAAGTGGAAAGTCTTTATTGTCACCGATCGTCTATTTTTTTTTTTTTTTTAATTAGAAGCAATTTTGTTCACACTTGGTTTTCTCGTGTGTCTTCAATAAAGATCACTGTAGATGGAAATTTTGCTGTGAGGATATTGATCTAAAGAGACAAAGGTCGCCTCTCCCATCAAAATAGACGTCAAAACTAGACGCCATCTATTGACCGTCGCCGCAAACTAGCGGCCTCGGGTCTCCATCAAAGCTGGTGTTGTGGCTTTGTCACCGACCCGAGGCCGCTAGTTTGCGGCGACTGTCAATAGATGGCGTCTAATTTTGACGGGAGAAGCGACCTTTGTCTCTTTAAATATCACTGTGTATCAAATATCTTTCAGAGTTATTTGTCTGAATCCCGATATACATACTGAAAGGTACAACTTTCTTAAATGTGGAAATTACTAAGTCGTCGATTTCACACCTACAGAAGTAAAAAATGTTTCTCATCGCAGAAATGTGCAAATTTGTATATAGCAAAGGCACGTATGTAAATTCAAATAATTTTTATAGATTAATTTTATATTTTATTTTCTATATGTATTGAAAAGGACGGTGATTATGTAGGAAAAAATAGTATTATACTTACTATTATACTGCTGTACTCCTTCAATTTTTTTATGTGGATACTTTCCTAAAACTTATAGACCCACCCTCGTAATATATACTGATTTTGTTTGTAGTTTTTTTTTATTAAATTATAAGCTGCTAAAATGTACGTAGGCGCAAGTATCTCAAGCTGGGATATCGCGTCCGATATGTCAAATAAATAAATAAGAAAATAAGTCGTCGCTTTTGTTTGTTGTTTAATATAGGATTTTATTCTCGTATCTATTGATTTTGTTGTTGTTGTCGTGTCCAATGAAGAGCCTCAAATGTCCCCATGCATCTCTATCACAGCAGCAGCAATGTCCACTATCTTGCGCCTCATTGGAAATCGGGTGCCGTTGGCACGTTAGTCACTTTGGAAATGAACCAGAATTTGGTCGAATATTCCAAGAGTCCAGGGGGGACCGCAGGGAGGTGTGATTGGACTCCCCCCCCCCCCCCCTATTGATTTTATATACATAGCATTATAAATAATATAAATTTAGCGTCATCTAGTGAAGTAAAATTGGTACTATTTTTTAACGCAAAACCTTTCACTTCTATATAATTAAAAACTATTTCAACAGCCCATTTTTTCAACTGCAGAGAATAAAATTTGAAAAGAGAGGGCATTGGCTTATCAGTTGTAAGCCTTCCCAGCAATTTCGATTCACCACGCTTCCTCATTTTCAATTTTCATTTTTTTTTATTAATAAAGACTCTATAGAAATAGATTTCAATTATATTTATTTAAAAAAAACGTTATATAAATTATCGGAAATTTCAATATATCGGCAAATAGCATTGTTATTTACAAATTTTCTATGCCTTTCTATTTGGACCAATATTTCACTTGCACATATAGGTAATGATTGAAAGTCTTTTCTTTTAACTGTGAATTGAATGTCCCCCTTTAAAATATTTGAATTTTCCAACACCTAGTAGGATTATTCTAGTTTTAAAAATTGATAATGAAGAAAGAAAGCAGAGCAGAGTGGCGCAGTGGAAGCGTGCTGGGCCCATAACCCAGAGGTCCGTGGATCGAAACCACGCTCTGCTACTTTTTTTTTATTTGATTCAAATACAAATTGACTTTGAATTATTAGCTTTTTTAGATTCCATCTAAACTAAAGGTACATCTTTTATTTAAAGGTGTGAAAACACACACAAGTGAATACATTTACAATATTCTAGTTTCAAACATGGGTGTCAGTAGAGGAGCGGTGAAAAATTGCTCGAAAGGCCCCAATTCTTACAAATGTCTAACCCCTCCAGTAAGTGAAAGTAATCAAACGGGGCCGTTCTTTTCATATGTGAAGACATGTGGGATAATTACAGTTATTTTTTTATTTATTAATTGTTACAAGAGCACGAAGTCCAAAGGACTATTGTGCTGTGCTAGTATTATTTATATATATATGATTAATTATTTACACGATGGATTAGTATTGTTTTGTAAATTATTGTACAAATAGTTCTAAACTTAACAAAGTTCTCATAAGATAGAGTATATACACAAAGAGAATTTGGTAATGTTTCAAAGTATCTACATACAATTTGATTAGTCAGAGGGCAAGATAAAAGAAGATGCTCTGGTGATTCAACATCTAAGCGGCATTCACATGTTGGATCATTGATAGCATTCAGTTTGAACAGGAAACTTAAGAAGGGTCCTTTGCCAGTTAAGAATAAAGTAGTGAATTTATCCGAAGAAATGAAATTTGGGACAGCAATTGGAAAGAATTTCTTGAACAGTTCATTAGATTGAGAAAGATAAAACTTAAATTTTAGATCCAGATATAGTTTGTTTAATTCTTTTTGAAGGGGTTTTTTGAGTGTTCGATCTGTGAGAGAATTTGTCATATTATACTTTGTTTGTAATAATTCAAGATAATCGGACAGTAAAGGGGTTTTCGCTAGTATATGTGTGATGTAAGAAGATGAAGTCCTATAAGCATGAATGCATCTAATAAGAATTTGATATTGTATAGAATTCAACTTGGATCTTTTTGCTGCAGTGATAAAAGGAAACCAAATATTTGATGCATAGCTTATTGTAGAGCGTATCATAGCTTTATATAGGATCAATCTACGCCGAGTATCAATGCCCCAAGTACGTGCACATAATGAAAATAATATATTCTTAAGTTTCGTAGCTTTCATAATTATATTGTCAACATGTGTTCCAAAATTAATCTTATTCCTTTGTCTATGATTTTTAAAAATAACTCCCAAAATTTTAACAGTTTCTGATGGTTGAATTATTTTTCCATCAAAATTAATGGGCAATTTTTCATAGTTATGTAGATAGAGTATACCTGTTTTGTTTGGACTTAGTGAAAGTTTTACCTTTTCACACCATGCTTTGATTTTTACTAAACATTTGGTAATATTATACTGAAGATCATAGATGTTTGAACTCCATACCACAAATGTCACATCGTCCGCGAAAGCAATTACTCTAGCAAAACTTTCGTTAAAAGATAAGTTGAAATCATTAAGTAATATATTCCAAAGAATAGGAGAAATAATACCACCCTGGGGACATCCCTTATTTATCTTTTTTATACACTTTACATTAGTATATTTAAACTCTACACTCCGGTCTTCAAAGTAAGAATTAATTATTTTTATAAGTACCGCTGGAAAATTTGCCTTGTCCAATTGTTGGAGAATTGCCGGATGCCATGCGTTGTCGAAAGCTCCGCTGATGTCCACTGTTACTATTGCCGTATTTTCTGTTTCTCTTTTCAGAAGACTTAATTTAGTTATTTCTTGTAAAGCAGAGATTGTTGATTTTTCTTGTGTAAATCCATGTTGAGCAGGATGCATAACATTATTACTATTAATATGATTTAAAAGTTCAATATGAATTAGACTTTCAAAAATTTTACCTAAATTAGAAGACAAGCTTATAGGGCGGTAGGCTTTCGGATCTTTATAATTTTCTTTATTAGGTTTTTTTATAATCATTACTGCTGACTTTCTCCAGGCCTCCGGATAATAATTAAGTCCCATACAAGCATTGAACAATTTTGTTAACACAGGAGATATATGATGAACTGCCGTTTTGATCATCTGATTGCTTATATGATCTATTCCTGGAGCCTTGCCATTTTTAAGTTTTTTAATTATTGAACAGATTTGAATATTATCAAAATAAATGATTTTATCATTAGAAAAAGTATAACTCTTGTCTCTGATTAATTTATGATAGTTTGTGTCAGAAGATTGACAGTCATTCGGAAATAGAGAAGATAAAAGATTTTTCATTTCTGATTCGAGCACATCTTGAGATACATCTAGAATTGGTAAATCAAAAGACCTAGGAGAAATTTTTTGTTTAAAAGTTTTGTAAGTATTACCAAAAGGAGATGTACGTTACAGTGAAATTACAGTTAAAGCGTCTCCGTGATTATCATGGCTTGTACCACGTGTAGTAGTTAATTTTCCATTTATTAATTGAAGATATTAATAATGCAAACAAACAGCAGAGCAGAGTGGCGCAGTGGAAGCGTGCTGGGCCCATAACCCAGAGGTCCGTGGATCGAAACCACGCTCTGCTACTTTTTTTAAAATTTTAAAATCAATTTTTAATTATATTTTTAAAAAGTTTGTTATAATAATTATTTAGCACAATGTGTTTCCTTTATATTTATTTATTAAAAATATTATATTAAGATTTTACATAAGTAATAAAATTTGTTGTTTGAGAGGGCTTGGCTCATAAGTTTATTTATGCTTATGAGGTGATACAGCAGCGTATTTACAATTAGAGAGGAGACAAAATGAATTAAATCTAGAAAAAAGAAGTGAGGACATATCGGTCATTAAAGTCTGAGAGGCAAGGCCTTAAGTGGTGAACCCTATCAGCGGTTTCGCCAAATTATAATGAATTAATATTGAAATTTGATTAAAATTGAAAGTGATACAATTCACCTGGTTCAAATTCACATTAATAGGTACCGCTCAGCAAGAGCAACCTAGTTCATGATAATTGAAACAGTGAATAATATGTAAAGGTTATTCACATATTAAACAAATTTTAACGCGGGATTCAATCCCGGTTCATGACTGTCGGGAATCGAGCGTGTTACCCTATCATCCACCGACTTTTCATAGTGATACAATTTTATAATTTTAAAAGACTAACGAAAAAAAAATAGTACAAAAGTGAAAGTGTACTGGTATCAGGTGGATAAATTACGAAAAAGGCATCTAAAAAGGCAACAAAAAAGGCATCTAAAAAGGAAACAAAAAAGACATCTAAAAAGGCAACTATAATCGTGTAAGCCATCAGCAACCTTTAGTTGTATGATCAGAGAATCCATTTTCCTAAAATTATAAGGTCATCTGTAATTAAAACAATAATAAACAATAAGAGGAGCTTCTTGTGTAGATTTCTTTATTACCGCAAGCTTTCGAACAGAACGTTCTTCATCGGGCGTGGATAGTAAAACGTGCTAACATGCTATTAGAGGAGAAAAACTAATATATACACCAATAAATTTACATATTGAAGAGAAAATAGCGTAAAAAGAGAATAAAACATAAATATTTAAAATGAAATTTATATAATACAAGCGTGACGACTAAAAAATAAGCAATAAACTTGAAAGAGACTAAAAACTAAGGTAAAATTAATATTAAAACGGCGACATCCCTACACCAAAAGAACAAAGAATAAAACAGTATATGTAAGTTAAAATCTACCAGACCAAGGAGGGTCCCACCCAGTGCTGCCACCATCTTTGAGATATAAGAGGGGGGGTGGGGGGTGGGGGGGGGGGGTGAAAGACAAGCTATTTATAAAGTATCTGGTAAATGTCTGGGAGGTCTATTTTGCGGTTACAACTATTGTTTTGTGTGGAAATAATAGATTCTAGGCAGAGTCGGTGATATTTGTTATGTATATGCCGGTATTTAACTTGAGGATGGTCGAGATCAAAACTATGGCCTGTTTGTGCTATATGCGTGAAAATTAAGGATTTGGGATCTTTATTGCGGATGTTACGTCTGTGCTCTGAAATACGGATGCCAGTGGTTCTTCCTGTTTCTCCAACATAAGAAGATGGGCAATCCAGACACTGTATGGAATAAACTGCGCCGGTAGAGTTTATGGGTAGGGTGGGTTTGTCAGATTTGGTGATGTGATGTCTAAGGATGGTGGCTAAGCTGGGGGGACTATTGTAGAGAACTTTTATGCCGTATGGGCGTAGGACTCTGGAAATGGATACTGCGGCAGGGGAGAACGGGAGCCAACAAGTGGCCCTGTGAATTGTAGTGGTTCTTTGGACACGTGGATCAAAAGTATGTTTTACTATGAAATCTATGGGATAACCAGCGGTTGTTAATAAGGAATGGATTCTAGATCTTTCTATTGTTTTAAAAATGGGTAAGGAACAATGGGTAACAATTCTTTTAGTTAAGGTCCTGACTGTATTAATTTTAAAGGAGATGGGACTATTGGAGGAGAAATGCGTATATTGGGGAGGGATATGCTTCTTATGAAAAACAGAGGTGTGAAAAGACTGAGGGGTGCGAATAATAAGGATGTCTAGGAAAGGTAAAACAGAACCTATTTCTGTTTCGTATGTAAACTTAATATGGGGGTTGAAATCGTGCAAGGTACTGCATGTGAGTTGAAGGCTGTCTGTTTTAATAATGCAAAAGATATCATCTACATATCTCCTCCAATAGTAAATATCGGAAGGGAGGGCTTGATTGATCCACGCGCCCAAAGAACCCATGACTATTTCAGAGATGATTGATGATAGGGGACTACCCATAGGGGTTCCTCTGGTCTGTTTATAAAACTGCTTGTTGAAGGTGAAAGTGCAAACAGAGAGGCAGAGAGAAGCCAGTTGCAGGATATGGGAAGCCGTTTGTGTGTCAATGTTATTGGCAACCAGGAACGATTGCAACTTGTCAGCAATGAGAGAGTGTGGCAGTGAGAGGTATAAGGACGTGACATCAATGCCTAGAATCTATTATTTCCACACAAAACAATAGTTGTAACCGCAAAATAGACCTCCCAGACATTTACCAGATACTTTATAAATAGCTTGTCTTTCACCCCCCCCCCCCCCCCCACCCCCCACCCCCCCTCTTATATCTCAAAGATGGTGGCAGCACTGGGTGGGACCCTCCTTGGTCTGGTAGATTTTAACTTACATATACTGTTTTATTCTTTGTTCTTTTGGTGTAGGGATGTCGCCGTTTTAATAATAATTTTACCTTAGTTTTTAGTCTCTTTCAAGTTTATTGCTTATTTTTTAGTCGTCACGCTTGTATTATATAAATTTCATTTTAAATATTTATGTTTTATTCTCTTTTTACGCTATTTTCTCTTCAATATGTAAATTTATTGGTGTATATATTAGTTTTTTTTTTCTCTCCTCTAATAGCATGTTAGCACGTTTTACTATCCACGCCCGATGAAGAACGTTCTGTTCGAAAGCTTGCGGTAATAAAGAAATCTACACAAGAAGCTCCTCTTATTGTTTATTATTGTTTTAATGATCGTTTTAAAGAGTTTAATTTCTACAAGGTCATCTGTAATTAAAAACTAAAAAATGAAACACTCACTATATTTTTGATTGCTCTGCTCTGAAAGAAGAACCCTTATGCTCAAAACTGGGCAACTCTGTGCTTCACTTCCATCAATAATTGACAATATGACCCAGAATAAGTATATTGCTACGGCGTTTTATGGTTTCCACAAGTCCATATCTCAGAAGAAGGCCAGGTGACACTCACTCCTCACTTTCTTACTTCTACTCTTTTTGTGTTGTTTTTCTTGCTTCCCTCTTTCTCTTTCTTGTTTTTTTTTTCTTTTATTTTTCTTCTGTCTATATCGTTGTTTCCTTTGTCTCACTGCTTTGTTCTTATGCATACCTCTGGTGAATCCTGTATAGGGTCAGTGACCCTAAATAAAGGCTTTTTGTTGTTGTAAATTATAAGGTCACGTCATACTGTCACGTCATATTATCATACTCTTGTATGATGTTGTTATTAGCGTCAATCAAATCAAGTTCGCGACTTTTGGTGACTTTATGGACAAATATTCCAAAAAGCTGGTGAACTATGAAGATTAGATAGTTTTGATCCATATAATCGTTTACCAGCAGTGTAATTTATGCATAAGTGGTTTGCCAGTTTATACCGTTGGTTAAATAATTTGGTCTACCTTTTGATATTTTTTAAGTTTATAATTTTTTTGTTGTTTTATATAATAAATATATGTCCAATAATTGTTTAAATTTTAATTTTACGCGTGAATATATAACTTGTATATTCACACACCTTTTAAAACGTAAATGTTTCAATTCAATGTGTTTAAATCGTAGTTTGATCTTTGTGATGGTTATTTTAGTTTAACTTCTTAAGTCCCAGGTAGTTGGCGATCTAAGGATACGCTCTAGGAGCCTGGGTACCATTATGTTACTACTACCTCTAAAGCTACCTGAGATCTAATCTGTTATTATATATTTTTTTCACTCCACGATTAAAATATATTAATAATTTAAAACTATCTATAAAGAGAGTATTGCAGTAAGGGCATTGTAAATTTGTTTTTTGATAAAAAAAAGAAGCATTAACGCTAAAATATTTTACCTTTCTGATGATTCTGTTTGGCTAAAAGTATCTGTATTGGCAGATGCAGCGTTGCTATCTTCTCGTGCTTCTCCAGCTTGGTCTGGTTGGTGGATGGCCTCCTGATACCTTCAGCATGAGACGTCTGGCCTTCGCGTCGAACCAGTTCGGCACGGACTTGCTGCGAGGATTGTCAGCGGCGGAGCCCGACCAGCGCGACGTTGCCCTCTGTCCGTTCTGTGTGGCCTTGGGGCTGGGATCTGCATTGCTGGGAGCTCGGGGGCCCTCGGCCGCTGCCCTACGACAAGCTCTGTACCTCGGGGGCCTCCCCGGTATGCAAGTACATCGTGCCTTCCGCGACACCGTCACTCATCTTCAGATCTCTCTCGATGCCCTCCCAGCACATGCAGTATCTCGTCCAACACATCGTCCTGATGTGATTCTCTTCAACGGCGTGTATGTCCAACGTGATCATGCTGTACTTTATCCATACCAGATGTATCTGAGACGTTTCTATAATCTTACGGTGAGTCCTTTGGACTTTGCACGGAGTGGTGAAGAGAGCCGTCAGCATGTGAATGCTGCGGTAGAACGGAGAACGGCTGGTAGACTGCGGGCGGTGCTGCCCACCCCTCCACCACCGGGCTCTGCTCTTGTCATCCTAGCGGCTCTTCACCTCGAGGCCCGACCGGAGACAGGTGCCACGCGGTACGCCAGGGTCGACGGCTGCGAGGCCGTGGAACTGCCGCTGATGGAAGGCCGAATGGTCCTTCTGACTCTCCTGCCCACAGATCCTGAAGGCATTGCACTACTGGAGGCTCGACTCAGCGCCCAGAGACTGACGGACATCCGTGCCATGCTGACCCCCCAGCCTAACCTCGATGTCAGGGTAAGTCCACTTCTCTATCAACCACGACTTAATCTCGACAACAGGGTAAGCTTCCGCCTATACCTTCTGTTACAGCCTTTTACCATTATTCATACCTATCACCTATAAATACAGAATACTATAACACTTGGAAATTAGAAAACTATTGAAAACTCTTTGTCTGTTTAAATATAGGTGCATGATATAAAAATATGAATCAATGTAAATACAATAAATAGTAATGTTAGATTAAACTGGTGAAATCGCTGGGAGGGTTCACATCTGATAGCATGGCCCTCTCAGGATATTTTAATTGATGAGTCGAGCTCTATCATTATTTTTCCCTAACTCTGGGTTAAAAGGTCTGTAGAAACACATCTTAATCAGACAAAAATGGGTTTAGGTAATTTTCACAATTTTCATATTACAAAAGCTACATGCGTGCTCAATCCCTGATTGTCACAAGCGGTGATTCAATGGATGTCCATTGGCTACAGCCCCCGTCAGTTTCCTCTGGCTCGCTGTCACTGGACAGTCCTGTTGTTGGGAGAGTAGCGATTTGTTTCTTCCCACGCGCTTCCTCCCGCCTCTGTCCACAATGGAAAGTTGGGGTTTGTTCACCCCGGACGTCCGGGTGGGTGCCTTTGTCCGTTTTCACCGAGAGTTTCTCGGCCGGGCTTGTTACCTCATAATGGCTAGTACAGTAGCCTGGGGCGGTAATTGGGGATCTGGGCACAGTAGCCTGGATAATCTGGAGCATTTGCTCATAGTCGTTTAGGGCTGTCTAATGATCTAGTAGCCTAAGAAGGTTTAATGATCTAGTATATAGCCTAAGAAGTTATAATGATCTAGTGAACTAAGAAGGTATATGGTGGTCAAGTAGATTATTAAAGATTGACAAGGTGTGTGTATAATGTGTGATCTCTAGTAAACTAGGAAGATGTAATGATCTAGGAGAATATATAATGATCTAGTAAACTAAGGAGGTATGGCGGTCAAGTAAATTATCAAAGAAGGTAAAATTCTCTAGTAAACTAGGAAGGGGTATAATGATCCAGTAAACTATGCGCTATACGATGGCAATATTAAAAAATCAATCAGCTCTTAAGATCCAACTAGAAACGGGCTATTATTGGTTGCCTATATTGCATATTGAAATCCACTGTAGCATCGACACTTTCTTCCTGAAAGTATAGGATAAGTTATTCACTTTAGATGCTCATTAGGCACAGGGACACATACCAGATTTCACCGATATTGCATTCCTATATTTGTTTAAACAGTTTTTTTTTTCTTTGTGTCTCTATGCTTTTCAATCTTACATTCTATCGTTGTTGCCCCTACCAAGATTGTGAATTTTATCTATGAATTTTTAGTCTCCATGACCTTGTATATTTTACAATGGGATATTTATTTTAAAAAAATACGTTGTTGCAATGATTTTCAGAACATCATGGCTGCTAGTCATTTCTCCAATATAGATTTCTCGAGGCTTAGCTTGAAAATCTATCTCACTATCATAAGTGAATTAATCAATAAAGGCATCCGATACTAGTGGAATGTACAAGCCATGATCCTGGTTATCAGTCGTGCTATTGACAAAATGCATGTAAAGCCTTCGTTACATCTCACCGAATTCCCCAAACACCATAACGCATAGAAATAACATTAGAACTAACTCACAAACCCTCTGAGGGAAGATAAAGAAAAGTTACAATGTCGATGATAGGCTTTATTTGCATCTTACCCCTCCAATAAACAGTTCCTTACATTGGATTCCCATATTGCCAGTATCCATCCGTAATAGTTTACAAAAATCTTAGATTCTTTCAAAACTTTGAACTTTTCAAAGATTATACAATTCCCTCCAGGTAAAATTTATAGTAATCTTATATATATGCAATCACAGTTATTAGATTCTGAAGAGGCCAAAATTTGCCTTACGATTACCTATTGAATTGTTAATACCTTTGCAACCCAATATTTTCGAATACTTCACCTAATAGGGATCTAGTTAAGAATCTGAATTTTAAGAGCAACGCAAAATTTCACTAAAAATTTGTGGCCACTTCGACTTCGAGAGAGATACAAACTGACTTTAACCAAGGCTTCAGCATATTCCAACATGCTATTTATTGCTCTTTTCAACCTTCACCGAACTGCCTCCACAGTAGAAAAGCAACTTATCAAACCATGAACGCCAGGTGTACCGCTGAGCCCCTTTTCTTTCAATGTCATGGCCAAAATAATTATCCCCCTTCTCTACAGCCTAGTAAATGTAAAAACATCGGCTTTGTAGACGACTTCAATTTGATGATATGATTATCTTTTTCTTTTTCATACACTTTGGTTAGTATCCCGTAAAACCATATTCTCTCTTATATGATTCCTCCGCAGATTCCCAATTGGGAGGTCGGTAGACGAATGGTCTAAACCGTTGGTTTTCGACCGCTACGACCCAGGATCGAATCCCGCATTGGACACTTTTTTTGATTTATGCTCCAGGAGCCCGGGTTACATCCTCCGGGTAGTTGGCGATTTACGCTCCAGGAGCCCGGGTTATCTCTATTTTCTCTCGGGTTACATCTATTTTCTTTTCGCAATACGAGATATAAATAATTTTGATAAGGCACAATTGATAAGGTACAATTTTGATTATAAATTAGAAAAATAAGATAACATGACCTAATCCAAATCAATAAATTGTGCATGAAATTTTGGTAACAGCTTTGCTACTATCTTCAGACAAAAGGACTGAATTTAAAAACAAGCTATATTTTCTTATTCAGTACTTTTGTCTGAAAATGATAACGACGCTGTTACCAAAACGACACACAATATTTTGATTTGAAATTTGTTTTGTTACCTTATGATCAATCAATTCTTAAATTAGGTATCTTTGTTGCATAACCCATATTTTTTGTTATATGAGGCTTATTTTTATTTATTTAAGTAACCCAGGTTCCTGGAGCGTACAGAAGTCCTTGTTTATACCTTAAGACTGCCTTTGTTTTTACCGCTGTGTGTGGTTGTTCTTATATCTTCAATATGTATACTTATAATTAAACCTATATATTTATATAATCACTTATTTTTATACTAGACGAATGACCCGGGCACGCCCGGGTTTACCCGATTAAATGTTTGATTCAAACACTATTCGTTACAATTATAAATTGGCGCCGTGGATGTCACTCTTGTGAAACGTCCCGCTCCAAACTTTACAGTCAGATTAGTTACGATATAAATCTTCAAATCGAGCGAGCGTCTATAAATATTTCGATTTAGATCAAGTATTCTAATTAGTAAGCGAACTATTATTAATAACATTTTGAAAAGATTTCGATTTTAAACGTATTTATAACCTTGATAGAGGGCGCTGTTCGTGAGCTAAGTAGAATAATTTGAATATATAATTTTAATCAATTAAGAAGGATTAGAAGATGAGTTTCTTTATTGTAAGAACGCTACGAGCTTTCGGACAAAAGTCCTTCAACGGGCATAAATATAACTATACTAAGAAAGATAACGATGGCTGTAGGAAATATATACACGTATTGGTTTTACATAGAAATAAAAATAAAATATTAAGAATATAAAAAATATTAAGAATATAAAGAAGGACATGCAAATGATCAATCTAACTATTTGTAAAAGTGAAAAATACGAAAATAAAAATTCTAGAGAGCAAATCAGGAAATGCAGAAAACATTAGTTGAAAGAAAAAAGGAATATTAATGAGACAAAAATATGACTGTAATGGATGGTGGGAAAGGGGGGGGGGGGTTATTAATATGCTAAAGGTAGAATCTGAAAAAGTTTAATTGGAAATGTAGTTTGAGTAGACTGCGGGGATGTCTATTTTTCTATTTATACTGTGTAGCTTGGCTGAAACTATGGCTTCCAGAACCAATCTCTGGTGTAGGTTGGAGATATTTTTGTAGTGGATGGTTGGGTTAGCAGTGTCAAAGGAATGGCCAGAAAATGCAATGTGTTGAAAAATAAGGGAACGGGTGTCTCGGTTGGTGATGTTGCGTGTGTGTTCGGACATTCTGATGGCGATGGTTCTACCGGTCTCCCCCACATAGGTGGCGGGACACTGTTGGCACGAGACCGAGTAGACTGCTCCAGTAGATGTTAGAGGATCAATGGAGGTGTCGGTTTTTGTGATGGGATGCCTAAGGAGTGAGTGGAGGTTAGGTGTGTTAGTAAAAAAGGTACGGATGCCAAAAGGTTTGAGGAAACGGGAGAGGTTAACTGAAAGGGGAGAGAATGGGATCACACACGTGGATTTGTAAGTTGCAGGAGGGTTTAGAGGAACAGGTGAATAGGTGTGTTTTTCTATGAAGGATAGAGGGAAACCTGAACTTGTAAGATGGGAGATGATGCGGTTCTTTTCAATAGTTTTGAAGATGGGGAGTGAACAGTGGGTTAGTAGGCGGCGGGTGAGGGCTTTAACTATATTGATTTTGTGGGAGGTTGGGCAGTGTGACCTATAATGGGTGTATCTGGGTGGGTGGTTTTTCTAGTAGTAGACTGTGGTATGGTAGGTGTTTGGGGTGCGTATGACTAGGACGTCCAGGAAAGGAATAACAAGTTCATGTTCTCTCTCAAGAGTGAATGAATTGATTGATTTACCTTACTAGAAGAGTCTTTACCTTTAATCGTCTATATAATTTTAATATTTAATTTATATATAATTTAAAATAACCTATCGTTGTCCTAGGTAGCCTAGTGGTCATGGCATCTGCCCGGTAAGCGGAAGGTCGTGGGTTCGATTCCCATCCCTTGACACTTTTTTTATTTTATCTATTCTGACCAAAATCTATCCGTGAACTTCACACAGTGAACTTCACACAGACAGAATAAGGCAATTATATAAGTAGATTCTTTTAAAACACCGACCCGCAACATTTTTTAATTCAAATTTTATAATAAATCAAGACCACATGCAGATAAAATCCAATCGCGAAATTCTCAACAAAGTTTCTTCTGCAAATATCATCATAAAGTATAATAACACTGAAATTAGTTAACAAAGGTAAGATTATAATGGTGAAATTTATCAAATGAATAGTGCTCCAGGAACTCAATTTATTAATATATATATCTTGATATAAATAAGATAAGCAATATATGTAAATAAGTTGATAAGTTCTATGTAATAGGTTATATAAATATATTTCCTTGATAGTTGACGAGATAGTATACATACCCACCTAGAGTAATTATATATAGAAATACAGTAGAACCTCCCTGTAAAGGACACCTAATTGCAGAGCTAAAGTGCCCTTTAGGTAGAGGTGTCCTCTTACCAGAGAGTTTCTAAATAGTAAAAATGGTAATTTTGCAAATGAAAACTGTCCTTTGTAGAGAGGTGTCCGCTAAAGGTAAGTTCTACTGTATCACAAAATAAGCCTATGTAAACCTTTTTAAAATCGTTAATTATAATAGAATACTGTATGTGCAAAATAGTTACCTCTCTCTTTGAATAAATGCATAGTATTCATTAAAATAATATAGACTGGTGTTATAGCTTAATCATTGGTCTCAATCTTTGCGTTCTGTGAAGCGATCAAAAGATATTTTTATACATTTTATTCCTTATTAATAGGGAGAGGTGACTTTTTTTTGCACATGAATTGCATCATTCCACACTTTTGTAAGTTATGTAAAATCCAATCTCTTATAAGTTAAAGGCTGCACTTTAAAAATCACAAAAAAAAAAGAGATATAGCTTCAACTTGATATGTTATAAACTTTTAAATACACTGAAAGCAACAAAAAAAATTGTATATCCAATAAAAATAATTATACAGTTTATATTGAAATTTGCATATCATAAAAGTATGATTAAAAATTCTATTATTTTTTATTTTATAAAAAGAGCCAGTCATGCAAATGAGATTAGAAGTATTTGCCCCAGGAATCAAGATTACGTCAAAAGATAATACAAAGTTAATATTTTACACAAATAAATTTACTGGCAATGCGTTTCTTTTAAACATCATCAAATATTATCTCTACAGACCTTACTGCAATGATATGAGTTATTGAATGAGAGGGCTTGGCTCATCAGATCAGAAACGCATTGCCAGTAAATTTATTTGTGTAAAATTTTAACGATAGATGACAATTAAATTTAATTTACTAATATAATACAAAGTCTTTATCACCATAAAAAATACTGATAACTCTATTAATACTTTTAGATAATATTATTAACCGCAAATATTTTTTTTATTTGTAAAAAATACAGCACAACAAAAAGCTTTTAATGAGGACACTCGTCCCATACAGGATTCTACCAGATGAATAAACAGAAGTAAACATAACATGTTTTCTACAGAAAGTAAGGATTAAGATTAACTTTCTTCAATTTGGAATTTTTAAAGAGAATACACTTTAAAATTCTAACAAACCAAAGAAATTCCAATCCAAGAATGCAAATAAGCAATTTATTCAGTTTTTAATTATTGATATTTACTGAGTTGGGCATTTAGCTAATCAAAATTTTCAATCGATAAAATACAATCAATTGTGAATAGAATTGTTACCAGATAGTTAAAAGAGGGGGTATATATACACTCTGATCTGGTAAACTAAAAGCATCAAACTCAAAGGACTTACGGATTTTTTTTATTATCACGTATACGCGGTACAGATCATGATAATCATGGTGGGTAGAAGTTTACAACTGCTAGACTAACGGATTTATTGTCAGAATGGAATATATTGATAGAAAAAATAACAAATTCTTGAGATAAAATAACGTCGAATTGATACAGTTGATCTAATTCCTTTTACAAACACCTCAAACTGAATGGTACATATAGCAGAGCTGTTATCATGCAGACCTTCGATAAGACTTACTACATAGATAGCTATTGGAATGGTACATATAAGGAAATATATATTGGAATCAGGAAAAACATTCGTCTTTATATTGATTAATATCGTTTTAATTTTGGCCATAGTAACTACAGGTGACATGATTGGAGACGTAAAGGAGGAAGAAGTTATAAAAATCTATATATATTTTTGCTTATCCCTAGTACACGTGGTACAGGCCATGATAGTCATGGTGAGTAGAAGGCGACTACTTTTACCGTATGTGCACCACATGTTTACACATGTGAAAAGCAGTTCGACTTTGCACTTACAAATGTGTCAGAGTCCCGTTTGGTTACTTGCAATCGCTGGTGGGGTTAGACTTTTGCAAGAATCGGAGGCCATTGGAGCATTTTTTTTTTTATCAGAAAAAAGTGCCCAATGCGGGAATGGAACCCGGGTCGTAGCGGTCGTAAACCAACGGTTTAAACCATCCTTCCACCGACCCCCTAAAAAAAATCTATCATGAAGCGCCATACTGGAAAAAAAATTGCAAAGTTTTTACAAGTAGTAACATATGTATGTAACAACAACCCAGGCTCCTGAAACTTCTTCATAGATCGCCAACTACCAGAGCTGCCCTGCGGTTTAGAAATCTGTTTTGGTTGCCTCAGTGAACCAGCTCACCAAATGTCTCCAGGCTGTTCAACAGAACAGTGGTGTTGAAAGAAGACCAAATTTTAAAGGACATATTACAGTTCAAGAAAATAATCCCTTGTTTCGATAGAAAGATTAGGTTTTCGGGGATAGATTTCTTTTAAAAACATTTTTATTTCATTCTAGTTCTTTTTTGACGATTTATTTTAGAATGTTTTCTCTTATTTTCGTGCCTGAAAACTAGATACTTAGGAAATAAAAATGGTTTTAAAAAGAAATCTATCCCCGGAAGCCTGATAATTTCCAACTTGACAAATTATAATGTTGAAATTTATATGCTTTCAATAAAATAATTTCAAAACAACAAAAATCTTAAACATGTTTCGAAAAACACTTAGCATAATAGCCTTTAAGTTCTTTTGATGTTTCATAAACAACATTCAACAAATGCATATTCAATTTTCTATTTCTTCTTAAAGTATTTTTTTTGGCAAATGTTATTTTTTATTTACATATTTACCAGAATAAAAAGATCACATTTTAGAATTAGGAAAGAAGCATCTCTTTTTATAAGTGTTAAAGTCATTTGCTTCTATACCTGTCCGATTAAAAAAAATTTCAGAATATCAATTTATACCTAATTCTGTACCTACATGAGCTTACCAAAAATTAAAGGATTTAGAAGATTGTACAAAAATGTTGAAAGATAAAGGTACACACAGATATTTAAATGATAAAAGTTTAATGGTAATGAAAACATGCGTTAAATTTACATACTGGAATTACAGCATTCGAACTGAGATAGTTTGATCCTAAACTTCTTGCTCGGATCTTGTTTGAATTCCTAATGTTCGAATTCTTCTTTTTCATGTTTATTTTTGGAGTCCTTGTTCAAATTTCCTTCTTGCTCGTCTTTTACTGATTCTTCATTTTCATCTGCTTTAGATTCTTTGTTTTCACATCCAAGCTCTTCTTGGTCGGGTTGCTGTTGTTCTTGATTGTAGGACTTTGGTTTCTTAACTTTCTCAACTCTAAGAGTCACACCCTTGATGATATGAAGACGCTCAAGATCTTCGATTTGTTCTTTGTTTTCAAAGACTACAAAGCCAAAATTACAGTCGCGATTGGTAATTTTATTTTTCGGAATAAAAATTCTAAGAACTGACCTGTTAAGATCATCTTGGAAATAACTGCGTATGTCTTTTCTATTTACGGGTCTTTTAATCCCCTTGATGAACAGACTTCTCATATAGTCTTCGTTGTAATTTTTGGAAGAGCTTTTAGGAACGCGTTTTAAGTTAGATGTTCTTGCTTTAGTCTTACGTTCGGGGTTGGAATGAGCAATCTCAATGGAAAGTGTTTTATCAGAAAGGACAATTGGATCTTCAATACTTAATAGGGTGTCCATATTTTCTTTAGAGGCAAAGGTCACAAATCCATAGCTCTTGGAATTACCTGAACGTACATTATGGATGAGACGGGTGTTAATAATTTCTCCATATTGGCTGAAGAATTCTGTAAGCTCATCTTGGCTTATTGAAAAAGGAATATTTTTGACATAAATCTGATTGGACATTATTGATTAGTGTACAAAACCGATTGAACAAATTGATAAATAAGAAATTTTATTTGTTATTTTTTTAATGATTTGATAACTATAAAATAATAAAAATGAGTACTATTCCTTTTATGTATTATGATGATATTATTTTGTGAATAATATATTTAGAAATAAATTGTAATATTACTCTCCAAGAGACTTTTAAGGTAAGATAACACAATTTAATATTATAGTCTCTAGTAAGATTAAAGAAAACTTATGTGAGAAGATTTTGAACTTTAATACAACTTTATATTCTATATAAGATTTTTAATTTATATAGGCCTTTTTAACCCTATTAAAAAGCTTTAGAAATAAATAAAATGAGGTATTGAATTATATATCTCTCCATTTTTTGCTGCGGTCATTTTGTTCACATTTCTATCTGACTTGTGAAATCTCTACTTCCCCCACTAACATGGTCTTTAAATCTCTCCATAGCTGAGGTCATTCTGATCATATTTCTATTTAAAATCTTTAACCTTAGGCACAATATGGTATTGAAATATGTATTATTTGATTAAATAGGTTGATTTTTGTAGCCGATTCAGCCGAGCTCAAATTCTTAATTTTTATGATTTCAAAAAACATTCTAAATATAATTCTAGACGGCTATTTTTTTTTTCAATTTTGGAAAACATATATACACCTATCCTCCGATTTACACGGTAGATACGTTCCTGAGAAAAACGTGTAAATCGGGGGATAGATGTACACAGAAATAAAAATAAAATGCATTGACAGGTTAAAATATGTAGTCAGCACATAAGCTCGGGATTCCTCCTGAGATGTGTACACAGCGCATGTGTTCAATCACAGTAGCATTTAGTATAGTGCGATAAAAACAAAAAAAAAAAAAATTTGGAAAACCGTGTAAAAGCGATAACGTGTAAAACAAGTACCGTGTAAATCGGGGGATAGGTGTATATAATATACAGTTAAACCTGTCTATAGCGCCCCCTCTAAATAGCGCCTTCCTCTATATAGCGCCCGATTTTAAATACGTAGTACGATGCGATTTACAATAAAAGTGACCTGTCTATAGCACCCCCTCTCTATAGCACCCTATTTTGGTGAATCCCAAGAGGGGGCACTATAGACAGGTTAAACTATATATATATAGTTAACTTTCAAATATATATATATATATAAATGAATGTATGTGTGTGTGTGTGTGTCCTTTATGCCTGACCAAACCACTCATTGGAACGCCATGAAACTTTGGGAAGTTATTTAGTATAGTACTGGGAAGGTTTCTAGCAAATAAAATTTTTGGAATACCTTTTCGCCTAAAAATAATCAAGATAAATATTCTAATTTATCTGTTATAATTCAACAGTCTGCTCTAAATATTATCATGATGATACGATGATTTTGTAATGTAGGAAATTAGGAAAGACAAAATTCAGAATGACACGGCAATTTATTTGAGACAAGAATAATGATATAATTCCAAGGCAAGACACTATTCCTTTAACTTCCAATTACCGAGGGAACCAATTAATATTGATATTATTCAACTTATCGAGTATTTTTCAAGGGACCGGGAAAAAATGTTCACTTTATCGAGAGATTCGTTAGACAAACCTTTACTCGGGTAAAACCCCTACGAAGCCGGGTACATCCGCTAGTAATTCATATATATTACGTCTCAAACTTTTCCAAAAGGGAGTTCAATTGACCTTTCTGGTGTACAGTTAGATGAGTTCCTTCATCCTTACGAATATGACACGGAGACATATATATTAAATATAATTTCCATATATATATATATATATTACTAGATTGGGCATAAAGAAATATAGGTAGAGATAAAATTAACCCATTGTTAATTTAAAGAAGACAGCTTGCATAGAAAAGTAGCCTGACTTTGAAGACTTTTCAACTAGGAATATTTGTTGCCACTCCAATACTACTGATATCCCTTCTGCCAATCATCAAGTATGTATTCACTCTTCAACAACAATTCTCTGTATTTATTGGTCAAATTCAGGAAAGTACACAAAATTATTGAAAGAAGACCAATCTTCTCGTATTGCTAATGTGAAAACAAACGCTTTGATCACCTCATTTATTCCAACTACCCTACCTTCCAATAATGAAGATATCAGGTACAATCCTGATGATTCATGATTTTAATTCCCTTGTTTGTTTGAACCCAAAGCGCTCTATAACAATTAATATGGGGTATTTTAAATTCTATTATATATTTTATACAATAATATTATTTTTAAAATAGAGTAATCAATAAATAAATCTTTAATTAAAAAGGCATATATTGGATCAAAATTATGTGGCGCTGAGTTTGTTGTTGACATACATTAAATATGTTATAACACTTTGATAAAGGTTGGCGTTCAGCCAACTGAAATATTGGTAAAATAAATGATATTTTGATCCAATATATGCCTTTTTAATTAAATAATATTATTATATGCATAAATAGATGTTATGATTATAATGTTTTGATGTTGGAATGATAAAGAATTGGAGGTGCAGTCGTGAAAAAGGAAAGATAGTTATTTACTTATCAAGTAGTTTTTATTTTCAATTACTTGAAAAGAATTACACATTAATTATTTGTCACAGTAATATAGAATTTATAAAATGAATCCTATATTCGTGATTTAAAAAAAAAGGTAGATTAACTATTCATATTTACAACAATATACAAAGTGGTATATTTTAAATCTATGGTCAAAAAAATGTTGAACAGTCAATGAATGAAAATAAAATATATGTTTTTTAAAAAATAAAATATTTGCATTTTAGATTATATAATATACTAGAAGAATGACGCGGCTTCGCCTGAGAATTCCCCCGTGTGCAATTTCTTTCATACTGAAAGTACATCAATAATCAATAGTAGAAGTGCCATAGAATAGCAATACAGAAGTAACACATAGACCACAGCCAAAAAGTGTGTGTGATGGAAAAAATTGTATTATATTAGTGTTTAGGTATTTTATTTAATTATATATATTTTTTTGCAATCCATTTAGTTGTTTCAAAACCAATATAGTTTAAATGGATGACAGATTTTCCACCCAACCCCCGAGGTACCCGCCCCAGCGCATTAACCCTTGAAATTGCCTTAGTTTGCCATTATTTACATACAGTAACGCTAATTTTGTAAGGTTTTTTTTTAATTGCATTGTGTGCACTTACCGTAACTTAGTGATATAAATTTCTCTCTCAATGCTCAATAATTTTGTTAAAAAAAAGTAACACTCGTGTGTATAAAAGATATTTCAAAAAAAGTACGCAAGCAACTTGAAAAAAAAAAATTCAGAACGCTCATTGGTCGCTTAATTGGCCTGGTATTGTTACTTCGCCTTGTATTTACTCCGCGTAAAAAAATCTTCAAATGAAAAAGATGAACAGCCAAAAATACTAATCAAAATGTAGACGAAATTTTTCATCAGGTTTATAAAAAGCGACATGCAAAATTTGGTACCAATTAGTTCAGTAGTTTTTGAGTTTATCGCGAAACGGACATTGGATTTTACATCTAAGAAGATAATATATATATGAAGTATTTGAATATTAACATGTATAGTTATGGAATTATCTCTGATCCAAGTTATTATTCATCTTAGTAATCAAATAGGCCATCTTTCCATTATTAAATATATTTCTCAATAAAAAGAAATCTAAATAATTACCTTGCCATCGCGAGTGAGCAAGGGGAAATGAAAGCTCTCTCTCTAAATGGAAAATGTATATTGAAAACCCTTTTATATAAGAAGAATAAAATGGTTGGCAGAGTGATTATCATATATATTTAGAGAATAGATAAATTCACATTAGATAGAGTTCAAAATATAATGTATAATAAAAAGACAATCTCGCGCATATTTTAATATTTTGCTTTGTTAAGATGAAACAAATTTTAATAAGGCTTAGGACTTGTTGCTTTTCTATACCAGTTTATTGAATCGGCCATTCGTCTAGTTTTACTATAGTATTTTTATTCTTTTTTTTTTAATACAGTATACTTTTGTATACAAAATACATTTAAACGTTACTAAGATAATTGGGTTCCATATATTATCATAATATAATCATTGCAGACCTATATTTTGTATTTACAGACTAGCATATAGTATATAGAGTACACATATAGTACTTTGTGTATACTCACACCAAGGAGCATATATATATAGTTCTCTTACAAACTTTATTGAGGGAATACCATATTATCACCGATAATTTTAGACAGCTGTTAGCTGGGTCTTTATTGGTACACATTTTTAGCAATACAGTAGAACCTCCCTGTAAAGGAAACCTAATTGCAGTGCCAAAGTGTCCTTTTGTGAGAGGTGTCCTCTTACTGGAGAGTTGCTAAATAGTAAAAATGGTAATTTTGCAAATGAAAACTGTCCTTTGTGGAGAGGTGTCCGCTAGCGTTAGTGTCCTTTCATGGAGGTTCTACTGTATTTTGTAATTATTATAATTTGATTTTATATGTATTCTATCACATACTTTTTAATTTTAATCCTTTTATATCCTCTTTTTATTTCATATTTTGTATTTAATGATACATTGCCTAAAGAGTTTTAATTCAATAGAAGGCTTATAGGAAATATTTATCTCTGTTGTTGTTGTCGTGTCCAAAGAAGAGTCTCAGATGTCTCCATGCATCTCTATCACAGCAGTCGCAATGTCCACTATCTTGGGTGTGTATACTGTATTGTTGTTGTTGTCGTGTCCAAAGAAGAGCCTCAGATGTCTCCATGCATCTCCATCACAGTAGTCGCAGTGTCCACTATCTTGGGTGTGTTTACTGTATTGTTGTTGTTGTCGTGTCCAAAGAAGAGTCTCAGATGTCTCCATGCATCTCCATCACAGCAGCAGCAATATCCACTATAAAATTTCCATCTCTCATTTCGAAATTTGTATGAAAAGATCAGGTATTCTATTGAATATATCTAAACCAATAACTATGCTTTGATAAACTAAATTTGAACTTTTAAGATATCATTTTGCATGTTAAAATAGTGATTATATTCAAGATTTTATGATTTTCTAATAATTTATTTTGAAACTTTATTACTGGGTAATTGTTTTATTGAATAACACTTTTTTTTAACTTTTGATTTATATATATAATTCATATATTTATAATTGTATGTATTTCTACTGTCCTCAAAGCTTATGTTCATAGTTCTTCTAAAATACCAATAACAAGAGTCTAGCATCAGTATCACTATGAAAGGAAGATCGAAAAATGCAATACAGCACCGGTATGGTAGATTAAACTGGCGAAACCTCTGGGAAGGTTCACTACTGATGAGCCAGGTCCTCCCATTAATTTTTCATTGCATTAAGGACAGCAGATATTGTTTGATTTTTTAAAAAGAATTATACGCGTCTATAATAGTTTCGAAGATATTAAAACGCGAATATTTCTTTTCACAAATTAATCAAACTTATACTGTTCTTACTGCAATGAAAATATATTGGGAGGGCTTGGCTTATCAGTGGTCAGTAATTTAATCTACCAGACCGCTTGTTTAGAGCTCCAATACTGTATTGGATCATTCTGCTTTTATATGCAACACTGAAGGGGTGAATCTTAGAAATGGTATTTAAGCAAATGAAAATAGTTTTAACACTTTGCCACAAATGATTTATTTCTATTTCTCCTGATAAATCTCTGCAAAAGGATCACACAAGAATAATAAATTCAAGACTATACCCCCACTATAAAAACATCTGCTCAACTCCGTTACCGGAACACTATCTTTCCAGCGATTTCCCGCTCCGGGTCAAACGGTGTATTGCCGGACTGAGAATCCTCTCGGTGCTCTTTACTGCTGATCGCCACAGAATATTTAAAACAGACTGATGGACATGCGAGATTTGCGGGACAAGAATGGAGCCGGGGCTACATCACCATATACTTTCATGTATGGGGCTGAAAGACGATTCAATCCCGGTTCATGGCTGTCGGGAATTGAGGGTGTTACCCACTCGTCCGCCGACTTCTTTTATTCCGCTTTTATATAAAATATAAAATAATGCATACACTTTTTATATATTCATATAAACATTTCTCAACTAATAATAATACACCTATCCCCCGATTTACACGGTAGATACGTTCCTGAGAAAAACGTGTAAATCGGGGGATAGGTGTACATAGAAATAAAAATAAAATGCATTGACAGGTTAAAATATGTAGTCAGCACATAAGCTCGGGATTCCTTTTGAGATGTGTACACAGCGTATGTGTTCAATCACAGTAGCATTTAGTATAGTGCTATATAAACAAAAAATAAAACTTATTTGGAAAACCGTGTAAAAGCGAAAACGTGTAAAACAAGTACCGTGTAAATCGGGGGATAGGTGTACTCTATATTCTCAACTGTATAAATTAGCCCGATAAAGGGTTTCCAGAATCAAAATATATTTATGTTAATGAATATATTTGACATTTTGATGATTGAAACTTTGTCATAACATAGAGTTAGGTCTGAGAAGAGTCGTTATCCATTGTACACGCCAGCGACTACATAAAAGGTGACCATTCTACTTGCCATTTATTATGATAATTACTTTTAAAGCTTATTTTAACCTCTCTCTCTCTCTCTCTCTCTGTGATTCTCTCACATATCCTTCCGATGACGAACTGACCTAATAAATGTGTTAAAATAATATATGTAGGGGACATGTAAAAATTATTGTTTTGTATTTCTATTTTATGTAAATTTTATTTGCATTTTAAAAATTCATATTTGTTTGTTGCAAATATGCAAAATTTATATTATATAATTTATATATTTTTTTCTATTTAATTAGATTCTTTCTTTCTTCTTGTCTGAATATAATAACAATAACAAGGTATAACCTTTAGTGATAACAATTATACAAAACTTTATTTTGTAAGAAATATTTATGTGGATTATTAATAATTAACCACCACATATATATGAAAAAAAATTATAATTTTAAAATATATATACAAGTAGAACCTCCCTGTAAAGAAAACCTAATTTCAGAGTCAAAGTGTCCTTTAGGGAGAGGTGTCCTCTTACCGGAAAGTTGCTAAATTGTAAAAATGGAAGAGAAGTGTCCGCTAAAGGGAGGTTCTACTGTACTTACAATCAATCCGCAATTAACCATAAATTTTTCTAATAAAAAAAGAGAAAATGATAGGTAGAGACAAGTATTATTGAAGAAATAGTCAAGAATACAACATATACTATGGTATATGTTTACATGTATACATGGTATATGTCATAATATGCTTAATGCCCAATATATATAATTTATTTTCGCTATTAGAATGTTAAAATGTAAATACAAATTAATACATCTATAAATCTGTACAAAATAAACGTGGGAGCCAGCGCGCGCGGGCGAATAAGCATTTTAAAATAAAGTTATGTATATACTAAGTAATTACTTTGTAATTCGAAACTCCCTAATTAAAGGTTTTCAGCGATTCTAAATTTTCAAGAGTTTACACACACCTCACTGGACTAGAAGACTATTAAAAATAGCTTCTCTAATTTGAATTTTTAAATCAAATTATACTTTATTATTATTTTATTATTTTAATGACAAATGATATACGAGGTAGATAGAGGTATACAAGTATAATTATGATTTTTAGTATTCTAGTATCTAGTATTCGAATCTCGAAACATCTTCTGGAATGCCCAATTTTTCGGGATTATAGGGAAAGAAAAATTGGTGGCATCGAACAGCTACATGAATTCGTAGATGAGAAAAGAAAATATAAAAATTTTAATCAATTTTGTATATATATATATCTTTGAACTAGGAAAGAGAGGGAAGTAAATTTTGAAAGAATTGCTTTTGTAAGTTTGTCTTTTTTCTCTTTGACCTTTCTCCTTGTATATAGCCAATTTGAAATGATGTTAGAAATGTATTGACGCAAATATCTCTGAGTTTGGCATATCGTGTTATAGGATGTTAATAAAGTTATATAACTTTATTAAGGTGGAACTTTATAAAGGTTTAAAATTGGAAATCGTTTTTGAACCGTTCATGAAGCGGCCATTTCTCTAGTAATCTATACATTTTGATCTTAGCCAAAAGGCTAAGAAGCTGATTTGTCATTTGATTTTTATGGTCACATTTGTCATTCAAATAATAATAATTGATTAAGTATAATTTGGATTCAAAATCAAATTGAAGAAGCTATTTTTTAATTGTCTTCTAGTCCAGTGAGATGTGTTTGAACTCTTTAAAATTCAGTTTCGCTGAAAATTTTTAATTAGGGAGTATTGAATTACTGAGAATTTAGTATATACATAACTTTGTATGTGTTTTTGTTGTATGTATTTGCATATGTATAATATTCAGTTACATATTGAATATGCGTTAAATGATTATAAAGAGCGTAAATTAAATACATAAAATCAAACATATAAAATATAACTACATTGAATATTTTCTGAAAGTGAGTTTTAAAAACATATGGTGAGAAATATGTTTACACAAAATTTAAAAAAACATTCTAAAAGAGAATATTATCCATATTCCATTTAAAGCTATCTATATTACAGTAATATATTATTTTATTTGCTATTTTCAACATTGAGATATGCTCATATAAAATCAGCGCCTTTTTGTAAATAAACATTATTGTTTAACCTCTTGGCTGGAGGCAGTTTTCTACTTCCAAGTACCAACCCTCCGCCACCTTCTGAGGACTGTAGTTGATTTGTGTTGAGGGAAGGTCTGATTGCTGGCGATCACTCGTTGACTCCCAAAGGGAGATCTACTCTATAAAGGATGGAATCCCACACACGAGCGTATTTCACAAACACACTTTATTAAACAAAACTATCTATTTATAACATACTTTGGCACGTTTTCAAATGTATTGAAAAAAAAACCAGAATAAACATGATTTTACACAAAAAAGTATGCAAAATAGGTAGAATTTAACTATCAATCTGAACAATTATTTTTATATGTTTTGTTCGCTAGAAGTTTTGTTGCTGTTGCATTTTTCAACGTAGTAAGAACCATAGAAAGTTATTTTCTTAATATTGCAATGAATAGTTTCCTTTATTTTATATAGATGGCGCGCTAATACATTACGCTATTAAATATATAAAAATTGTCTTCTAAGCGAGGATATTCCTTATATTAAAAGTACAGTTAAACCTGTCTAAAGCGCCCCCCTCTAAATAGCGCCTCCCTCTCTATAGCGCCCGTTTTAAATACCTAGTACGATACGATTTACATTAAAAGTGACCTGTCTATAGCACCCCCTCTCTATAGCACTCTATTTAAGTGAGTCCCAAGAGGGGACACTATAAACAGGTTTAACTGCATTTGCATAATATACACTTTCTCAATGCCTTCCTATTTAAATAAGATTAAATTTAGGTAAAATATAGAAAATTCCTTTAAATGTATACCTTTTATCTAGATATGTCAATATTTAAAACCTAGAAAACGTTCACAACTCTATAGAATGAACTAATAACTGAGTGTAACCCGGAATTCTAGAGCCACGTACAGAATTCGCCAACTCTTCGGGAAAGAGAATTAACTTTGTATTCACAATGATTATTAAAAAGGTTTATATCATTGAAGATTTTTATTTTGGATATAAGATTATTGATCACCTTTTTTACGAAAGTTTAATTTTCTGGTATTTGAAAGGCAGCATTCAAGTTCGATATAGATTCAAAGACACCAAGAAATTCTTCATTTTCTCTTCCATAAACTGCTTAGCTCTTTTTTATTATATTAAACAATCGGACAAAAAAAAAACAACAATTTAGATTTAGATTTTAGAGTACTACAATGATTAGATAATAATCACTAATTTCAGCGAGGGTTGGTGGAAGGGAGGTCTAAACCATTGGTTTTCAACCGCTACGACCCGAGATAGAATTCTGCATTAGGCACTTTTTCTAATTAGAAAAATACCTCAATGGCTCCAGATTCTTGCAAAAGTCCAACGCCACCAGAGAGTGCAAGTTATCAAATAGGGCTATGGCAATTTTGTATGTGCAAAAGTCGAACTGCTTTTCACATGTATAAACATTCACATATATAGACTTAAAGTAAAAGCAGTCAAAACTTCTACCCACCATGATTATAATGGCCTGTTCCACGTGTACTAGGGGGATAATAAAAAAAAAACTAATTTAAGCACATCCACATAATTATTGGAAACAAACACTCTCTTCTTTTTTTTTACCATCAAGTAGCTTTTATTGTCAATTACTAAAGGAAAAATTACACATTAGTTATTTTCACAATATATAGAATTTATAAAGGTAATACTATATTAGTGATTCAAAAATATAGATATGTTAACTACGCATATATACAACAAAATTTGAAAGTCATTCTAAAAACGATGATAACAAAAGTAGAATTATCAATGAATAAAAACAAAATATATATATTTTAAAAACATTATCTTCTTTTATACTCCTAAAGTAATATATCAACCCAGTATATGAACCAGCCTAGCGTTCTATTGTTATAGACAATTATTCAAAGTTGAGTAGTTGACGACACCACACTACAGAAACTTGTATCAACTAATTATATAAAAAGGAAAAACACTGAAAATTCATTAATAAATCCGAACCAAAATCCAATCATACAAATTACTTCTTGATAAATATATATATGTCATAATTTGTATATAATTGTATGCCCCCCGACCCACTATGCATGTACAATGTATGATTTTCAAAGATTTAATAAAGAATGAGGTAACTGGAGGAAAGAAAGTAACAAAAAGGCATAGGAGGTAGATCTAGAAGAGAACATAATTATTAATAACGTCACAGTTAACCTTCTGACCCCGGAAACCCTGCGAGCTAAGTTTAAACCAATATTTCCGGACAAGACAGGTCGTATCTGGTGACCAGAAGTTATAAAAGTTTGAGAGACGCCCAATTTCCGGAACAAGACCGGACGTATTTGATACCGCGGAAGTAAAATAGAGTCGAACTAACACGATACTTCCTGACCCAGGCCGGGCGTATCTTCCATCAAAGCAGCCGCCGGTCCAATTAGGAAGCAACCACTAAGTAGGTCAACCAATAGGAAAACGGGCACGTCCCATCCTTCGACCAATGGGAAGGAAGACAACTCGTGGTGTTAAATCGAAAGGCAAGAATAGTCAGTTGTGATTTGGCTTCCAACAAGGTGACATCTGCTCTAGACCTCTCTCCCTCTGCTCATCCCACAGCTAAATACAATCACCGCCATGTGATCAGATAATTAACAATCAAAACCCGCTCCGCTCTTCTCAAGCTTTCTTTCCTCCAACCCAGTTGCCTTTTATTTTCAAACCCCATACGTGTCCTGATTATTCCTAACTGTATGCTTCACTTGCCACTCAACGACTGCGTTTCAACCAATCCTCACCATTCAAATCGAGCAACAAGAAATTCCGCAACGATATTGTCACAGAACGGATAAGTCGACAGGATTCTACAACAGTGTAATACATCAAATATTGCAGTGTAATAATTTTGGATTATATTACATAGAGTCGACAGGATAAAGGGATGGAATTAAATCAGGATCCCATAGGCGTAAAAACGGACAACCCTACGAAAGAAAGAGGGAAGAAACTGGCAACGAGCGAAGCGACAAAACACACCCTGGCGACAATAATTTTGCAGCTGACCGCCGCACTTCAAGGAGCAAGGTCCACTCAACTACAAACGACGTTCCGTAGCGCCACCCCCGGAGCAGCCCACACCCCCCCGCCGACCGAAAGGCGAGATGAGCGCGGCAGCCGACGCACGTGCCACCACCCCAGGCAAGTGTCACCGAGACCGGACACCGACCACCGAGGAGTCATCCACCGCCATGCCGTACCCGTATCACAGCACACCCCGACGCCCAGGTGCATGGAATGCACCTCTTCCGCCGTCCAACTGCAAGTTCTGCGGCGCGAGGCACTGGCACAGCGAATGCCGACATCGACCAGTTCCGACGGCCCACGAAAAAGTGCGGACAGTGCAAACAGTCCCACAACAACCAAGTCAAGCCAAAGACGTCCCAGCCGAGCAGCCCTTTCGAGACTAAGGTAGGCACCCCCCCTATGGCGTCAAGAATTGACTTTGAACTCTTATCTAACCGTACCTACCCCTTAAACCATGTATCTATACATGTACCAAATAAATGCAAGCACGGGCTAGACCAAAACCTGTCCCAGAGGACTCGTACAGCACACAAAGCTTTCACACATGGAAACCCTTGCCTGCATTCATTGCCCAAACCTCAAATATTTACATGCCACCATTCTAATCTCACACCACGCAACTTTTCATGCCCACAACATATAAAGCCACCACGACTTCAACCTTCAATTCCAATAATGCCCAAAAAAGTGTCCGTACACCGACACAGCTCACCCACTTACCACACAAAATCCACACATGACCATACTTCGCCACGCCATAACCACGCAAATGTACCTCACAACATACACGCACCCATACGTCACCACGCGACAAACACGCACAACCCGCACAACAAATGCCACACGCGCGCCAAAAGACAACAACAACAAACAAGCGCATGCACAACCGTTAAGAATAATACAATCATCCCGTCTACACAAAACATAGAAAGAATTCACGCCACCAAACAACCACACAATCGAAAAACATTGCGATCTTTCCTAAAAGCTGTGAACGCCTATAAAGAGTTCATTCCGGACCACGCCCGCTTGCGGACGCCACTTGTCAACCTTCTAAAAAAGGATGTCGTGTGGGTCTGGAATGACGAATGCCAGAAAGCGTTCACTAACCTGAAAGAAAGCCTTACCACACACCCCACATTATACCTTTACCAAGAAGGTCTGCCATGCCAGGTGTACTGTAACACCTCAACATTCGGCATTGCAGGCATTCTTAAACAAGTCTACCCTGATGGGAAGACATACCCAGTTCAACATTTCAGCCGCTCTCTGCGTGGTCACGAGCGAAATTATTCAGACTTGGAACTACAATGCCTAGCCATTGTGGAAAGTGTGGATAACTTCCGCGCCTATCTAATGGGCAGAAAGTTTACAATACTTTCTGACCATCCTGCATTGCAGTGGTTGAAAGAGATCAAAGCCCCGTCAGGCAGATTGTTTCGATGGAGGTTAAGACTGTCAAGATACGAATATGAGGTCCGTAGCATAAATGGAGTACAACAATATGAAACGGGCGTTGGAACTCGTATCCCATTTTGTGGCTTTCTAGATGCGCCACTCATACAGAGCCAACAGTCTTCTCCACCGGGAAAATCTCGCGTGACTATGGATCACAATAAACTGCGCACCGTCTCCCGAAAAGGAGTACTTAAAACTATAGTCCCAAGTTCACTTACAACCAGACTTCTTAAGTCCGTACACACACAACACCACCACCCAAACATCTCCAAGATGACGAAACTCATCTCGTCACAATATTATTGGCAGAACATGACACAAGACATCGCAAAACAGGTAAAAACCTGCCCCACCTGCCGATTCGCTAGAAGAATCGATGAATACAACCAACCTTCACGTAAAAATACCGACACAGGCCCCAAAGCAAAACAGAATTCGTACATAAAGCACAGCGTACACACAACACAAACAATGCCAAAATTACACCACCCACGTCAGAACGATCACACAGCTCAACCTAAATCAATTACCACCGACATATCGCTAATAAAACCATTAACGATCAAACAGGAGAACTGCGAACCTACCAATCATTTAAATTCTACAATTAATAAGGTTCAAACAAATATTTCAGAGTCCCCAGTTACAAAATTATGGGAGAACATGGGGCAATACCCTATCTTTCATCTGATTTTCATCCTTTGTGTGTTAGTTCTACCATACAAATGTATCCCAATTTTATTCATTAATTATTTATTTATCTATACCATGTCCTCTCATAAAATTTTCGAACTACAAGAGGCAGTTTTTAATTTTGGACAAACATTAGGAAACATCTTTGCAGAAAATCTAAATAGATTCCGAGGAGATAGAAGTAACTGAAAGATGACCAACCAATGTCGGAGAAGTCACACTCCAAAAACAAAATGCAAGTCGCACTCAAAATAAATTAGACGGCAGGAAGTGAGAATTTTGAGACACCGCGACAGGAAGTGTAGTCCGCGGCGATAAATTCGGCCTATGCAAACAAAGGGGAGCGCCTCGTCCGATCTCCAATTTCATTCCCTCTCTTTTGCCCGACACACCCCACTTCCGTATCTCTAATTACAATGAGAAGGTCCCCTATTGAGGTCAACTGGGAACCTCTCTATGCCACCGATTTTGGATTCCAGTTCGAGTCTACATATCGATTTTTACCATCCAATTCCACATCCACAAGAAGACACATAAACATTCTAAATGAGTTCACATCCCTATTATAAGTAATCAATTACTTTACAGACTTCTAACATTTTCCACAACACACACAAAGACAAAAAATTTATAGGGCATAATTGAGCAATTAAAAAATTTATAGGGCATAATTGAGCAATTAAAAAATTTTATAGGGCATGTAGATACAAAAGGGTTCAAACCAATACACCTTATTTTTCATATTAATCATTTTCATTATTTTCTCTCAATTAAAATTTAAATATATAATCAATTTATCAATTTATTCAACTTATTATCACTTTTAATCATTAATTATCATTTTTTTTTACCAATTAGTTTATATTATCATAATTTCAAATCAACGAGAACTCATTGGTTTTCTTTTAAAATTGGATAATATATTTTATTTTGATTTACAAAAACATCCTTTTTTTTCTATTTCTTTTTTCCACCATGCAACAAAACATTTTTTTTTCCACCATGCAACAAAACATTTTTTTTTCCCACCATGCATCAAAGCATTTTTTTTTCCCAACATGCAACCAAGCACTCACTTTGATTTCTTCCAACTTTTTATTTTTATTTTTATTTTTGATTTCTCAAAAGACCTTATGAAATTTCCTCGATTTCTTTTCCCAAAATTCGAGCAAAAAATTAGTTAGGCATTTTTCTTTTTTTCCACCATGCAACAAAACATTTTTCCTTTTTCTCACCATGCAACCAAACATTTACTTTGATGTCTTCCAACTTTTATATTATTTTTGATTTCTTCCAACTTTTTATTTTACCTTGATTTCTTCAAAACACCTTATGAAATTTCCTCGTTTTCTTTTCCCAAAATTCAAGCAAAAATTAGTAAGGCAATTTTTCCTTTTTTTTTTCACCATGCATCAAACATTCACTTTGATTTCTTCCCACTTTTATTTTTATTTTTATTTTTTGATTTCTCAAAAGACCTAATAAAAATCCCTCGATTTCCATTCCCAATTTCGAGCGAGAATATGGTTAGGCATTTTTCCTTTTTTTTTCACCATGCACCAAGCATTCACTTTGATTTCTTCCAACTTTTATTTTTATTTTTATTTTTGATTTCTCAAAAGACCTTATGAAATTTCCTCGATTTCTTTTCTCAAAATTCGAGCAAAAATTAGTTAGGCATTTTTCTTTTTTTTTACCATGCACCGAAGCATTTTTTTTTTCCAACATGCAACCAAGCATTTACTTTGATTTCTTCCAACTTTTCATTTTTATTTTTGATTTCTCAAAAGCCCTAATAGAACTCCCTCGTTATTATCTCCAATTTCGAGTAGAAATTAGTTAGGCGCATTTTTCTTTCTTTTTAATCCACTATGTACCATAGCATTCATTTTGATTTCTTACAATTAAAAAGTTTTTGATTTCTATTAATTATACTCAACCTATATCATCAACACCATTCTATTTTACTTCTTATATCGCCACCAATGCTTGTATATAGACTCTCAATACCCACAACTAATTTTCCCACAAAATTATTTTTCACCTTACAGAATTCTCTCAGGCTAACCCCTTCTTGAATTCTTCACATGTAGGGGGCGCATCTGTCATAATTTGTATATAATTGTATGCCCCCCGACCCACTATGCATGTACAATGTATGATTTTCAAAGATTTAATAAAGAATGAGGTAACTGGAGGAAAGAAAGTAACAAAAAGGCATAGGAGGTAGATCTAGAAGAGAACATAATTATTAATAACGTCACAGTTAACCTTCTGACCCCGGAAACCCTGCGAGCTAAGTTTAAACCAATATTTCCGGACAAGACAGGTCGTATCTGGTGACCAGAAGTTATAAAAGTTTGAGAGACGCCCAATTTCCGGAACAAGACCGGACGTATTTGATACCGCGGAAGTAAAATAGAGTCGAACTAACACGATACTTCCTGACCCAGGCCGGGCGTATCTTCCATCAAAGCAGCCGCCGGTCCAATTAGGAAGCAACCACTAAGTAGGTCAACCAATAGGAAAACGGGCACGTCCCATCCTTCGACCAATGGGAAGGAAGACAACTCGTGGTGTTAAATCGAAAGGCAAGAATAGTCAGTTGTGATTTGGCTTCCAACAAGGTGACATCTGCTCTAGACCTCTCTCCCTCTGCTCATCCCACAGCTAAATACAATCACCGCCATGTGATCAGATAATTAACAATCAAAACCCGCTCCGCTCTTCTCAAGCTTTCTTTCCTCCAACCCAGTTGCCTTTTATTTTCAAACCCCATCACGTGTCCTGATTATTCCTAACTGTATGCTTCACTTGCCACTCAACGACTGCGTTTCAACCAATCCTCACCATTCAAATCGAGCAACAAGAAATTCCGCAACGATATTGTCACATATATATTTTTAAACAAATGCCAGAAGTTTGAATTATGGATAAAATACAGTGATACCTTCATTGATTGGCTTACTTATGTAAATTTAACTCTGATATATGTGTGTGTCTTGATATATTCCTACATATACTGAAAGATTATTCCCAGGATTTAAAGATAAAGGTTTCGAGTGATCTCTAATGGGATTTTCTTAGCACAGAATATGTTTAATTTGAACTCTAACTATTATTATTTTATGGCTAACTATGGTTCTGTGGTAACGTACATAATGTCACCATCTAACCTAGTTCTTCTTCATTCTTAAGACTTCTTTCTTTTATTTAAAAAGCATGTGGATTTTCAATTTATATTGTGACGATATGTTGATTTATTAGTGGAAGATTATTGTTGGAATGTGCGAGCTTAAATATATTCCTAGGAGGATGGCTGTATGGAATTATTGATATTAGAAAGATTAAAAAATAAAGATCATTCACTGTTTGGTATTATATTATATTATATCTCAATGAAAGCATAGAATGGTTAGATTTACATAAAAAGTGGAATAGAATATAAAATCTATTTCAAAATTGATTCGCTTATAGGGTCACGATAACACACTTTTTTTTTCAGATATAGAATTTTAAAACAAAATATGGGTTTTTTAACAATGATTATCCATTGAGTAAAATTAATCAGGCATTCAGGGAAAGTATCTTTTCACAAAACATTTTTATTGTTCTCTAGCTTTCGGGCACGGACGTCCTTCTACTGGAGAAAACATGGTATAATGATATTTGGTAATTATACCAAGTTTTCTCCTGTAGAAGGGAGTCCATGCCTAAAAGCTAGAGAATAAAAATGTTTTGAAAAGAAACTTTTCCTGGAGGAATGATTGATTTTACTCAATATTGACACAAGGAATTATTTTATTGAAATGACTATCCATTCAAAATACTGTTAAGAAGATATTGTCACGTGGAAAATTAGGGAAGACCAACTTCGTGATGTGACAACAATTTATTTCAGGCAAGAACAAACTATGAAAGATAAAGAAAAGATAAGCAAAAGAGGGAAGTGTACAGAGTATAGGAAAATATAAACATAAAAAATAATACTCTGCTAATAAAATAATCAAATACTTTGTTACAATATCATAGCAATAAGTAACCAGGACGTAAAAGGTAGGCTGAATTATAGGTGTGAAAAAGGGTATATTTTATATTTTAAACATATTGTCCCATATGTTTTATCTTTTTGATTCACATCCGCCCTAGACTGACGAGGGCCATTAGCCCGAAACCATGGTCTCTAGGTGGACGTTTCTCAGTTTGCCAAAGCTGGTGTTGTGGCTTTGTTACCGACCCGAGGCCGCTAGTTGCGGCGACGGTCAAAATATGGCGTATAGTTTTTGACGTTTATTTTTGACGGGAGAGGCGCCCTTTTAAAATCACAAATAAAATACTCAATAAATGGAATTTGCATAGCGTCCATTTAACGAATGTTATTTGAGTTTTAATGTGTTGAAAGTACACGAGAGAGTTTGTATATATAAATTGAATACTTATATTTGCTATATAAAATGAATATGAAATTTGATATCGAACATCGAACATCGCTCCCTCTTTAACCATATGTAATAAATTTATCACAAAAATATTTGTGACGGATAAAACTAAAACACGTTTGAATAAATTTAAAAAATAGATATTTATTTATTTAAAAGAAAAGCAAATTTATAGTTTTATTAAAAATGGCGTGTTTGCTATTCTTCTGCAAATGTATCCTCTGCAGGCTAATCTTCTAACTGTCCTGCTCTTTAGACTCATCCTCATCCACCTCTTCAGGCTTCTTCTCCTCAGGTTGTTGTTTTTCAGGCTTCTCATCGTCAGATTTTTGCGTTTCGGGCTCCTGCTCTTCAGGCTTCTCTTCTGACTTATCCTCTTCTTGTTCCGCCTCTTCAGGCTTCTTCTCATCAGATTCCTGTTTTTCTGGCTCCTGATCTTCAGGCTTCTCCTCTTCAGGTTCTTGCTTTTCTAGCTCCTGCTCTTCAGTCATATCTTTATGTCCTTTCTTTTGTTCAACAAATTGTTGTGGTTGCATCTCTTGCACCTCAGGTTCCTGCCTTACAGGTCGTTGAGGTTGAATCTCTCGAAGGCGGGACCTCGGCTCCCTAGATTTCTCAACCCTAAGGGTCAAACCCTGGATGGTGTGGTTACCCACCAGACCCTCAGTTTGTTCGACAGTTTCAAAGGTTACAAAACCGTAGTTACGGAAGTTGCCAGTGTCACGTTCCTTTGGAATGTAGACACGGACGACATTCCTGTTGTGCTGTTCCTGGAAATATTTCCGGATGTCAACTCCACGGACCGGCCTCTCAATCCCGGTGATGTGCAGGCTTCTTCTGTAGTCCCGAGAATTGTCTCTGGGAGAAGCTGGATTTCTGGGCTCGGGTGTAGCGGGGACTTCAGTCCTAGGGGCGCGGCAAGCGGCAGCAACAGAAAGGGTCCTGCCAGCGAGGACAATTGGCTCCTCACTCCTGAGTACAGTATCTACTGCCTGCTGGGTGGCGAAGGTCACGAAGCCGTAGCCTCTGGACCTGTTGGTTCTTGGATCGCTGATGATACGGGTGTTGGTGACATGACCATAGCCGCTGAAGAACTCTGTAAGCTCTTCTTCTGTGGAAGCAAATGGGATGTTCTTCACGTAAATTTGGATAGAGGAGGCCATTTTTATGAAACGAGAATTAGGTTAAATATTATTGAAATATTTTCACAATTTTTTTTTTGTAAGTTTGAATATAGAGGATAGAAAGAGAGAGAGACAAGAAATCGTTTATTTTTTCCGAAATAATGAAAGTGTTTTTTGAAGATTCTGTAACCGCATAAATATTTTAAAATCATTGAATATATATTTAAATATATATTTAATATGAATTTTTAAAAATATATTTATTCAAATTTTTTGAAAATGTATTTCTAGATAAAATAAATTGCATTGTATTTTTGTGAAAACGTAATCAAAATGAATATACCTTTGTGCCATTTCAAATCGTCATTCACAGAATAAAGAATATCTTTTTCCTCTTAGCTCTCTACATCGTTGAGAATTTATACAAATTTCAATTGTCTCTTTTTTTTAATGAGAAAGCTATTCTACACAAAACTTAAGCTGCAGAGTGATAAAAATTCCCCTCTCTCTACCTAGTTTAACTTTTACCATTTGAAGTATGTAGAAACTTATATTTATTTGCAAATATCTTCAGACTCACTTTGTTAGATAAAGATTTTAACATACAAAAAGCGTTGAAAGCGCACGCGTCCCCCAAAAAACTCTAAAACATGTCAATATACTAATTTGCATAAGGGAATATACATTAGGGATAGAGTTAAAAATATGTTAGAAATAGGTAATTCCCTCACACCTAATTTATCATTGGGCTTCATATAAATATTAAGATAAAACTTGAAGGAGTGTTAGTATTGACTATCGATGCGAAAGAAACTCTGAGAGAAGAATTACAAAAACAATAACAAGACTCAGAACGAAACACTACAAAGGAATGACAATACATCCAGATGGCACAAGAACCTATACAGACATGACATACAACGATTGTCCTTGTGTGGAACTAACACCCACCCACATATTCTCATGTCCAGTAATGACCGCAGCCTTTAAGAAAATTTATCCAGAAAAGTAGATTTACACACCCAAGATAGAGGAAATTGCGACTGCTGTGATAGAGATGCATGGAGACATCTGAGACTCTTCATTGGACACTACAACAACAACAATACAGTAAACACACCCAAGATAGTAGACATTGCGACTGCTGTGATAGAGATGCATGGAGACATCTGAGACTCTTCATTGGACACTACACCAACAACAATATAGTATACACACCCAAGATTGAGGACATTGCGACTGCTGTGATAGAGATGCATGGAGACATCTGAGACTCTTCATTGGACACGACAACAACAACAATACAGTATACACCCCCAAGATAGTGGACATTGCGACTGCTGTGCTAGAGATGCATGGAGACATCTGAGACTCTTCATTGGACACTACAACAACAATACAGTATACACACCCAAGATAGAGGACATTGCGACTGTTGTGATAGATATGCATGGAGACATCTGAGACTCTTCATTGGACACAACAACAACAACAATACAGTATACACACCCATGATAGAGGACATTCCTTCGTGCATACGTCATGGTTAACGAATCACTGAACAGGCTATTGTGGAATATTAATAAAAAATATAGTTTCAGGTTTATCGTAACCTTTTTTTTTTCAAATTGTCTTAAGAGACAACCTGTCTTGCGAGTACATTTTTGTTTGATACCAAATGAAAACATCCAAAGCAGGCTTTATTGTAATTTTAATATTAAAATCGTGCTTTTTCATATATACTCGAAATTTTGAGAATTTCAAGTTTCTTAATTTCTAGTTTTTTAGGCAAACATCATATTCTGTAAAACTCTGATATCAAATAATGATATTTCGTTGTAAGATATTGGATTTCTATTGTTTTAAGCCTCTTTGTGCTTGAAAATATATCCCCCCAAAAATGAGTTCATCGTTAATATATCGAATAACTTATATTTCTAAAAAAAACGTTAGGGTTATCTTGCGAATTTACATAGTTCGGCACTAAAGTACAATTCTTAAAACAAACTAATAGGGCGCGTTCACATTGACCATAAATTACTAATATGATACATTAGCGCGCCATCTGTTATGAAAATTCGAAACTATTATAGACGCGTATGATTCTTTTTAAAAATTAAACAATTTCTACTGCCCTTACTGCAATGGAAAAATTAATGGGAGAGCCAGGCCCTCTCATTAATTTTTCCATTGCAGTAAGGGCAGTAGAAATTAGGCAAACTAATAGGACACGTTTCATTGTTTAATAAAAAATTACAAATATTTAAGGCAAATTAATAGGTCGTGTTCATATTGTTTGACAAGAAAAAGTGATTCTTAAATCAAGCAAATAAGGCATGTTTGACAAGAGAGTACGATATCTTTACGATATAAAAAGTTAGGTAATAAATTTACTTTTCATATTTTCTTTTTCTCAAAACATACAAATGACACAAATGATTCCACGCTCTAAGATAAGAAAATGGTAATTATAAATTGTTAAAGGACTTTAAAATGGTAAATTAGCGATATTATCTTGAAGCCTTTAATTGTTCAAATTGAGACAATTTCAGCACTACTTTTTATAGTTGAAACTATTTCTATTGGACACTTTTTGGAATTATGAAATATTTAATATACTTTTTTATCTACTTATATATTTGCCTTATTCTGTCTGTCTGTTTGTCTGTTTGTTTGTCTGAAGCTCACGGATGGGATTTTTCATAACCATCGGTGGTTCAGTGGTAGAATGCTCGCCTGCCACGCGGGCGGCCCGGGTTCGATTCCCGGCCGATGCATTTTTTTTTTACAATTTTTAAAACTCATTTATATATTATACAAGAATGACATCCACGGCGCCAATTTATAATTGTAACGAATAGTTTTTGAATAAAAGCATTTAATCGGGTAAAACCCGGGCGTTGCCCGGGTCATTCGTATATAATAATTGTATAAACGAATGCAAGACAAAATCACCGCGAATGTTTCTTTTTTTTTAAGGCAATTTCTTTTTAAGGCAATTATCGTTATTTATCGTTAATTTTTGTTTCGATTTTATTGAAAAAAAAAACGATATGGTGCTTTTAAAAAAATGATCTTTATTACTATGCAGTTTTCTATTTAGTCAATATACCTAAGTTCATGTTGCAAATGTAATTATCTCTATCGATTTAGTAGGTGAAATGCAAAAAAAAAAATCGACATGATGAAATCTTTATGAAAATTCACATTTTTATTTTTATATTTTCAAGACACACACAGTTTGGGGCGGGACGTTTCACAAGAGAGACATCCACGGCGCCAATTTATAATTGTAACGAATAGTATTTTAATTAAAACATTTTAAAAACACACAGTTTGGAACGGGACGTTTCACAAGAGTGACATCCATGGCGCCAATTTATAACTGTAACGAATAGTATTTGAATTAAAACGTTTTTAAAATATATACGCACTCGGGTAAAACCCGGGCGTTGCCCGGGCCATTCGTCTAGTTTATTATAATATACCAGTTTGTAAAAATATGGTATATATCGTTCTTGCAAGACGTGGAGAATTTTAAATTTCAATAAAATAATCCCTTGTATCAAGAAAACATTGCTTCTCCTGTAGAAGGGCGTTCGTGCCCGAAAGCTAGAGAATAAAAAAAGGTTTTGAAAAGATACTTTTCCCTGGAAGCCTGGTAATTTACTCAATGGTATATACAGTTAAACCTCTCTATAGCGCCCCCTCTAAATAGCGCCTTACACTCTATAACGCCCGATTTTAAATACGTAGTACGATGCGATTTACATTAAAAGTGACCTGTCTGTAGCACCCCACCCCCCTCTAAATAGCGCCTTTCTCTCTATAACGCCCAATTTTAAATACGTAGTACGATGCGATTTACATTAAAAGTGACCTGTCTATAGCACCCCCTCTCTATAGCACCCTATTTTGGTGAGTCCAAGAGGGGGCACTATAGACAGGTTTAACTGTATATATGAAAATAATTATTTAAAATATCCACATTTATTAATTATAATAAATCTATTTGAGCAATATTTATTCGCTAAAATTACCATGGGAAGAGCAAATGACTCTTTGTAACTAGCAGACCGCCGTGCTACAGACACACGCTTATGCAAATCTATAATACAAGTCAGCGTGAAGTCAATTTGTGTGATTATGATTTGATTCTGTGATCACAGATCGAGATTTGAAGACAAAGAAACATTGGATGTCATAAATCATATTTACATATCGGCAAGATTGAGGTACTACAAGTACCAGAACAAAGTTAGAAAAACTCAACCCTAGATGTAATTACATTAAGAGAAGAGTATTATTTTAAATTATGCAAATCAAGCGTTTGGTTTAAATACATATATCGGAAAATTTTATAGAGAAAATTTACTGAATGTGTGGCCTGGAAGATATAATAATCCAAAAAATAGGGATAAAGAAGGAGAAATCTCTTGAAATATTTTTAAAAAAATTGTTTTTTTTCCTTTACAGATCCAGGTACGCTCTTTTATAAAATCTTAATTGATGGATCATCCTTTTGATTCAAACAATCCAAAAAATGTTTTCAGGAGAAAATATTAACTTAACTCTAGCTGTAAAAATGTTTTTAGAGAATCATTTAAATAGAATAAATGGGATCAGGATCAATTATAAATTTGCGCTATATATTAGCATATAGGATATCCAGTCTATTCACCCACTGATTGGTTCTCCAATGTCACATGACCATAAATAGCCAATTAGCGTTGATGTAATAGTGATTATCGAAGTATTGAATAAACTATTAGAAGATCAAATATATTGGAATTTCTTATTAAAATGAATCTATGGATATGCTTCAGGTGCCTGAGTAATCTATATGTTTAAAATTTATATATTTCGTTTTATTTTCAATTTTATTTGTACTTTTCAAATGGCATTGTATTTTCAAAATCACAGTAGTCGTGCAATGTTGGTTGTGTAAATACAGACATTTAGATTGTAAGTAAATTATGTTTGTTGTAGAGAAACATTCTTGGAGTTAGTATTAGCCATATTTTTACTTATCCCAAATAAAAGTGGGATCATAACATATTTGCAGAAACTTCTTTGCATATCTTTAGCAAAATTAAAGCAGAGGTTTTTTTACAGGTATTTTTTATTTTGTTATTGTTAATTAAATAATACAATTTATAAAATTAGTTGGTTCTCTAAAATTATAATGTAGATAGGGGGGGTCGGTGGAAGGCTGGTTAAACCGTTTGGTTTACGACCACTACGACCCGGGTTCGAACCCGCATTGGACACTTTTTTCTGTTAAAAAAAATGCTCCAATGGCCCCCCGATTCTTGCAAAAGTCCAACCCCACCAGCGAGTGCAAGTAACCAAACGGGGTTCTGGCACATTTGTAAGTGCAAAGTCGAACTGCTTTCACATGTATAGACATGTGGTGCGCTTACAGTAGAAAGCAGTCGCTAACTACCCACCATGATTATCATGGCCTGTACCACGTGTACTAGGGATAAGCAAAAAAAAAAAAAATAATAATAATAATGTAGATAGAAGCAACTCAAAAGAATGCACACATCACATAAATAAATATTAATTCAGATAATACCTAAAAGTATCATTTAAAACTATATACAGTAAAAAGTATGACAAAAATTTATTTAAAACCTCTATTTCTGTTCGTTTAACTTGTTGAATAGAGTTTTAACTGTTTATATGACTTAAACTAATTTTCATTATAACATCCTCCTGTTTTTGGTGGTCATAATAACCTATAACCTCGAAGTTGCAGCATTATAAAACCAATATTGAGTTTGAATAATTAATTGAAATATTTCATTCAATATATTCAAACTGGATAAATCTTTATTTTAACTTGAAATATTTAGCCTTGTACATAATAAATCATATCCAAATAGAACGTCCATTTCGAAATCCACAAAATTACGAACTGTCAATCAATATGTATATATGATGCCATTTTTTTATTTTATTGTATAATATGTTTTTAACTGCTTCTCTCTCTGTTTAAAAATGTGATTCAACGCAAATTTACCTAGCCGGGATATCGCGTTTTGTGTGTTGAAATAAAATATGATGTCATTCGATTGGGAAAAGATTAAATTTAAATGCATTAGAAACATTTTGATTAACAATTTTCACTCACTACTTCGGGCATTTTTATATACTAGAACATTAGCTCGTTCTATGCACGTGTCTAGAACAAGAACCAGTTATATAAGTCTTATTGAATTTTATTTTATCTGTTTTTCCGTCTCAAATTCAATTCGCAATTTTTGTGTATCTGATAATTGCTGAAAAATATCAGTTTTTTTTTTTTTTTTTTTGATGGACGATATTGAAGGCGGCCCTAAGTTCCAAGCCTGGAGTCAACCCAACGTGGAGCGGACGCCAACGACCAGATCCCATTCCGGGAAAAATATCAGTTTTGGCTTTACTTTCTCGAGACATAATTTTTTCTTGGATGTTCATGAAATCTTTCTTTTCCAGTTACACTTGGTTACTTCTCTCCGTTTTGCTGCAACATCTGTTCTGCATTCTTCTTTGTTGTTATTTATTCGGTAATCTCGTTTTCTATTTGCTTTATTTTTGATAATATCGTCACTTAGAGAATTATGAAAACAAAACTCTGAATGACATTGTGTTGAAAGAGTGAGAATTTATTTTTATATATTCCAAAACAACTCACAAAACAACGCAAAACAAACAACACAAACACAAAAAGAACAACACACACAACACAAAACAACATAAACACATACACAACATGCACAACACAACAACAACACCACAACACAAACCAACACACACAACAACAACACGAACAACACAACACAAACGCACACAACAAGAACAACACACACAAACACAACAACACAAACAACACACAACACAAAACAACACACACAAACACAACAAGAACAACACAACACAAAACACACTCAACATGCACAACACAACACAAAACACACACAACAACAACAACACAACACAAACCAACACACACAACAACAACACGCACAATACAATACAAACACAAATATAGACGAATGGCCGTTTAATAGACAGACCTATAATAGACACCAGTCCTTAGTCTCATCAAAGTTTAACCTTAAAAAAGCTGAAAATGAATAATGTGAGTGATTAAATGTTCTACTAATGAATTTATATAACTCTATCTAATTGAAAATTAGTGTAAAATAAATTAATATCAAGATAAATGTTTCACTTAATAATTTGGTAATTTTTCCAATATATTTAATGATATCTGCCATTCCATATTCTAGTTTTTATTTCAGTCTTGCTCACTCGCGAAGGCAATGCAATTACTTCGAACACTTTTTATTGGGTCATTTCTTAAATAAAGGTAGTAACATACATATAGGTAACCCAGGCTCCTGGAGCATAATTTATATAAAAGTATAATGACCCATTTTAGGAAAAAATATGTATAATTACTTGATGTGCTTCAGGGATTATTTTAAAAGATTCATATTCATTTTTAAGATTTGTGAAAGAGATATCTGGAAATATAGATACGGATCTATTTTAAGCATCTTAGATCAATTTTAAATGTATTTTGCTCAAATATCCAATGTTATTCACGATAGAAGCCTGGAATTGGGTTCCTCCTTTGAAGTCCCAATCAATCATTCCAGAAAATTCCATTGTATGTAATAGTAATCAATTGTGTAAATTAATTGGATACAAGATAAAATCGTGTGTGTGTGTGTGTGTGTGTGTGTGCATTACCGAAAGATAAACGATCATATTATTCATTTAAATAAATAAAATAATTAGAACAAATCAGTTTATATAGATTTTATTAACTTTTACTTTTTCAAATAAATTGGTAGACCTTTTTAAAATGTTCTCCTTCATTCCATTTTTGCCCCTTTAGGTAAATCTCAGGAATTATTAAGAAGGAACGATATTTTTATTCAATAATATACTTAACATAAGCCGAATTACCAATCTCACTATATCTATTTTAATTTCTATGATTAAGATTCTTCTTAAGATACCAGTCGTAAGATATTCAACCAAAAGTTTCACACTCATTGTTCGTTTCCCCTTCTGAAAAATATTTAAATAAATAAATTTCAAAGATATTTATTGAATAGAGAGTACCCTATAAATATATACAGTAGAACCTCCAGGAGAGGACACTCACGCTAGAAGTCACCTCTCTATAAAAGACAGTTTTCATTTGCAAAATTACCATTTTTACTCTATAGAAACTCTCCGGTAAGAGGACACCTCTCCCTAAAGGCACTTTGGCTCTGCAATTAGGTGTCCTTTACAGGGAGGTTCTACTGTATATATATATATATTTTATACTTAGACACTCTCTTTCAAAACAAACCAAGCAAAATAATCCAAAATACAAATCAAAATGTTTATTATCATACAGCTCAGAAAACAAACATTATTCAGGCTGTAAAAAAGGTATCTAAACCTCACACCCATACAGAAATTGCAAACCTTATTATTGACCCATAATCATTGTTGCAAAGCATAAATTGTATGATTTTTTAAATCATATTATCATCTTAGAATAAGTAATTTAGCCCATCTTTGATCCAATTGATTGAAAATTAAAATTTTGAATAACTTATAAATTCATTCTTTTTCACATTATTATCTTATGCGAAATTTGATCAAATATTTTTCATCTATATAGAAGCCAACCTGGAACAAACATGTATGCTTATGTACTTAATTATATATTTCTCAAGTAACTAGAACAAAGTCCATATATAAAAGGTATAAGCAATATTGCTTCATTATACGATATAATTCTTGATTTTACCATTACAGCTATTTTTAGGTTTATAATACATATAAATATTTTATTGCACATTGTTCTAGTATTCAGGATCTTTGAAAATGATATTTAAATTATCAATTTGAAAGATAATTAGAAGATATTTTGTATGTTTATATTATTTCAATAATTGAGTCTTTATAATTACCGACCGAATATAACAATCACATTATTTTCATGGCTAAGATAATCAATGAGAAGATATTTAAAATACTTTATTATATCGTTCATATAAGATATTATAGACTTTTTTCTCCCCATTGAATATAAGCAAAAATATTTTTAAACTTAATTTTTTTGACGTTATGTGGCGCTGAGTTTGTTGTGGACACACTTTAAAATGTTATAACACCTTGATAAGGGTTGAGCCAACTGAAATATTGGTAAAATAAATTATATTTTGATCCAATATATGCCTTTTTATTTATGTATGGCTCTATTTTCAAAATAATATATTATATATGGTTAAATGCAAAATAAATTAATATATAGAGAAGCTATAAGATATAGATCTTTATATATATGTTACACTTATCTTTCTTCAAACTGGGAGAATTCCAAGACCTGAAGACAGACTGTTTTCTAAATACTTTGGGAATTATCTAGATATAGATACACCTTTGATTAATCCTGTAGTGAATATGTATAAAACCGATAGTCTTAATAAAGCTGTAGTGTGTGATTAATGCTCTTTCAAAACTCTTTATATTTTAACCTGGTATTCATATGTTTTTGTGCAAAAAAATGATATTAATATAACAATTATATTTTAACAAAAAGGAAGAATCAAGTGAAGGACAATAAATGGTTACAACTTTAATAAATAGAAAGATATAATTTACACTTGTTTTATTCACAAAATGGTATATTCATCATTATTCTTGTTCATATAGGCTTCCGAACTACCATAGTTCAGGCTATTGATTTTATTGTTCTTCTGGGGGCGAAATTTTTGGGCTCATTGGCTCTTTCCACTCTGAGTGTCCAACCCTTGATAGTGTGGTTTCCTAAAAGGCCTTCAGCTTGTTCCTCGCTTTCAAATTTGACAAAACCATAGTTATAATTTTTACCAGTATCCTTATTCTTTGGAATATGTAGATTAACGACATTCCTATTGTGCTGATTCCTGAAGTATTCTACGATGTCATTTTTTGTGATGGGATTTACAATACCAAAGATATATAGGCTTTTATTTTTGTTCTGAGATGTATTTTTAGATGTCCCTGGATTTCTGGACTCAGATCTGTTGGAAGTATTGTTTCTATCTTCAGATTTACGCGTGGGTTTGGGATTTGCGGCTTCAAGGGAAAGAGTCCTCCCATCAAGAACAAATGGCTCTTTACATCTTAGAATAGCATCCACAGAATCCTCTTTGACGAATTCTACGAATCCATAACCTTTCAACTTATTTGTTCCTGGTTCTCGGATATAATAAACATCTTTGACAAAATCGATGCAGCTAAAATATTCTGCAAGATCATCCTCAGTGATGGAATAAGGAATATTTCCAACAAATATTCGGTTAGACATAATTATTTTACACAGTAAACAAAAAAAGGCAAATTATAAATAGGTGTTTTGTTCAATTGTTCTTTCAATTTAAATAAATAAAAGCAGAACAGGATAAAATTTTAATATAAGATGATTTTATTTTTTTAATTGAATCTGTGATTATAAAAAATAAATTAAATTAGGCCCCTCCAGGTAGTTGGTGTTCTGCGCTCCAGGAGAATCTCTGGATTATAAATATCTCTCCAAAATTAATAATATTTTATTTTCATTGAAAAATAAATTTGCCTTCTTTGTGATCAAAGAAATTAATGTAATATACTAAAACTTATATAATAATTTGATAAATCAATTTCTAAAATATATATAAAATATTTTCTTTTGAAAATAGAGCAATCCCAATCAATTTTTTTCTCCCCATTGAATATAACAAAATTTTTTTAAAACTTAATTCTGTTGACGTTATGTGGCGCTGATTTTGTTGTTGACACACATTAAATATGTTATAACACCTTGATAAAGGTTGGCGTTCAGCTAACTGAAATATTGATAAAATAAATGATATTTTGATTCAATATATGCCTTTTTGATTAAATATAAAATATTATAAATTTGTAATATATTTATAATATACACATTTAATATTCTCTTAAATTCTCTCTCTTTCTTTACTTATTTTGTATTTAACCTTATATAATTTTATATGAACGATATAATAAAGAATTATCTATCTCTCTCTCTCTCCACACTTGATAGTTATATTGGTTTTCTAATATATATATATACTAGCCGAATGACCCGGGCAACGCCCGTGTTTTACCCGATTGAATGTTTTGATTCAAATACTATTTGTTGCAATTCTAAATTGGCGCCTTAATTAATTGCATATGTTAGTTAATAACTATAGCCTACCGCCCGCCATGCGCGCGCACAGGGAAGTCACGTGCTCGCCGGCAGCCAACGGGCGCGCGCCATCGGCAGGGGGGGGGGGGGGGGGCAAAGGTGGGCCAATAAAAGCAAACGGTGACAGAGAAGGATGACGGATTAGGAAAGACGCTCGTAACTGTATATAGAATTTTTTTTTTCAAATAGAGCAATCCATAAGTAAATCTTTAATTAAAAAGGCATATATTGGATCAAAATATAATATTAAATACATGTATATATTTTAGTTGAATTTAAAAATTTAAAATTAATAAAGTTTTCGACCATATTTCTTGTAAGGAATTATAATTAGATTTGGTTATGTAAAAAGGAGGGGTTGATTTAACACTAAATTGGATTTTAAATCTAACTATTGACGTTATTTATAATTATAAAACTAGGTATTTGAATACAAAATATACATGTGCGCGCTTATACACTATGTGCTTTAAAAAATCTAATAAATTTCAAATAGTTCCGAAGATCATTTGATGGTTGGAAGTTGATTCAGAAGAACACAGCCACATCAAACAATGAATTATTTAACTCCCGATGTTTGAATGACTTCCTGTCACTCTCTTCAGTGGAATCCTAAATCTACTTGTATACATATACGATTTTCTAAAATAGAAGTGACGCTTTACATGAATTTCAGAAAATCGTGTATGTTTATTACTATATATAGTCACGACCGTCTTTCCTCATTCCTCATCGGCCTCTGTCACGGATGCGCGCGCACAGGGAGGTCACGTGCTCGCCGGCAGCCAACGGGCGCGCGCCGCCGGCATTACGTCATAGATTATAAACACAAGGTAATAAGGCCAAATAAAAAAATAGTGTGTGATAAGGCACAATTTGGATTATAGATTATAAACACAAGGTAATAAGACCTAATCCAAATAAATAAATAGTGTGATAAGGCACAATTTGGATTATATTTAATACAGTTATCAGCGTCATGCACAATTCTGTCACGTTAAGTGTCAAGTTACGGTAAGTAGAAATTTAAAAATTAAAAAAAGATGCCGAAACCCGGGATCGAACCAGGGACCTTTAGATATTCAGTCTAACGCTCTCCTAACTGAGCTATTTCGGCTTATTTTATTTATTTCTATAGAAGCTTCTATCTTTATAATTATGTATATTTACAAAAAGTCAATTCGCTCGCGCCTCTAGCGGTGAAAATGAGGGGTAATACCAGCTGACCTAATGTACATGTAAAGTTTGGAGCGGGACGTTTCACAAGAGTGACATCCACGGCTCCAATTTATAATTGTAACAAATAGTATTTGAATAAAAACATTCAATCGGGTAAAACACGGGCGTTGCCCGGGTCATTCGGCTAGTAAGTAATATGATGCACTAGCGCGCCATCTGTTATCAAAATTCGAAACTATTTTAAACGCGTAAGATTCTTCTAATAAAAGACTCAATTTGATATTTGCGGAAGAGCGATTGCTCGAAGCATATTATATATTTATAATTGTATGTAATGATACTCTCCTCAAAGTTTATGTCCATAATTCTTCTAAAATACCCATTCCAAGAGTCTAGCAACAGTATCACTATAAAAGGAAGTTCCAAAAATGCAATATAACAGCGGTATGGTAGATTAAACTGGCGAAGCCGCTGGGAGGGTTAATCACTGATGAGCCAGGCCCTCCCATTGATTTTTCCATTGCAGTAAGGGCAGTAGAAATTGTTTAATTTCAAAAAGAATCTTACGCCTTTAAAATAGTTTCGAATTTTGATGTATATAAGTAGATTGAAATGTTGGGAGTTAAATAAATCATTGGTTGATGTAGCTATGTTTTTCTGAATATTTCAAATAGTAAATAATTTATCTTTATTATTAAATATAAACAAGATAAAATATATACATAACTAGAACATTAGCCTGTTCTATGAATGAGTTTAGAAAGATACAGCTCGTTCTAAGTCTTATTAAAGTGTGAGACAGAAGAGACCAAAAAATGCGATTTTGGTCAAAAGTAATTAAAGGGTTAATATTGTCGCAATTAAAGAATAGAGGTACACAAGAGCTATCTTAGTAGATTTTATTATTAAATTAAGGTATGAAGTGAGTGATGACTTCCTTATAACAATCTATAGAGAAGAAATATATCCAGTTACAGAATTTACATCAAACTATAAAAATATTTACATATTTAATAATAAACAATTACTTTGATTTCACTCTAAACAAATTTCGTGACAAAATTATATGTATAGAAATCAATGAAGAGATCTAGACCCACAGCCAGTTCTTAAAGTTATATGATAAATCGAATGTAAAAGCAATGGCACTCTATTATACATTGAAGTTTACTTTACATAAATAAACGTGGAGAAACTGACTATAAAAGTATTAATTCACACATTTTTTTACCTATAACTCAATATATATATGACAGCTGACTTCCCTTCCCCTTTAATGACTCAACAACAACAGCTTTATTAGGACATTTTCGTCCTGTAAGGACTTGCCATACATCATTTTCATGAAGAAAGGGGGAAAAAAACAAAGGAGAGAAGGGAAAATAAAATCAAAGTCCTTAATGACTAACACTTTAATAAGACTTAGAACTAGCTGTGTCTTTCTAGACTCATTCATAGAACAAGCTAATGTTCTAGTTATGCATATATTTTATCTTGTTAATATTTAATAATAAAGATAAATTATTTATTATTTGAAATATTCAGAAAACTCAAATATTTCTATATTTAAAAATATATATATTTCATTTTTATTCATTGATAATTTTACTTTTGTTATCATCGTTTTAGAAAGACTTTCAGTTTTGTTGTAAATATGCGTAGTTAACATATCTATCCTTTTAAATCACTAATATAGGGTTAACTTTATAAATTCTATATAATGTGAAAATAACTAATGTGTAATCTTTCCTCAAATAATTGAAAATAAAAGCTACTTGATGGTAAATAATTATCTTTTTCTTATCACGACTGCACCTTTTATCTTATCGATCCTTTGTCTTACCAACCCTTTATCTAACAACAAACAAATTAATTTATAACATACATACACGATTTTCTAAAATAAATGTTAAGCGTCACTTCTATTTTAGGAAATCGTGTATGTATATAAGTAGAAATAGGATTCAAAATAGTCATTCTCCCTGAGGTGAGTGATAACAGGTCACTGAGAGAGAGAGAGAGAGAGAGAGAGAGAAGGCCTTAAAATAAATTTCTCATAAAAATATTTCATTGGATAATTTTTATCATATTACTTTACCTGTCAACTCCGGAGATTAAAATATAATTATTTGAATTCTTTTAATGGATCATTTTAGATGATGCTGCATTTATTTTGATTATAACAAAAATTCTGTCTTTAAAAGAACTTTTTCTAATGAATGATATATCTTCAATAGTTTTGAAACATACACACACATAAAGGAAACCTATATTTTAATTATGATATTTGACACTGATATTAATTATTTATAGCTGAAAACTAATATTTTTCTAGAATTTGGAATTTTTTAAATTATAATTTCAAGAAATTTTGATATAGAAACTTGAATTTTTCTTACTTATTATAGGTCACGAACAATCTGTGAACATATCGAATCTCAACTCCTAGCAGTTTTCATGTTGAAATCGTACATCACACAGACAGAGTCTCTGATGAGGTATCACCTCTAGAGAATACATAGTTTATCCATGTTTTCTAGGCTATGGTCTCTGATGGGAGACTCTACCATAATAATTAACTATAATAAGAAAGCCTCTGACGCACAAAGAAACTTTCATATCTTAATTAGATCATTTTAGCCATTTATTTTACGATATAGGGTGTTTGTAGTTCCTACTAACGGTTTGTAGTTCCTACTAACGGTTTGTAGTTCCTACTAACGGTTTGTAGTTCCTACTAACGGTTTGTAGTTTCTACTAACGGTTTGTAGTTCCTACTAACGGTTTGTAGTTCCTACTAACGGTTTGTAGTTCCTACTAACGGTTTGTAGTTCCTACTAACGGTTTGTAGTTCCTACTAACGGTTTGTAGTTCCTACTAACGATAACACGTGTTTCTCTCTACTAAACTTCTTTAGGGTTCTGTGTTTGGAGCGTTTAACGTTCTTTCTACTCTTTCAATAGGGCAGAAAAATATGCACTCAATTGTGTGATATATGCTCCATCTGTAATAAAAAAATTATAGATTATTTATTCTACAATAGTATGGTTATACGTGCATCATGGAAATTACAGCTATATATACAGGGTGTGTTTATAATTTTTTTCTCAAAAAAAAAAAATTGAAAAATGTTCTGGCCTATTGACATAAAATTATACATATGTCTAGGATCAATTGATTATATGTTCAATACAGACATTCACTTGAAAAAGAATAAATATATGTTAATTGTTCTTGTGTTATTTCCTGTAGTTTCGGTGATTAACTATGTTTCTTTTTTTAAAATATGTATTTTCTTACTACACCCTTACTGTAATGATAAATTATTGGAAGGAACTGATATCATCATCAGGGAACGTACCGAGCGATTGCTCCACTTTATTCGACCGTGGCTCTCCCAAATTTTCATCATTTCAGAAAGGGCTGTAGGGAATGACTTATCAAAAAAAAAAAAAAAAGGAAACGTAGCGCGTAAATAGGTTATAATTTCAAAAATAAAATTCTATTGGGCTGAACACATAGCACCATTTGTAGACGAATTCCATAATTAATGAATTGAAATTTAAATATATTTGGGAAAAGTTGGCTCTTTTTTAAAATAATATTCAGATGGTTTAATTAGTGGAATCTCTGGGAAGGAAAGCCAAGCCTTCTCAAATCTCTTTCATTTTCAATGCATAACTGATATCGAGATTTCACCTTTTATTATCAATAATAAAATCCCTGAATAATGGCATGCTCAATAACGATACAATTCGTTTGTTGCTATAGGATTTGTTTCATGTTGTGCGTGTCGCGAATTGTTAAGACAAATTGCACAAATAATAAATTGTATAAGGAGTTGCGTGCAGGCAAACTTTATAATTATATGATATGCTAATTGAAACAAAATGTAATGTCGCCAGATGCCTGACATCGTGGGTGAGCAACATCACGCCAATCTCAGCCTGGCTCTACAGATGGCTGGACTTGGAGATCTCTTCGTTCCTGGGTACGCCGACCTTGGAGGACTTTCTGCCTGGCGCTGGATGCATCTCTCAGCCCTGGTAGACAAGGTGTCGCTGAAGATCCTGGCACCACCACCACAGACCTCGGAACATCTGGAAGAATCCACTGTAGCTCCAGATGTAGAGACCACATCACAGTACATCGAACCTTCCACTGAAGGAAGTTCTCATCCTGAATATCTCGCCGCTCAACCTCCACATCAACTAAACTACTTCGCAGCTGTCTCTCACCATGATTATATGCAACCACACTACCCTCTAGCTTCAGGGTATCAGAGCTATCTAGCACATCCCTATGGACCTATGCCAATGCCCCATCCCTATCCTACAGGATCATTTTATAGAGATCCACCTTCATATGTCTCAGGGTCATACTATAGAGGTCTTCCAGCTCACGATGATACTAACAGAGATCTTCCAGTACATGAGACAGTCTTCAGAGATGTCCATTCCGCTCCATACGTTGTCAATAGCCCTTCAGCCAAAAAAGAAATCTTTCGATTGGATCGTCCTTTCCTTTTCTTCGTGATGGACTCTCTCACTGGACTGGTCCTTGCAATGGGTCGAGTAACTGATCCCCGACTGGCACCAGATCCTACGCTATAAAGTTGCCAGTCAAATCTCTCCAAAACATTATCTCCAAAACATTATCTCCTAACATTCACAGTGCATAGTTCTATTTCATAACACATTATTATACATATCTCCTTTATTTTCATATCATTTAATTATGAATGTAGTAATTTCACCCATTGGCGATCACCTTCCTGGTCAACCAGCTTTGTAAACTCAAGAATGTCTTCATCTGACACATAGCACAAACTCCGTTATATAACCTTCTACAGGATATATAAGGACTAGCCAAGTTTGGAAGCCATCTCTTTCTCCTACTTTACATATTTCCCTATTCTATTTCTTTATTAAATTCAGAGATTTACCTAATTGAATTTATTACGTAGTATATTTTTTCTTAGTAATTATTTCTTTTAAAGTATATAGATAATTTTACATAATGCTTCCCGATTCAACTTTATCGATATCTTAATATGCTTTCCTCAGAAGTTCTGAGAAGATTACTTAAATTCAGATCAGTCTAATGATAAACCTGAATAACTGGATGTCTACCGCACATCATCAAGTCTGATGAACAGCCAAGGTATTTGCATAGGTATGTAGAGATTTTGAACTGCTATTTGACAAACCTATACCTTATTTTATTATTCCTTTTCTTTCAAAGTAGGTTCTATTGTATTTAGGAGTTTAGCTCGATTAAGCTTTCTCAAGTAACTTGCAAACTTTCGTATATAAACTATTTTAATTATTTCATGCAATTTTATTATTTATTTGTTTCAGAAAAAAAAATTGATGAACTTCATAAGTATATATTTTAAGGAAATTATGAAACATTTTTTCCTGTTACAAGTATGTAATAGCATATAATAGCATGTATTCTTGTTAAAAGAATACGTTTATGTATTTATTTATTATATTTTTGCACATACATTGAAAAACGAGATTCGACCCAAATTTAATGCTCAAATGCATTTTCAAAGCAACGATTATATATATCTTGCAATATTGCTTCTATTAGAAATCGAGATTTGATACAAATTTAATGCTCGAATACATTTTTTAAAGAAGCGATCAATTTATGGTGCAATATTGCCTCTATTAGAAATCGAGATTTGATACAAATTTAATGCTCAAATGCATTTTCAAAGAAGCGATTATATATATCGTGCAATATGGCCTCTATTAGAAATCGAGATTTTAATGCTCAAATACATTTTTTTTAAACGATTATATACATATATGGTGCAATGTGATCATATTTTCCCATCACTCAAAGCGTCGATTTGCATATTTCTCCAATCAATTTTGAGTTTCATAAAAAGGGCAAAATTTTATTCATTCTCTCTATTACAATTTTTAATACAATTTTATATAATACACGTTTAGTTTCGAATTTCTGCTAAGCATTATTTATATTTGTGATTCATTTCATTTTTAAAATATATATATGTGATATAAATATACATATTTACACAATTGCTTAAAGAATTTCTAGATAAACGTATCAAATATTATTTTCCAGATGGCATTTATTTCTCATATATTCAGATATAAAAGTATATAGGCATATGATGCACTAGCGCGCCATCTGTTATCAAAATTCGAAACTATTTTAAAGACGTAAGATTCTTTTTGATATAAAACAATTTCTACTGCCCTTACTGCAATGGAAAAATTAATGAGAGGGCCTGGCTCATCAGTGGTGAACCCTCTCTAAGCTTCTAAGCTTATGTCCATAGTTCTTCTAAATCTAAGCTTATGCCAATAGTTCTTCTAAAATAGCCATTCAAAAAGTCTATCAACAGTATCACTATAAAAGGAAGTTCCAAAAATGCAATATAACAGCGGTATGGTAGATTAAACTGGCGAAACCGCTGAAAGGGTTCACCACTGATGAGCCAGGCCCTCTCATTAATTTTTCCATTGCAGTAAGGGCAGTAGAAATTGTTTAATATCAAAAATAATCTTACGCCTTTAAAATAGTTTCGAATTTTGATATGTAGGCATATGAAAAATATTTTTATAATATGAAATATTCCTAAAGTAAAAGCGAAACCTCGTAAAATTGGCATAAATATGTATATTCTATTTAAAGACAGTCTCTGCATCGAATCTGATAATGGTCACTGAGATTTCTAACTGATCCTCTCCGATTTTTATAGAAAACTTTGAAATATGATTATCACTCTTGTTAGTTCCATCTGATGTTACATTCTACCTTTCTTATAGAAGGTCGGTGGAAGGATGGTCTAAACCGTTGGTGTTCAACCGCTACGACCCGGGATCGAATCCCGCATTGGGCACTTTTTTTTTTATAATAAAAAAAAAAAAAATCTCAAATGGCCCCCGATTCTTGCAAAAGACCAATCCCATCAGCGAGTATCACTTGCAACCCCACTTACAGTACCAAAACGGGGTTCTGGCATATTTGTAAGTGCAAAATTCGAACTGGTAAAAATCTTTGGCTTATAGAGAAAGTAATTTGAGACCATATCTAAATTTCAAGATCATTTTATTTTCCTTTTTGAGTTCAATAAAAGATCGATTTTTAAAAACACATTCCACCATCCTCAACTTTGAAGATTAAATCTATTAAGCATTTTCTTAATACCAATTTTATTAGTATTTATAATTATATAATTAGAAATAATTAAGGTGAAAATATCAGACTTCCACAGGTAAAGTTTCTTTTCAAAATCTTTAATCTATAGCTTTCAGTCACGAACGCCCTTATACAGGAGAAAACATGATACAATAATAATAAAGTGATTATTATTTTAACTTATTTTCTCTTTTATAGAAGGGCGTTCGTTCCCGAATATTAAGATATTAAAGATTTTGAAAAGAAACTTTCTGTTATTTTGCTGCTTAAATAATTTTCTAGAAATTTATATTAAACAAAAGATGTCTGCACTTATAAAAGAAAAAAAAAAGTTTATTTTTCTTCCTTAAGAATATTTACATGCAAACCAAGCAAAACTAAAATTAAAATTAAAAATTGAACTAACACTATTTACATATCTCTTGACAGAATGAATTTACCTTTTCTTGGTCAAAAAACAATAGAAAAATAAATTAATTAATATTCAATCACTCATATTTAATTATTTTTATACGTTCATTCACATCAACTCCCCCTTTTTTAAGATAGCAATACTCATCAAGGTACATATCTATCCGGTGGTCTCCTCTCTCGTAGTGGATATCTCCGGGAAGGTGTAGATTCAGTCGGTGGTCCAGGTGTAGAATCTGCTACTATTGTAGCAGGAGTCAGGGGACTTGACGTCTGAGGCCTTGGGTAGCTTATTCCTTCTTCTGATGATGAAACATCCTTTCTCTCCATACTTCTCCTCATATAGTTAGTGTGTACTTTCTTTTCAATTCCATCAGTTTCTATCATACAGCTGTTGCTTCCCACTATTCTCTTTACAATCCCAAACATCCATTTCGGTTTTCCTCTTTCCATCCATCTGTATCTTACTCTATCATTTATTTTGTAGCTATTGTTCTGTTTTTTATTTTTCAATCTCCCCACTCTTACTGATTTCTTGCTCAACATGGAAATCTTTGTTCTAATCTCGCGATTTAAAAATATTCCAGCAGGGGATTTTTCCGTTCTAGTCAAAGGACTCAATCTATATGCATATAATGCCTTTATCAAAGCAAACTCAAGGGGTAATTCTCTTTCCTCCGAAATAATTATTTTCATAGCTTTTTTTATCTCTCTTACAGACACTTCCGCTAGTCCGTTGCTCTCCGGATGGTAAGCGGGGCTAAACATCGCATGTATGCCATTTCTTTCGAAAAATGTCTTTATTTCATAACTTCTAAACGGGGGCCCATTATCCATTACCGCCACCTCCGGGATACCATATCTCGCTAAACATTCTCTCAAAAAGTCTATGCTGAATCCCGCCGATGTATTTGGAACTATTTGACATTCTATCCAATTAGAATGCGCATCCACTAATATCAAAAAAGTTTTTCCCGCAAAATAGAAATAGTCGAGATGAATTCTCTTCCAAACTTTGTTTGGTGGAGTCCACTCAGTGAATTCCTGGTTTGGCAGCTTTGATGTGTTTTCCATACAAGTGCTACAGCTTTTAGACAGTTTCTCAATTTGCTCATCCATTCCCGGCCAATAGACAGAACTTCTGGCCAGAGTTTTCATTTTATTTACTCCAATATGATTTTCATGGATGATTTTCAAAACATATTCTCTTAAGGAATCGGGGATGATCATTCTATTTCCGAAAAATAGGCAATTTCTTACTATTGTTATCTCGTTTTTAATTCTATTATAAGGTTTTATATCTACCTCTGAGTCAACATCATACTTATCGTACTTGACTAACTTATATAGTTTTCTAAGAGTTGGATCTTCTTGGGTTTTGTACGATACCAAGACGTAATCTAATATCGAATTTTCTATTAATAATATTTCTCCCATTTCCTCTTCCTTCTCCCCTTTTTCAGGATTTGGAAATCTTGAAAGAAAATCTGCAAGAGGTATTTCAGTTCCCTTAGTATATTTAATTTCAAAATTAAAATTTGATATTGAGAGTGACCATCTATGTAATCTATTTGCCACTAAGGCTGGTAAATTATTTTTATCGCCAAAAATGGCTAGTAATGGTTTGTGATCTGTATTAATAATAAATTTTCTTCCGTAAAGGAATTGTTTTAGCCTGTTTAAGGTAAAGAATATTGATAACCCTTCTTTTTCTATTTGGGAATATTTCTTTTCTGTGTCATTTAGTGTTCTTGAAACAAAAGTAATTGGTTTCTCAGTGCCGTTTACAATATGGGAAATATATCCTCCAATACCATAATTTGATGCATCACAAGTAACATAAAGAGGTAAATCTTGCGAATAATGCGTCAAACAAGTTTTTGTACTAATCAAATTTTTACATTTTTCGAAAGCCTGATCATGTTCATTTTTCCAATTCCAATTATAAATTCTTTTCAATAGAGAGAATAAAGGATTTGCATGTATGGATAAATTTCTAACGAATTTACTGTAGAATGACAACATGCCCAAGAAAGATTTCAATTCTGAAATGTTACTCGGTTTAGGACATTTTTTTATACTGTCCAATTTATCCTCAAGGGATAGATTCCATTTTTATTTATTCTATGTCCCAAATAATTGATTTCATCAACAAAAAACAAAGATTTTTCTTTATTAATTGAAAAATTAAAATCCGATAATTTATTCATGACTCTCTCTCTCTGTTTCAATATCTGAAATATGCTCATTTACATCAGACGATGCTATAAGAATATCGTCTAAATATATTATTACATTTTTAAGACCGGAAAAAATATTGTCCATAGTTCTTTGGAAAATAGTCGCTCCGGACTTGATACCGAAGGGCAGCCTTTTATATTTAAAAAGGCCTTTATGGGTAGAAATAACTGTTAATTTTTGAGATTCCTCGTCTAGAAGTATCTGATGATATGCGCTTGAAAGATCAATTTTACTAAATATACTTTTACCAAAAAATGAATGTAAAACATTATCGATGTTCGGTATCGGATACTTAACATCCTCGATAAATGGATTTAAGGTTCTTTTAAAGTCCGCACAAATTCTAATTTTGCCGTTTTTCTTAGGGACGCATACTAGCGGTGAAGCTATTGGGCTATCCACTATATTTTCAATAATATCATTATTCAATAAAAATAATAGTTCTTCTTCAATTAAATTTCTAATAGCAAAGGGAGCAGGTCTAAATTTATAAAATTTTGGTGCAAAATTATTTTTTACATTAATGTGTACGGAAATATCTTTTATTGGCAAGACTATATCTTCGAAAGGTTTATAATATTTATTAAAAATAAAATTAGTATCAAAATTATTATTTTGTTGGACATTAATTTGTACCATATCAAAATATACTATCCAGTCTTTTCCTATGAGAAATTTATTATTTTCAATATTTGTTACTATTAAGTTTAAATGGCCTATTTTATTTTTATATCTTACTTTTACTTTACATTCTCCAATAGAGGAAATGCCCTTTCCTTGATAATCGGTTAAATAACATTTAGACGGAAATAATTTAACATGTTCAAAATATTTTAAAAATAGATCTTTTGACATAGTTGTTAAAGCTGCACCAGTGTCAATTTCTGCTAAGAATTTTATGTCGAAGACATACAAAATACTCTCAAATTTATTAGTCAGATATTCTATATTATTGATGGACTCACCATTCTTTCCCGAAAATGATTCTCCGTGGGCAGACGCTTCACTCTTTCTTGGTTGAAAATATCCATTCTTAGATTTTGAATGACAAACAGTCGATATATGTCCCAATTGTTTACAAGAATAGCAGAAAGAATTTCTAAAAAAACATTTGTCCGAATGATGATTCATCTTTCCACAATGTTTGCATTTAGAATGTAATTTGTTTATTTCTTTAGTTTCAGCATAAGACTTCATTTTCAACACATTACAATCTACCGATTCTATTGTGGTAGCCATATTCACTGCCATATTAAAAGTGAGCTCAGGCTCTTGGAGTAATCTTTTCAAAATAACTTGATTAGAAACTCCCGCAATGAACTTATCCCTTAGGTGTTCTTCAATATTTAAGCCAAAGTTACACCTATTAGCTTGTTTTTTTAATTTAAGGACATAGTCTCCTATTTTCTCGCCATGTTCTTGAACCAATTGGCTGAATTCATATCTTTCAAAAATGATATTTAGCTTAGGTGTAAAATGAGTGAGTAAAACACTAACAATTTCTTCGAATTCTAATGCACAAACATCTCTAGGGGAGATTAATTCTTTTAGAACACTATAAGTATTTGCTCCAATAGACATAATAAAAAAAGGAACAATCTTCTTACCTTCGATTTCATTCACAAAAATGTACTGTTTGAATCGTTGAAGATAATTTTCAAAAGATTCTTCTTTCATTACATATGGTTCGAAAGAAAGTCTCGTCGCCATTGTTATTTTGCTGCTTAAATAATTTTCTAGAAATTTATATTAAACAAAAGATGTCTGCACTTATAAAAGAAAAAAAAAGTTTATTTTTCTTCCTTAAGAATATTTACATGCAAACCAAGCAAAACTAAAATTAAAATTAAAAATTGAACTAACACTATTTACATATCTCTTGACAGAATGAATTTACCTTTTCTTGGTCAAAAAACAATAGAAAAATAAATTAATTAATATTCAATCACTCATATTTAATTATTTTTATACGTTCATTCACATCACTTTCCCTATAAACATTTCCCACAGTACATCGAACCTTCCACTGAAGGAATTTCTCATCCTGAATATCTCGCCGCTCAACCTTCACATCAACTAAACTACTTCGCAGCTGTCTCTCACCATGTATATGCAACCACATTACCCTCTAGCTTCAGGATATCAGAGCTACCTAGCACATCCCTATGAACCTATTCCAATGTCCCATTCCTATCCTACAGGATCATTTTATAGAGATCCACCTTCATATGTCTCAGGGTCATGCTATAGAGGTCTTCCAGCTCAATATTGATACAAGGCATTATTTTATTGGAAGAATTGTATATGGAAACTTTGTAGAAACATAGTTACATATAAAATGAAGCATATACCTATTATTATTTATATTTATGAATGGGACAGTATTTTCAATATACAGTAGAACCTCCCTGTAAAGGACATCTAAGTTTGTTGAATTGGCCATTTGTCTAGTTTTACTCTAGTATTTTATATTATTTTTTAATACACAGTTGAACTACCTGTAAAGGACACCTAATTGCAGAGCTAAAGTGTCCTTTAGCGAGAGGTGTCCTCTTACCGAAGAGTTGCTAAATATAAAAATGATAATTTTGCAAATAAAAACTTTCCTTTGTAGAGAGATGTCCTCTAGCGGAGTGTCCTCTCATGGAGATTCTACTGTATATATATTTAATTTTTAAAAGAATCATACGCGTTTCAAATAGTTCCAATTTATCATAACAGATAGCTCACTAAGGCATCATACATACATATCTATATTAATAAAATGCAAATTTCATAAGTGTTGTTCGCTAAAAACTTTCGTTACAATGCATCAATTTCGACCAAATTTTCAACATTTATGTAAAACGAGATGGAGCAGGTTTTGCTTAACATCAAAATATTTTTCCTAACTTTAACATGCGTAACTTCGCTGTTATCGATTAAATACTAAAAAAAAATCAACAGAGTTAATTTTATTTATATATAAATACAAAAAAAATTCAGCAATTCATTCAACTCAATCTAAGAAAATATTCAAAACAAGCAATTTTAAGATAACACCATATGTAAAACAGTCGGCCAAGAAAACAACAACGATATTACATTTTTCTCACATATTCACACACAATCTTGATTAATAATTAAAACTAATCTTTAACATTGTTTATTATACTTCATAATATATAATATTCGTTAGGCAAACTTTCACTCGGGTAAAACCCGGGCGGAGCCGGGTACACCCGCTAGCATATATATATAATTGCCCATATATACCTACTCAAATATTTCAGAAAAGTTTTTTTTTCATGAACCAATGATGGTAAAGAATTTTTTAGACAACTTTAGCCTATGCCTTTTGAGGTGTTCTCGTTTTGGGAATTCGTATTATTTTAACACGGTATATATACTAAAATTATATAGATTTGTTGTCAAAATTTGTTTCTCATTTAGTTTATTTATATCAAGATTTACTAATTAAACATTGATTTTAATAGTTTATGTAAAATGTCACATCAAAATAAATGTATATATCGCACAAATGAACGCACACACATTCATATGGTTTCACACTACATGCTATACAAACTATATGTAAAACAACACTTGAATTTACACCGCATGAGTTTCTTTTCAATGAAAAATCAAAATTTATTTCAAGGTGAAATATTGACTATTTCTAACCTTTTTGGATGAGGTATGAAAGGGTGAATTATGAAGAGTAATGATGAACGGAAAAATAAAAGTGTCCAGGGATGGGAATCGAACCCACAAAGAAATATCTTACCACCAGACTATGGCTGTAGATTGATCACCTTAGAGGAGCCGGATTGAGAGGCTCTTCAAACTTAAGATTGATTTATTTGAGATAAATACATATTGAGAATAGATAAAACAGCATGTTTAGATATCATGTCCTATACTTACAGCGATTATCGGTATTGCTGGAGATATGGATGGATAACTGGGAAGAAGAATGCCGAGGAAGGTATACATGGACAATTTAAGGAGATGATGATAATATATTTATATCAATTAATTGAAATTATGATTTTTTACCTTATATCATGATAACTCTATACTGTCAATGTGTATGAAATTCCGACCCTGAAAAGAAAAATCTGGTATGGTAAGAACACTGCTCACCAATTTGGGGATTGAGGAGAGATCGACATCAATTTGCATCATCGTGTTTATTAAAATCCGTTTTAAGAATCAGACTCTTAAGCTATCACCTTCCAGTAAGCACAAGGACCCACAAAACTCCAAGTCCCCTGAGTATTCGTTTACACAAGGTATAGCTTCATTTAAATTTAAATATTACATTTTGATACCAAAAAATCATCTTTCTCAAATAAAAAATATTCGAAATAATTATATTCCCTACAGAGATAAAATGTTCAACATTGTAGAAACCAACAGACGGATAAATGAATATGTAAAAATCATTTTTATTGGAAGTTCGTTTATCAATAATATAGATACATCACAGCGCCGTTTTATCTTTCTTAAAGTTATTTATTTCCCAAGATAATTCGACTGAGGAAGGTAACAGGTAGTCACCGAAACCTTAAGAAATAACACAAGAACAATGATTATATGAAAAGACTTATAAGAAAATTTCTCTTGAATTGGTTATAATAGATGACAAAATAAGGAGGTACCTGTTGAAGGGCTTGACAGCCCGAAAGCTTGTCACGAATCCGTTCATTAAAGAAACGTTTTTCTCCTTATTTTGTCATCTATTATAAACAATGATTATATATTTATTCTTCTTTAAGTGATGTCTATATTGAACAAATAATCAATTGACCCTAGACATATGTATAATTGTATGTGAATAGGCCAGAACATTCTTTAATTGTTTTAGAGAACTTTATAAACACACCCTGTATATATAGCTGTAATTTCCATGATGCACGTATAACCACAATATTGTAGAATAAATAATCCATTAGTGTTTGCCATAGAGAGTTAATAAAATATGTGAAAATGTATCTGGTCTCTAATATATTTCACATCTACATTATTTTTATCTATAAAAAGAGGATTAAAATTATAAATTCCCTTTTTTTATATGTATGCAAGAATTAATATTTGAAAATCTTTTTTTTCTTCTTTCTCTTTGTTTATTAAGAGGCCCACTCCAATCCTAAACAAACAATAATTTACATAATCACAGCTGCAGTTGTGTGAGGTCTAACATTGTCATGATTATCAGCACCTCCTTGAAGATAGAAGTATTGGACGCTTGGTTTTGCCTCTGTAGTTGCAGGTGCAACTTAACCATTACTAAATACTTTCTTACGAAATAAATTTATTAAATAAGTAACAATCATGAATTTTTTTGTAGATTCAGAATGACATTGATGATTTTTTGGAAACTCAACACGTCCCTAAAGAGTCCAAATGTCATCAATTCCAAGTAGTTTTTTTTTTCTAGCTTAAAATTTTCAATTTTAAATAGATTTAAAATGGAATTCCAATTTGAAAGGTGAAGACGGACTAAATCTTTTACTTTGAAACTTCCAAGGTGTCTGTATATAGGCTGATAATTTTTGTATAAAAAAATCGCGCAATAAGGTATTAGTTAATAGGCGAATGGTGAATATTAACTTTGTTTCTATATTCAACTAACTTATATTTATTAACCCACATTCTGGATAAATAATATTTGGGAAAAAATATTTGAAAAATTGGTAGTTGCTGATATTTTCACACTGCGATTGTGATATTTATAATTCATGTTCTTGGTGACGGTGATTCAAAAAAGTTTAAAATATAATTTATAAAGAATAATATAATATTAAAAATAGTAGTAGTAACATAAATGTAAACCAAGCTAATGGAGTTAAAATTATTATTATTTTCGTAAGATTGACATATATATATATTTTTAAACAGAATTATCTAAATTACTCCGAGTAGTTGGTGTAATCTGTGTGGTTCAGTTTACCAAAAAAATATATATCTATTGTTTATTTTTAAAAATAAATATATAACTACTATAGGGAGGCGTGTGTTCTGCGCTCAAAGAACCTGTTTACAAATATCTATAAAGAGAAGTGTATTCAAATATCGAAAGAGATAGAGAAATCATGAATAGATATATCCGTGTGACCAATCTTCCTCGTACCACCACAGACGATCAATTAACTGAATTCTTCGGGCAGTTTGGTGAAGTTATCAATGCCTATGTAAACCTAAAAGCCTCAGGTAAGTTGAAAGGTTTTGTTACTTTTAGAACTGAAGAAGTTGCAAAGGCTCTCATAGAAAGGAAAGATAAACTTAAACTTGAAGGAAATAAATTAACCATCAAGGCTTCACTACCTAAAAAGGAAAAACACATCAGTAACGAAATCTTCGTCAATAATCTTTCTATTGAAATTACTGATGACCAGCTCGCTGAATTTTTCAGCACTTTCGGTGAAGTAAAAGAAGCCTGTGTTGTTCGAGATGTTTCAGGACAATCAAGAAGTTCTGGATTTGTTACTTTTAGCACTCGGGAAGTTGCCCAGGCTCTCTTTGAAAGGGAAGATGCTCTTGAACTTGAAGGAAATAAATTGAACATCAAGGCTTTACTACCTAAAAATGAAAAACACATCAGTAACGAAATCTTCGTCAATAATCTTCCTACTGAAATCACTGATAATCAGCTCGTTGAATTTTTCAATACTTTCGGTGAGGTACAAGAAGCCTGTGTTATTCGAGGAGCTTCAGGACAATCAAGAGGTTTTGGGTTTGTCACGTTTAGCACTCGGGAAGTTGCCAAGGGTCTCATTGAAAGGGAAGATACTCTTGAACTTGAAGGAAATAAATTGACCATCGAGGCTTCATTATTCAAAAATGAAAAACACATCAGTAACGAAATCTTCGTCAATAATCTGCCTATTGAAACCACCGATGACCAGCTCGCAGAATTTTTCAGCACTTTCGGTGAAGTAAAAAAAGCCTGTGTTGTTCGAGAAGCTTCAGGACAATCAAGAGGTTTTGGGTTTGTCACATTTAGCACTCGGGAAGTTGCCAAGGGTCTCATTGAAAGGGAAGATACTCTTGAACTTGAAGGAAAGAAATTGAGAATCAACGTTTCAATTCCCAAAGATGTAAGGCACATTAGTAAAAAGGTTTTCGTCAAAAATCTTCCCAATGAAACCACCGATGACCAGCTCGCTGAATTTTTCGGCACTTTCGGTGAGGTACAAAAAGCCTACGTTATTCGAGACGCTACAGGACAATCAAGAGGTTTTGGATTTGTCACTTTCGTCAATGTGGAGACCGCTATGACCGTGGTCAAGAGAAAAGAGCCTCTCACTTTTGGTGAAAGCGAACTCTTCATCGAAGCTTCACGACCTAAAACTGAAACCAACAAACATACCGGTGTTTTTGTTAAAAATATCCCCCTTGATACCTCTGACGAAAGTTTGGAGGAATTTTTCGGCCATTTTGGGAAAATAAAAAAGGCCCGTGTCGTTCGAAACACTTCAGGACAATCAAAAGGCTTTGGTTTTGTCAGATTTAGCGATGAAGAGATTGTCAAGGCACTAATTGAAAGGAAGGAGCCTATTTTACTTGGTGAGAAACATCTTATTATTGAACTTCTAGAAAATAAGAACGACGAAGTCCTTTTAGAGACGAATGAGCCTGATATTGAAGAAAATAAAATTCCTTTTCGAGCCTCAAAAAATAAAGAAGAACGTCAACCTATTTCTAGCGATATATGTGTCAAAAATATTCCCTTTTCCACCACTAATGACCAGCTCGCCGATTTTTTCAGTAGATTTGGAGAAGTTAAAGATGCGCGTGTCATCCATGGAGCATCGGGAAAACAAAAAGGTTTTGGGTTTGTCGCCTTTGAAAATAAAGAAATTGTGAATACCTTACTCGATAAAGAAGAGCCGTTAGTGTTAGGTGATAGAAAGCTAGATCTTGTGGATAAACGGAAAGAAACCAATAACATTACTTCTACCAAATATTTTGTAAGAAATATTGACTTTGACATAACAGATGACCAGCTATTTGAATATTTTAGCACATTTGGTAGAGTAAAAGAAACCCATATTCTCCGTCGATCCTCAGGACAATCAAGAGGCATTGGCTCCGTCAACTTTGCCAATGTGAAAATCGCCAGGGACGTGATTGAAAGAGAGGAAACACTGATTCTTGGTGGAAGAAGACTTTTCATAGAAAATTTTCAATTAGGTACCCAACAAAATGTCATAGTTCGCGTTAATAATATTCCTAAGGGCAAAAAAGATTACGAACTCTTCGATTTTTTCAAAACTTTCGGAAAGGTGCTAAAAAGCCCTGTTATTCGCAAACTTTCTCGTGAATCGGCGGATTTTGCTTATATCACCTTTGCCAAGGAAAAGACTGTTAAGGCTTTGATTGAAAGGGATGATCCCATTATATTCGATAAAAGAGAATTGCTTATAGAAGATACACGTGAAAATGGTCTAGTATCCAAAGTTATTTATGTAAGGGGTCTTCCCTATGGTACCACCGATGAACATCTAATTCAGACATTCAGCATCTTTGGAGAGGTAACAAAAGCCAGCGTCTTCTATCTATCTTCAGGAAAGCCGAAGAAATGTGGGTTGGTTATCTTTGCCGATCTGGAGAGCGCCAAAGCTGTTTTTAAAAGAAAAATGCCTATTAAACTTGGAAATAATACACTGATCGTTCATGTCTCGAGACCCGAAAAAATTCGCATGAACAAGACTAAAGTCTATTACAGTTCCAATGTAAAAACCTCAAGCCGTTCCAAGAGCGAATCACAAAAACCTGCTACAACCAGACGTAGGTCAAGAACACCAGCTCCCACAATGCCAAGACATCCTTCAACCCCAAGAGATGATCAAATCTTATTTACCAACTACAAAAGGAGTTTACCCATTGAAGGTGTTAATAATCCCCCGAGAAACCAGGAAACATCCGCGAGTTCTTCCAGACTTGATTCAAGAACGATTAGGAACAAATCTATTTCAGAAAGGATAAGAAGACCAAGAAGTTCGTCACCTTTGGCTTCGTCCTTCTGGCCACATAAAAACAAGCCAAATTCCTCGTGGGGTCGCACACCCTCAAGAAAGTAATCTTCAAGGCTCAACTGATTCTCAAACCCAGAAGGGGTTATATATCTGGGATGCCTTGAAATTTACATTGTAATTAATCATCACAATATTTTGTAAATTTACTTCAAATAAATTCATAACATTGACCATTGGCTTTCGACCGCTATGACCCTGGTTTGATTCCCGCATTGGCCACTTTTTTCTGATTTGAAAAAAAAAAATGCTCCAATGGCTCCCGATTCTTGCAAAAGTCCAACTCCACCTGCGAGTATAAGTAATCAAACGAGGCTCTGGCATATATGTAAGTTCAAAGTCGAACTGCTTTTCACATGTGTAGGCATGTGGTGCACTTACAGTAAAAGCAGTCGCCTTCTTCTACCTACTATGATTATCATGGCCTGTACCACGTGTACTAGGGATAAGAAAAAAAAAGAGTTTGATTCATTTGTGGAAAGAAACATTCGCGTCTTAAGGTCTTCATTCGTTATATAATCTATTATACAAACGGCTCTAAGCCTATTGGGGACATTGTGACATATTCTGATATCATAGTTGGAAATATGGGATGTCCTGTAACTTGTTCAAATCAGTAAGATTGCAGTTCTACAAGTAACAGTTCAAATTTAGATAAATCTTAACGTGTTTTATCTTTTGTTAGATAAATATTAACACAAACACTGCTGTTAAAATATTTTAGTAGAGTGTGATAAGATAACCCTAAATTGTGAGAAATAAGGGAAATTTATCTAAATATTTAATTTTAACCACAAATATTTAAAGTTTTTATTTAAAATGTGTACACACTAAGAAGAAAATAATTATTTCTGGACGAGGGGTTCATATTTTTCATTGTAAATAACATAAGCTAAGGTTACTCTTTTTGAGCGGTACCTAATAAAGTTGTTTTGAAACAGGATAATAATATTTACCACAACCATTGAATATTTAGATTTATATGAGTAAAAATTCAAAATCTACTATAGAAAATCATTCTTTCAACAATCGCCAATAACAATTAGATTTATTTTGAGTCCAAAGGCGATCCATAAATTAAGTTTATATAAAAAGGGCGTACCTGGACCTATAAAAAAAAGTTTTTTTTTTTAGATGTTCTTTACAGATCCAGGTACGCCCTTTTATATAAACTAGATTTATATTTGAAAAGAAAATGGGATGGCGAATTTCGAGTTTTATGCGATTTCAGATAAAGCAATGAATTAGCAAGTTTTTATGCTTCTATATATTTATCACTTTACTTTCAATTTATGATTATTATCCTAAATATATTTTATTTTATTCCTACCGTTCAACCCTAATAGCTGTCGTTTGACGCTCCAGAAACCCGGGTTATGCTCATTTTGTAGAGCACTTTTCTAAGAATAAAATCAGTTCGTGTTTCAATACATATTTTCATTTTTATATTGGGAAGAGAGTTTTGAGTCAGGAGTAGTAAAGCAATTCTTCGTCAAGTAGCTCAATCGCTGCACAAAAAAAAAAAAAAAAAGGGGGGGGGGGGGGGGGGTGAATCACTCGTGCAATCAAATTCCTTTGAAAGTCTGCTTTTTTTTTCTTTTTTGGAGTAGAAGTGGTAGAGAACATACTTCCCAATTGGTTCGATTGAATTTAAGTTGATTAAAATTATTTATTCTGCAGAAGTTTTGATTGTCTTAGCTGGAAGCGAAATGTCTGCAAAAATATATATAATAATAATAATAGGCGCTTGTGGTCATACAATTCCTGACAATGCAAAGTCCAACCAGTGATTTTGTTTAATACTAGAACGCGGCTTATTCTACACTAGCCTTTTCAGTGATACGCTAACCTTGACGTATGCATGAAGGAACGTGTGGCCACTGGACATGCGTCGGAACTGTAGGCTGTTGTTGGGTGCTGTGCTGCCTGGAGTACAGGAGCTCCATCTATGTTTCCTTTCTTCCTGTGGTGAATCTGTATAAGACCGGTGGTCTTAATAAAGCTGTATGTGTATTTTTTTTCTACCAAGTCAACAAAACAGCACGTGAAGTCGATGGCTGAAGTGTAGTTACGATCCTCCCAGGTTACATATGTATTCACTAAGTGTAGACTACAATTATATCAAGGAATTTCTAAAAACAACTTCTCTTTATCAATTGAGGAGTTGGGGATAGTCAGACCATCTGGGCAATTCAATATTGATATCACCACACAAAATCTTCTTTAATCTTTATATCCAATGAATATATATGTCAACTGATGGATAAAAAATATACATTGCAGATTTATTTATTTCGTCTCTATTTACAGGTGTTACATTTTAGCACAGCTCGCGAGTCACCTTGTCCTGACTATTTACACATGGCGAGTTGGTGGAGTAGAGGTCCCCTCCCCCAGACCTTACAGGAGGGCATCATTGCAGATAAGAATGGACAAGACACTTATCTCAAACATGACATAGCATTATGAAAAAGGCATCTCCTTATCGTGCGACTGAAAGTTGCTGATGGATTGCGCCATCTATCGGAATAAATATTAACTATTCTCGTTGATGTCTAATTATTCCAGAAATGGCCAATTACCCATTCTTGATTAATCAAGAAAAGTTCATCAAGCTATAATCAAGAATGGGTAATTGGCCAATTCTGGAATAATTAGAAATCAATGAGAATAGTTGATATTTATTCCGATAGATGGCGCAATCCATCAGCAACTTTCAGTCGCACGATAAGGAGATTCCTTTTTCATAATTTATGCACCTTATCCCAGTACAATATCACATTTGTACTATTTTTTTCACATTATGGCATAGCATGTTTTAATGAAAATTTGTGTGAAAGGTATTAAGACTAAAAAAAATCCCGATGAATACCATTTTTATATTTGAAATTTAAGCTTTCAAGTCAAGATCGCTCTTCTACAGACAAGAGAAACATCGACCAAACAGTCCTAGTGACAGAGATCGATGGTTATTGATTTAAGCCTGTAAAAGAACGATTTTTGCTTGAAAGCTTGCATCTCAAATACTCATTGTGACATAGTATATATTTTCATTTGCGATGTTAAACAAAAAAAAAAAACTGTTTGTATTTTATATTATTACAGCTGCAACCAACCATTAATAGAAATAAGACCGTGACAGACACTTTTGTGTGGTATATTTGAAGTTGGCAATATTTAAGAGGCTATTGGGCGCTCCTGAAATAGTAAGAAGTCCAAGTTTTCCTATGTAGCACCATTTAAGACAGTCTAAACATCTTGGAGAGCGCCTTACATTGATTATGACCACCTTTGAAGATCTCCAATTTTTTAAGTTGTTGTAGAAGTTATGCTGAGTCATTCTCCTAGCTATGCCTTTCAGTGAATTAACGATATATACTTATTTATATATACTATGGCGCTTAAGAATATTAGCACTTCATCCGTGTTTTATGCGAACCGTGCATTTGAAACATTTTGGAGACAGGGAGGACTTAGTGCCGTTGGTAAGGACATTGTTATTAAGACGGCAGCATATAATGAAAAAAAAGACTCTTGTTTTTGTTGGAGTTTTTTTTTTTTTTTTTGCGCGCGCGTGTATGCAAAATATAACCAGAGATAATCAATTTCAATACGCCATTGTTCGAGCAGAGCCTGCTCGATAGACTTGATAACTTAAATGATCACCGTAGCAGAATACTGTAACAATCTAAGAGCGCATCTTGTAGATATACTTAACATCTGGTTAAATTCTTATATAGAACTTTAATGAAAATAGAATTTGATAGAATAGTTAAAACAAAAACTTTATAGACACCTCTGCGTGCGATTAGGTTTTTAATAAAACCTAAAAATCTAACAATGTAACCTTTCTTTAATGATAGCAAATATTCATCGCAAGTGCTCTTCGCGAGTCGCAAAAGTCTTCATAACAGAGAATAAAGATTAATCTCTATATGCATATAAGGTCTGGAAGTATAAAACCTATTACATAGACTCTCTTGTCTACCTATTGTATACTTTTATTATATATTTCGTATCTGCTCTTTGTCTACTTGTTTACGACGTATTACAAATTGTTGTAGACATCATTAACGTGAAGCTTTTACTTTAATATATTTTCTCAACATAACATTTCATTTTTGGGGGAAGGGGGGGGGGGGGGGGGGGAAGGGGGGGAGGGAGGGTTGGTTGGTTGGTTGGTCAACACGTAGGAGCCTTTCTAAAAACTCTCAGTATATAATTAAAATGTTTGAATTGCAGTTCGAATATATTTTGATGACCTTTTTGATAGGGTTTTAATTAAAACAAGATCGTTTATCTAAAAAGAAAGGTTACCCTTATTAAGAGGTCATTGAAATAACAAATTTTATTGTCAACTCAAAGCCATGTAAAAATGTGGAAGGATGGTATTCATGTCAAAAAAAGAGACACAGCACACAATACAAACACAAGTCTCCTTTTATTAATAAATTATATATAAAAAAAAAAACAGAATGCATCAAGATTATTTCCTTTAATCTCTTCTAGACAGAACACTCAGAATCAAGTCGATGAATAAGCACCCGTTTTGTCAAATTAGAACAAAATTCTTATCTATATACCATGGTTTCGAACAATAGTCCTAATTAGGCGTCATCTGATAAACTGGATGTCCACCATTAGACGTCTTCTTCTTCTTTCTTATCTCCACTCAATCATATTAGAGTATCAAGCTTGTAAAGCTTGAGATTTGATGGTGTCTGGGTGAAGTAGAATGTGTCTACCTTTGTCATTAAGACTGGGAGCACTACTCAGTAGCAGGCCGACTTAGCTCCAAAAGAAATGGCCGCCTCTGATATGAGGAACAGACGCCATGTGCAGCCGCTCCTAACATGAAGTACAAATGCTGCTCATCCTGTATCCCTGAATCAGGAGCCTTTACACGGTACTATCAGCCGGGCCAGCTGAGCCCAGGTTTTTTAGCCAGCTTGTTGCTGCCCCCCTTCTCCTTTTTCTTCAAGGGCTTGGGACCAGCAAAGGCGAAGTTACCATTAGATGTAAAGTCTAAAGACCAACCCGGAGGATAGTTGGTGACTTTAGTACGTGGCTCCAGGAATCCAGTTTACGTCAAGAGAGAGCCTTCATTAGTACGAAGACTACTTCGATTTTGCCTATGGATGAAGTTAAGAAATTAGTGGAATATACTAAAGAGAAGTTGTAGCTGGTAAAGTTGTATGGCCTGTCTTAGGCAAGAATAAATTTTATAAAAGTTCAGGAGGATGGTATTTTCGTGCAAAAAAAGTCAATTCTTTCTTTTACTAAATGGATTAAAACAGTGCATCAATTAAATGGATGAAAGTAACGCATTTCTTGAATTTCTGAGCCAAAATATTGTTTGGTAGATCAGATATTTGAATTAATGGAGGGATTTCAGAGAAATAGGGGGAATTAAAAGGTACTAATTTACTTTGTTCTTAGCTAAAATATCTCGTTAAGAGTGATAAAAGCTCTGAAAATATGGACTAACCAAATTAGATATATCATCGTGGACTGACTCTTGAAGAAAGAAAAAAGCTGGATGGAGAGCTAGACTTACCATAGCTGCTGGCACACTAGACTTGCCCTCTCCAATAGATTATCGTTTAAAGGTTTAAAGTGTACTCATTCCAATTAAGGAGCTTCGTTAGAGTCCCTTATTGTTATTTTTCGTTACTACCTCCCCGTGCCGGGTAATTTGCTGCCTTCCTTGGATGTGGTAACCATTTCTCAGGTTCCCTCTCCAAAATCGAACCCTTATTCTCCATTACCCGATGCTGGACAGTGAAAGAACGAATTAGAGAGAGTTCATCAATTCACCAACTTTCAGTCATGGAAGTACAAACAAACTACTTATCGCATTTTTCCGTAGTGAAAATGGTCACCACTACCCATCTTTATAATTAAGATATCCACCATATATAATAATGGTTAAAATATATTTAAAGACAATTTAAACAGTTTTATTGATTCTTCTAATCAAATTTTACAAAGGTGAAAAAAATATTGTCGTGTACAAATGTCTTCAGCAAGGAAGGTTTCTCCACCTTAAGAGAGTCCTCCTGCTCCAGACAAGGTCGTCTTGAACACTCCTCAGTTCCACACCGAGGAAGTACCTATAGATGTGTGTCTTGGCAGACGTCAGGATGGCCAGGGTGTCATCGTCTAGGCCATGCCCGAAGACCCAGCCCTGTAGGTCGGGGGGCCGCCCGATGATGGTAAATGCCTCCTGGATGAGAGGCCTGATGTAGAGGCAGGACCAGTACCGGTGAACCAGCGACAGATCGCCGGACCCACAGGCGATGCAAAACTGTTGTGCCGATGCTGGATGGGCTGAATGGGGCAGAGCTAGCCTCATAACAAAAGCCACTAAAATATATTTAAATAGCAAATTGTTGATGACAGTACGCTTTTGATAAAAGGATATCCTTAGAAACTATAATCTTATAATAAATCTTATTTCAAAAAAGACACTAGGAACTTTTTTCAAGGGATGTTTTATTTTCCAGACGTAAATATATTTGCATTTATCATATCAAAGAATTACATTTATTTGAATGGCTTTTTTTATTTACATATTATAAACAAATGTTTTTATAAAACTTACAATAGAAATGTAGCAATGAGTTTCTTTCTTTGTCATTGAAATATATAATCATGTTTTCAGGTAAACGGCGTTTTGGTGACCCATTGTAATCCTTCACAATGTATGAGGTGGTCCCAAGAGTTCGTGTTTTTCTTAAAACGTTGTTACGGAGAATATATAATACAATTACTTTTTACATAACGGCGAATAATATTTGTATTTAATTTTTTTGTAAGTGTTTACGAACTTTTGGGACTACTTTGTAGAAATCTTAACACGAAGTTAACTTTGTGTCGATTGATAAAGTTTTTTACGTGTGTTCGTGTCCTTCAAGCGGTAGGTAGCTTTTATTATCCCTAGTACACGTGGCCATGATAATCATGGTGGGCAGAATTTAGCGACTGCTTTTACTGTAAGTGCACTACATGTCTACACATGTGAAAAGCAGTAGATAGTAATGTCTGTTGAATCCGTTTGACAGGCTTGATCTTTTTTTTTTCTTTTAACAACCTTAGTGGCGTTTAGTAACCTGTGCATTACGTTCTATCTGTTTTTCTACGTTCATTTTTTGAGCTCGAAAAATCATACACTTTGGCTCTTAGCCCGTAAAACCATATTTGACAAGCTTCAACATTGTTTTAGGTTAGGATGGGTTTATATTAGGGGCATCTTGAAAAATCTTGCTAGAAATTATATATAGACCTTTTAATAAGGAAAAACACTTAATAAGATTTTTAAAAAGGGGCTTGGATATATTTATTATAGATATATTTGTATTAAATCATTTTATAAACTTAGAAAAATATATACAGTTAAACCTGTCTATAGCGTCCCCTCTTGGGACTCACCAAAATAGGGAGCTATAGACAGGTCACTTTTAATGTAAAAAAAAAAAAACAATTTAACAATTTAAACAATTTTATCGATTATTTTAATAAAATTTTACAAAGGTGGAAAAATAAAAGAGTAAAATGGCATATAAAGTGTAGGGGAATATATATATAGTTGTGTACAAATGTCTTCAGCAAGGAAAGGCTTCCCACCTTGAGAGAGTTCTCCTCCAGACAAGGTCTTCTTGTACACTCCTCAGTTCCACTTTTAATTTAAATCGCATCGTTAACTATAGAGAGGGAGGCGCTATTTAGAGGGAGCGCTATAGACAGATTTAACTGTATTATAAAACCATAAAAGAGGAAATTTCTTTTCTTTTTTTTTTTTGCTTTAATAAATAGAATTTAATTGTTAATAATATGAGCAGTGACAGATTGCCGCGTATATGTTTTAATAGAACACGGGAACTGTCTAATGCTTCGGGCACAACCATCGGTTTCATTAAAAAGCTCCCCAATCTGCTTAACAATAACGATCCCCTGCACTTTTTTCCTGTGATGATCCTGAAACGCTGAGGAATGCAATTACAGGGCTCTTGAAAACAGCGGCAGACCAATCTATACAAAACGACCTTACAAGAATGGATAAATCTGAGCTATACTCTCACTACAAAGACATTCACATATCTTTCATGACGGAGGGATACCTTTTAGGGATTTTCCTTTCCCGGTTGTAAGACTACTCGCACAAGTTAGAATACCTTTAAGTTTTTTTAGAGAAAACCACACCAAGATGCTCTGCGGTGAGGACCCGATTTGTACCTTCTGTAATTCAAAACTAAAAAATGAAATCACTCACTATATTTTTGATTGCTCTGCTCTGAAAGAAGAACCCTTATGCTCAAAACTGGGCAACTCTGTGCTTCACTTCCATCAATAATTGACAATATGACCCAGAATAAGTATATTGCTACGGCGTTTTATGGTTTCCACAAGTCCATATCTCAGAAGAAGGCCAAGTGACACTCACTCCTCACTTTCTTACTGCTACTCTTTTTGTGTTGTTTTTCTTGCTTCCCTCTTTCTCTTTCTTGTTTTTTTTTTTTCGTTTTCTTCTGTCTATATCGTTATTTCCTTTGTCTCACTGCTTTGTTCTTATGCATACCTCTGGTAAATCCTGTATAGGGTCAGTGACCCTAAATAAAGGCTTTTTGTTGTTGTTGTTAATAAAAAAATATAAATTAATTGTTAATGTTTTAAAGGAAGTATAAATAAAAGTAAAAATAGTACTTGGATATTTGAAGAAATTTGACGTTTACTATGCATACCTTAGGCATACTATGCATATATGCAAATAACAGACCAATTAGAAGGAAGAAGGTAAAGTCCTTGAGGCGACTACCTCAATTAGTAAGGACATTCGACGACACGCTTGGATGACAAATGTCGAGCTCATTAGTGGGGACAATGCCACACAACCAGCAAAATGTCATCCAGTCGTCAACCTCTCTCTCTTTTATCACAAATCCATTTCTTCGTTCTTGAGGAAGAAGTTTGAGTTTTCTCTCTCTCTATTGATGTAACCTAGATTCCTGGAGGCCACGTACTAAAGTCGTCAAATCTCCGGGTTGAATTTTAGACTTCACGTCGAATAGTGGACATTCAGTTTTTTTTTATCAGATGTGTCAAATTATATTGACAAATATTTGCAATCTTATCATATCTTATCTCAGGTTTTAGTGGAAAGAATTTTGTTGTTTATTTGTTGAGTGAACTGATCTCCCACGTCATTGGACGAATGTGGCCATGTTTGTACATAAAGAGGGTTGAAACGGAATGCGAGGAGTCGTGGAGGTGTGTTCGAGTGGAGACGCTTAAAGCGTTCTCTGTGAGCTTTTCTGGTTATCTCCTCGCATACTTGTGAAACCCCGGTCCGCTCCTCATCAACGCTGCAAATAAAGCATAAGTACTGTTTTTATTTTATTTAACAAATCGTGTTTTTTTTTTTATTTCCACCCTTTTTGTTGTAGGTGTTGTGCTTTTGAGTGTACCTTTTTCTGTGTTTAAATCACTCTTACTGTAGACCCCCAGCCTATTCCATTTTTGTATGTTAACCCGCGTAATAGTAACTTTTGTCAGTCGCCAGGCTGATTTGCACATGGGGATGTTCTGCATACACACACACACACACACACAGGTCTTCAAGAGGTAAATATGCTTATTCCTGGGAGTATGTCTGTTTGAAATCTTTGAAGGTGGTAGCCGAGGCAGCTGAAGAAAGAGTAACAGTTTATGAACCATCATATATACACAGTCTAGCCATAAATTCTGTTACAAACAATTTATAAATTAAATAATTAAGAACAAAAACTAATGGAATATAAATACATATTTTATTAGCCAGTCGATTTTAAATATATGCAATCATTCAAAATGTCCTCCCTTATTTTTTTACACAGGATTTCAAAAGTTCGGCCCACTGATCTATGGCGGCACGCACCTTTTCTAAGGGTATTTCTTTCATTGCTCTCACCAATGCTGATTTCAATTGATTCAAATTATGATATCTTTTTATAGCACACCTTCTCCTCTAAATATGTCCACAAACTGTAATCAAGAGGGTTCAAATCAGGGCTTCCAGAGGGTCATTCATTGGTCTTTATGAACTCCGGAACATTCGTCTCCACCATTGTTGAGTTGACTTAGCTTTGTGAGCAGGAGCTGAATCTTGTTGAAATATCCAATTTCTCCATTAAACATTTATGTATTCTGAGGCTTTACTATTTGTTCCAAAATATCTTCTTGATAGTTTTCAGCTGTAGTTTTTACCCCTTTGGCACAGAAGTGGAGATCTGTTACACCTTGGTAGCTAACTTCCCACCAAACCATTAAAGAAGAAGGATGGTGACTTTTTCTAGTCATCTGACTTTCAAAGAAGCTTCTAGAGAGATACGAGCATATATCCTATCATTCTGACGATTAATCTTTTCCTCGACAGTGAAAATTTTCTCGTCTGTGAAAAGGATTCTCTGCCACCGACCATCATGCCGCGCCAACAACAATTTTGATCTAACCCTTCTAATATCTCTAAGAGCAGGGGTTGTCAAATGACCTGTGCGTCGTTTGAAAGCTCTCAGTCCATGTCTTCGTTGATTATCCTGGAAACGGTTGTGGGCGGCATGGAATTCTTGGCAGAGTCAGATAGCAAATTATTTATTGTAAAATCAACTTTTAATTACATTTATTTAATACAAATTATCAGAATGGGTTAAATTGTTGTATACTACATGCTGAAGTTATTTTTGTATCTGTGTGTGTGGTCAAATATCATTTCTAGATTATAAAATGTTAGACATGTGTGTTTGATATATTATAGATAAATATTTACATTTTATATGATTTATGATTTATATTTAGAATGATGTAAAATTATTTTATTATATTGATATGACATCAATTAATATGATATTAATGTTAATTCATATAATTTTAATAAAGTATATTTTATGAGCATTATTTATTTATAATATAATTTAATTTAATATTTGAATTAAATAGTTGTTAAACAAATTAAACTTATAATGAAAATATGAAAGGTTAATATTTGGGAGCCGCTACACGGTTCTTGGAGCTAAATTCATCTGCTTTGCTAAGATCTTTTGTTTGTGGCATGGATTTCGACGAATTCTATCGCGAATGGCTTTTATAGCTGCTTGCGTTCGTTGCACGCGCTGTCGACCAGATCTTTCAAGGTCATTAATAGTGCCAGCCTCGTTGAACCTTTCAATGGTTCGATTAAAAAATTGACACGTAATATTCAAATTTTGTAAAAGTTTTAAAATGGATGAAGGACTTTGGCCTACCTTGTGTAAGGCTATTACAGCTATACGGTTTTCTTTAACACCCCAATCCATTATCAAAAAAAATATATATTCCGATTTTTTTTTCTAAACACATGTACACGAGATATTCAAATAACAACTACTGTATTTTGAATACTTCACGCGGTCAAATTATATTTTTTATCATTGATTTGTTTTTGTAACAATATTTATGGCTAGACTAAGTAATCTAAAAAGATCCATCGTGCTAAAATCATCTATCATTTTAATAGAAAGAGTCCACACAGCATTATAAAAACACGTTTCTTTTATTAAATTCTGGGTTAGCTTTCAAGCCACATGCTCTTTCTCAGGTCCTTACTTAAACACGTTCCGTTTATACCTTTTTTTTTTACTATTGTTGGTGATTATTTTGATTGTAAATCTATATATAAAAGAAAAGCTCAAAAGAATATTCAATTTTTTTTTTATTGAAATTGACTATTTTTCTGAAAAATATTTTAGAAAAAAACATTTGACACATCTATATATATATAAAATTGAATGTCTGTCTGTCTGTACTCTATAGATTTAAAAACCATACATCCAATCGCCGTGAAATTTTGGGATATTATTAGGTATATCACCGGGAAGGTTTTTGAAAAATAATTCATGAATATCCTTAGAGTTATTTGCAGATTTGTAGATTTAACTCGCAAGCAGCGCCCCCATTGTGACGATGATAAAAAGTTTTCTATCACTAAGTTTGTTATCTTAAATATTATTTATCAAAAGTAAGATTATCTCAGGATGACACGGCAATTTATTGAGACAAGAATAATGATACAATTCCAAGGTGAAGATACTATTCCTTTAACTTCCAATTACCGAGGGAAACCAATTAATATTGATTTTATTCAACTTATCGAGTATTTTTCAAGGGACCGGGAAAAAATGTTCACTAGATAAAACTATGATTTTCTAATGTAGAAAATTAGGAAAGACAAAATTCGGATGACACGGCACACAGGGACCGGGAAAAAATGTTCACTTTATCGAGAGATTCAAATTTACGAGTTTCAAATTATCAAAAATATATCTTTTTTTAATAAGTTTTTAGAGAATTGTTTTAACAAATGTTCGTTAGACAAACCTTTACTCGGGTAAAACCTCGGGCGAAGCCGGGTACGTCCGCTAGTTTAGTATAAAATACAGTAGAACCTCTCTGTAAAAGACACCTAATTGCAGAGCTAAAGTGTTCTTTAGGGAGAAATGTCCGTTTACCGGAGAGTTTTCTAAATAGCAAATATGGTAATTTTACAAATGAAAAATGTCCTTTATAGAGAGGTGTCCTCTCATGGAGGACTTTTACTGTAATATGAAAGATAAATAGTTATCCGTGTAGTTGGCGTTTGGCAATCCAGGAACCTGGGTTATAAATATATCTCTAAATAGTTTCTAACATTAAAAGTGTTTGGTATTAAAAAATAATAATAATAAATTTTGACGCCAAGCGCTTTTATATTATGTTTTCAAGTGACGTTGTATCAAAAATACATTCTATTCTCTTTATATAAATTCTCCCAAGAGACAAGAAATTTTTGTCTCTCTTTTTCTGTTATAAGGTATGTCCTTTATGAAGTTTGTATTTTGTTCAATAAAATTTTAAAAGAATTTTTTATTTTAACCCATTACAATTTAAGCCTGTTGAGAGAGAAAAGACTATCTAAAAAATTGTGAAAGAATAATTTCAAAATAAATAATAAAAGGTCACAGGTGTTGGTATTAAATCATAAAAAGCATATTCTGACCACGCTCACATGAGCTTTTTAAATCACAGAGAGAGAGGGCCATCTAGTAGAACAAAAATCAACTAAACAAACTAAAAAATCAGGGAACAGGCTGAATCAAACCTTTAGGAGCACGCAACGTCGCTCTCGGTAAGTGAACTGTCTGACTAAAATATTTTCTCTATTTTTACTAAAGTGCAAATTCAATCTATCTGAAATGAAACCTACATATCCAATATATCTTACCACCATAATTTTATGTCTATTAGACAAGAATTCTGAGCCAAATTTACATACTTTCAAGCCGGGATACACACGGCGGCAAAGAGATTTGCTTATCACGTGTGAATCTTTCACTCTCAAAATATTTCCGAAACTTTCACCTTATATGTGTAGTTTTAATGCTCTTAATATTAGCTGGCATTGAACAAAACCCAGGCCCAAGATGTCCAAACAAACGACGTTGGAAACAAGCTTAGATAGGGATAAAGATATCAAAGATCTGATAAATGCACTCACCAAAAGGCTGGATAGCTGGGGTGAGAGGCTGGAATCCCGTCTTTCGGCAATCGACGATAGAGTAGAAAATATAAACCAAAGACTGCAACAACTAGAGGAATCTTCTGCCGTTACAAAGGTAGCACTCTCTCAAAACTCCAAAAAAATAAAAGACTTAGAAGACCAGCTTGAATACTTGGATGCAAAGAGCAGAGAAAGGAACCTCATTTTTTATTGGAATAGAACAAGATAATAACGAGGACTGCCGAGAACGGATACGGAAGGTTATCGAAGAAAATATGCAAACAAAGGAGAGATAAACATCACGCGATGCCACCGATTATCCAGAAAACCCGGTGGCACCGATCCTGATTGAAGTCCCAGAACAAAACGATAGATCAACTCTATTTAAAGCTGCTTTCAATTTAAGAGGAACTAAGATATCACTATCGAAAGACTATAGCATGAAGACGAGAGAACAACGGCGCGTTTTGAATGTCAAAAGAAAAGAACTCGTCGAAAGAGGCACTCTAGCTAAGCTAAGGGACAACAAATTAATAATTAATGACATAGCATATAAGGTCTGTGATGGACAAATTGTAGATGCCAATGGACATTCATTGTAGCAAGCAGTTAGGAAACAATCACTTGTAAATAGTCAACCCAACGATACCTTTTCACTGACCTGCTGGAACGTTAACGGGCTGTATAGACTCAATTCAGTTTTTCCTCTTCTTTATAGTCACTTAGAGAGATACGAAATATTTGCTTTGACCGAAACCTGGTGTGACCATCACTTAAAAAACGGCCCCAGAGGATTCCACTTATTCGAATCACTGGCAACTAGAAGCTCCAAACTGGGAAGATGCTCGGGTGGAATAATAGTAGGAATTAAAAATAAACTAAAAACTATGTTGGAGAAAGTCGTTGTAGAGCATAATTGGATATCTATACCTTTCAAGCGTTGTTTCAACATACAAATTTGTTATATATTTACATATATTTCTCCAAACGAATCTCAACTGTCAAACTTCATTACTTTATCCAAACATGTTGAAGATAGGTTGGCTAACGGCTATGAAATAGTTCTAGCGGGGTGACATAAACATCCGTTACCGGCACCTATGGATACCTACACAACCCACTAGAACGTCCCTTACTTCTTTCACCTGAACGCAAATCTAGAGACCCAGTGCTTTCCAAACATGGGAACAACTCATAAACTTCCTAGATAATAATCTACTGACAATAATTATGGCAGAAACTATAAGTGACAAAACTGGAAACTGCACATTTATCTCAAGTCGTGGCTCATCTGTTTGTCGATTATTTTATTGTCTCATATTCCCTGCTGGAGCTCGTTGTTGACCTCAAAGTAGATAATAACCCATACTCGGACCACCTTCCACTAACAATAAACATGTCTAACTTATCTAATCTCAAACGAACGAAAGAAACCGTCTATCCTGCTTTGAAAGATACAGATGGGCACCTGATAACACATCCCTCTTTCGCAGAATCTTGACAACAATCAAGTCTCTACAGACCAGAATCTTGACAGCCTAGTTAATACATTTCTTAACAAATACTAAACGGCAATGCTTGCTGCAGATATGCGCATTAAGGTCAGACCTGGCCCGCCCCAAAATCGAAACCCTGGTATAGCAGGGAATGCTAATTAGCCAAAAAATCTGCTAAGGCAAGCCTGCACAACCTTTAAGAAACGAACACTGACGTAGACCGGCAATATTTATGTCTCAATAGGAAAAGGTACACGACCTTAATAAACTTCAACAAGAAAAAATATCTTCAGGAAAAACAAGAACTTCTTAAAAATGCCCGTGACTCCGCAAACTTTTGGAAAACTATAGCTACCTTGAAAGACAAAAGCTATATACAAGGAAATATAACAATTTTAGAGTGGCAATGCTTTTACAACAAACTGCTCTCTGCTGAAACGACGATAGGAAGCGAACCTATCTACTCTCTCACGAATTGATCCTGAACTCTACTGTGAAATCTCCATAACAGAAATAACTAGAGAAATCTCAGTCTGGCAAATGAAAAAAGCTTGTGGCGCTGACGAAATTCCGAATGAAGCATTAAAGACCCCTACCTTTCGGAACACCTTGTACTCTAAAAAATATATTCAACAGAATCATTAATTCTGGTTCATATCCCTTAATATGGTCTAAATCTATCATCCATCCTATTTTTAAAAGCGGTGACCGGGACAATCCATCAAACTACCGCGGAATTGCCCTTATTAGTAATCTGTCAAAACTTTTCACATCAATACTAAAATCGCGATTACGCAACTGGATTGAAGGTAGATCAATTATTCCAGAAAACCAGGCCGGATTCAGAAAAGGCTACTCCTGTCAAGATCACATATTCACACTGTTGTCCTTGATACAGCTGACTCTCAGACGTAAAAGAAGAAAACTCTATGCTTTTTTTGTGGACCTAAAAAAGGCTTTTGACACTGTTCCCCACTCACTTCTGTGGTCAAAATTGGGTGAATTAGGTCTGGATTTCCGCTTTGTTAACCTTATCAGGAACTACTTCGAACAAATGACAACGACGGTGAGATGGAATGGACTATTTACTGAACCCATCAAAATCCGATCGGGAGTGTTACAAGGAGAACCCCTATCACCCTATCTATTTATACTCTTTGTGAATATAGAGCAATCCATAATACATTTATATTTTAAAAATAAGGCTTATTTTGGATTTAAATATGATTATTTATTTACCGATATTTCGATGGATCAATCTTCCATCTTTTACGAGGTGTTTTGCAGTGAAGCACGCAGCAGGTCGCGCGCCCCAGGTGAGCCACTAGACGTCTTCTAAGCTTATAAATTTATTTATTTCATCTCAATTTACAGGTGTTACATTCGAGCACAGCTCACGAGTCACCTTGTCCAGATTATTTACACATGGCGAGTTGTAATGCTGGAGTGGCCCCCCGAACCTTACAGGAGGGCAGTTGTTGGGTGTTTGGCTGTCAGCTAGCCATTGGGTCCAGGTCGTCGGATTCGGTGGCTGAGGTCACCAACTGTAGGAATTCTTCTTTTTTGAGTTTGATTCCGTTGCAATTCCAGAAAACGATTTTTAAAGGTAATTTGCCTTTCATTGTAAGAAAGTTTTGATAATTTCTAATAACTTTTCGCACAGTTCCCTGGTGTCAGAATGAGTAGTTTTCTTTTTTGCAGTTTCAGCGTAACTTGCCTTTTGTTTTTCAACAATTGCTTCTTCTGTTTTAGTGGAGCTTGCTTGAGGTATGGTGTTAGGGGAGTTTTGTCTGGGAGGCTTTAGCTGCTGTTGTTGTGGCTTCGGAAAATTTGGGCATCCGCGGTAATTGGCTGTGTGCGCCTCTCCGCAGTTAGCGCACTTTGGTGGGAGCTGTTTCGACTTTCTTGGACAATCCTTCGAATGGTGTTCTTCAGCACACTTGACGCATTTGGGCTTCAAAAAGCAGTTTAGCTGGCCATGCCCAAAACCCTGGCAGTTAAAGCATTGGGTCACTCGTTTTGTAGTCCTGAATGATTCCACGACTATTTTTTGGTAAAGTATTTCGGTTATTCCATAGATTCGTTTATTTTGTTCATTTTTCGGTAGCTCTACTAGGACTATATTCATCGGTATTTTGGTCGATTGTCTATGGAGTCTTTTGACAATGACCTCAGTGAAGCCCATTGAGATCAGTTCAATTACGACGTCTTCTTCTTTGAAGGCTGTTGATACCCCCTTCAATACCACTTTCAGTGGTTTTTCCTCCTGTAGTCTGTAAGAATATCCTCCATTTTTTTCTGTACATACTCCCTGATTTTTTTGAAGTCGCCGATGTTTTTCGATTTAATTATGTGCTTTTTGCCAGAAATCGTGACTTGGAATGGTTCCATGCACAAGTCTTTTAGCTCTTGGCAAAGAAGCTTCCAATCTGCTACATTTTCTGCAATAACAGGAGGAATTCTCGGTTTTTTCACGTTAGTGACTGTGGTCCATGGGCCATCGTTGTCGCTATTTTCTTCATCGTCTTGCGGTGGGTGAGCTGCGTTCATTTGTTGAGAAACTCCAGTGGCGGGACTTTGTTCGTCGATGTCCATTCTAGGCGTCTTCAGATTACGCTCGCTCCTAGTTGGCGATCTTGAGTCATCCGATTGGGAGCCGCGAATTCTCTTCTTTGATTGAACCGTTTCCTCAAGTTTATACTCGATTCCACATTTGTCTAGGATCTTCGTTATTAAGGAGGCTTCGATTATGCATAGTTTCTCGCCGGTTGGTCCGATCGTCGATTTAATTACAATCGGTGGCATATTATTTTCAGAATTCTAAGCTTATTGGGCGATGAACCATCTAATATATACAATCTAAACAGAGTAAATATAATCAAAATAAAAGTGATATATGTAAATGACTATTGAAATTAAGAGATATCAAATTAATTAAAGAAAAAGTGATATATGTAAATGACTAAGTGATATATGTAAATGACTAATGAAAATTAAGAGATATCGAATTAATTAAACAAATAAAATATCATGAAAATTGAAATAGCTGTGTAACAAATATACAAATAGTAGTAATGGATATCCGATTAAAAATGGAATAAAATAACCATGTAAATAGCATAATCATCTAAGAGGTTCTAAACTGGGTATATATATCTGGCAAGTCAATCTTTCTATTGATACTATTTTTATTCTCTAATGAGCTCCAGCTTTCTAAAAATAAACGGCAATGTTTTTCTTTGATGTTTTGATGAATTATAGATGTGTGATCGAAGTCTGGAGTGTGACTATTGTTGAATGCATGATCTACTAGTAGAGATGTCGGGTTATGGCGCTTTAGTGCGGATTTGTGTTGGTTAATTCTTTCAGATAAAGGTTTGCTGGTTTCTCCTATGTATATTGCCTGGCAGGATTTGCATGGTATTTTATAAACCACATTCGCTCTATCTTCTGGCTTGTAGATTAAGCGAATGTGGTTTATAAAATACCATGCAAATCCTGCCAGGCAATATACATAGGAGAAACCAGCAAACCTTTATCTGAAAGAATTAACCAACACAAATCCGCACTAAAGCGCCATAACCCGACATCTCTACTAGTAGATCATGCATTCAACAATAGTCACACTCCAGACTTCGATCACACATCTATAATTCATCAAAACATCAAAGAAAAACATTGCCGTTTATTTTTAGAAAGCTGGAGCTCATTAGAGAATAAAAATAGTATCAATAGAAAGATTGACTTGCCAGATATATATACCCAGTTTAGAACCTCTTAGATGATTATGCTATTTACATGGTTATTTTATTCCATTTTTAATCGGATATCCATTACTACTATTTGTATATTTGTTACACAGCTATTTCAATTTTCATGATATTTTATTTGTTTAATTAATTCGATATCTCTTAATTTTCATTAGTCATTTACATATATCACTTAGTCATTTACATATATCACTTTTTCTTTAATTAATTTGATATCTCTTAATTTCAATAGTCATTTACATATATCACTTTTATTTTGATTATATTTACTCTGTTTAGATTGTATATATTAGATGGTTCATCGCCCAATAAGCTTAGAAGACGTCTAGTGGCTCACCTGGGGCGCGCGACCTGCTGCGTGCTTCACTGCAAAACACCTCGTAAAAGATGGAAGATTGATCCATCGAAATATCGGTAAATAAATAATCATATTTAAATCCAAAATAAGCCTTATTTTTAAAATTTATACTCTTTGTAACTGATTTGATCAACATTTTTAATGACTCTACTCTACCAGGCATATACCTCCCTAATTTTGGAACGGTCCACCTTTTGATGTATGCCGACGACATAATTCTCATAGGAGAATCAAAAATCAATCTACAAATAAAAATCAACATGTTGAAAAAATACTTCGAAACAAATCATCTAACCCTGAACGAATCAAAATCCAAGATAATGTTTTTCCGAAATGGTGGCCGCCCTGCAAAATCGGACAAATGGTTCTGGGGAGACCAACTGTTGACAGTGACATCGAAATATCTCTATCTTGGCTATCCCCTCACAACACCAATCTCGTTTAGTCAAGTGGCTTCATACTTTAAAGGCAAAGCGCTTGCAGCTACCGGCGAAGTATGGAAAATTATGGAGAAATCCAGGTTGAATTCATTTGGTTCATCAATGAAACTATTAGACTCGATTATCCTGTCAACTCTGCTGTATTCTGCTCCAATTTGGGCAAACGAAAAGTACAAAATCTTGGACCAAATTCAGAATAACTATCTCCGACGACTATTGAACTTGCCGAGTAACACACCAGGCTACATACTACGCATGGAAACCGGACGCTTCTCACTAGGAGTCACATCAACCAAACTAATTCTAAAGTTCTGGTTAAGAATATTAAAAATGGAAAAATCCAGATTGCCCGCAATCTGTCTAGCCCAATTATGGGAAACGTCCACTCTGACGAATGCCTTTATAGGTTTTACAGAAAATTTAATGAATATCCTAAACTCAACTGGATTCATGTGGTTAAAGAATTGTTCAGACCCCAATATTCTACAGAAAGCAATACCTCAAATTATCATAATCACTATAGAACAGTCTATCCAAACCGATCAATCAAGAATAACCAATTCGAAGCTACACACACACTACAAATATTTACATAAAACATTCGCAGCAGAGAACTATCTACTAAGTGAACTCCCACTGCCGGCTAAACGCCTCATTGCGCAATTGAGAATTCTATTTGTTTTATATCGAGAAGACCATATAAAATATCTAAGGACAGAAGACTTGTATTGCCAACTATGCAAAAATAGAACCGAAAATGAATTAGAACATTATATATTTGAATGCATGCCTCTTGACACGGAAAGAAAAATACTCTTCTCTAAGATAGGCCATACACACTTCACATTATATTCTTTATTATCCAACTTTATAGACAATAGTTCAGTAGCTCTAAATCTATATAACTTCCATAAAAATGCTGTAAAAAAGAAAGACTTAACCGAACATTCAAACATACCAAAAATTTCTGTTTGATGAGAAAGACAGAACCAACATCCAATTATTTGTTTAGGCAGATACGATAAGTTAACCCCCACACTGATAAAACGGTGTTTACCTTACAACCTGAACACGCGGATTTTCCTGGGAAATCTCTTAAAGATTTCTTAAAAAATACATGGCCCACCTGTGCTGTGTGAGAGCTTAAATTGTCTTGTTCCATATGTAAATACCTGTTTTCTTTCCTCTTTTTGCTCTCCACTTCTCCCATCCATATTTCCAAAAAATTTTTTTTTTCTTTTTTCGATTTTTTTTATTCTTCTTATTTTTTTATTCTTTCTTATAATCTGTATATATTTACCAAATGTGTATATAATCTTTCTCCATTTTTTATTTCCCACTTCATAGGTTTCTCCGTTTTGTAACCCCAAGGAGAATCCTCTGTAAGACCTGTGTGTCTTAATAAAGGCTTTTGTGTGTGTGTGTGTGTGTGTGTGTGTGAATCAACCTTTAGTCGATTTCTATTCCACTAGATGGCGCTTTGCAATCTAAAAAGCTCGTGTGAGCGAGGTGGGGATATGCCTTTTTTAAATTTTAATATCTAAAATGTTCTTAATTTGAAATTATTTCATCATTTTAGAATTCATTTCCTGTGTACAATTGTAATACACAAAAAATATTTTTTTTCATGAGTATCTTATTATTGCTCTTTTAAACTTCCTGAAATTCTTATTTACCCATTTTGATCAGTCTGAATGTGGTTGTTACTTATAAAAGGTTTTTTTTAAAAGGAAAACCTCGCTATAGCGAGCCCCAATGGAACTGGACGTTTGATTCACCAAAGATGGTTACAGTAAAAACTTCCTAAAAACAAACCTAGGTTATATAGCGAACCTTCGCCTATAACAAACCTAAAATAATCGCCAATTGTAAAGAATTTATATAGTGAGAGAATTATGGCTATATAGTGAGCTAAAAGTTTAATCCCATTGAGGTTCGCTATAAAAAGGTTTTACTGTATTTTATACTCAAATTCAGGTTGGTAGTACACACACACACATACAGCTTTATTAAGACCACCGGTCTTATACAGATTCACCACTGGAAGGAAGCATAGATGGAGCTCCTATACTCCAGGTAGCGCAGAGTCCAACAGCTTCCAGGTCCGACACATGTCCAGTGGCCACAGAATCTACCGTGCATAGGTTAGCGTATCACTGAAAAGACGAGTATGGAATCAGTCGCGTTTCAGTCTTCGCTTTCCTCATACAAATGGACCACGACATTCGGCGATTCTATTAATCTCCTTCGAACGGTGACTGCGGTCTTGTAGAATTTATTGACTGATAGTAAGACTAGCTAACTGTACGTACCCCGGAATTCTGGAGTGTACGGAAGTCGCCAACTATTTGGAAATTGGTAGTGAGAATAGTTTGTGTTGAAAAAAAATAGGAAGGAGAAGGCCGGGAATCGGCTTTTAAAGATAGAAAGTTTTATTAGTTATGCTCAAAATTTACATAAACACAAAGCAGCTTGCTTTACATACTCCAATACAACAATGGTAGAAATAATTTATATATATAGCGGTCAATTGGTCAAAAGCAAATAAAAGAAGAGTAGAATGTTGAAATTGATTATTCCAACACCCTCCCTCAATTTCTACATTCCCAACTCACGAATACATCTCTCATGAGAGACCTTTGTCAGACTCTTGGTTAAGATATCCGCAACATTCTCCTGGGTTGGTGTATGGTCGACCTCGACAAGACCTTCATTGTCTCTTTCCATAGATGCGAATCTTCACTAGACAAGGCTTGATCTAAATCCTTTGGATCTGGCAAACTGGTGTTCTGTCTAAAATCCTTAGACAAATTAGCTTCAACGTATTCCTTTCGCGGTCTTCCCGGTTTTCCAGTACGTAAAATTCTTGGTCTTCCTCTCTGCGAGATGACTTCCTTTGTTTCTGATGGTTCGCTTAAAAACTCCGAATCAGTTCCGGGCAAAGTTTTTTCATCATCCTGAAGACTTTCCTCCTCCAATGATGTATCTTCCTTTTTCTGTGGTATAGCTTCAATTTGCACCACGTCATTCCTTAAGGTAGAGTTTTCAGATTCGAGTAAACGTACATCTCGACTTTTTATCATCATGCCTGTCCCAGGCTTCCATAATCTGTACGCCTTTGATTCGGGAGAATAGCCAACCAGTCGGTATTCTTCACTGCGAGGAGCGAATTTTCCTCTTCTCGGACGGTTGTCAACAACGAAACATTTACATCCAATCATTCTTAAATGAGAAACGGTTGGTTTTCTTCCTGTAAATATTTCATGCGGAGTTCGACTTTCATTTGTTCTTGGGCATCTGTTTCTGATGTATGTAGATGTATGCACAAGTTCAGCCCAAAGTGGATCTGGGAGGTTCGCTTGAATTATGAAACATCTAGTCATTTCTACCAGAGTTCTGTTCGCTCTTTCAGCAACTCCATTTTGTTGCGGAGAATATTCAACTGAGAGCTGATGTCTAATTCCTTCCTCCAATAAATATTCTTTAAAATCTGAACTCAAATACTCTGCTGCATTGTCACTTCTGATTGCTTTAATTTTCTTGCCAGTTTGTTTATCAGCAAATCTTTTAAAGACTTTAAATCCTTTGAAAATTTCACTTTTTCGTTTCATAACAAAAGTGAATATCATTCGTGAGAAATCGTCAATGAAAGTTGCGAAGTACAATGCACCGCCATATGACTTTGTTCTCATCGGTCCACATATGTCAGAATGAATAAGTTGCAGTGGCTCTGTTGACTTTGTTAGAGAGACTTCTGGGAATGGTAATCGAGTCTGTTTACCCCTAATACAAGTTTCACAACTTGATATACTTTTAAATTCACCCTTGGGTAATCCATTGACTAAATTTTCTCTCTGCAATTTCTTAAGGTCATCAAAATTAAGATGACCAAATCTATTATGCCAAATTTCACTGCTATTTCTGTCTATACACATTCTGGTAAATTGTGTTTTTGCATATTTAGTTTGACGCAATATGTAAAGTCCGTTTCTTTTGTAAGCTTCTATGCAAATTTTCTTCAAGGATTCACAATTTCCGCTTTTCCTCTCATAAATTTTACAAAGAATGATTTTTCTGTGCAGGTGCTGACTGAAAACAAATTTCCCTTCAGTCCTGGGACAAATAACACATTTTCTAATTTTAATAAAAATGGTTCACCATGTTCGAAAACTTCCAATTTTACCGTTCCTGTACCTAAAGCTTCTATGCTTTGGTCGTTCGCTAATTTAACGGCTATTGGCTCTGTTTCTCTTAAATTTGAAAATGCGCCTCTTGAGCAGCACATGTGTGCAGTTGCGCCGCTATCCAGGCACCACTCGTTAACATCAAGAATATTTTCATCTCGAATTCCTAGAGAAGTAGCCATTCGCGTATTGTTTCTTTTAGAGTTCCTTTTTGACCAGCAGTCAGCCGCTTTGTGGCCTTTCTTGCCACAGTAATGGCAGTTAAATTTGAACTCCTTCCGATTTGGTGGTTTAGTGGAATTGGTAGTTTTTCTTTCTGGATTTCCAAAAAAGGCATTTTGTTCTCCAGACGAAGTTCCCTCCATTTCACGTTGTCTTTGATCTTCTTCTATGATCTTGACCTTTAAAGTTTCAAGTTTTGGGAGCTCATCTCTGGTTTCTATTGCAGTTCTGAATCCTTCGTACGATTCTGGAAGGCTACACAACAAGAGTACAACTAAAAAGTCTTCGGGTACTTGAGCCCCAATTTCACCTAGATTGTCCACTAATGAAGTAAATTTACTCAGGTAATCTTTCAAATCATCATTAGGCCTCATTTTCATCTGTATTAGCCTTTTGGTCAGGGAAACTCTCGTCGCAGGTCCTTTTGGTCGATAAACTTCTTCTATCTTTTTCCAGGCCTCCTCGGCAGTCTTGCAGTTCTTAACATGAACTAGTTCTGATGGATTCAAGCTCAATACAATTGTAGCTAGAGCCTTCTGATCCTTATTTTGCCAATTAGAAAACTCTTGGCTACCGGGTTCAGGTTTGATATTGGCTTCATTAACATAATTCCACAGATCAGAGTGAATAAGAATCATTTGCATTTGAAGCCTCCATGTCTCAAAGTTTTGCTTATTCAACTTCTCAATTTGATATAGACTGGACATGCTTAATTCTTAATTTCTTAGGCAATCAGTTCTGGGCCCATAACCTGTTGAAAAAAAAATAGGAAGGAGAAGGCCGGGAATCGGCTTTTAAAGATAGAACGTTTTATTAGTTATGCTCAAAATTTACATAAACACAAAGCAGCTTGCTTTACATACTCCAATACAACAATGGTAGAAATAATTTATATATAGCGGTCAATTGGTCAAAAACAAATAAAAGAAGAGTAGAATGTTGAAATTGATTATTCCAACAGTTTGTTATTTGAATTTATTACATTATAATGTTTTAAAATTACAAATATTTTCTCACAATGAGTTTCTTTTTATTTAAAATATTTGTAATTTTAAAACTTTTTCACAATTTTATCAGAGAATTATAATGTTTATGAGGAACTAGCGTGCCATCTGTTATCAAAATTCGAAACTATATTTTAAACGCGTAAGATTCTTTTTGAAATTAAACATTTTCTACTGCCCTTACTGGAATGGAATGGTAGATTAAACTGGCGAAACGGCTGGGAGGGTTCACCACTGATGAGCCAGGCCCTCCCATTAATTTTTCCATTGCAGTAAGGGCAGTAGAAATTGTTAAATTTCAAAAAGAATCTTACGCGTTTAAAATAGTTTCGAATTTTGATAATTATAATGTTTGCCGAAATTTGGAAAGTCTGCAAAATCCTCGGTTCGTTTTATCAATATTTTATTCAATCTTATATACCCTACTGAAAGAGATATATGGAACATCAGGTTTCTGCTGCCATCAACATCTACTGACCTCGATGGTGGATAATGGTTGCCATGGTGATTGTCAGGAATGATACATTGTGAGCGTCACCTCATCAATAACTCAGCTTCACTCGAGGTATTGTCATTAACTAATTGTTTGTCACCAGGTCACCCACCTAAACAGTGTCAATATATTATTCGAACAGGATTACAGTAGAACCTCCATGAGCAGACACTCCTGTTAGCAAAAACCTCTATACAAATGAAAGTTTTAATCGCCAAAATGATCATTTTTACCAATTAGTCGCTTTCTAGTATGAATACAATTCTCTCTAAAAGACTAATTCTAAACACGTTTAATTCTAAAGGAAACTTTTCGTACAATAAGTAGTATTTTATAGAAAGTTTCAACTGAATAGATAAATATATTATTTAAAATGTCTAAAATCCTTACACAATGAATTTCATTATTACAAAAACAGTCTCAATTGTAACTTCGCCCGTTGAAGAGGGAGAAAGGCCGTGGTGTTTTTGTAATAAATAAACTTATTGTGTGATGTTTTAGATATTTTTTATGAAGTAAACGCAATTTTCTTAATCGATATAGAGATATCTATAGAACAATGGCCTGTTGTACATGCGAAGAAAAATTTCAATGATTACCCCTGAAAATGTATCCCTTTAATAGAATCGAAAATTCTTAAGCAGGTTAAAATTAGCATAAGGATATCAAGTTAGTCAGATCCTATAATACAAAGATTTAAGAACCTCAATATTAATACAATTCATTAATACAACTTTGAAATTAGACGGCTTGTTAACCAACCTTATTTAAACACACGTAAAATTTTGTATTATGAAGCAATGATGCATCATCTATACATAGGAATCAACAACCGTTCTTCCTGATTTGAAATTAAACGAAAAAACATGGTGAAGGAAGACGAGTTTCTTTTATTGATGCATAGGTGCAAGCTTTCGGGTAAAAACCCTTCAACAGGCGAGAAATGAAGCGCGACTTATAAGGACTATGGTATAAATGGTAGGAAGGAATAAATATATATAAAAAAGAAAGTTTTTAAACTATATGTATATATTTATATATTAACAAATATAAATAGTTTAAAAACTTTCTTTTTATATATATTTATTCCTTCCTACCATTTGTACCATAGTCCTTATAAGTCGCGCTTCATTTCTCGCCTGTTGAAGGGTTTTTACCCGAAGGCTTGCACCTATGAATCAATAAAAGAAACTCGTCTTCCTTCACCATGTTTTTTCGTTTAATTAACAACCTTTCTCTCTCTTATCTTTCCCTGGCCTGGGGAATATAACCCTTTTTTAACAACCTTAGTGGCGTGAAACACTTTGGTACTTTGCTACAGTGCATTGCGGTTTGTTTATTTGCGACCTTCATTTTTGGGCTCGAAAATCAGACACTTCGGTTAGTAGCCCGTAAATAACCATATTTTCTCTATAAAAACAGTTAAACCTGTCTATAGCGCCCCCTCTTGGGACTCACCGAAAGAGGGTGCTATAGACAGGTCACTTTTAATGTAAATCACATCGTACTACGTATTTAAAATCGGGCGCTTTAGAGAGGAAGGCGCTATTTAGAGGGGGCGCTATAGACAGGTTTAACTGCACATAGCAAAAAAGAACTCTTTAGAACGAATATTTATTTTACAAATGGAATAAACTCTCTCTACTGATCACACACGATGAAAATTTCTTTGAAGGGCTTGGTTCATCAGAGGAGAACCCTCCCAGCGGTCTCGCTAATTTGGTAAACAAGACCACTTTTTATAGCTTAAATAATTTATTACACGATTCTGGTTTCATATATAAAACTTAAGGCTAGAATCTTAGTTTGTTATTTAAGTAAAGTATATGGACATAATATTTTAGGTAAGTAGAAATTATACTTAAATATTTGTATCGAGAAATGCCTTTCCGCAAACAATATGAACAAAGCCAGTTAGACATAAATCAACTATAAGGTTATCCCAAAAGTTTGTAAACATATTATGATTTATATTTTGAAAGTGTTTACAAACTTTTGGGACAACCTTGGTAATATTGGTAAGCTTGGTAAAATTATACAGAATTATTTTAGAAGAATGGTTTAATCTCTGATGCTTTCTATATCAAGGGTGGCCAATCAGCAGGTAGGCTAAGTTTCAGAATTACAAGACTGTCCCAAAAGTTCATAAACGTTTGCAAAATATTAATCATAATATGTTTACGAACTTTTGGAACAACCTTATAAAAACAATGCATAATAAAAAGAACAATTTAGCACGATTATTTATGTTTTACAAATAGAAATAACTCTCTCTCTCTCTCTACATTTACAAATACTTCCTGGCCCTGGAGTTGCGGGGGGTCCAAGAGGACCCTCTCCTGGTCTGGAGGAGGACCATATCAAGATGGTAGAGCCTTCGTCACTCATAAATCATTATAAATATTCCCATTATACTTCATTAATTTTGTAAAACATAATTGACAAGATGTCAATAAAAGTGTTTCAATCTCAATCTCTCTCTCTACATGTGAGGGAGGTACTCTCTAAGACACTCTCTAAAGGAAACAAGACCATTCTCTACGAATTCCTCAACATGGTATTTAAACATATTGGGGACAAAAATTCCATTATAACAAAAGGCCTATCCAAATTCAGGGTGTCTTGTAGCCCTCAAACTTGACGTCCCTTCGGAGAAGGCTTCGTGTTGATGTAAATATTGAAGCGATGCAGCAAAGAAGTAGAAAAGAAGACGTGGGAAAGCCAAGAGAAGAGGTATGCAGGGGCTCCTTCAGGGAAGTGTGGATTGACAAATTCCAGAGGGGGGGTGGTAGACGGGCAGTCCGGCTGGCGCCGCCGTGGGGAAGGGATCAGCCGAGTCCAGCTGGCGCCGCCGTGGGGAAGGGATCAGCCGAGTCAGCTGGCCGGCCTGCCGGGGATTGGTGTGTGCCGAGAAAACATGGCAGTCTGGGGAAGAAGTCTGTCTGGTGACAACGGGACCTGCAGCAGGGAGAACGGCGGGACAACAGACGCAGCAGGTGGGCTCCGAACGTGTGGCCGTATGGACTGACCGGGAAGACGGTAGCGGAGAAGGATCCCTCTAGTGGCGGGCATTGAAGGCAAGTCAATCTTCTACTGTATAGTTACTTATCTACTCTTTAAGCTTATAATAAATATACCGCACTAAGCTGTATCCTAAAGAATCCACATTGTTCTCTTAGAAACCTTGAACGCAAACATCGACGGCTGAGAAGCGTCGTAACATTTGGTGTCAGAAGTGGGGTACAGCTTAGTTAATTTTAATTGAAGATTTTATTTTGCGCTAATTAAAAAGAAAAATGGAAAAACTAACCGACCCCGAAATCGAAAAATTCACAAAATTGCTCGTCTGATAAGCCAGAAATTAGATGTGCTCGGAGAAACGTTAATCGACTATAAAGGGATTACTCCATTGGAATCTCGATTGAGCCGACTCGAGCATAATCGGAATGTCAAACGTTCTGCCACACCCATGTCTTGCGAAGTTAAGTTCAATGTACTACCGCCAGAAAATCCTGAGGCTTTTCAAAAACAATCACAGCAACCAATAGCCCACGTATTCAATGTCTGAGGGGACAAAAGACGATCCCAGGTGATGAAGATCCCGACAAGACCATCACAACAAAGATCATCACGTCAGGAGACGTTGTAAGTGAACTGTCAGAATCTACGCTAGAAGATTCTCCCGTGATCCAGAAGTCCGAAGAGTGTCGACAGCAGGAAATGATCCAGACTGGTTGTGTAGCGGAGGAGGGTGAGCTGATCGCCTCCGACAACGGCTGTGGCACGAGTGTTTTGTATAAAATCAAGCGGACGGAAGGAGAATGCCCTCAAGGTGATATACAGAGCGAAAATTCAACCCCTGGGATTCTTTCTGAAATACTCCATGAGAACAGCAACGATCTTGGCGAGCTGCAGTGCGACAGCGTGGCTGACTTCAGCGACAGTGTCAGACTGTCAGGGACTACAGCGGCGATCCAACTGGACGGGACGGAGCTGGATGCTCCGTGGAAGTGCGACAAGGCTAGATGGTCGAAGCACCCTGAAGTTGGAGCCGGCAACCCGACTGAACGGGATAGAGCATTGGACGCTCTGTGGAAGTCCGACGACAATGTCTGTGACGCGGAAGTCGCGCGCAATGTGTCAGCGCCGTCGTCTGCAATGCAAGCTGAAAGATGTGCCAAGAATGTGTACCATTCATCTTCGTTCCTTCGCCCGACAAGGTGCAGATCAAGCAGCCACCGCCTAGGAAAAGTTCTACCGACCTTGAGACTGCCACGGGATCCGACACCTCCAGAAGGTTTAAGAAATTCACAGCCCTGTGCGTGGTCGGCACTAAGGAGCCCAGGTTTGAAGGGTTAGGAAAGAGAGAGCCTCTAGAGCAAGAGAATGGGAAACCTAAAGAAGAAAAGGAGGCCACGATATGGACAGCGTGGATCAGGTGGACGAATCCACTGTAAAGATCGGCGATCTACAGCCCCGTCGTGGAAGGAAGCGGCGAAAGCGCAATACAAACGATCACAACCCTTTGTACATTGCGGCTACAGAGTGTTCACAAGGAGAATTCAAAATATCAGATGGAAGCATCGTAGGCAGTGAAATATGGCCGCCATCTTGTGGAGAACCACCGCCCTGTGCTAGACAGCGAGACCAATCAATGGCGTCGGCACTGGTTGAGAGTGGAAAGAAAGCGCGAGTTGAGATGTGGTTCTGCAAACAAGGGTTGGTGTTAACCCTGCCGTTACGCTTCCGGGAGGCTGACGACCCTTATGTGGCCAGAGACGTCAGGGAGATCAAAGGGCCGCCGATCAGCGCCTCTGGTGAAATCAGCCTTTTCGGGACGAAAAGGATTGAGAAGGGGGCAGTGAAGCGATGCAGCAAAGAAGTAGAAAGAAGACGTGGGAAAGCCAAGAGAAGAGGTATGCAGGGGCTCCTTCAGGGAAGTGTGGATTGACAAATTCCAGAGGGGGTGGTAGACGGGCAGTCCAGCTGGCGCCGCCGTGGGAAGGGATCAGCCGAGTCCAGCTGGCGCCGCCGGGGAAGGGATCAGCCGAGTCAGCTGGCCGGCCTGCCGGGGATTGGTGTGTGCCGAGAAAACATGGCAGTCTGGGGAAGAAGTCTGTCTGGTGACAACGGGACCTGCAGCAGGGAGAACGGCGGGACAACAGACGCAGCAGGTGGGCTCCGAACGTGTGGCCGTATGGACTGACCGGGAAGACGGTAGCGGAGAAGGATCCCTCTAGTGGCGGGCATTGAAGGCAAGTCAATCTTCTACTGTATAGTTACTTATCTACTCTTTAAGCTCGTATAATAAATATACCGCACTAAGCTGTATCCTAAAGAATCCACATTGTTCTCTTAGAAACCTTGAACGCAAACATTGACGGCTGAGAAGCGTCGTAACAATATATATTTTTTGTATGATTTCTATTGTTGATATCTATAAGTATTCTTTGTATTATTGTTGACTAGATGTCAATAAAGTGGTTTTAATCTCTCTCTCCCTACTTTCCTTACTGCGATAAAAAAAAATCATTTGGAAGGCCTATCTCATCATGAACTCTCCCAGCGCTTCCCCAGTTTATTCGCCACAAAGTTTGTGTGTGCATGCATCTTAAAGATATCAACTTATATTCGTATCCTCAATCATTTATTCAACACGTCCGTGATTCTAACCAATAAACTATGTGTTAAAACATGCTCGCTTTATTAATTCAACATTATTCGATTGGTTGGTAAAGATAAAAATGTTTTAGCCGATCTAAAGCCCTACGGGATTGAGAATGGAACGTTACGTTAAAATTTGAAAGGTATTTTTATATATATAGATAATATAGCCCTTTATTGTAATTATTGATTATATTCACTGCATTAATAAATGTCAGTGAACCTGTTTTTTTATTTTTGAATAAATTGATCTAGCCGAACCCGGGCAGACGTTGCCCTGCCTCTACGCACCTCTATATATATAATAATGGATGCCTGTATGTGTTTGTAATCAAATATCTAGCATGTGCTGGGTAAAAATTAAAAATGAGTCATAAAGAATTGATGAAAAAATATATAGATTTTATTAATAGCAATATTTGAATGAATATTGTATCATATGAAAACTAATCTATCGTAACGCGAGTGGATACACAATATTTTTGGTCCTCTCGTTTGGTGCGTAGATATATAGATTTTTTGGCGTTCCAACTCGGGAGCAAGCGACGTAGAGTTGACCATGTGAAAAACATGGATTTCCTAAATGCAAACCGTCAACTCGCAGCGACTGTCCATGGGATTTGTTGATTGTCATTGCGAAAGCGAGACGCACGGGAAACTGAAGTCGCTTGAATGTGAAGGGCAAATCAGTGGGGATCATTGGAATGCGCGGAATGAGCACATCCTCTCCTTTACATTTGCCACTGATTATCGTCGTTTCAATAACATTCGGCATCAACCTTTTTACGGAAAGTCTGGTTCTGTTGCACAACTTGGGTGTGTTGAGATTCCGAAGAAGCAATATTGGCAAGCCAACTTTCAACGACAATACATGCGGTGGCATTCCAGGAGGCTCCAATGAATTGAGAAATTCGACTGGATAATTGACAGCTTGGTCCTCTTCTGTGACTGTGTCAATAGATTTGTATTGCGTGACCGCTCCAGGAATTTTCAATTGTATCTTATGATTGATGCGATTGACGTCATCATTCTTCGGAGCTAAGATAGCTCGCTCGCAAAGCCAGTTGTGATTCTTGAAATTAGTGGCAATATCCGGGAAAACTACCTTTTCAAGATCTCCAATTGACGCCTGAAGTTGACAGAAGTTCGGTGGGAACGATATCTCGTGTGTTGCAGGATCAACCGGAATTTTGCCGTCGCCCATATTCAAAAGCTGCTTGGCAAATGTTTGTGCAGAAACATCTCCATGTAAATGCGCACGCATATTGGTCGACAGTGTAATTTTCTTCACATGTCTCCAGAGAGCCGAATTCTTCAAGCATGCGTTCAGCTCATCTGCTGGTGTTGCTCTTGGAATGACAGGCAAGATTTGACGGAAATCACCAGCGAGCAGTATCAGAGCTCCACCCATTAGGCGTTGATTGCCTCGGAAATCGCGAAGAGTACGATCAAGTGCCTCAAGCGCTTTCTTGTGAGCCATCGTACATTCATCCCAAATGATGATTTGGCACGTTTTCAACACAGTGGCCATTCCTGATGTTTTTCCGATGTTGCAGAGAGGAACGTCGGCTATATTCAAATTCAATGGCAGCTTGAATGCCGAATGCGCCGTACGTCCTCCATCGAGCAGTGTTGCCGCAATTCCGACGATGCCACAGCCAGAGCAATCTCATGTTTCATACGAATTTCGGCGAGAATCAAATTGAGCAAAAATGTTTTCCCAGTTCCTCCTGGGGCATCAAGGAACAGAAGACCACCATTTCCGGTTCGCACATGCTCCGTGACTGTGTTGTACGCAAGGTTTTGTTCGTTTGTTAGAGTCTTTTCTGAGTCTCAACATAAACTTGCAGCGTATCAGCGTCGTATTGCA
>CP092868.1:38598731-38639378 GCA_030710605.1 Cordylochernes scorpioides | reverse complement strand
GAGCCGACTCGAGCATAATCGGAATGTCAAACGTTCTGCCACACCCATGTCTTGCGAAGTTAAGTTCAATGTACTACCGCCAGAAAATCCTGAAGGCTTTTCAAAAACATTCCCAGCAACCAATAGCCCACGTATTCAATGTCTGAGGGGACAAAAGACGATCCCAGGTGATGAAGATCCCGTCAAGACCATCACGACAAAGATCATCACGTCAGGTGACGTTGTAATTGAACTGTCAGAATCTACGCTAGAAGATTCTCCCGTGATCCAGAAGTCCAAAGAGTGTCGACAGCAAGAAATGATCCAGACTGGTTGTGTAGCGGAGGAGGGTGAGCTGATCGCCTCCGACAACGGCTGTGGCACGAGTGTTTTGTATAAAATCAAGCGGACGGAAGGAGAATGCCCTCAAGGTGATATACAGAGCGAAAATTCAACCCCTGGGATTCTTTCTGAAATACTCCATGAGAACAGCAACGATCTTGGCGAGCTGCAGTGCGACAGCGTGGCTGACTTCAGCGACAGTGTCAGACTGTCAGGGACTACAGGAGGGGATCCAACTGGACGGGACGGAGCTGGATGCTCCGAGGAAGTGCGACAAGGCTAGATGGTCGAAGCACCCTGAAGTTGGAGCCGGCAACCCGACTGAACGGGATAGAGCATTGGACGCTCTGTGGAAGTCCGACGACAATGTCTGTGACGCGGAAGTCGCGCGCAATGTGTCAGCGCCGTCGTCTGCAATGCAAGCTGAAAAAGATGTGCCAAGAATGTGTACCATTCATCTTCGCTCCTTCGCCCGACAAGGTGCAGATCAAGCAGCCACCGTCTAGGAAAAGTTCTACCGACCTTGAGACTGCCACGGGATCCGACACCTCCAGAAGGTTTAAGAAATCCACAGCCCTGTGCGTGGTCGGCACTAAGGAGCCCAGGTTTGAAGGGTTAGGAAAGAGAGAGCCTCTAGAGCAAGAGAATGGGAAACCTAAAAAAGAAAAGGTGGGCCACGATATGGACAGCGTGGATCAGGTGGACGAATCCACTGTAAAGATCGGCGATCTACAGCCCCGTCGTGGAAGGAAGCGGCGAAAGCGCAATACAAACGATCACAACCCTTTGTACATTGCGGCTACAGAGTGTTCACAAGGAGAATTCAAAATATCAGATGGAAGCATCGTAGGCAGTGAAATATGGCCGTCATCTTGTGGAGAACCACCGCCCTGTGCTAGACAGCGAGACCAATCAATGGCGTCGGCACTGGTTGAGAGTGGAAAGAAAGCGCGAGTTGAGATGTGGTTCTGCAAACAAGGGTTGGTGTTATCCCTGCCGTTACGCTTCCGGGAGGCTGACGACTCTTATGTGGCCAGAGACGTCAGGGAGATCAAAGGGCCACCGATCAGCGCCTCTGGTGAAATCGGCCTTTTCAGGACGAAAAGGATTGAGAAGGGGGCAGTGAAGCGATGCAGCAAAGAAGTAGAAAAGAAGACGTGGGAAAGCCAAGAGAAGAGGTATGCAGGGGCTCCTTCAGGGAAGTGTGGGTTGACAAATTCCAGAGGTGGGGGTGGTAGACGGGCAGTCCGGCTGGCGCCGCCGTGGGGAAGGGATCAGCTGAGTCCAGCTGGCGCCGCCGTGGGGAAGGGATCAGCCGAGTCAGCTGGCCGGCCTGCCGGGGATTGGTGTGTGCCGAGAAAACATGGCAGTCTGGGGGAAGAAGTCTGTCTGGTGACAACGGGACCTGCAGCAGGGAGAACGGCGGGACAACAGACGCAGCAGGTGGGCTCCGAACGTGTGGCCATATGGACTGACCGGGAAGACGGTAGCGGAGAAGGATCCCTCTAGTGGCGGGAATTGAAGGCAAGTCAATCTTCTACTGTATAGTTACTTATCTACTCTTTAAGCTCGTATAATAAATATACCGCACTAAGCTGTATCCTAAAGAATCCACATTGTTCTCTTAGAAACCTTGAACGCAAACATTGACGGCTGAGAAGCGTCGTAACAATATATATTTTTTGTATGATTTCTATTGTTGATATCTATAAGTATTCTTTGTATTATTGTTGACTAGATGTCAATAAAGTGGTTTTAATCTCTCTCTCCCTACTTTCCTTACTGCGATAAAAAAAAATCATTTGGAAGGCCTATCTCATCATGAACTCTCCCAGCGCTTCCCCAGTTTATTCGCCACAAAGTTTGTGTGTGCATGCATCTTAAAGATATCAACTTATATTCGTATCCTCAATCATTTATTCAACACGTCCGTGATTCTAACCAATAAACTATGTGTTAAAACATGCTCGCTTTATTAATTCAACATTATTCGATTGGTTGGTAAAGATAAAAATGTTTTAGCCGATCTAAAGCCCTACGGGATTGAGAATGGAACGTTACGTTAAAATTTGAAAGGTATTTTTATATATATAGATAATATAGCCCTTTATTGTAATTATTGATTATATTCACTGCATTAATAAATGTCAGTGAACCTGTTTTTTTATTTTTGAATAAATTGATCTAGCCGAACCCGGGCAGACGTTGCCCTGCCTCTACGCACCTCTATATATATAATAATGGATGCCTGTATGTGTTTGTAATCAAATATCTAGCATGTGCTGGGTAAAAATTAAAAATGAGTCATAAAGAATTGATGAAAAAATATATAGATTTTATTAATAGCAATATTTGAATGAATATTGTATCATATGAAAACTAATCTATCGTAACGCGAGTGGATACACAATATTTTTGGTCCTCTCGTTTGGTGCGTAGATATATAGATTTTTTGGCGTTCCAACTCGGGAGCAAGCGACGTAGAGTTGACCATGTGAAAAACATGGATTTCCTAAATGCAAACCGTCAACTCGCAGCGACTGTCCATGGGATTTGTTGATTGTCATTGCGAAAGCGAGACGCACGGGAAACTGAAGTCGCTTGAATGTGAAGGGCAAATCAGTGGGGATCATTGGAATGCGCGGAATGAGCACATCCTCTCCTTTACATTTGCCACTGATTATCGTCGTTTCAATAACATTCGGCATCAACCTTTTTACGGAAAGTCTGGTTCTGTTGCACAACTTGGGTGTGTTGAGATTCCGAAGAAGCAATATTGGCAAGCCAACTTTCAACGACAATACATGCGGTGGCATTCCAGGAGGCTCCAATGAATTGAGAAATTCGACTGGATAATTGACAGCTTGGTCCTCTTCTGTGACTGTGTCAATAGATTTGTATTGCGTGACCGCTCCAGGAATTTTCAATTGTATCTTATGATTGATGCGATTGACGTCATCATTCTTCGGAGCTAAGATAGCTCGCTCGCAAAGCCAGTTGTGATTCTTGAAATTAGTGGCAATATCCGGGAAAACTACCTTTTCAAGATCTCCAATTGACGCCTGAAGTTGACAGAAGTTCGGTGGGAACGATATCTCGTGTGTTGCAGGATCAACCGGAATTTTGCCGTCGCCCATATTCAAAAGCTGCTTGGCAAATGTTTGTGCAGAAACATCTCCATGTAAATGCGCACGCATATTGGTCGACAGTGTAATTTTCTTCACATGTCTCCAGAGAGCCGAATTCTTCAAGCATGCGTTCAGCTCATCTGCTGGTGTTGCTCTTGGAATGACAGGCAAGATTTGACGGAAATCACCAGCGAGCAGTATCAGAGCTCCACCCATTAGGCGTTGATTGCCTCGGAAATCGCGAAGAGTACGATCAAGTGCCTCAAGCGCTTTCTTGTGAGCCATCGTACATTCATCCCAAATGATGATTTGGCACGTTTTCAACACAGTGGCCATTCCTGATGTTTTTCCGATGTTGCAGAGAGGAACGTCGGCTATATTCAAATTCAATGGCAGCTTGAATGCCGAATGCGCCGTACGTCCTCCATCGAGCAGTGTTGCCGCAATTCCCGACGATGCCACAGCCAGAGCAATCTCATGTTTCATACGAATTTCGGCGAGAATCAAATTGAGCAAAAATGTTTTCCCAGTTCCTCCTGGGGCATCAAGGAACAGAAGACCACCATTTCCGGTTCGCACATGCTCCGTGACTGTGTTGTACGCAAGGTTTTGTTCGTTTGTTAAGAGTCTTTTCTGAGTCTCAACATAAACTTGCAGCGTATCAGCGTCGTATTGCATTTCTCGCAACATATCTCTGTCGACAGCATCATTTCTGCCACGCTCGGGTGAGATCAAGCCAAGCTGATTGAGAATTTTGTTGTTGATCGACAAACATATATCCTCAAGTGATATCAGCGCTTCATTGAAAATTTCATCCGAATTCTGCGCATTGGGGTTAGCACTACGTACACGGCGAAGTATGTCTTCGCTCATACTCTCTTTATGCTTCTCCCATAGGCCTTTTGGGTCTGAAGGCGAGCAGGTTGTCAAAATGATAGCAAACAGAGTTCGTATTTGCTTAGGATGACATGTTTCAGATGCCTCTGCCAGTGTGTTGTCCCAATGCTGATCATTTTCAAGCAGACCAAGCTTGAAGCATGCCTCTCTATATGTCTGACAGATTTGGCCGTTGACGGTTTTGATAGCTTCGAACGATTTCGGTCCTTTGACTACATGAAGCAGCATTCGCAAATAGTAGCATTCAGCATTGCTCGGATGGACAGTATACACTCGCCCCAATGCGCCAGTGGAAAATACCTGAACCATTGAAGAGTGCAGCAAGCCTTTTTTTCTCCGTTGCCACTTCTTCGTTGACTGATTCCATGTGTAATACGTCGGAACCTGATGATACAGCAATGTTGCAGCGAATGTGTCACTGGCACACAATTGAAAAAATGCAGTCAACGTTGTATTGGGTGGATTTTCAGCTCGCTGGGCCGCGCTCTCTTCTGTGAAGTATACTCGTTGACCATTTTCCAAATGCACACTGAGATGGACGACAGCAGGAGAGCGTTCGTGGATGTCAAAGCCAAGGATTCGCCATACAGCTTCATTGCTGCTGATATAACGTCCCATTTGAAACTGGTCGATTTCATTGACGGGTGCATTTGGATTTTGAAGTCCAAAAACTGCCATATCACTGCCCTTATTCACGTATTTACAAATGTATTTGATCGATTTGACAGAATTGCAAAACTCCACGTTGATATGCGCATCAAATGCTTTCGAGAGCAAAGGAGAGTAAGGCACAATCCACCGGTTATCAACCTCAAAATCAACGTGATTGAGTTTGATTGTTGCTGTGTGGCCACCATCCTCTGGTTTTCGTCGTCTGTACAGAGGATAACCGTCGCCACCAGTTTGTGTGTCATGCACCAGGTCTCTTGGATACTTTTTGGTGCATTTGCCATCCTTTATGCACGGTGAATGTGGGTTTTGCGCTCCACACGGTCCGTGAATCATATATTTCTTGATAATCTGGTACAATTCAGGATCTTCTTGTGGATCAGGCAGCTCAGCAGAAATGATATTATCGATTTGAGTTGGAAGAATTTTTTCCTCCAACCAAATCAAGATGTGAGCATGTGGAGTGCCTCTTTTTTGCCATTCGATGGAATACATCCAGCAGCGTGTTGGACCGTATATATGGTTCTTAACGATGAGATCAATAAAACATTTCAATTTCTGTTTGAAAACTCTCGCTGTGAGGTCATGCCGATGAGATGACTGTTGGCCAGGCAGAAGTAGATTTTTGATTTCGGCCCATGCTGGATTGCAAGTGAATGTGAGGAAAAGATCTGGACGTCCATATGTGCGAACATAAGTCATAGCATCCTGAGCATATTCATGCATATGTCTCGGACTTCCAGCGTACGAAGCTGGAAGTATGACCATTTGCCCAATGTTTGCAGCAGCAGCGGCTCCATCATTCGCGATTGCATCCCGCAAATGAATGTATTGGTCAGCTCGAAGCTTTGACTGATTGAAGCGAATGTAGTTGAGACGTTCGCTTTCGACTTTGGCATACATGTCAACGATGAATTGTTGGAAAAGTTGACGACACTTCAGGATGTGGTTGGATTCTTGGGCTCGAATCATGATGCGATATGCATAGAAGTCCATACAGCTGACTTTTTTCAATGTCACGGCGCCTGAGATAGGATGAACTTGATACAGTTCGAGATGATATCAGTCTTCACCGCGCGGAAATATTATTGGATATTGAAGGGCGTCGTACGATCGGTGCGTTTCAGCAACACGTTGCTTGGTTCCATCTCGTCTGCAGATAACAATATCTCGTCGGGCGATCTCTGTACCGACAATCACAGCTGCTACTTCAGGAGTCATCGGAGCATTGAAGCGTCGTTCATGCTCATTCGTCGGCTTCTTGTCTGCCTTGATGATGACTTTCATATCATCCGCTCGCACATTCTCTACTGCGGATTTGAAGTCTCGGACCAAACAGTTGTGCTCGTGGAATTTTCCTACGTCACCAGGCAGTAAGCAATCGTCTTTAGTGTTCTCTATAGGCCAGATCAACGAATTAAGAAGCCTAATTTCATAAGTCAAACTCAGTGATTCGTCTGATTCCAATATAAATTGAGCAAAGTCATTATTCAGGCTGACACTGCTAGTGATATTTTCAATCATTTTTTTCGATATTGTGAAATTTTTCTTCGACACTTTGCTCAATTTTGAAATAAAAGTGCTCTCAATTTCTACACCTAGTGAATGATTTAAAATCAATCTTTTCGACAATGATTGCCTATAGAGATCTTCAAATTCCTCGGGTACATCAAGATATTTCAGAATCATCAGAGCATTTTTTAATGGTACTTCCTGATTTGATTCTTTTTTGGAAGTCTTTTTCAAGTGAGTATCACAAAATAGTATTATAATATTTGTTGCAATTGATGGATTTGAATTGAGAATTTTTTTACAGGAATTTTCCAGTGCCTCAAAATATTCTTTACGATTTTCAAACGCTAAACGAATCATATTAGTATATTTTGTTTTGAAATTTACTATAATGGACACGTACAAATCAGGATCAGGCCTCTCATTTTTTAAATACTTTCTAATTTCTTCAAGAATTTCACTTTCCACCTGAATTAAAAACCATTTATGAATATCTGGATTACCAGAAATTGATTGATATAAGATTTTCAAATAATTGTGGTTTTGTTTTACAATTAATTGATTAAAAATTGATTTGAAAATATTGATTCTGTTTTTCATCAAGGCGCTTAGACAGGTGGCTTTTGCCAACTCATATGTTGATGAATGAAGGTAGCGTTCAAAACGATAATTTTCTTCCGCCAAAATTTCATTAGCCTTTTTTATATTTTCAATTGAATAGCCATTCTGGAATATTTCATCAAAATTTCGTTCGCAAAAGTATTTTGTCATTTCAAGGAATCGGCGTTCGATTCTTTCTTTGTAAAACTCGATAATATATATATCTTCGCTATGTATTTCTTTGAAGACGTCCAGTATATTTGATAACAGTTTACCAAAATCTCTATTACCTTGGCGTTGCATCTTTGGAAAAATAATTGCTTCAAGCCTCCCCCAATTTGGTATAATGATATGGTTAATCCAAGAAACAATGGATAGTTTGTATACTGGATAAATATCCATTCTTTTTAAGATAAAATGTTTGTGGTGAATCCAGCTTTTATTTAAATAGATAAAAATCGTATCAATATATTTACTTGACTTCTTGTAGTTATTCCATTCAGTGATATACTTAGTTTCAGATATTTCACACATTTGGTTCACATTGAGAAGTTTAGTTTCTAAAAATGTCTTTAATTTCTCATATATGTATTCAAAACCATTAATCTTTTCAGTTGAAAAAAAATGTGAAAATTCCGATTGGGATATTCCATCGCATAATTTATTCGCCAGAAGAACAGCTTGTGAAATTGTTTTAGTTGTTGTTTCGTCATGAGAGAAGATAACTTGAATTTCTTTTTCAAGTTTATCCCAAGTCTTCTCCCTTTCATTCTTTCCAAAAATTAAAACCATTTTAAATATGTGAGTGATTACTATACGGTGTAAAATAGAGAGAGAAAGAGAGATTTATAAATATAAAAATTAATAAAACTGAAAGATATAACGGAAGTTTGAATAAAACCTTCTAAAAATATATGCGAAAAAACACAGATTAATATTATTTTAAATATAAAAAAATCAATGTTTTTATTTTTATTTACAATTTAAATTTTAAAATCTAATTGTGTGAAAATTTTAATAAAAAAATGAATACAGTAGAACTCCTCAAATTCGGAAAGCTTGGGGCGCAAGGTATTCCGAATTTGAGGATTTTCCGAATTTGAGAGAGTTAGATTTGTGAATATTTATGTGGCATAAATAGGCATTTAGATGACTGAGACAAAGATTTTGAAGCATATGAACAATTTTAGGTTGAATATTATATTTACATTACATAATTTTAATTACGATTTTTAATCAAATGTTCCTTGACTTTTATGAGTTTTGAGCATGAAACCGATGAAAAATAGTAAAATATTTTATTATGTATGTAATGTAATTGTTGGCCAAGTAAGTTATGGCTTGGCAAAGAAGTTGCTGATTGTTGTCTGTTTCTTTGGCTTGTTTAACAAAGCTTCTTCTTCTCTCATAAGCATAGTTCGAAGACTATTGATGGTGTTGTAGCTTGCAAGCATTTCTAGTTCAGTGCGCTTTTCCAAATATTTTAATGCAACATCCAAACTTTTCAACGCTTCGCATCTGGGAACATCCGGCTCCAAACTTTCGGTAGAATCAACAAACTTTGTAAGTTTAAGCTCAGACTTTTTTATATCATAAACAGTTGTCTTAGAAATTTTATACTTTTGCATTATCGTTGTATAGCTTAATCCTTTTTTAATGTCACTAAGAACATCTAACTTTTCACCAAGCTTAAGAATTCGGTACTTGCCTCGTTTTTGCCGCTCCTTTTTGGATGCCATTTTGTTAAAGAACAAACTTGTAAATGCAAAAAATTGAGAGTTGAATAAAAGAATTTGAAACTTACAATGTCTGAAAATGTTTGATAATTTGAACTTTAGGTGAATCAACTTTGCAATAAAAAATTCGTGAATGGGTTATGACGTAATAATGCTGCCTTCTTATTGGACAATATCCTAAACTAAGCACAAAGGTCAAATGAAACTGTTGATTTATTTAATCTTTTAAAAAAGGGGATAAACCCCTAATTAGCGATTATAAATAATCGGTAAAAGTAAATTAATTAAACACTTAAATTAAAAATAAATTACTAATAAAAATTAAATTAAATAAAATAAAAGCAAAGCAAAAGTAAAAGTAAATAAAATAAAATAAAATAATGTTGAAATATCAACAAAATAAAAGCATGTGAAAATTGATTTTTTGTATGTAAAAAAAACATTACAATACTTTCCGAATTTGGGAGTTTCCGAATTTCAGAATTTCCGAATTTGAGGAGTTCTACTGTATTTTGAAATTTTAATTAAAATTATTTTAATCTATATCTATATTTAAAAAAAGTCAACGTATGTGTGAAAAGGCTGGTAAACGTTTCACAAAGCAATGATGCGATGTTCGGTATAAATAACTTCGCAGTGATGGTTCGTTGTAGGTTTTTGCAAGGATGTTAGACAGATCACTAAATAGCCGAAAAGAGAAAGTAAAAATCTCCTTTAAACTAACTGTATTTAAAATATTAATAGGACAGAGGAGAAGACAACTGGTCAGCAGACCACGCTGCGCTAATCCCCGTTGTGTGGCACCGCGGGTTTAAGGGCGGGGTGGCCTTTGTAACTAATCTAGCTGAAATTTTAACAGCATATAAAGTTGAATTTATAAAAACTTATGGTCGAATATTCAGGTCTCTATCTCGAATATCCTTGGAGTTATTTACAATTTTTTCAATTTCACTCGCAACCAGCGCCCCACTGCGGTAACTGAGATAGGTTTTGTTTTTGGCAAGAAGTCTGCTGCACCTTCAAGACTAAAATTATTTTATAGTATACATAGTTTAAGAGTTTACTATCGATTATTTCAGAAGATTTCATATATATGATATTTTTAAATTTTGCTGTCAAATTCTGAATTGTATTACTATATTTTAGAATGCTTGACATTAATTTTCTGTTTGTATTATATACCATTAAATGCTTTATTTCAAGCATTATTCGTAAGGCAAACATTCACATACACTTGGGAAGATCCCGGGTGAAGCCTGATCATAATTTCTAATTGTACCGAATAATATTTGAATAAAAACAACATTCTTATACATTCGCACTAGAGGAAAAATGCTCCCAGGTAAAACCTAGGCGTTTCCCAGGTCATTCGGCTAGTTATTTATATATAAAAGAGTTTAAAATGTGTACTCATTCATCTTGCTCTTCACCCTATTAATGCAAAATATAGTAGTTTATAATAAGATTCCAATTAGTGCCTCCATTGCTAAAGTGAAGACCAAGCAGTGAACCAGCTCCTGTTCACCTGTCCAACCTTAAAATACCAAAGCTTCCAGACAGCCACTCTCCTAGGAAACACGAAAACAAACCTAGCATCCTTAGAAATCCATAGATCCCCAGAAATAAACCTGCTTTGCGCCACCTCATAAATTAGACCTCCACTTGCATTGTAAATAAACAACAAAAAACTTAGGTCTGAAGGACAACCAGGGTAAAGTACACTCTCCAGAAACCTGGGTTATCCATACTTCTTCATCTTAGAAATGTTACAAGTTCGCCTATAGTACCTGCTATTGGTTGCCCCTCGTTCAATATTTCTATAAACGTCCATACCGAATATTTAAAAATCATTGGTCACTGTGTCCAGCTCCCTTAAGAACGATTCCGCGGAACTTGACCCGTCAAATCTGGCTGCATGGTGGGCGCGTCCCGCTCTAGGCTTCTCATCATCGCTGTTATTGCATCTATCACCGACTTATTCTCTTGAGCTAACTCGGCCTCTTTCTGACCTCTTGAGGTTCTTCTTTCTGTCGACTCTTACTTGTTGTATCCGTCGTAATCGAATGGAAGGGCGCAGCCGTTGTGCATGTAAGCTTCGAAAAAGAACTTGTTCCACACTCGTGAGCGCGCGCGCTACGTTTATTTTGTAAAGATTTATAGATGGATGAATTTGTATTTACATTTTAAAGCACTAATTATGATGGAAATAAATTATACAGCTTGGGCAGTAGGCAGATTATGACATATATATCGTCCCTACAACTGCAAACTATCGAATGTGAAAAATTCAATTTTGAAGGAGAGAGAAATGAAGAGACCATGTGGCCTACCCTCAGTAGAGGAAGGCATTGAAGGAGGGAGAAATGAAGATACCATGACATGGTCTCTTCATTTCTCCCTCCTTCAATGCCTTCCTCTACTGAGGGTAGGCCACATGGTCTCTTCATTTCTCTCTCCTTCAAAATTGAATTTTTCACATTCGATAGTTTGCAGTTGTAGGGACGATATATTGGATATTTTTTTGTAAAATAAAGATTTGAAGGTGCCTTTGTGATCAAATTAAAAAGAAAAATAATTATTTATCATAAAGTAGTTTTATTTTCAATTGCTTGATGAAAATTGAGATAAAATTTTCTATATTTCTTTTAAGACTGGAGACGCCGGTTATGTAAATTTCTCTTTTTTGCGTATTCAGCCAGATTTACATATTTCTAAATATAATTGTGTATATAAGGATGTGAAAGTTTAATAAAAGTGTGTCAGTTACAATCGGGTGTTGGTGAATTATTAGTGTCATCAGGGTTTCTGGTGTTGTGGGCACTTTTAAGGAAGCATATAGGCTTCGGTTGGAGACAAGAATAAGTCTGGCAAGAAATACAGTCAAGCTCTGCCACAACTATTTAGATAAGGCCAGACATTCCGAGCTTTGTAAGTGAGGCAGTGATCGCATCCGAAACAAAGTCATTTCAAATTGAATTTATTCATTTTAGAGATATTCATGTGAAAGCGCTCTCACAATGACAAAATAAAATTAATAAATAATAAAAATATAATTTTTAATTAATTAAATTTTCATTAAAAAATAACGACAAGAATATAACTTGATTTTTAGCTCTCTCCTCTTTCTCGATTGTAAAAATAAAACAAAACTTAAAAAGAAAAAAGTGGTAAATTCTATTAAATTAAAGTATACCAGAATCATGAGTGGAAAGATATGTGTGAAAAATATTCCCTACAACACCAGCGACGAACAGTTCAAGGAATTTTTCAATCAGTTTGGGGAAGTGATTGAAGCTCGTATCGTTCGTGAAGAATCAGGAAGATCAAAGGGCTTTGGGTTTGTCACCTTCAGCACCCAGGGGGCTGCCAATGCTCTTATTGAAAGTGAAGAGTTACTTGAACGCGAAAATAGAAAACTTATCATTAAGGCCTCAGTATCAAAAGTTACACGTCCTCTCAATAGCGAAATTTGCGTTAAAAATATTCCTTTTGAAACCACTAATGACAATTTTTTCGAATTCTTTGACACTTTCGGGTTGGTGCAAAAAGCCCGTGTCATCTGCATAGGAAAAGGAGAGCTGCCAATATTTCCGAAGAAGAGAATGTTGTTGAAGAGAGAAATCCATCTTCACCAGCCCCGCAAAACAAAAGTTCCCCCATTCCAGGTGACATTTGTGTCAAAAATCTTCCTTATTCGACGACTAATGAACAGCTCGCCCAATTCTTCAGCTCATTTGGGCAAATCAAAGATGCCAGAGTTATCTGCACATCTTCAGGAAAGCCAAAAGGATTTGGGTTTGTTGCTTTCTCAAATCAAGAAACTGTGAAAACCTTACTCGATAGAGAGGAACCGGTAATTTTCAATAACAGAAAACTGTTTATTGAGGATAAGCGAAAAGACGCCAATAAGTTAATATCAAAGTATATTTTCGTAAGAAATGTTGCTGCTGACATATCTGATGAACAATTTTTCGAATATTTCAACAAACTTGGAGAGGTTACAAAGGCCAATGTGGCCCGTCAAGACTCAGGACAATCAAAAGGTTTTGGTTTCGTCAGCTTCGCTACTGAAGAGATCGCTAAGGCCGTGATCAACTTGGAGGATTCTCTTGTTCTCAACAAGAAAAAACTCTTCATTGAGAGTTTACAAACAAAACCTAGTCCCGGCGTTCTTTGCGTCAAAAATATTCCCTTCGACACCACAGAGGAGGAGCTCATCGATTGCTTTAAATCGTTCGGAAAAATTATTCGAGCTCGACTCATTCGCAAGGCCACTGGTGAATCAAGGGGCTTTGGCTATGTCACGTTTGATGAAGAAAAAGCTGCCAACGCCCTGATTGGGAAGGAGGATCCCATTGTATTAAAGGAACAAAAATTTGTTTTTGAAGACCCACGCAATGAAACCGCTCGGCAAATATCTAAAGATATTTTTGTAAAAGGAATCTACCACTTGATACGACAAATGAAAAATTCAGCCAATATTTTAGTACATTTGGCGAGGTAGCAAAAGCAAAGGTTATCTGCTCTGCCTCAGGGCAATCGAAAGGCTTTGGGTTTGTTACCTTCTCCAATATAGGAAGTGCCAAGGCTCTCTTTGAAAGAAAAGAGGCACTTATTTTGGGAAGGAAAAGAATTTTTGTGGAAGCATCCATATCAGACAAGACCGAAACACCAGCTTCTGCCAGTTCCAAGCCGACAAATTCAGGCCCTACTAAGCCTGTGCCAAGAAAGCCTCTTGCCACCAAGTCTGACAATCCAGTCACCAAACGTTCCAATCCAGCCGCCAAGCCTGTCACTCCAGCTACAACAAAGTTCAGCCAAGAGCAACTCCTGCCCCCAAACAAGATAAAATATTCTTTAACAATTTCGAGAGGAGTTTGCGCATCGAAGGCGTTACCCATCCCCTGAAACCAGAACACATCCGCGAGTTCTTCCAGACCTGGTTCAAGTGCGAGGTGGAATAAGTCTATTTCAGGAAGGATGAGACGACCAAGAAGTTAGACAGCATTGGCTTCGCGCTGATGGCAACAGAAGAACAAGCTAAGATCCTCGTAGGGTCGCACACCGTCAAGAAGGTGACCTTCACGGCTGAACTGATTCCCCGACCTGAGGAAAAGAATTTAGATATCTAGCTTAAATTTACAATGTAACTATATGTATGTGGATAATTTCTCTTACATCAATAAATAAAAAGTTTCCATAAACAATTATAAATTTAGACTTGTTTTTGTATATATACTATTTTATAATTTAAATATTCAATGAAAAACATTCCTTAATATACATACTATTTATTCGATTAGATATACAAGGGATCTAATTTTTGGCGTATAGGTTTGAAGTTTTTCTTGAAGGGAGAGACGAACATTGCTTTTATAAATCACTTTTCCTCTTGACAAAATTTCCAAGTTTTTTTGTTGTTGTTGTCAGCATTCTGCCAGCTAAACATCTCTTTGGCAGATTGTGAAGATCCCATCAGATCCCGTGTGGTAATCATAGAAGGTTGACGATTCTCAGTTTGCCAAAGGTGTTGTGGCTTTGTCACACACCCGAAGCCGCTAGTTTGCGGGGACGGTCAAAAGATGGCGTCTAATTTTGATGGGAAATGCGCCCTATGCTTTTATAAAAATATGTAGTTATAATATATTTTCAAAATATATAGTATATATATGTGGGGAGTGTGGCTAGAGGGGTACCTCTCCCTTTAATTATGCATCACTCAGATGGGTGAACTTCTAGGTACATGAATATCATCCTTCTGTAACTTTATGTTGTATATTTAGAAAGCTCATGTGAGCGATCAGGAAATGCTTATTTTTTGTGTTTTTTAACATCATCACCTGACCTATTTATATATTTTTCTTATTATCATAAAATATACACAGTAGAACCTCCCTGTAAAGGACACCTAATTGCAGAGCCAAAATGTCATTTAGAGAGAAGTGGCCTCTTACCGGAGTCTTTCAGAATAGTTAAAAGGTAATTTTACAAATGAAAACTGTGTGTGTCCTTTGTGGAGAGGTCTCCTCTCTTGGAGATTCTACACTGTATATATATATATACTAGATGAATGACCCGGGCAACGCCCGGGTTTACATGATAAAATGTATAATTCAAACACATTAAACATGTGCCCGTTGGCTGGCTGCGAGTAAATGTCTGCGCCCGTTGACTCCCGGCGAGCAAGTGACTGCTCCCGTCGGCTGCCGGCGAGCAAGTGGCTTCCCGGCGCATGCGCTTGCACAGGGAAGCCACGTGCTCGCAGGCGGCCAATGGGCGCGCCCCGCCATCAGATCCACCGCTGCTCGTGAGCTATTTAGAATAATTTGAATATATAGTTTTAATAATTGATTTATATATTTTTTAAAATAGCCTATCGTCATCCTCGTTTTTTTTACCTATGTATGGAAATTTTGGTTTGTATTAGTGAACTACTGCGAATTTGTATACCGGACATACAGACCAACCAACAGACAAACATACAAACATTCATTTTTATATATATAGAAGATATACAGGGTGTACCAGGTAAATTGGGACTAACTTTGACAGTCCATAAAACAAAAACTACTTGAGATTAAAAACTTGTTTTTTTTTTATTACGTAGCCATATTCATGTAAAATGCAACAGTACATGTGTGCGCAGTGTAGTGATGAAGAGTAACCGAGAATTTGAAAATCGAGCTGCCATCATCGTTGCTCTGCGCGCCGGAAGGAGCCCCAAAGAGATAGTGGATTTTCTTAAGTTGCCCAAAACCACTATTTATCGTGTCAAGAAGCAGTTTGATGAGGCCGACAGTAACAAAGAGGGGATAGCTACAAGGAAAAAGCACTCGCGTCGATCGGACAGGGTAAGAGGCGAAGAATTTGTCAAAAATGTCAAGGAGAAGATTGATGGAAACCCTGGGAAGAGCATGAGGGCCATAGCCAAGGAAATGGACGTTGGCTCTATGACAATTGTCAGAACTATCCATGAGGACCTTGGTCTCAAGTCTTATGCCCTTCGGAAAGGTCAGTTGCTGACTGAGAATATGAAGAATAACAGAAAAGGAAAGGCTGCTGCCCTCCTCAACAACCTGAAACACGACTCTTTTGGCATGCTAAGGTTCTTCTCTGACGAAAAGAACTTTGACGTGGACCAAAAGGTAAATCCCAGGAATGATCGCTGGATCTGTAAAGACCCCTCAGAGATACCTGTCGTGATGCACACGAAATTTCCTGCCTCCGTAATGGTCCTTGGCGTTATCAGCAGTGAAGGTGATGTCATGCATCCCCATTTCTTTGAGAAGGGCCTTAGGATGAACGCTGACACCTACATCAATGTTCTGGAGACCGTTGTGAAGCCTTGGATGGACATAGTGGCCGCAGGAAGGAAGTATGTCTTCCAACAGGACTCAGCTCCAGCCCATAAGGCAAAAAAGACACAATCGTGGCTGACACTTAACGTCCCTAGTCACTGGGGTCCTGATATTTGACCCCCTAATTCTCCAGATTGCAATCCCCTCGACTACTATGTATGGGGCGTTGTTGAGAGAGATGTCAACAAAGCTCCTCATACCACCATCCAGTCTGTCAAGAAAGCAGTTCACACGGTGATGACCCAAATGGACAAGGTCATCGTCGCCAAGGCCTGTGCTTCATTCCGCACTCGCCTCGAGACTGTTGTAGCTAATAATGGAAACTACATTGAATAAATAAAAACTATATCCTTTTATCTACTACTGTGTCAAATTTCATTCGGATATTTTAATTTTTACTTGCAAAAAATTTCAGTTAAAATATCATTGTTGAAATTCCCAATTTACCTGGTACACCCCCTGTATATATATATGAAAAAACAATTGAAAAAATAAAAGATAAGTGGGTCAGGTGTTGATATTAAAAATAAAGAAGGCATCTCCTGACCACGAGCACATGTGCTTTTTAGATGGCAGAGCGCCTAATTACAGCCTACTCTACGCTGACGAGCGCCAACAGCGCGAAACGCGTTCGTGGATGGCTTTTCTTGATTTATCAAGAAATTGGGTTGGCCAAATATCACGGAGCAAGCTAAATAAACGTTTAGTTTATTTTTGCTCCACTAGACAAGGCCAGTTAGGCATAAATTAACACAAAGCAATAACGCGCCATCTATACATATAAAATAAAAGTACTTAAAAGCGCGAATGTTTCTTTTAAACATAATACAAATTTATGCTGTCCTTACTGCGATCAAAAAATATATTGGGAGGGCTTGGCTCATCAGTGGTGAACCCTCCCAGCGGTTTCGCCAATTTAATCCACCAGACCGCTTCTCAGAGCTCTAATACTGTATTGGATCATTCTGCTTTTATATGCTACACTGAAGGATGGAATCTTATAAATGGGTTTCAAGTAAACTATGGACATAAGCTTATAGGACAGTAGAATTACATTTAATTATTTGCATCGAGCAATGCTCTTCAGCAAACAATAAAGACAAGGCCAGTTAGGCATAAATTAACACAAAGCAATAACGCGCCATCTATAAATATAAGATAAAAGGATTTAAAATCGCAGTAAGGACAGTAGAAATTTGTATTATGTTTAAAAGAAAAATTCGCGCTTTTAAGTCTTTTTATTTTATATGTATAGATGGCGCGTTATTGCTTTGTGTTAATTTATGCCTAACTGGCCTTGTCTTTATTGTTTGCTGAAGAGAATTGCTCGAAGCAAATATTTGAATGTAATTATACTCTCCTATAAGCTTATGTCCATAGTTTACTTGAAACCAATTTCTAAGATTCCATTCTTCAGTGTAGCATAGAAAAGCAGAATGATCCAATACAGTATTAGAGCTCTGAGAAGCGGTCTGGTGGATTAAATTGGCGAAACCGCTGGGAGGGTTCACCACTGATGAGCCAAGCCCTCCCAATATATTTTTTCATCGCAGTAAGGACAGTATAAATTTGTATTATGTTTAAAAGAAACATTCGCGCTTTTAAGTCCTTTTATTTTATATGTATAGATGGCGCGTTATTGCTTTGTGTTAATTTATGCCTAACTGGCCTTGTCTTTATAGTTTGCTGAAGAGCATTGCTCGAAGCAAATATTTGAATGTAATTCTACTGTACTATAAGCTTATGTCCATAGTTTACTTGAAAACCATTTCTAAGATTCCATCCTTCAGTGTAGCATATAAAAGCAGAATGATCCAATACAGTATTAGAGCTCTGAGAAGCGGTCTGGTGGATTAAATTGGCGAAACCGCTGGGAGGGTACACCACTGATGAGCCAAGCCCTCCCAATATATTATTTCATCGCAGTAAGGACAGTAGAAATTTGTATTATGTTTAAAAGAAACATTCGACTTTTAAGTCCTTTTATTTTATATGTATAGATGGCGCGGTATTGCTTTGTGTTATATATATATATTAATTAAAAAGGCATATATTGGATCAAAATATCATTTATTTTACCAATATTTCAGTTGGCTGAACGCCAACCTTTATCAAGGTGTTATAACATTTTAAAGTGTGTCAACAACAAACTCAGCGCCACATAACGTCAACCTATATATATATAACTTTATATATATAACCTATATGTATAACTTAAATAAGGCTTAGAAGGGTTGTCTTTCTAGACCCTTTCGTATAAAACTGGATAAGAGAACCCTATCAAGAACCTGTGAGATCTGGCCGCAGTCTTGGATGAGAGGATGCTAACAATAAGTGGATCAGATAGATTTTGGCTCAGATCTGCAAGTACAATACAGAAGTTGGTACTTCACGAGAGTATAGTCTAGGTTTAAGAAAAGTTACTATCTGCCGTCAGCACTGAAGATATCTGCGTAAAACAATGGGTTAGCAATTGAAAGTAGCTAGGGGCTTCGTTCTCTTTGGTCGGGGTCTGCCGCTCTTTTATATAGTATAGTGTCGTACGTACACAAGACGTGTACTATAGATAGGTACACAATATGGGTACTATAGAGATACATGGTGAGCAGCAGCCCCCTTAACAGCTCCACCACGAGAAGGTAGAGAACATGGGATCGCCTGAAACATACGGGTTAGACACGTGGAGCCTTCCATCATTGTGCGAGAACCAGTTTCGAATGTTTGACACCCGCTCTGATCTCCCTTATCGTACTTAAGCCCATATGCCCGCTCGTACTCGACTGTGGCCAGATTCATCTGAAGAGAGTCTCGACACCACAGTCTTGCGTATATGGTAAAGCTGGGCCTCGTTCCTCAGGGCTGAGGGGTCATTCTACTAATGGTTGGCTCTCAGGAAGTATCTCCCAAAACTATAAAAGGGGTAGAGTATCAATGGCGGTCATCTATGGCGTCTAGTTTTGACGTATATTTCGACGGAAGAGGAGAGCTTTGTCTCTTTAGATCAATTTACCCCCGGCAAAATTTACATCTATATTTTAGCCATAGATTTGTCCCAGCCACTTTTCCAGCTAAACACCTCTTTGGCAGATTGTCAAGATTCCATTATATCCCGTGTGGAATATGGAATAAATTCCGGCCTAGGCTGACGAGGGCCATTAGCCCGAAACCATGGTCTCTAGGTGGACGTTTTTCAATTTGCCAAAGCTGGTGTTGTCGCTTTGTCACCGACCTGAGGCCGCTAGTTGCGGCGACGGTCAATAGATGGCGTCTAGTTTTGACGTCTATTTTGACGGGAGAGGCAACCTTTGTCTCTTTAGATCAATATACTCCCGGCAAAATTTCATCATTCATAGTTTGTTCTTGCATTAAATAAATTGCCGTGTCATCCTTATGTTTATCTTTCCTAATTTTCTACCTAACAATATAATCATATAAATTAGCTTATGAAAATATAAACGTGACTACTACAAGATGGCGAAGAGCCTAGACAAATATAAACATGGCTATTACAAAATGAAACCGACTTTATTAAAAAATATATAAATAATATAATTGCCTTATTCTGTCTGTGTGAAGTTCACGGATAGATTTTGGTCATCAACGCGCGCATCATCATTATGATCATTATCATTATCTAATGATAATTATTATTATTATCTACTTATATAATTGCCTTATTCTGTCTGTGTGAAGTTCACGGATAGATTTTGGTCAGAATGGATAAAATAAAAAAAGTGTCAAGGGATGGGAATCGAACCCACGACCTTCCGCTTACCGGGCAGATGCCATGAGCACTAGGCTACCCTGGACATATTTTTCCGTTCATAAAGTTAATATATGACGCCAATATATATAATAATTGTATAAACTAACGCAAGACAAAATCACCGCGAATGTTTCTTTTTTTTAAGGCAATTATCGTTTTGCACAATTACTTAATCTTTTAAAATAAATAACAATACTTAAATGAAAATATGTTTCTTTAAATAAAATAAAATAAACTTTTAAATCGGTAATTATATTAAAACTATATATTCAAATTATTCTACTTAGCTCACGAACAGCGCCCTCTATTAAGGTTATAAATACGTTTAAAATCGAAATCTTCTCAAAATTTTATTAATAATAGTGTTCGCTTAATAATTAGAATACTTGATCTAAATCGAAATATTTATAGACGCTCGCTCGATTTGAAGATTTATATCGTAACTAATCTGACTGTAAAGTTTGGAGCGGGACGTTTCACAAGAGTGACATCCACGGCGCCAATTTATAATTGTAAAGAATAGTGTTTGAATAAAACATTTAATCGGGTAAACCCGGGCGTTGACCGGGTCATTCGTCTAGTATAAATATATTTGAATAAAATGTGTATATCTCACTTATACCTTTATACATATTTGTTGAAATAAATCCTCAATAATATCTATAGATATCTCCAATCGTAAAAGGGTTTTTTGCCTTGTTTAGCACATTGTGTGTTTTCACCATGTCTCAAAATATTAATATATATATATATATATATTATATATAAATTTTCAATGCAATTTTCTATTTTGTCATCATCACATTAAAAAGGTATAAAAACAAATATAAAATGAATAAAAATATAGAAATATCATTGTGGTTGAATAAAGTTTAAGTGGACAAAATATATATAATAATAGCCGAATGACCCTGGCAATTCCTGGGTTTTATCCGATTAAATGTTTTTATTCAAATACTATTCGTTACAATTATAAATTGGCGCCGTGGATGTCATTCTTGTGAAACGTCCCGCTCCAAACTTTGTGTCTGAGAAGCGATATTTTTATAAAGAGATGATCTGAAGCCCTGGAGGTTGTAGCTCTGTCGCGAAAACCACTCAGCCTGTCCCCCCGCTGCTCTGCAGTCTCTGAAGCCCTGGAGGTTGTAGCTCTCTCTCGCTTAGCCTTTAGCCTGGCCTCACGCTGCTACTCTGTCTCTGAAGCCCTGGAGGTTGTAGCTCTCTCTCGCGTAGCCTTTAGCCGGGCCTCACGCTGCTGTTCTGTCTCTGAAGCATGCGAAACACTGAATCTCTCCCGCAGATTAGCAAGTCTACGCTCTCTTTCTATAGGCGTTTCGTTAGCACGTTGTTGTTTCCTTTTTTTTAGCCTCTGCTTGGCAGTGGCCAAAAGCCTTGCGTTTTTAGGAGGCATTCAGCTTTCTGAAAAAAAAAAACAACTGTAAAGCAATGATACAACACAATCTGAATTATATATATGTTGCCTAGAAATTGAGATAAAAGCTTCAAAAAGGAAAAGGTTAGGCATGAAAATGGTAGTCATTAAAAAATATATGTAAAATTTCTGCAAAAGAAGAATACTCCGCATATAAGCTATAAAAATTTCGATATTAAATTTAAAAATTGAATGAATAACTAAATGTAATATTTTTTAAACAAAATGTAAATTTAAAAAAGAGGATATATAAATATATTAAATTTGAAGAATAGTTATATATATCGTACATAGATGGCGCCACGACTTAGGTCATCGGACCATTACTTCGCATTTTCCCCGCTAGAGGCACTACTTTCCAGATAAAGGGGAAATTTCCACGCAAATTTGCAAATAACTCGAAAAATATTCAATATAGAGACCTTTTTAAATATTCACTATAAGTTTTTCAATAGTTAACTCTATATACTGTTAAAATTTCAGTCAGATTAGTTACATATTGTGGACGTGTATAGCCGACATAGGAACAAACACACATACATACATACACTGACTTATATATAGAGAGAGAGATTTGCTGGGTTATAAATTGTAATACACAAAAATATATATATGTCATAATTTGTATATAATTGTATGCACCCCCGACCCACTATGCATGTACAATGTATGATTTTCAAAGATTTAATAAAGAATAAGGTAACTGGAGGAAAGAAAGTAGCAACAAGACATAGGAAGCAGGCAGTAAAGCGGGCACAAGTATAAATAACTTGTACAGTCAATACTTCCTGACAGGCCGGACGTATCTGGTGACCGCAAAAGTTATAAAAGTAGAGAGACGCCCAATATTTCCGGACAGGACCGGACGTATTTGATAACCGCGGAAGTAATAAGAGTCGAGCTCACACCCAATACTTCCTGACCAGGCCGGGCGTATCTTCCACCAAAGAAAGCCGCCGGTCCAATTAGGAAGCAATAACTAAGTAGGTCAACCAATAGAAAAACGGGCACGTTCCATCCTTCGACCAATGGGAAAGAAGACAACTCGTGGTGTTAAATCGAGAAGCAAGAATTGTCAGTGTGCTTTGGCTCCCAAGGAGGTGACATCTGCTCTGGACCTCTCTCCCTCTGCTCATCCCGTAGCTAAGTACAATCACCACCATGTGATCAGATAATTAACAATCAAAACCCGCTCCGCCTTCTCAAGCTTTCTTTCCTCCAATCCAGTTGCCTTTTATTTTCAAACCCCATCACGTGTCCTGATTATTCCTAACTGTATGCTTCACTTGCCACTCAACGACTGCGTTTCAACCAATCCTCACCATTCAAATCGAACAACAAGAAATTCCGCAACGATATTGTCACAGAACGGTTAAGTCGACAGGATAAAGATATTATGGAGCTTAATCAGGATCCCATAGGCGTAAAGTCGGACGGCCCGACGGAAACAACGGAAAGAAGGCAAGAAGTAAGAGAGACGGGCGAGACAACTGCGCCCCTAGGGGACGCCGTCACCCAGCTATCGGCGCTCCTGACCCGAGTAAAGATTTCTGATGGAGCTGAGGCGACAATCGCGCTTTTCGATGGAACATATAGCGCGACACAGTTTTTCCAAGCGTTCGACCGAAAAATGGAAGACGCATCCATGGGAGAACAAGAAAAATTACTCCGCCTGCCAAACTATCTGGTGCGACAACCCCTGGAGCTCTTCAGGAAACTTCGGATGGCCGATCGGAGCTATTTCCAGGTGAGGCAAACCCTCCTAGATCTCTATCCTGAATCAAGCGAAGCGTCCTTTGCGAAATATTTCGCCATGAAACTCACTGGACAAGCCAACTTAGAGACCTACTACCGGGAGAAAACCGCCATGGGATTGCAACTAGGACTCCCGCAGGAGGTAATTCTCGAGACGCTGACAGAAGGGCTGCCATTCAACGACCAGCGTCTAGTCCGCGTGGTGCCTCCCGAGAACCTAGGAGAGTGGTTCCGATTGGTACAGCGGATCCACGGGCCCAGTGTACCGACAACGCGACTCAGAGAAGATCAACCACCCACAATGTCGGATCCGTATCACAGCCCTCCCCGACGCCCAGGTGCATGGAATGCACCTCTTCCGCCGTCCAACTGCAAGTTCTGCGGCGCGAGGCACTGGCACAGCGAATGCCGACATCGAGCAGTCCCGAGCCCCAAGCCAACCAACCCAAGCCAAGACGTCCCAGCCGAGCAGCCCTTTCGAGACTAAGGTAGGCACCCCCCTATGGCGTCAAGAATTGACTTTGAACTCTTATCAAACCCTACCTACCCCTTTAACCATGTATCTAAACATGTACCAAATGAATGCAAGCACGGGCTAGACCAAAACCTGTCCCAAAGGGCTCGTACAGCACACAAAGCTTTCACACATGGAAACCCTTGCCTGCATTCATTGCCCAAACCCCAAATATTTACATGCCACCATTCTAATCTCACACCACGCAACTTTTCATGCCCACAACATATAAAGCCACCACGACTTCAACCTACAATTCCAATAATGCCCAAAAAAGTGTCCGTACACCGACACAGCTCACCCACTTACCACACAAAATCCATACATGACCATACGTCGCCACACCATAACCACGCAAATGTACCTCACAACATACACGCACCCATACGTCACCACGCAACAAACACGCACAATCCGCACAACAAACGCAACACGCGCGCCAAAAGACAACAACAACCAACAAGCGCATGCACAACCGTTAAGAATAATACAATCATCCCGTCTACACAAAACATAGAGAAAATTCACGCCACCAAACAACCACACAATCGAAAAACATTGCGATCTTTCCTAAAAGCTGTGAACGCCTATAAAGAGTTCATTCCGGACCACGCCCGCTTGCGGACGCCACTTGTCAACCTTCTAAAAAGGATGTCATGTGGGTCTGGAGTGACGAATGCCAGAAAGCGTTCACTAACCTGAAAGAAAGCCTTACCACACACCCCACATTATACCTTTACCAAGAAGGTCTGCCATGCCAGGTGCACTGTAACACCTCAACATTCGGCATTGCAGGCATTCTTAAACAAGTCTACCCTGATGGGAAGACATACCCAGTTCAACATTTCAGCCGCTCTCTGCGTGGTCACGAGCGAAATTATTCAGACTTGGAACTACAATGCCTAGCCATTGTGGAAAGTGTGGATAACTTCCGCGCCTGTCTAATGGGCAGAAAGTTTACAATACTTTCTGACCATCCTGCATTGCAGTGGTTGAAAGAGATCAAAGCCCCGTCAGGCAGATTGTTTCGATGGAGGTTAAGACTGTCAAGATACGAATATGAGGTCCGTAGCATAAAGGGAGTACAACAATTTGAAACGGGCGTTGTAACTCGTATCCCATTTTGTGGCTTTCTAGATGCGCCACTCATAAAGAGCCAACAGTCTTCTCCACCGGGAAAATCTCGCGTGACTATGGATCACAATAAACTGCGCACCGTCTCCCGAAAAGGAGTACTTAAAACTATAGTCCCAAGTTCACTTACAGCCAGACTTCTTAAGTCCGTACACACACAACACCACCATCCAAACATCTCCAAGATGACGAGACTCATCTCGTCACAATATTATTGGCAGAACATGACACAAGACATCGCAAAACAGGTAAAAACCTGCCCCACCTGCCGATTCGCTAGAAGAATCGATGAATCCGACCAACCTTCACGTAAAAATACCGACACAGGCCCCAAAACAAAACAAAATTCGTACATAAAGCACAGCGTACACACAACACAAACAATGCCAAAATTACACCACCCACGTCAGAGAAACGATCACATATTTCCACTTAAACCAATTACCGCCGACATATCTCTAATAAAACCATTGACGATCAAACAGGAGAACTGCGAACCTACCAATCATTTAAATTCTACAATTAATAAGGTTCAAGCAAATATTTCAGAGTCCCCATTTACAAAAATATGGAAGAACATGGGGCAATACCCTATCTTTCATCTGATTTTCATCCTTTGTTTGTTAGTTCTACCATACAAATGTATCCCAATTTTATTCAATAATTATTTGTTTATCTATACCATGCCCGCTCATAAAATTTTCGAACTACAAGAGGCAGTTTTTAATTTTGGACAAGCTGTTTTTCATTGTGGACAAGCATTTATAAAACTTCTCATAATTTTAGGAACCATTTTTGCAGGAAATCTAAATAAACTCCGAAGAGATAGAAGTAATTGAAGGATGACCAACCAATGTCGGTGAAGTCATACTCCAAAAACAAGATCCGAGCCGCACCCCAAAATAAATAAGCGGAAGGAAGTGAGAATTTTGAGACGCCGCGACAGGAAGCGTAGTTCCGCGGCGATAAATTCGGCCTATGCAAACAGAAAGGAGCGCCTCGTTTCCGATCTCCAATTACCACCCCTCGTTTCTGCCAACACGTAAAATTAGGTCACCGCTTTTCCCCTCCACAGACTCCTCCCTATCGCCAGTCTTGGATCCCAATTCGAACTACATATCGATTTTTTACAATCCAATTCCACACCCACAAGACGTCACACACACAAACATTCTAAATGAGTTCCCATCCCTATTACAACAAATCAATTACTTTACAGACTTCTAACATTTTTCACCACACACACAAAGACAAAAAATTTATAGGGCATAATTGAGCAATTAAAACATCTAGATCGGGGCATATAGATACAACAAGGTTCAAATCAATACATTTTTTTGTTTATACATTAACCAATTTTACTATTTTTCAATTAAATTCAAAATATTTAACCAATTTAACAACTTATTCAAATTATTATCATTTTTAATTATCAATTATCATTCTATTTACCACTTAGCTTATATTGCCATAACTTCAATTATCAACGAAAACTCATTGATTTTCGGTTAAACTAAAAACATTAAATCATCCTTTATTGTTGAAACCTTTTTATTTTTCATTTTTCTTTTTTTTTTAACCAAGCACTCAACTTTGATTTCGCTCAACCACTTTTTATTTTTTATTTGATTTCAAAATACCTTATGGAATTTTATTTTTATTTTTGATTTCTCAAAAGACCTAATAGAATTCCCTCGATTTCCATTTCCAATTTCGAGTAGAATATGGTTAGGCATTTTTCCTTTTTCTCACCATGCACCAAGCATTCACTTTGATTTCTTCCAACTTTTATATTATTTTTGATTTCTCAAAAGCCCTAATAGAACTCCCTCGTTTTTATATCCAATTTCGAGTAGAGTATAGTTAGGCATTTTTCCTTTTTCTCACCATGCACCAAGCATTCACTTTGATTTCTTCCAACTTTTATATTATTTTTGATTTCTCAAAAGCCCTAATAGAACTCCCTCGATTTCCATTCCCAATTTCGAGTAGAGTATAGTTAGGCATTTTTCCTTTTTCTCACCATGCACCAAGCATTCACTTTGATTTCTTCCAACTTTTATATTATTTTTGAATTCTCAAAAGCCCTAATAGAACTCCCTCGTTTTTATTTCCAATTTCGAGTAGAGTATAGTTAGGCATTTTTCCTTTTTCTCACCATGCACCAAGCATTCACTTTGATTTCTTCCAACTTTTATATTATTTTTTGATTTCTCAAAAGCCCTAATAGAACTCCCTCGATTTCCATTCCCAATTTCGAGTAGAGTATAGTTAGGCATTTTTCCTTTTTCTCACCATGCACCAAACATTCATTTTTGATTTCTTCCAACCTTTATTTTTATTTTTTGATTTCTCAAAAGACCTAATAAAAATCCCTCGATTTCCATTCCCAATTTCGAGTAAAATATAATTAGGCATTTCTTTTTTACCATGCAACAAGCACTTTTCTTTTTTTTCACCATGCAACAAAGCATTTTTTTTTCTCCAACATGCAACCAAGCATTTACTTTGATTTCTTCCAACTTTTCATTTTTATTTTTTGATTTCTCAAAAGCCCTAATAGAACTCCCTCGTTTTTATTTCCAATTTCGAGTAGAAATTAGTTAGGCGAATTTTCTTTTCTTTTTAATCCACTATGTACCATAGCATTCATTTTGATTTCTTACAATTAAAAAATTTTTTGATTTCTATTAATTATACTCAACCTATATCATCAACACCATTCTATATTACTTCTTATATCACCACCAATGCTTGTATATAACCTCTCAATACCCACAACTAATTTTCCCACAAAATTATTTTTCACTTTACAGAATTCTCTCAGGCTAACCCCTTCTTGAATTCTTCACATGTAGGGGGCGCATCTGTCATAATTTGTATATAATTGTATGCACCCCCGACCCACTATGCATGTACAATGTATGATTTTCAAAGATTTAATAAAGAATAAGGTAACTGGAGGAAAGAAAGTAGCAACAAGACATAGGAAGCAGGCAGTAAAGCGGGCACAAGTATAAATAACTTGTACAGTCAATACTTCCTGACAGGCCGGACGTATCTGGTGACCGCAAAAGTTATAAAAGTAGAGAGACGCCCAATATTTCCGGACAGGACCGGACGTATTTGATAACCGCGGAAGTAATAAGAGTCGAGCTCACACCCAATACTTCCTGACCAGGCCGGGCGTATCTTCCACCAAAGAAAGCCGCCGGTCCAATTAGGAAGCAATAACTAAGTAGGTCAACCAATAGAAAAACGGGCACGTTCCATCCTTCGACCAATGGGAAAGAAGACAACTCGTGGTGTTAAATCGAGAAGCAAGAATTGTCAGTGTGCTTTGGCTCCCAAGGAGGTGACATCTGCTCTGGACCTCTCTCCCTCTGCTCATCCCGTAGCTAAGTACAATCACCACCATGTGATCAGATAATTAACAATCAAAACCCGCTCCGCCTTCTCAAGCTTTCTTTCCTCCAATCCAGTTGCCTTTTATTTTCAAACCCCATCACGTGTCCTGATTATTCCTAACTGTATGCTTCACTTGCCACTCAACGACTGCGTTTCAACCAATCCTCACCATTCAAATCGAACAACAAGAAATTCCGCAACGATATTGTCACATATATTTTTTCATGAGTATCTTATTATTGCTCTTTTAGACTTCTTGAAATTCTTATTTACCCCCGTTTTGATCAGTCTGAATGTGGTTGTTACTTATAACAGGTTTTTAAAAAAGGAAAACCTCGCTATAGCGAGCCCCAATGGAACTGGACGTTTGATTCACCAAAGATAGTTACAGTAAAAACTCTTTAAAAACAAACCTAGGTTATATAACGAACCTTCGTCTATAACAAACCTAAAATAATCCCCAATTCTAAAGAATTTATATAGTGAGAGAATCCTTGCTATATAGTGAGCTAAAAGTTTAATCCCATTGAGGTTCGCTATAGAGAATTTTAACTGTATTGCATACTCAAAATTAGGTTGGTAATACACAAACATACAGCTTTATTAAGACCACCGGTCTTATATATATTCACCAAAGGAAGGAAGCATAGATGGAGCTTCTATACTCCAGGCAGCGCAGAGTCCAACAGATTACAGGTCCGACGCATGTCCAATGGCTACAGAATCTACTGTGCATAGGTTAACATATCACTGAAAAGGTGAGTATGGAATCAGTCGCGTTTCAGTCTTCGCTTTCCTCATCCAAATAGATCACGACATTCGGCGATTCTATTAATCTCCTCCGAACGGTGACTGCGGTCTTGTAGAATTTATTGACTGGTAGTAAGACTAACTAACTAACTGTGCGTACCCCGGAATTCTGGAGTGTACCAAAGTCGCCAACTATTTAGAAATTGGTAGTGAGAATAGTTCGTTATTTGAAGTTATTACATTATAATGTTTTAAAATTTTATCATGAATAGAGAATTATAATGTTTATGATGCACTATCGCGCCATCTGTTATCAAAATTCGAAACTATATTTTAAACGCGTAAGATTCTTTTTGAAATTAAACAATTTCTACTGCCCTTACTGCAATGGAATGGTAGATTAAACTGGCGAAACCGCTGGGAGGGTTCACTACTGATGAGCCAGGCCCTCCCATTAATTTTTCCATTGCAGTAAGGGCAGTAGAAATTGTTTAATTTCAAGAAGAATCTTACGCGTTTAAAATAGTTTCAAATTTTGATAATTATAATGTTTACCGGAATTTGGAAAGTCTGCAAAATCCTCGGTTCGTCTACTGAATTTACTGAATCTTATATTCCCTGCTGAGGGAGATATATGAAACATCAGGTTTGTGTTGCCATCAACAGCTACTGACCTCGATGCTGGATAATGGTTGCCATGGTGATTGTCAGGAATGATACATTGTGAGCGTCACCTCATCAATAAGTCAGCTTCACTCGAGGTATTGTCATTTAACTAATTGTTTGTCACCAGGTCACACACCTAAACAGTGTCAATAGAATGATTCAAACAGGATTACAGTAGAACCTCCATGAGCAGACACTCCTGTTAGCAAACACCTCTATACAAATGAAAGTTTTCATCGCCAAAATGATCATTTTTACCAATTAGCCGCACTCTGGCCTGAATAAAATTCTCTCTAAAAGACTAATTCTAAACACGTTTAATTCCTAAAGGAAAATTTTCGTACAATAAGTAGTATTTTATAGAAAGTTTCAACTGAATAGATAGATAGATATTTTTAAATGTTTAAAAACCTCACACAATGAATTTCATTATTTTGCAAAAACACTTTCAGTTGTAACTTCGCCCGTTGAAGAGGGCCGTGGTGTTTTTGTAATAAAAAAACATATTGTGTGATGTTTTTTGATATTTTTATCAAAGTATACGCAATTTTTTTATCGATATAGAGATATCTATAGAACTAATTGACTTGTTCCATATGTAAATACCTGTTTTCTTTCCTCTTTTCGATCTCCACTTCTCCCATCCATATTTCCAATTTTTTTTCTTATTTTTTATTCTTTCTTATAATCTGTATATATTTACCATATGTATATAATCTTTCTCCATTTTTTATTTCCCACTTTCATAGGTTCCCCGTCTTGTAACCCCAAGGAGAATCCTCTGTAAGACCTGTGTGTCTTAATAAAGGCTTTTGTGTGTGTGTGTGATATCTATAGAACAATGGCCCGTTGTACATGTGAAGAATATTTTCGATGATTAAACCTGAAAATGTATTCCTTTAATAGAATCGAAAATTCTTAAGCAACTTAAATTTAGCTTATGCTATCATGGATATCAAGTGTGTCAGATCCCATAATACAAATATTTAAAAACCTCAATATCAATACAATTCATTAATACAACGTTGAAATTAGACGGCTTGTTAACCGACCTGTATTTAAACACACATAAAATTTTGTATTGTGAAGCGCAGCGCGCAATGATGCATCATCTATACATAGGAAACAACAACTGTCTCTCTCTTATCTACCCTGGCCTGGGGAATCTAACCCTTTTTGAACCACCTTAGTGAGGTGCAGCACTTTGGTACTTTGCTACAGTGCATTGCGGTTTGTGTGTTTGCGACCTTCATTTTTGGGCTCGAAATCAGACACTTTGGTTAGTAGCCCGTAAAACTATAATCTCTCTATAAATACAGTTGAACCTATCTATAGCGCCCCCTCTTGGAACTCACCAGAATAGGGTGCTATAGAGAGGAGGTGCTATAGACAGGTCACTTTTAATGTAAATCGCATCGTACTACGTACAAGGTGGGATCAATAAATAAGGTGATTTATAATTTATTTTAAAAAATAAGAACGATATTAAAAATTAGGACTTGATTTATTCAGAATAATCACCTTGGCTTTCTATACATCGTCTCCATCGTTCTGGCAACTTGTAAATACCCTCTTTATAGGCACTCTTAGGAAGCGTGTGAAAAAAATCTTGCACCACTTTCTGGACATCTTCATCCGAGTCAAATCGCTTTCCCTTTAACTCCTTCTTTAGTAGTCCAAAGAGGAAATAGTCAGAGGGAGCTAGGTCTGGACTATATGCTGGATGTTCTTAAACTTCAAAACCTAATTTAATGATTGTAGATACAGTTTTACATGATGTATGCGGCCTTGCATTATCATGAAGGAAGAGAACACCTTTACTAAGCTTCCCTCTTCTTTTGTTTCTTATACCGGGCTTTAGCTTATTTACAAGAATGTCACAATAAAGGTCGCTGTTCATACGTTGCCTTGAGGATAAAAAAATCAAGACAGATTGGTCCATCAACATCCCAAAAAATTGTTAACAAAACTTTACCGGCCGAACGTTGAGACTTGATTTTTTTGGTCTTGGAGAGTCGCCTCGTTTCCATTCCATAGATGCACGTTTTGTCGAAGGATCATAATGATAACACCAACTCTCATATCCAGTTACAATTTGGTCAAGGAAATGATCACCTTCCTCTTCATACCGCTTTAACAGAGCCTTTGAAACCCGAATACAGTTAAGTTTTTGGTCCAAATTAAGGAAATGCGGAATCCATCTGCAGCATATTTTTCTAAATTGCAATCGTTCTTTAATAATGGTGTGCACAGTTCCATAGCTTATATTCAAATTGTCGGCTATGGTAAAATTGGATATTTTTCTATCCTCCAAAATTAAGTTTTCAAACGCATTTATCGTGCTTGGCGTCGCTGTAACACTTGGTCGTCCAGGTCGCTCAATATCGGTACATGTAATTCGTCCATTTTTGAACTCGTTAACCCATTTATAAATTTTTTTGAGACAAACAAGACTCACCATAGATATTTTTCATTCTTTGGCATATTTGAGATGCTTGAATACCTTCTGCATTCAAGAAACGAATAACTGCACGTTGTTCAAGCGTGGTGCAATCCTTCAAGGGAGCTTCCATTTTAGTTTATTTATAAGTCTCGCGCCGCGCGTGGGAAAAAAGAACAGAACACCTTAAATAGTCTCTCGATGTTATATTTTAATATTCTGTGATTTAAATTATTTTTGCTTTTTTAATTTTTAAATATTAAAAATTATAAGTATTTAAAAGTAAAAAAAAACGTAAAAGTAAAAGTAAATAAGTATTTAAAATCGGGCGCTTTAGAGAGGAAGGCGCTATTTAGAGGGGGCGCTACAGATAGGTTTACCTGTACATAGCAAAGAAGAACTCTTTAGAACGAATGTTTCTTTTACAAATGGAATAAACTCTCTCTACTGTTCTCACACTGCGATGAAAAATTATTTGGAGGGCTTGGTTCATCAGAGGAGAACCCTCCCAGCGGTCTCGCTAATTTGGTAAACAAGACTACTTTTTATAGGTTGATTAATTTATTAAACGATTCTGGTTTTATATATAACACTTAAGGGAATGAAATCTTGGTTTTGTTATTCAAGTAAAGTATATGGACATAATATTTAGGTAAGTAGAAATTATACTTAAATATTTGTATCGAGAAATGCCTTTCCGCAAACAATATGAACAAAGCCAGTTAGACATAAATCAACTATAAGGTTATCCCAAAGGTTTGTAAACATATTATGATTTATATTTTGAAAGTGTTTACAAACTTTTGGGACAACCTTGGTAATATTGGTAAGCTTGGTAAAATTATAACAGAATTATTATAGAAGAATGATTTAATCTCTGATGTTTTCTATATCAAGGGTGGCCAATCAGCAGGTGGGCCAAGTTTCAGAATTACAAGACTGTCCCAAAAGTTTGTAAACGTTTGCAAAATATTAATCATAATATGTTTACGAACTTTTGGAACAACCTTATATAAAACAATACATAATAAATAGAACAATATAGCACGATTATTTCTTTTTTACAAATAGAACTAACTCTTTCTCTCTACATTTACAAATACTTCCTGGCCCTGGAGTTGCGGGGGGTCCAAGAGGACCCTCTCCTGGTCTGGAGGAGGACCATATCAAGATGGTGGAGTCTCCCTCACTCATAAATCATTGTAAATATTCCCATTATTCTTCATTAATTTTGTAAAACATAATTGACAAGATGTCAATAAAAAGTGTTTCAATCTCAATCTCTCTCTACATGTGAGGGAGGTACTCTCCAAGACACTCTCTAAAGGAAACAAGACCATTCTCTGCGAATTCCTCAACATGGTAGTTAAACATGTTGGGGACAAAAATTCCATTATAACAAAAGGCCTATCCAAATTCAGGGTGTCTTGTAACCCTTAAACTTGACGTCCCTTCGGAGAAGGCTTCGTGTTGATGTAAATATATATTTTTGTATGATTTCTATTGTTGATATCTCTATAAGTATTCTTTGAATTATTGTTAACTAGGTGTCAATAAAGTGGTTTTAATCTCTCTCTCTCTCTATTCTCCTTTCTGCGATAAAAAAAATCATTTGGAAGGCCTATCTCATCATGAACTCTCCCAGCTCTTCGCCAGTTAATTCGCCACAAAGATTGTTTGTGTGTGCATGCAACTTCTAGATATCAACCTATATTCGTATCCACAATCATTTATTCAACACGTCGTTGATTCTAACCAATAAACTATGTGTTAAAACATGCTCGCTTTATTAATTCAACATTATTCGATTAGTTGGTAAAGGTCACGTGTCAGTAGAGAACCAATCATCGGTCGAAGAAACCAAGCACATTTACATATATATTTGCATTTAATACCATCAAGAAGTATAATATAAAAGATAAATCTCAGCCTCAAAAAATATATATATGTCGTAACCAAAGGTCAAACCTGTAGTAACCGAGAGGGACAGTCAGGGCGTGGAGAGTTTTCCAGTACCTCTCTGCACCTTGGAGGACCTTTAACAGTTCTCACAGAGTACAGGCATTTGTGGTCGAGGCAGAGTGGAAAGCTTGGGAATGTCCACACACAAAAAACGAAGAGTTACAGTTGTAGTAGGAAAGTTTCGTGAACAGATAAAAGACGAGCTAAGAGCAAGATGGAGATAGAAGAGTTCTTACTGTTTTACATGGTCGATTAGGTGGACCTGGGTACAACCGACAAGGGCTCACGCCGATGGTGAAGTGACCGTGATTTCGGCTGAACCGAGTTTTTAAATACCTTTGCCGAGGGGGGAGACATGCGGGAATCTGGAATTTGAATGGGTGTAAAGGGCGAGGGGCGTCTGCGCTATTCTGCACCCTTTGACCTTGATAGCAACGACTTGCGAAATTCCTCTTTAGGGTTGTTGGATTTCTATCTCGATCTCTTTCTTAGCTCAGCTCTTAATCTATTACATAGTTTTATTTATTCATCCTCAGTTTGTACAAAGTACATTACATATGGTGATGCAATGACACATGTCAATCATGCGTATAATTATTTATAGATGTGTTTCTATATACAACATGACAATCTTGTTATAAGTATTATACAATATAGGGTTGTTGGTTTAAATTACCATATATACACTGCGTGACATTGAAAATGGAACACCAAGAAATAGTGGCAAGAAAATTATGCAAATTTCAGGGTAGACGCGCCTAACCGAGTTATGCAAATGATGTAAAATGCGCAGCTCTCGTGCTCACATGGAGTAAGATATAAGGGAAGGAACTTGCAGAAAGGACAGTATTCGTGTCGTTATTTCTTCAAGGAAAATCATTGTAGAAATTTTGTTCTTGTGTCAAAAGACACGTGTAATAACAGAGAATGCCAGGTCATCGTAAACAGAGGCAGTTCAAGCAGACAGACGCTTTTACGAGGGGCATGGTGATCGGACTGAAAAGGGCAGGTTGGTCCATACGTCAAATCGCAGCTGATACACATCTTGGTGCGTCCACGGTGCACCGACTGTGGAGAAGATGGTTGGAACAAGGAAATGTGGCAATTTATAGGAATGTCGGTGCAACCAGAGTGACGTCAGCACGTGTGGATCGGCGTATCCTTCGACAAGCAGTGGCGGCCCCACAAGCCACTTGTACCGCCATCCTGCAACATGTACAAGACACCCTAGATCATTCCATCTCGACCAGAACCATTTCCCGTCGATTGGTTGCTAATGGCTTGCACTCATGCCGTCCGCTAAGAAGACTGCCATTGACCCCACCGAATAGGCGCCAACGTTTGGAATGGTGCCGGGTTAGATCGACGTGGATGACGGATGGCACAGGGTCGTTTTCTCAGATGAATCGCGTTTCTGCTTGTCCAGTGATAGTCGCCGTGTACGCGTGTGGCGTCGACGTGGAGAAAGGTCCAATCCGCCAGCAATTGTGGAACGCCCCACCGTGCGACAACGTGGAATCATGGTTTGGGGCGCAATCGCGTATGATTCCAGGTCACCTTTACTTCGTATTCAGGGCACTATGACGGCCCAACGATACGTTGATGATGTGCTGCGACCGTTGACACTCCCCTACCTTCAGGGGGTACCCAATGCCCTTTATCAGCAGGATAACGCCTGACCGCACACTGCTCGCATTAGCCAACAAGCTCTGCAAGATGTACAGATGCTTCCCTGGCCACCGTACTCTCCTGATCTCTCACCAATCGAGCACGTCTGGGACATCATTGGACGCCGTTTGCATGCCTTGCCACAGCCGCGTTCAGAAGACGAACTGTGGCAAATGGTTGAGAGGGAATGGAGAGCCATCCCTCAGGACGCCATCCGTACTCTGATTGACTCTCTACCTAGACGTGTTGCTGCGTGCATCGCCGTCCGCGGTTGTCCTACTTGCTACTAAGCCGACGCCGTTCTCGCTCTGTATTATGACTATCATTTTGAAATACAGATCACTTATTGTTCGTCCCTGTCTCTCTCTGTCTGCCGAGTTTCATCACTTTCTGGCCACTATTTCTTGGTGTTCCATTTTCAATGTCACGCAGTATATGTCATAATTTGCCTAATGCCCTAATGCCCTGGCGTTGCTCAACTCAATACCAAGATGGTACTTGTAGATTGTAGCCTTCGCGAATCTTGTCTGTTGGGATATTTTAACCCTAATATTTTTGTTTTGAATATCAATTGTTGGTTGGAAGTTGATTCAGAGAAAACACAGCCATATGAACCTGAAATCTCGGGAGTTAAATAAACTATTGGTTAATGAAGCTGTGTTTTTCTCTAATATTATGATTATTTCCAGAGGCCGTGCATTATATTTTTCATGTGCATAGGTCTTTTGCTCTTGGTGGAGATACTCCCAGCCTGTCACTTTTTCGGCTATAATAGGTATAAATTAACACAAAGCAATAACGCGCCATCTATACATATAAAATGAAAGGATTTAAAAGCACGAAGTTTGTATTATGTATAAAAGAAACATTCGTGATTTTAAATCCTTTCAATTTATATATAATAGGTATATTATTGTATTTTTGAGTCATCTTTATTGATATTTTTGTTTATTGAAAAACTTCATATAGTCCGCTGAGTTGTGGAAATTTTATAGTCATTACTTTATAATATACTTTCCATTTTTGGTGTATTTGGGCTGCGTTATATTGAATATGATCTAGAGTTTTAACTCGCGCCTTTATTAAAGTAGTTTTATCGATTTTGTACTCAAAATGGCGTATTATTTCGTATTAGCATTGATGAATGAAGCTTATGAAGACGAAATATTATCACGAACGCAAGTTTATTTCTGGTATAAACGTTTTGAGCATCGCAGATGATTCAAGGTCAGGTCGGCCATTGACGTCAACAACGGATCGCAATATTGGATGGGTGCGTGATTTAATTGTTTCTAATAGAAAAATTACTATTGATAATATATCAGAAATACTTGTAATTTCGTATAGTATTTGCCAAAAAATTATTGGTGAACATTTGAACATGAAAAAACTTTGTGGTTATTTTGTCTCGCGAAATTTAACAGATCAACAAAGAGAAACCAGATTATCAATTTGCAAAGATTTAATTGAAACTGCAAATAATGATTCTGATTTTTTAAAAACAATAATAACTGGTGATGAAACATGGTGCTTTATTTTTGATCCACAAACCAAAAACAATCACTCGAATGGCACACACCAAGTTCTCCTAGGAAGAAGAAAGTTCGTCTTGACAAGTCCAAAGGAAAAGTAATGCTTGTAGAGGGGGTTACTATTAATAAACAGGCATACAAAGAAATACGTGTGCGCCTTCGTGATGCGATAAGAAGAAAAAGAAACCAACTCTTTAAATCAAAACAGTGGAAATTGCTACACGATAATGCCCCTGCTCATAGAGCCATTATTGTTAAAGAATATTTAGCCAAACACACTGTATCTGTCTTGCCGCATCCTCCTTACTCTCCTGATATTGCCCCATGTGATTTTTTCTTCTTTCCAAAACTTAAAATGAAGTTAAAAGGGAGTGTAGATAACCAAGGCACCTATTTTGAAAAAAAGAAATAAGTTTAAATTACTATACTATGAATAAATAATTAATTTAAAAAAAATTGTTTGGGAACTTTTTTATCTTACCTTGTATATGGTTTCTTTTTTATATATATATTATGAGATCACCAGGTATTTTGCGTTCTGCGCTCCAGGAAAACCTAGGTTATAAAAAAATTAATATTTATACGAATTATGTTACAAATGTCAGCCTGAATTTGCTTTAATAACAATATAAAAAGTGTTAATTTCACAGAAAAAAAGGATGCGCGATTAAAAAAAGATTAAATAGGTGACTGAAATATCAAAATTTATTTTAGAAACACATTGGTTATTTACATTGACTTATAGAAAAATATTTTTTTATGGAATATAAATATATTGTTCTTGGTTGTTTTCAGATCTCTCGAGGAAATCTCTTTCAATGAGGTTGGAGATGGAATCCTTGAACATTTTTAATTAAACTCGTGCCATGGTCTGATCTCAGCTGTGACTTGCTCCAACAGCTCCTTGTGTAGAAGCTCTCTTTTTTTCTTCATGATTCTCACAATTGTGGCATCCATTGTGCTCTTTTCACATCGGGAACCTAGGAATTCGTCACGCTTTTCAGCTTTGTTTTTTAAACTTTTCTTTGGGATATTAAGGTTGTTCTTCAGTTTACTACTGGTATAGGCAAGATTGAGTGCCACTGCTGAATCAAGGCCAATATTTTTATCCTTGTCTGATTTAAGGACTGATAGCATTACTAATATCTCTAGAACTTCAAGTAATGTTTCCAAGCTGATTTCTGTAGTTTCTTGAAGCTTTCGCCCTGTACAAGAATCCATGAAATTGAATTGGATCAATATTACCATTTGGTAATTAGAAACTAAGAACGTATAGTTCTTGTTGAAACATGTTGTTGCCAGCTCCATATTACTCAATTTGTGATTCACAGTCATAATTTTCTTTTTATTATGGATAGCAAAGAAGGTTTGAAACAGAGATTCACATTTTCCAACGTCACCAGGCAGTAAGCAATCGTCTTTAGTGTTCTTTATAGGCCAGATCAACGAATTAAGAAGCCTAATTTCATAAGTCAAACTTAGTGATTCGTCTGATTCCAATATAAATTGAGCAAAGTCATTATTCAGGCTGACACTGCTAGTGATATTTTCAATCATTTTTTTCGATATTGTGAAATTTTTCCTCGACACTTCGCTCAATTTTGAAATAAAATTGCTCTCAATTTCTACCCCTAGTGAATGATTTAAAATCAATCTTTTCGACAATGATTGCCTATAGAGATCTTCAAATTCCTTGGGTACATCAAGATATTTCAGAATCATCAGAGCATTTTCTAATGGTTCTACCTGATTTGGTTCTTTTTTGGAAGCCTTTTTTAAGTGAGTATCACAAAATGGTATCATAATTTTTGTTGCAATTGATGGATTTGAATTGAGAATTTTTTTACAGGAATTATCCAGTGCCTCAAAATATTCTTTACGATTTTCAAACGCTAAACGAATCATATTAGTATATTTTGTTTTGAAATTTACTATAATGGACACGTACAAATCATGATCAAGCCTCTCATTTTTTTTTTTCAAATACTTTCTAATTTCTTCAAGAATTTCACTTTCCATCTGAATTAAATCCCATTTATGAATATCTGGATTACCAGAAAGTAATTGATAAAAGATTTTCAAATCATTGTGGTTTTGTTTTACAATTAATTGATTAAAAATTGATTTGAAAATATTGATTCTGGTTTTCATCAAGGCGCTTAGACAGGTGGCTTTTGCCAACTCATATGTTGATGAATGAAGGTAGCGTTCAAAACGATAATTTTCTTCCGCCAAAATTTCATTAGCCTTTTTTATATTTTCAATTGAATAGCCATTCTGGAATATTTCATCAAAATTTCGTTCGCAAAAGTCTTTTGTCATTTCAAGGAATCGGCGTTCGATTCTTTCTTTGTAAAACTCGATAATATATATATCTTCGCTATGTATTTCTTTGAAGACGTCCAGTATATTTGATAACAGTTTACCAAAATATCTATTACCTTGGCGTTGGATCTTTGGAAAAATAATTGCTTCAAACCTCCCCCAATTTGGTATAATGATATGGTTAATCCAAGAAATAATAGCTAGTTCGTATACTGGATAAATATCAATTCTTTTAAAGATAAAACGTTTGTAGTGAATCAAGCTTTTATTAAAATAGATAAAAATCTCATCAATATATTTACTTGACTTCTTGTAGTTATTCCATTCAGTAATATACTTAGTTTCAAGGTCACTTGTTTCAGATATTTCACACATTTGGTTCACATTGAGAAGTTTAGTTTCTAAAAATGTCTTTAATTTCTCATATATGTATTCAAAACCTTTAATCTTTTTAGTATTTGTTGAAAAAAAAGTGTATTTTTCGATTGGGATATTCCAGCGCATAATTTATTCGCCAGAAGAACAGCTCGTGAAATTGTTTTAGTTGTTGTTTCGTCATGAGAGAAGATAACATCAATTTCTTTTTCAAGTTTATCCCAAGTCTTCTCTCTTTCATTCTTTTCAAAAATTAAAACCATTTTAAATATGTGAGTAATTACTATACAGTGTAAAATCGAGAGCGAAAGAGAGATTTATAAAGATAAAAATTAATAAAACTGAAATATATAACGAAAGTTTTTGAATAAAACCTTCTAAAAATATATGCGAAAAAACACAGATTAATATTATTTTAAATATAAAAAATCAATGTTTTTATTTTTATTTACAATTTAAATTTAAAAATCTAATTGTGTGAAAATTAAAAAAAAATTGAATATTTTGAAATTTTAATTAAAATTATTTTAATCTAGGTCTACATAAAAAAAAGTCAACGTATTTGTGAAAAGGCCGGTAAACGTTTCACAAGCAATGATGCGATGTTCGGTATAAATAACTTCGCAGTGATGGTTCGTTGTAGGTTGTTGCAAGGATGTTAGACAGATCACTAAATAGCGAAAAGAGAGAGTAAAATCT
>CP092868.1:38555580-38598631 GCA_030710605.1 Cordylochernes scorpioides | reverse complement strand
CCTTTAAAATAACTGTATTTAAAATATTAAGAAGACAGAGGAGAAGACAACTGGTCAGCAGACCACGCTGCGCTAATCCCCGTTGTGTGGCACCGCGGGCTTAAGGGCGGGGTGGCCTTTGTAACTAATCTAGCTGAAATTTTAACAGCATATAAAGTTGAATTTATAAAAACTTATGGTCAAATATTCAGGTCTCTATCTCGAATATCCTTAGAGTTATTTACAATTTTTACAATTTCACTCGCAACCAGCGCCCCACTGCGGTAACTGAGATAGGTTTTGTTTTTGGCAAGAAGTCTGCTGCACCTTCAAGACTAAAATTATTTTATAGTATACATAGTTTAAGAGTTTACTATAGATTATTTCAGAAGATTTCATATATATGATATTTTTTTTAATTTGCTGTCAAATTCTGAATTGTATTACTGTATTTTAGAATGCTTGACATAAATGTTCTGTTTTTGTATTATATACCATTGCATGATTTATTTCAAGCATTATTCGTAAGGCAAACATTTACACACACTTGGGAAGATCCCGGGTGAAGCCTGATCATAATTTGTAATTGTACCGAATAGTATTTGAATAAAAACAACATTCTTATACATACGCACTAGAGGAAAAATGCTCCCAGGTAAAACCTAGGCGTTTCCCAGGTCATTCGGCTAGTTATTTATATATAAAACAGTTAAAAATGTGTACTAATTCATCTTGCTCTTCACCCTATTAATGTAAAAGATAGTGAGTTTATAATAAGATTCCAATCAGTGCCTCCATTGCTAAATTGAAGACCAGGCAGTGAACCAGCTCCTGTTCACCTGTCCAACCTTAAAATACCAAAGCTTCCAGACAGCCACTCTTCTAGGAAACACGAAAACAAACCTAGCATCCTTAGAAATCCATAGATCCCCAGAAATAAACCTGCTTTGCGCCACCTCATAAATTAGACCTCCACTTGCATTGTAAATAAACAACAAAAAACTTAGGTCTGAAGGACAACCCGGGTAAAGTACACTCTCCAGGAACCTGGGTTATCCATACTTCTTCATCTTAGAAATGTTTCAAGTTCGCCTATAGTACCTGCTATTGGTTGCCCCTCGTTCAATATTTATATAAACGTCCATACCGAATATTTAAAAATCAGTGGTCACTGTGTCCAGCTTTCTTAAGAACGATTCCGCGGAACTTGAACCGTCAAATCTGGCTGTGGTGGTGGGCGCGTCCCGCTCTTGTCTTCTCATCATCGCTATTATTGTGTCTATCACCGACTTATTCTCTTGAGCTAACTCGGCCTCTTTCTGGGCTCTTGAGGTTCTTCTTTCTGTCGACTCTTACTTGTTGTATCCGTCGTAATCGAATGGAAGGGCGCAGCCGTTGTGCATGTAAGCTTCGAAAAAGAACTTGTTCCACACTCGTGAGCGCGCGCGCACGCCGCGGCGTGCCGTAGCCTTCGCCCGCGCGCGCTGGCTCCCACGTTTATTTTGTTCAGATTTATAAATGGGTGAATTTGTATTTACACTTTAACATATTAATTATGGCGAAAATAAATTATATCTCTTGGGCATTAGGCAAATTATGACATATATACGTATATATTGGATTTTTTTTTTAAATCACATATATATATGGTAATTTAAACCAACAACCCTATATTGTATAATTACTCATAACAAGATTGTCATGTTGTATATAGAAACACATCTATAAATAATTATGCGCATGATTAATCTGTGTCATTGCATCGCCATATGTAATGTACTTTGTACAAATTGAAGACAAATAAATAAAACTATGTAATAGATTAAGAGCTGAGTTAAAGCAAGATTGAAAAGTTCAAAAACGTCTACAATCCAGACAACTAAAGGAATTCGGCAGCCCGTTGCCATCTGGTCCAAAGGGTGCGGAATGCCGCAGACGTTTAAAGTCCAACTCCCCCCCCCCCCCCCCTCCTCGGGAATGGTATATAAACACCTCGCTTTTTAGCCGAGCGCAGTTAGTCCGGAGTTAGTCAGCAGTCACCCCTCTCACCGTCAGCGTGAGCCCTTGTCAGTCTTAGCCAGGACTACCTCATCGTCATGTAAACAGTAAGAACCCTTCTAACTCCATCTTGCTTAGCTCAACTCCTATCTGTTCATGGAACTTTCCTACTACAGCTGTGTCTCTTCGTTTTGTGTGTGTGGACTTTCCCAAGCTTTCCGCTCTGCCTCGACCACGACTGCCTGTACTCTGTGAAAACTGTTAAAGGTCTTCCAAAGTGCAGAGAGGTACTGGAAAACTCTCCACGCCCTGACTGTCCCTCTCGGCTACTACAGGTTTGACCACCGGTTACCACAGCTTATAGCGAGAGTCGACAGGATCTCATCACAAATAAGTCGACAGCAACTCTTTATCACATCTAAGTCGACAGGATCTCATCAGAGATAAGTCGACAGCTACTCATTATCACATATATATATGAAAAACAATTGAAAAAATAAAAGATAAGTGGGTCAGGTGTTGATATTAAAAATAAAGAAGGCATCTCCTGAACACGAGCACATGTGCTTTTTAGATGGCAGAGCGCCTAATTACAGCCTACTCTACGCTGACGAGCGCCAACAGCGCGAAACGCGTTCGTGGATGGCTTTTCTTGATTTATCAAGAAATTGGGTTGGCCAAATATCACGGAGCAAGCTAAATAAACGTTTAGTTTATTTTTGCTCCACTAGACAAGGCCAGTTAAGCCTAAATTAACATGTTAGAGTTTAATTTATTATAACTCTGTGTATATATGTTTTATTATAATTGACCACGAGTGCCCGGTCACGTGTGTATGAATTTATTGTATAAATAGTGTGTTTGAGAATAAAGTTGTGTGTGTGTGTTAAACTGTTGTCAGATTGGTGATTTCACCTTAGTCTAAAATTAGGAGAGCCCGCTTCGTGTTAGAACAAGAAGACCTTGGCGTTGCCTATACCTTTTGGTTGAAGAGTGAGTAAGGAGAACCAGCCAAAGAAAGAATATCGACTAACATTTTGGTCCCTCGAGCCGGATTAGGCTAAGGTTAAAGAAGTTGAAGAAGATAAAGATTAAGAAGAACTCACTCTTGATTAGAAGTTAAAGTTTTAAAATTCGGAAATTCAATTTGTCAATATTAAGAATTAAGAAAAGGCCTATGCAAATTTAGGCAAATCATAGAAAAAAGAAGAATTTATGCAAATAAAGTTTTTGCAAAAAAAAAGTTATGCAAAAAAGGTTTTAGGAAAGTTTCGCAAATTGAATTAAAAGGAAAAGGCCGAAGTATAGAGCGTCAAGCAATAATTCAAGTTAAGATCAAAAAGCAAGTCTAAGCCATGAAGCGGGCATTAAGAAGTAGAGCCGTTCAAAGAACGATTATTTCCAAGTTGATCAAAAGGGCAGAAGCGGAGTTGGATGAAGAAACTCCTTCTGAGGATGTGATAAGAACGAGCTATACACTCATCGAAAATAATATAGCAGATCTTCGGGAAGAAGATGAGTTGATCTGGAAGTTGATGCTAGAAGATAAGGAAATTGATTACAAGGTACGAGAGGAAGAGAAGGACACAGTGAGCCAGTATTATGAGAAGTGGATAGATCTTAGAATTATGACAAATCATTTCCTCAACTCTCTGAAGAAAAATACGGAAGCCCTCCATGGTGCTAGTTCGAAAAGGGGCTCGCTGTCTGGAACAAGAGTATGCCGATTGCCCAACTTGGATTTGAAGATCTGCGATGGAAGCAGTTTAGAATTCGGGATGAGTGAGAAGCCAAGTGTTGTCGGAGTTACCCTGATGAAAGGAGTTGATCCAGCTTCTATTAAGGAAGATGCTGGGATTGTGGTATCATCCGAGCAAATGGTAGAAGAGACATCCACGCAGATTGCCGTTGAAGAAAGTCATAGGGCTCAAGTTGAGAAAAGGCAGTTGGCTGAAGAAAGTAAAAATGCTCAAGTTAAGAAGAAGTCTGTTGTAGAAGTTGATGAAAGTAATAGGGCTGAAATTGAGAAAGAATCCGTTGAAGCAGATGAAGAGAAAGGGCTGGATGTGGAACAAGGAATGGATTCAAAGAACATTGAAGAAGTGAAGCTGCTAGATGCAGAACAAGGTACCGATTCAAAGGTAGCAGAAAAGCTAGATGCAGAACAAGGTACCGATTCAAAGGTAGCAGAAAAGCTAGATGCAGAACAAGGTACCGATTCAAAGGTAGCAGAAAAGCTAGATGCAGAACAACGTACCGATTCAAAGGTAGCAGAAAAGCTAGATGCAGAACAAGGTACCGATTCAAAGGTAGCAGAAAAGCTAGATGCAGAACAAGGTACCGATTCAAAGGTAGCAGAAAAGTTAGATGCAGAACAAGGTACCGATTCAAAGGAGAATGGGAAAGACTCAGAAGCTGAAACCAAGGACAATGAAGTAGGGGATTCTGAGACTGCTGTTAAAGGTTATGAATCGGTGAGCAATTCTAAAGCAGTAGCTGACGGCGATGATCAAGTGGAGATTTCAGATGGTAAAGCTGAGTCCATTGATGATATTGAGGAAAGAGTTGTCAGAGTTCTAGCATCGAGGAAATTGGTGGAAGCAAGACAAACTGGAGATGCGGAATTTAAAGTAAAGGGATGCTCTTTTCCCGATCGCCCTGTATTTGAGTGTGGGTTCAAAGCGACGCCTATAGGGCCAGTGTTTGACGACGCTTCCTGTCGAGGAAACTGCGGACTCGCCTTGAGGCGGTACTTGAGGAGGAGACCTAGTCTATTGAGAAGAATCCCTGAAGTGAGGATAAAACTTCGGGAGAATAAATTTGGAGTTTTGGACGACGTGGGAAGATATTTTCGGATGATCGCCATTAAGGAAAGTGATTGGGACTACCTCAGATTTCTTTGGAAGAAAAAGATGGACAACTGATGGGTTTTGGGCGGGAAATCGTTGTAGACGATTTTAGTTAAGTGCCCATACCTCAAAATCCTGAAGAAAAGGAAATGCTTGAATGATGATGCAAAGGTTGGAGAAAGTAAAACGCTTTCTAAACAGGGTTGTACCATCCAGATCACCTATGTGAAGAGAGAACCAATAGAAAAGGGTTCAATTGGCAAATATCTTCCAAACAATAAGATGTAACTTGTATCGAAGGAAACTGTTTCTGGAGCTGTAATAACGCCAATGTTATACTCCGGCCAGTTCTCCAAAGGAGCAAGTGCCTACTCCGGAGAAAAATCTTAGTTTAGGAGACAAGTCTCCAGAAAGGTCTGGTAAAAGTGCTAAACTGGAAAGGATTGCGAATCGGGTAGATTATGGGAATATTATATTGAGTGGTTCGAGATCTCTAAAGAAGATTTCGGAATCCTATGACTGCTCTAGGCCTGCAGACGATGCCTTGGCATCGGATCCTGATTCTTCCAAGGTAAAGCTCAAGGTTCACAAGAGGTTCCAGAAATTGCAGTGGAAGATTCTGACGAAAAGTCTGCGGTTGAGGATTCTCAACCTAAGAGCCTCTTGATGTGGAGGGTTCTGGAGTGGAGGCTTCAAGCGATGTAGAGGTAGGAGCTCAAACAAAGAGCCCTAAAGCCATATCTTCCAAAATGCTTTGCATGAAGAAAGAAGAATCCAACATAGACTTGGAATAGGAAGACACTGGAAGAAACGAGCCCTCTCCGGCCTCAATCACCTTCAAGGCCCTAGAAACCACAGATTCTAAAGAAATTGATCTGACGATTTTGGGCAACATTGCGAGAGAGCATTGCGCACAAGGGATTACATTTGAACAGTCCAATGTAATAAGGACATTGGGTTTGGGATGGATCCAAAGTGAAGACTGTTTCTTATATGAAGTTCAGTCGTTGGAAAAGACATCGGCGACTACCACGAGCGAAATGCTTTCGGTCATCGCCAAGTTAGAAGATCCCTTGAGATTGTTGGCACCTGTCATTGTAACAGAAGAAATAATGGTTCAAAGGTTGTGGATAGCGGAATTACATTGGGATGATCCGATGGATGAATCATTGAAACATGAAACATGGAATAATATAAGAAAGGAGTTGAATTTCCTAAGAAGTTTGAGAATACCCCGATGGTTGGGTCTCAGAAGGAATACCCAGGGACTGCAGTTGCATGGATTCGGTGATGCCTCCGAAGATACCTATGCGGCAGCTGATTAGATAAGAATTCCCACTGATGATGGAGTCAGTGTGGGACTGTTGGCATCAAGGATTAAGTTGACTCCCATGCGGAAGATGTCAATTCCACGCTTGGAATTGTGCGCAGCTCTTCTGCTGACCAGACTAGTGAAATATAATGGAAGAGTTGGATATCAAACTGGAGAGTGCTACCTGTTGGTCCGATTATGCCATAGTCTAGAATTGGTCAAGAACTATGTCTAGGAATCTCCCCACTTTTGTCGGCAATCGTGTCGCGGAGACTCAGAGTTGTCCACAGATTCAGGGAGTGGCGCTGTGTTCCTACAGGAGATAATCCAAAGGAATTCTGGGGTCCGAGCTGAAATAGTCTTCCATCTGGTGGACAGGACCTACCTGGTTGTCAGCGGAATCAACGGAATGGCCTAGAATGCCTCCTGTATTTGAGAACTAAAGTCAAACTGAGCTCCAGAGTGATCCTGCCTTCAGTGAAACACCTTTCTTGGTGGCTATCGGAGAGATAAGCTCGACCTTTAATGGATATATCCGAAAAGTGGCCTTAGATGTTGCGTTATTGCCATAACTGCCGCTACAGTGCGGAGCGATATCAGTCGCACTTAAGCCCAGCCGAACTGAGAAATGCTCATGGGAGAATACTTCAAGCAATTCAGTGCCGGCATTTCAGGAAGAAATGAGAGGTTTGACCACTCTAGGATCAGTGAAGTGCACGGGCAATATTTATGGTTTGACACCGATCCTCGACGATCAAGGAATCCTTGGAGTCGGCGGTAGATTAGAATGGGCTCCATCTATGACATATGAACGAAAACATCCTGCGCTATTGCCTTCATCAGGAAAGGTGGCTCAGATGATTATTCAAGCGGTTCATATGCGGACTTTGCACGGAAGTGTGCACCTGATGCTGTCCACAATGAGACAGAAATATTGGATGCTGAGAGCAAAAGATCAGGTGAAGAGATGCATTCGAGAGTGCGTGACATGTTGTCGATATAATCGCGTCACTCCAGGCCAGCTAATGAGCGATTTACCCAAGGAGAGATTAACACCGGGTAAACCCTTCTCAATAAGTGGTGTAGATTGTGCTGGACCTGTGAACCTTCGAATGTCCAAGGGTAGAGGTCGAAAGACGGAAAAGGGCTACATCTGTCTAGTTGTGTGCTATGTGACCCGAGCCGTACATCTTGAATTGTTCCCAGATGCCTCTACACCCACCATCATGACGGCTTTTAAGCGAGTTGTAGCGCGAAGAGGGCACTGCACTCGGCTATATAGTGATGAAGGAACAAGTTTTGTAGGAGCTGCACGACAAGTTACGTTCAAGTTTCTATCTGGCTCAGGATCAATTAAGAGAACTGGCTGCCGTGTTAGCTAATGATGGAACTAAGTGGAAGACCATCTCTCCCAATGTCAACATCAATACGTTAGTATTGATAAAAGAGGAAAGAATGCCCCCTGCACGGTGGCTTATGGGCAGAGTGGTGGAGACACATCCTGGGAAGGACGGCCTGGTACGGGTTGTTTCGGTGCGGACATCGGCTGGAGTGCTCCGAAGACCCTTGGTGAAGCTGGTGCTGCTTCCGGTGGCCCCTCTGGAACTTGATGTGACCCATCAACTCGGGGAGGAATGTTAGAGTTTAATTTATTATAACTCTGTGTATATATGTTTTTATTATATTTGACCACGAGTGCCCGGTCACGTGTGTATGAATTTATTGTATAAATAGTGTGTTTGAGAATAAAGTTGTGTGTGTGTTAAACTGTTGTCAGATTGGTGATTTCACCTTAGTCTAAAATTAGGAGAGCCCGCTTCGTGTTAGGACAAGAAGACCTTGGCGTTGCCTATACCTTTTGGTTGAAGAGTGAGTAAGGAGAACCAGCCAAAGAAAGAATATCGACTAACAAACACAAAGCAATAACGCGCCATCTATACATATAAAATAAAAGTACTTAAAAGCGCGAATGTTTCTTTTAAACATAATACAAATTTATACTGTCCTTACTGCGATGAAAAAATATATTGGGAGGGCTTGGCTCATCAGTGGTGAACCCTCCCAGCGGTTTCGCCAATTTAATCCACCAGACCGCTTCTCAGAGCTCTAATACTGTATTGGATCATTCTGCTTTTATATGCTACACTGAAGGATGGAATCTTAGAAATGGTTTTCAAGTAAACTATGGACATAAGCTTATAGGACAGTAGAATTACATTTAATTATTTGCATCGAGCAATGCTCTTCAGCAAACAATAAGGACAAGGCCAGTTAGGCATAAATTAACACAAAGCAATAACACGCCATCTATACATATAAAATAAAAGGACTTAAAATCGCAGTAAGGACAGTAGAAATTTGTATTATGTTTAAAAGAAACATTCGCGCTTTTAAGTCTTTTTATTTTATATGTATAGATGGCGCGTTATTGCTTTGTGTTAATTTATGCCTAACTGGCCTTGTCTTTATTGTTTGCTGAAGAGCATTGCTCGAAGCAAATATTTGAATGTAATTATACTGTCCTATAAGCTTATGTCCATAGTTTACTTGAAACCCATTTCAAAGATTCCATCCTTCAGTGTAGCATATAAAAGCAGAATGATCCAATACAGTATTAGAGCTCTGAGAAGCGGTCTGGTGGATTAAATTGGCGAAACCGCTAGGAGGGTTCACCACTGATGAGCCAATTTAATATATAATTGCCTTATTCTGTCTGTGTGAAGTTCACTGTGTGAAGTTCACGGATAGATTTTAGTCAGAATGGATAAAATAAAAAAAGTGTCAAGGGATGGGAATCGAACCCACGACCTTCCGCTTACCGGGCCGATGCCATGACCACTAGGCTACCCTGGACATATTTTTCCGTTCATAAAGTTAATATATGACGCAATATATATAATAATTGTATAAACGAATGCAAGACAAAATCACCGCGAATGTTTCTTTTTTTTAAGGCAATTTCTTTTTAAGGCAATTGTCGTTTTGCACAATTACTTAATCTTTTAAAATAAATAACAATACTTAAATGAAAATATGTTTCTTTAAATAAAATAAAATAAACTTTTAAATCGGTAATTATATTAAAACTATATATTCAAATTATTCTACTTAGCTCACGAACAGCGCCCTCTATTAAGGTTATAAATACGTTTAAAATCGAAATCTTCTCAAAATTTTATTAATAATAGTTCGCTTAATAATTAGAATACTTGATCTAAATCGAAATATTTATAGACGCTCGCTCGATTTGAAGATTTATATCGTAACTAATCTGACTGTAAAGTTTGGAGCGGGACGTTTCACAAGAGTGACATCCACGGCGCCAATTTATAATTGTAACGAATAGTGTTTGAATAAAACATTTAATCGGGTAAACCCGGGCGTTGACCGGGTCATTCGTCTAGTATAAATATATTTGAATAAAATGTGTATATCTCAATTATACCTTTATACATATTTGTTGAAATAAATCCACAATAATATCTATAGATATCTCCAATCGTAAAAGGGTTTTTTGCCTTGTTTAGCACATTGTGTGTTTTCACCATGTCTCAAAGTATTAAAAAAAATATATATATATATATATAGTGTAAAAACTATATAATAAAAATATAACAGTGATTCTACATTTAAAACTTAAGGAGCTTACTTAAGATACTTAACTATAAAACTATACAACTATTTATTTTTATATATATATGTAATAATGTGTTGAGTCGACTTATCTGTGATTAGGGATCCTGTCGACTCTCTGTAATAATGTGTTGAAGTTCTGGTTGACTCTTGTAGAACCTCGTCGACTCTCGCTATAAGTTGTGGCAACCGAGGGTCAAACCTGTAGTAACCGAGAGGGACAGTCAGGGCGTGGAGAGTTTTCCAGTACCTCTCTGCACCTTGTAGGACCTTTAACAGTTCTCACAGGGTACAGGCAGTCGTGGTCGAGGCAGAGTGGAAAAGCTTGGGAATGTCCACACACACAAAACGAAGCGACACAGTTGTCGAAGGAAAATTCCTTGAATAGATAAAAAGCGAGCCAAGAGCAAGATGGAGCTAGAGTAGATTTCTTACTGTTTTACATGGTCGATGAGTTGGTCCTTGGAGACGATAAGGGGTGACGCTGACCGAACGACTCACTGGAAGACTGGCTGTTGCTACGTGGGGTCCTATTTATACAACTCTTTGGACCAGGAAGGGGACCAGGAAGTATTGCCTTTCTGCACGTGTCCGCTAATCGACACTGGCACCGGTCTGTCGGCTTCCAACCTATCTTTAGAATTTACTTTGTGATTGTGGTTCTCTCTTGCTCTTAACTCAGTTTTTAATCTATTATATAGTTTTATTTATTCATCCTCAGTACAATACATATGGTGATGCAAGGAGACATGTCAATTATGTGTATAATTATTTATAGATGTGTTTTTATATACAATCATGTCAATCTTGTTATAAGTATTATATAATAAAGGGTTATTGGTTTAAATTATCATAGATGGGCCCCGTGAGTGAAAGGGTTTATCCGGGTTTAAGCGGGTAAAGCCTCTCTAACACAGGTAAGTAATTAAAATGTCTTTTAATTAATTAAAACTGTGAGGGTAAAGGGCTATAACAAGATGTTTATTTGGATATATCTGAAAATTATAAAAATAAAACGTATGTTAAAAAGTTATGATATTCATTATAAAAGAGAACTTTAGATAAAACCTTTGTTTGATAAAAATTAATGATGATGTTCTAAGAGATTGTTGGCGGGCGTTGGAAAGGGTTAGGGGTTGAAGAATATGCAATTGTAAGTGTTGCACAGACAATCAAATACTGAGATCCAGGTGCAAAGCGAGGATATAGACTTGTGCGTCTTCCTAGGCAATGTTTCACCTGCGATCCTGTATAAGGTTACAGTGCTTTGTCACAATTGTAGGGTTATTGGGTTGAAAAGTTGTTGAAGAAAAGAATTAATATGATTGAAAGGGGTGGTAGAGCCATGCGATAAGTAGAATTGTTGTAGCGACAGTAGGTGGTCTGACTTGACTTGAAATCAAAGGTTGATTGTGGTCCGCTAGAGCTGAAAAAAATTGAAAGTTGAAAAAAGTGAACGCTTTGTGCATGCGTTGGTGATGTGCTCTGCGGATGATTGAAATAAACTTTTGAAACGTGTTCAGACCAAAAGTCGAGACTTGTACTTCTGGGGAACTGTGTTCAAAGAGTTTGTTGAATTAAGAAATCAAAAAGAAAAAATGTCAAGCAGTACTGTCGTTTCTACGATGGTTTGAAGCAATGGCTGAAATAGGTAGTGAAAAAAGTATAGGGAAGTGATTAGTAAGTAGGATTATTGAAAACGATTGTTGTATGCCCGATAGTTGCTGATAAATAAACATTGTCATATAATAAAGTTATTTAAACAAAAATATAGTGAATAAAAAGATAAAAATATGATTGCGGATAAAAAAAAGTATAAGTGGATAAGATCAAACATGTAATATAAAAAAGATATAATAATGAATTAGTAAAATATAAAAGATATAATAATGAATTAAAAATGATTATTGAAAGAATTAAATGTTTTGTCACACTAAAATAATATCATGAAAAATAAAATTGTTAAAATAAAGTTGTTAAAATAATGTTGGAATAAAAATTTGATTATATAATTGAAAAGTAAAAAAAAAATAATAATAATTATTCAAGATTTTATACAAAGTTATAATATAATTAAAGGTTATTAATGATTAGATAAATGTTAAGTAGTGAAAAATGGAACAAAAATTGTCTCTTTTGAAGAAAAGTTAAAAGAAATCAAAAATATTCGTTCCTGACAAAAAAAGGAACATATTCACACAATGTCTAGGTGTAGGTCCAAGATTATTGGTGTCTTTAGTTTGACCTACGGGGAGGCAATGTGGTCCTATGTCGCTTTGGTCCGGTCTGAGAAGTTGGTCTTTGCCAGATCTTCCCGATTATATTATGTGAGACCAGACGGGGAGCGATCTTGATCCCTAAAATGATGTCAGTGTAGTGGAAGAGGGGACTTTGGATACATGAAGTGTGTAGTGCATGTCTTAGGCGCTAAAAAGATTGCAGAGCGTTTTATGCAGTTGGTCTGCAAAATTTTTAGGTGAGCCTACCCAAACGCCAGCTTGTTACGCTTGGGAAAAATCATTTAAAATATTAACTTAACAGATCTTTTCTCCATGTAACATTGCGTTACATATGGAGAAATGAGAGGTTAAATCCTTTTGTATTCCTAACGAGAGAGCAGGTAATGTTGTGTTTGTTCGTATTAAAAGCGTAAAGCGTACCCAAAAGCCTTATAATTGAATGATTTTTCTTTTGCGTCAAAAAAAAAATTCCACACTGGGCGTGAAAACAATGTAAAAGTTGTAAAACACACGATGATAAATAAATATATAAAGTTTAATGATATTTCAATATTAAAATTCAAATTAATAAGTGAATTGGGTAATTATTGGTAAGTCAATTAGTTTTAGGTGCTGCAATCTATCCATTCTGCGAGCTGGGCCACGAGTTTCAAGTACAGGCTTGTCGGTGGTGGTAAACTGAAATTGGTGTCAACATGGCGGCTGAAACTGGTGTCAATATCAACATGTGTCATGTCCTTTGATGCCGACCGACGCAGCTGGGTTGTTTGTTGTTCGAAACACATCGAGAATTTTCAGATTGTTATAGAGGTGGCATGTTTATTGCGAAATCTTTTTGTTCGCGACGATATGGAGTTCGTGTGGCTCGAAATTGGATGTGTTGTTAAATCGCGTATTAATAGATGGTGGCCAATTGGATAAAGTGATGTGGGAGTGTGTTGAAGTTCGTTCCGAGAGATGTGTGAATTATATTAATAATTATGCATGTAAAAAGAAAAGGACGAGGGAGTGTAGCTATGATGGAATTTTTAACTTGTTTTGGGGAAGGACAGTTACATTTCTAGTTGTGCTTTTGAAGATAGTGTATCTTTCGATTTTTGTATTAAAAAAAATGCGTTTCATTTATGTTTTTTTAAATTTGAATATATTTTTTTAATCGTTGCTTATGGTAGTGCAAAAATTATACTTGTAAAAGGGCAATGGCATGATAGTGACTTATAATTTGAATGGGGCGTGTACATAAAATAGTGAACATAACAATGATTTTTGCAAAGTTTTGTGTATTTAATTAAGACATTGGTGTTTTTGGTATAAAAATAAGGTATTAAGAGAAACACACAAATAAGTTTAGAAAATAGGATTCGAGTAATTAAAATATAATATGAGTTTTTTCCATGTAAAATTGAAAGTAATGAATTAAAATTTAAAAGTTGCTTAAAATAAAGTAAAAATTGATAAATGAGGGTGTACAAGATTTAAAATTTGAATTGAAATGCTATAAAAATGGTAAAATTTGACTAAAGAATGATTACAGTGAAAATAAACAAAATATATGGAGAATCAAGTTGTTAGCATGAAGAGAGAGTTAAGTAGATTTTTTAAAAACTCACAGTTTTTATGATTGTTCAGTCAGGAGAATTGGTCTTTGGTTGTTGTCCTGATGACGTGGAAGGCGTCCCATGTAGAGCTTGTAGAAGCTTGTGACTTCTGTTTGGCGATGGTGGCATGTCGTCTGGATGGTTGCGTTGTAAGGCCGAAGGTGGGTAACTTCTCACCGGCTTATTTTGCGGGAATTTCGGCTGTGTCGTTGAGGGGAGATCGCTTGGTCGTTTCGTTGGAATGGCGTGCTTGTTCCTCCATCTTTGCTCTTGGCTCTTTCCTATCTGGACAGTCTTCTTACCTTCTTCGCTATGGCGTCCTTCGTTGTGGTTATCCTGTCGACTCTCTGAAATAATGTGTTGAGTCGACTTATCTGTGATTAGGGATCCTGTCGACTCTCTGTAATAATGTGTTGAAGTTCTGGTTGACTCTTGTAGAACCTCGTCGACTCTCGCTATAAGTTGTGGCAACCGAGGGTCAAACCTGTAGTAACCGAGAGGGACAGTCAGGGCGTGGAGAGTTTTCCAGTACCTCTCTGCACCTTGTAGGACCTTTAACAGTTCTCACAGGGTACAGGCAGTCGTGGTCGAGGCAGAGTGGAAAAGCTTGGGAATGTCCACACACACAAAACGAAGCGACACAGTTGTCGAAGGAAAATTCCTTGAATAGATAAAAAGCGATCCAAGAGCAAGATGGAGCTAGAGTAGATTTCTTACTGTTTTACATGGTCGATGAGTTGGTCCTTGGAGACGATAAGGGGTGACGCTGACCGAACGACTCACTGGACGACTGGCTGTTGCTACGTGGGGTCCTATTTATACAACTCTTTGGACCAGGAAGGGGACCAGGAAGTATTGCCTTTCTGCACGTGTCCGCTAATCGACACTGGCACCGGTCTGTCGGCTTCCAACCTATCTTTAGAAGTTACTTTGTGATTTTGGTTCTCTCTTGCTCTTAACTCAGTTTTTAATCTATTATATAGTTTTATTTATTCATCCTCAGTACATTACATATGGTGATGCAAGGAGACATGTCAATTATGTGTATAATTATTTATAGATGTGTTTTTATATACAATCATGTCAATCTTGTTATAAGTATTATATAATATAGGGTTATTGGTTTAAATTATCATATATATATATATATATATATAAATGTTAAATTAAAATATTTTATTTAGAAATGTTATATAAAGTAATATTTAAAATGTTATATTAAGATATTGTTTCATTTAAAAATATATTTCATAGATAAAAATATTCTGTTAAATCGGCCGCCAGTGGTCATGCTTCCCATATAAAATCTCATGGTTGTTCTTCCCCGATTGGCCCCCGTCGGCCGACATGAATCCTGCCAAGAAGAAAAAGAAGGCCTACAAGCCTACAACCCGCATCGTGAACGTCGCCGACCTGGAGAGGGAAGATGAGATGGTGATCTCACGCAACTGCAGCATCCTGAGCTCCATTGGCCATCCTGCCCTGAAATCCCTGCATGAGGACCTGATCCGCTACATCGCCTCGCGGACTGAAATGATCAAGGCCCTCGCTAACAATGTAGAGAACCTCACTGACAGCCTCGAGTCCTTCGCAGAGTTGGACGAAATTGAGGAGGCCAACAAGCCCAAGACTGCTTGCCGCGGCACTCAAACCTGCCCTGCTCCTTCCTGCAATGAAACCAGCTCCCAGACTGACCCAATCAAGCCCGCCACTCCTGCTCCTGCTGCTCTCCCTGCCAAGAAGCCTGCCTCCACCCTGCCTGCTCCTGCTCCAACCAAAAGGAAGCAGTCTGAAGCTCCCAACCCGCCTGCAAAGAGGACAAACCTGAATGGTCCTTCAAAACCTGTGCCTTCCCACGTCTCCAAGCCTGCGGCCGCCCAAGTGATCCTTCATGGAGAAAAATCGGCGGCCCACACAGTGGTCATCTCAGATGACCCACAGGCTGACCCAAGGGAGATGCTGAAAACAGTCCGCGCTGCTCACACTCTCCCCCAAGGCGTTTGGGCCTCCCTGCGCACCAAGGGGAAGCTGGTCCTCCATTCCAGCAACCCTGACACCATCCTTGAGGTTACAACCTCCCTGGCCAGCAAGTTGAATGGAATTAAGGTCCGCCAGCAGAAGGAGATCCTGCCACGGATCTGCCTCTTCAAAGTGGATGAGGAGACATCCAACTCCACAATTGAGGAGACCTTCCTGGAAACCGCTGCTGTTAGAAAACTTCCTGGGGACAAGGTGGTGCGCGTGGCGCACCGTTCTGCACCCAGAAACGGGACCTGCACCGCCTTCATCGAGGTGGACCTCAAGACCTTTAGAGCCCTGGGCGTTCGCGGGAGGATCGTGGTGGATGGAGTAATCCTCAACTTCGAGGAGTCCATCCGCGCCCGCGTCTGCTTCCGCTGTTGTGGCTTCGGCCACAACTCTGCCCAATGCACCAGAGCTCCTAAGTGCTTCCACTGCGGTGAAGACGGCCATGAAGGCCGAACCTGCCCATCCATTGCTGACCAGCGCACCTCCAAATGTGCCAACTGCTGCTCCCAGGGCCTTCCTGACAAGCACGAGGCGAGAGCCTCAAGCTGCCCCATCCTGAAGTCTAGGGCCCTCAAGTTCTAGGCTTCAAGGACCTTCTGCCTCCATTTCCATCAGCCACTTCTCCTGGATTCCTGGCCTATTCAACGCACCCGCCTCACTGCACCCTGGCGCTATTCCCCTGCTTGCCCAACGTTTCCACCACCCCCGCGAGACATCTCCTGCTTCCACATCCTAGGGTCCCTTGCCACCTGACATCGATTTTGGGCTCAAAAATCATAACTTTTGGTTAGTAGCCCGTAAATAAAGATATTTTCTCTTCCCCGATTGGCCGACCCAAAACTTTGTAATTATGTAAATAATATTTTGTTTTAATTATTCTTACGCCTTAAGCCAGGCATTACTTTTATCTAATTATGTTATTCATATATATTACTCAGCTCAAATAAAGAAATCTATGATCTTCAATATTATTTTTTTTTCAAGATTTTGGCCACGACTGCACCACCATAGCATAATCACCAAGATGATCAAAAACAACAGAAATAATATCTTTTTTTATTTTCTTGATATAATATTAGTCGACGGGATATTTGCCTGTTTATTTTTTTAAATGGCAAAAGCAAAGTTTTCAAATTCAACTATGCAAAACCTTCACCTAAAAATAGTTCATTTACTAATATGCAAATTATTCAATCAAACATAATCCTCTCCAATCAAAAATAGACATTTTCACCTACAAAAATAGCTTAATTCAACCAAAAATAACCTACTTCAACAAGACATAGCCCTCTACAATCAAACATAGCCTTCTCCAAACAAACATAGCCATCTACAAGCAAACATAGCCATCTCCACAAGCAAACATAGCCATCTCCACAAGCAAAAATATCCATCTCCACAAGCAAACATAGCCATCTCCACAAGCAAAAATAGCATTCTCCGCAAGCAAACATTGCTACTCCGCAAGAAACCATAGTCATCTCCACAAAAAATACATAGCCATCTCCAAGCAAATATAGCCACTACAATCAAACATACCCATTTCCTACCATATCCAGCAATTTCAAGCAGTCTTCTCCCTTCCAACTCAGCCATCGCATCTTTCGCCCAGCGTCAGTCATCTCCCGGAGGTCCACTCCAGCCATAACCATCCATTTCAAGGTACTTTGTATCTACCTTTTACTTATTTGTCTCTTTTTAACTTTTTAATCTTCATCCATGATTTACAATAGTTTTCAATCACTTGTTTATAGTTATTTTCCGTATTTCCCTTTTTATTAAATCATTCTTAGATATCAATTTTTCCATAGCTCTTTTTGCCATTTAATACCACACACCCTTTAATCCTTTTAAACCTTATTTTCCTTTGTATAATTAGTTACTAAATATACCTCATTTTATGTTTTACTTTTAAATATTTGCATTTAAGTTAAACCATTTACACCCTTCAAACAATTTTAAGATATAGTACCATATGTAAAACAGTCGGCCAGGAGGACAACAACAAAATAACATTACCTATTTCCCACATCTTCAATATTTTATTATACTATCTTTATCATTTTAAAAAAGTCGTATTTCTACTATATATTTTCGTTTATAACCACAATACCTTATAGCTTCACATTTCTATCTTGTTTAGAATTCCCTTACTTTTAATATTTTCTTATTTAATCTCATTTAATAATGTTTTGATTTTAAAAATTTGCATTTTTGCCCCCATTACTTGTATCATGTGCAATTAATATCTAAAAGCGGTTCTACCAATATGTAAATTTAGCGATACTAACTCTCTCTCTATGTAAATTTTACCTCTTATTTTTATCCACCTTGTTTCTTTTTCTCAAATGACCATTTTCTATTCTTACCATTAATTCATTTATATTTAACATTATTATCATTAAATCTTTACATTTTCATCACCTTGTTTTCACATTTGCCTTTTGTACATAAACTTTTTTTTTCTATTTTTTTTTTTAAATATGGAACGCTTCACGATTTTGCGTGTCATCCTTGCGCAGGGGTTGTACATAAACTTTTGTCTCAACTTATTGCTTTTTCTCATAAATGCCTTTTTCTTATAATCATCAAATGCTTTTAGCATTTTCATATATCTTTGCCAATTATTTTTTATATTGTTTTCTGTTTTTCTTCTTTATTTTTCATTCACATACTTTTGCAATTATTTTGTTTTTAATGTTATATTTTCTTTAAATTTTCCTTCCTCATTTTTGATATTATATATGTGCATTTTTTCTTGCTATTTCCAATCTGTTGGTTAATAACAAACTAATATGATTAGGGAATATCACATTTTTACTCTTTACCATATTTTTGTTATCATCATTCACACTTTGTAATTTTCAATCTATTGGTTAACAATATACCAATATGATTATGGATTATCACATTTTTGTTCACTTTCTACCAACAATATTTATAATCATTCACACTATGTATCACTTTGCTATTTCCTGTCTATATTGGTTACCATCTAAAAACCAATATGATAATGGAATATCACCCCTTTCTTTCTCACCTTTTGATAATCATGCATCACTCTCTACCAATAATTGTCATCATTTACATTTATATCATTTTTTACTTTCCTGTCTATTGGTTACCATCCAAAAACCAATATGATAAGTGAATATCACCTCTCGTTTTTTATTTTAATCATTATATCTTTTTTTTTTAAACTATTTTATCACCATTCTCTCTAACCATATTATTTTCTTCACAGGGGGGAAATGTTAAATTAAAATATTTTATTTAGAAATGTTATATAAAGTAATATTTAAAATGTTATATAAAGGTATTATTTAAAATGTTATATTAAGATATTATTTTAAATGTTATATTAAGATATTGTTTCTTTTAAAAATATATTTCATAGATAAAAATATTCTGTTAAATCGGCCGCCAGAGGTCATGCTTCCCATATAAAATCTCATGGTTGTTCTTCCCCGATTGGCCGACCCAAAACTTTGTAATTATGTAAATAATATTTTGTTTTAATTATTCTTACGCCTTAAGCCAGGCATTACTTTTATCTAATTATGTTATTCATATATATTACTCAGCTCAAATAAAAAAATCTATGATCTTCAATATTATTTTTATTTCAAGATTTTGGCCACGACTGAACCATCATAGCATAATCACCAAGATGATCAAAAACAACAGAAATAATACCTTTTTTTATTTTCTTGATATAATATATATATATATTATATATAAATTTTCAATGCAATTTTCTATTTTGTCATCATCACATCACATCACATTAAAAAGGTATAAAAACAAATATAAAATGAATAAAAATATAGAAATATCATTGTGGTTGAATAAAGTTTAAGTGGACAAAATATATATAATAATAGCCGAATGACCCTGGCAATGCCTGGGTTTTATCCGATTAAATGTTTTTATTCAAATACTATTCGTTACAATTATAAATTGGCGCCGTGGATGTCATTCTTGTGAAACGTCCCGCTCCAAACTTTGTGTCTGAGAAGCGATATTTTTATAAAGAGATGATCTGAAGCCCTGGAGGTTGTAGCTCTGTCGCGAAAACCACTCTGCCTGTCCCCCCGCTGCTCTGCAGTCTCTGAAGCCCTGGAGGTTGTAGCTCTCTCTCGCTTAGCCTTTAGCCTGGCCTCACGCTGCTACTCTGTCTCTGAAGCCCTGGAGGTTGTAGCTCTCTCTCGCGTAGCCTTTAGCCGGGCCTCACGCTGCTGTTCTGTCTCTGAAGCATGCGAAACACTGAATCTCTCCCGCAGATTAGCAAGTCTACGCTCTCTTTCTATAGGCGTTTCGTTAGCACGTTGTTGTTTTCTTTGTTTTTTTAGCCTCTGCTTGGCAGTGGCCAAAAGCCTTGCGTTTTTTAGGAGGCATTCAGCTTTCTGAAAAAAAAAACAACTGTAAAGCAATGATACAACACAATCTGATTTATATATATGTTGCCTAGAAATTGAGAAAAGAGCTTCAGAAAAGGAAAAGGTTAGGCATGAAAATTATAGTCGTTAAAAAAAAGTATGTAAAATTTCTGCAAAAGAAGAATACTCCGCATATAAGCTATAAAAATTTCGATATTAAATTTAAAAATTGAATGAATAACTAAATGTAATATTTTTTAAACAAAATGTAAATTTAAAAAAGAGGATATATAAATATATTAAATTTGAAGAATAGTTATATATATCGTACATAGATGGCGCCACGACTTAGGTCATCGGACCATTACTTCGCATTTTCCCCGCTAGAGGCACTACCTTCGAGATAAAGGGGAAATTTCCACGCAAATTTGCAAATAACTCGAAAAATATTACATATAGAGACCTTTTTAAATATTCACTATAAGTTTTTCAATAGTTAACTCTATATACTGTTAAAATTTCAGTCAGATTAGTTACATATTGTGGACGTGTATAGCCGACATAGGAACAAACACACATACATACATACACTGACTTATATATATAGAGAGAGATTTGCTGGGTTATAAATTGTAATACACAAAAATATATATATTTTTTTCATGAGTATCTTATTATTGCTCTTTTAGACTTCTTGAAATTCTTATTTACCCCCGTTTTGATCAGTCTGAATGTGGTTGTTACTTATAACAGGTTTTAAAAAAAGGAAAACCTCGCTATAGCGAGCCCCAATGGAACTGGACGTTTGATTCACCAAAGATAGTTACAGTAAAAACTCTTTAAAAACAAACCTAAGTTATATAACGAACCTTCGCCTATAACAAACCTAAAATAATCCCCAATTCTAAAGAATTTATATAGTGAGAGAATCCTTGCTATATAGTGAGCTAAAAGTTTAATCCCATTGAGGTTCGCTATAGAGAATTTTAACTGTATTGCATACTCAAAATTAGGTTGGTAATACACAAACATACAGCTTTATTAAGACCACCGGTCTTATATATATTCACCAAAGGAAGGAAGCATAGTTGGAGCATCTATACTCCAGGCAGCGCAGAGTCCAACAGATTCCAGGTCCGACGCATGTCCAATGGCAACAGAATCTAGTGTGCATAGGTTAGTGTATCACTTAAAAGGCGAGTGTAGAATCAGCCGCGTTTCAGTCTTCGCTTTCCTCATCCAAATGGATCACGACTTTCGGCGATTCTATTAATCTCCTCCGAACGGTGACTGCGGTCTTGTAGAATTTATTGACTGGTAGTAAGATTAACTAACTAACTGTGCGTACCCCGTAATTCTGGAGTGTACAGAAGTCGCCAACTATTTGGAAATTGGTAGTGAGAATAGTTCGTTATTCTAAGTTATTACATCATATTGTTTTAAAATTTTATCATGAATAGAGAATTATAATGTTTATGATGCACTAGCGCGCCATCTGTTATCAAAATTCGAAACTATTTTAAACGCGTCAGATACTTTTTGAAATTAAACAATTTCTACTGCCCTTACTGCAATGGAATGGTAGATTAAACTGGCGAAACCGCTAGGAGGGTTCACCACTGATGAGCCAGGCCCTCCCATTAATTTTTCCATTGCAGTAAGGGCAGTAGAAATTGTTTAATTTCAAAAAGAATCTTATGCCTTTAAAATAGTTTCGAATTTTGGTAATTATAATGTTTACCGAAATTAGTAAATTATGCAAAATCCTCGGTTCGTTTACTGAATTTACTAAATCTTATATACCCTGCTGAGAGAGATATATGGAACATCAGGTTTGTACTGCCATTAACAGCTACTGACCTCGATGGTGGATAATGGTTGCCATGGTGATTGTCAGGAATGATACATTGTGAGCGTCACCTCATCAATAAGTCAGCTTCACTCGAGGTATTGTCATTTAACTAATTGTTTGTCACCAGGTCACACACCTAAACAGTGTCAATAGATGATTCAAACAGGATTACAGTAGAACCTCCATGAGCAGACACTCCTGTTAGCAAACACCTCTATAGAAATGAAAGTTTTCATCGTCAAAATGATCATTTTCACCAATTAGTCGCTCTCTGGCCTGAATAAAATTCTCTCTAAAGGACTAATTCTAAACACGTTTAATTCTAAAAGGAAACTTTGCGAACAATAAGTAGTCTTTTAGAGAAAGTTTCAACTGAATAGATAGAGAGCTATACTTTTATAAAAATATCTAAAAAACCTACGCAATGAGTTTCCTTATTACAAAAACACTCAGTTGTAACTTCGTCCGTTGAAGAGGGAGAAAGGCCGGGGTATTTTGCCAATTAAGAAACTTGATGTGTATGTTTTTAAATATTTTTATCAAAGTATACGCAATTTTCTTAATCGATATTGAGATATCTATAGAACAATGGCCCGTTGTACATGTGAAGAAAAATTTCAATGATTAAACCTGAAAATGTATCCCTTTAATAGAATCGAAAATTCTTAAGCAGGTTAAATTTAGCATAAGAATATCAAGTTAGTCAGATCCTATAATACAAAGATTTAAAAACCTCAATTTCAATACAATTCATTAATACAACGTTGAAATTAGACGGCTTGTTAACAGACTTGTATTTAAAACCTAGGTAAAATTTTGTATTATGAAGCAATGATGCATCATCTATACCTAGGAATCAACAACCTTTCTCTCTCTTATCTTCCCCAAGCCTGGAGAATCTAATGTTTTTGAACAACCTTAGTGGCGTGCAGCACTTTGGTACTTTGCTAAAGTGCATTGCAGTATGTCTGTTTGCTACCTCCATTTTTGGGTCGAAAATCATACACTTTATTTATTTGCCCATAAAACTATAATCTCTCTATAAATATAGTTAAACCTATCTATAGCGCCACCTCTTGGAACTTACCAGAATAGGGTGCTATAGAGAGGGAGTGCTATAGACAGGTGACTTTTAATGCAAACCCATCGTACTACGTATTTAAAATCCGGCGCTTAAGAGAGCAAGGCGCTAATTAGAGGGGGCGCTATAGGCAGGTTCAACTGTACATAGCAAGAAATAACTATAGCACGAATATTTATTTTACAAATGGAATAAACTCTCTCTACTCTTCTTACACTGCGATGAAAATTTATTTGGAGGGCATGGTTCATCAGAGGAGATCCCTCCCAGCGGTTTCGCCAAGCGAGAAATGCTCTTCCGCAAACAATATGAACAAAGCCAGTTAGACATAAATCAACTATAAGGTTATCCCAAAAGTTTGTAAACATATTATGATATATATTTTGAAAGTGTTTACAAACTTTTGGGACAACCTTGGTAATATTGATAATCTTAGTACAATTATAATAGAATTCTTATAGAAGAATGGTTTAATCTCTGATGCTTTCTATATCAAGGGTGGCCAATCAGCAGGTGGGGGAAGTTTCAGAATTACAAGACTGTCCCAAAAGTTCGTAAACGTTTGCAAAATATTAATCATAATATGTTTACGAAATTTTGGGACAACCTTATATAAGGCAATACATAATAAATAGAATAGTTTAGCACGATTATTTCTTTTTTACAAATAGAACTAACTCTCTCTCTCTACATTTACAAATACTTCCTGGCCCTGGAGTTGCGGGGGGTCCAAGAGGACCTTCTCCTGGTCTGGAGGAGGACCATATCAAGATGGTGGAGTCTCCCTCACTCATAAATCATTGTAAATATTCCCATTATTCTTCATTAATTTTGTAAAACATAATTGACAAGATGTCAATAAAAAGTGTTTCAATCTCAATCTCTCTCTACATGTGAGGGAGGTACTCTCCAAGACACTCTCTAAAGGAAACAAGATCATTCTCTGCGAATTCCTCAACATGGTAGTTAAAAATGTTGGGGACAAAAATTCCATTATAACAAAAGGCCTATCCAAATTAAGGGTATCTTTTAGCCCTTAAACTTGACGTCCCTTCAGAGAAGGCTTCGTGTTGATGTAAATATATATTTTTTTGTATGATTTATATTGTTGATATCTATTAGTATTATTTGTTACATTGTTGACTAGATGTCAATAAAGTGGTTTTAATCTCTCTCTCTCTCTCTACTCTCCTTACTGCGATAAAAAATCATTTGGAAGGCTTATCTCATCATGAACTCTCCCAGCGCTTCGCCAGTTTATTCGCCACAAAGATTGTTTGTGTGTGCATGCAACTTCTAGATATCAACCTATATTCGTATCCCCAATCATTTATTCAACACGTCGTTGATTCTAACCAATAAACTATATGTGTTAAAACATGCTCGCTTTATTAATTCAACGTTATTCGATTGGTTGGTAAAGGTCACGTGTCAGTAGAGAACCAATCATCGGTCGAAGAAACCAAGCACATTTACATATATATTTGCATTTAATACCATCAAGAAGTATAATATAAAAGATAAATCTCAGCCTCAAAAAAATATATATATGTCATAATTTGCCTAATGCCCGAAAGATATAATTTATTTTCTTCATAAGAAATATGTTAAAATGTAAATACCAATTCATCTATTTATAAATCTGTACAAAATAAACGTGGGAGCCAGCGCACGCGGGTAAATGCCAAGGCACGCCGCCGCGCACGCTCACGAGTGTGGAACAAGTTATTTTTCGAAGCATACATGCACAACGACTGCGCCCTTCCATTCGACCACGACAGATACGACATATATATATATTTAATTTTATCTCCAAATTAGAAACCAAACCTAGCTATCAAACTTGTCCCAGTTGGTAATATTCTATTCATCACCTTATATCATAAACCTTATTGTTTTAATGAGGCGTGGCGTGTAGATTTGACATTAAAGTGAATGGTACACGACGCGGGAGAAATAAATTGTTGATATCACAGAGTTAGCAGGTCGATGTGATGGCTGGCGTCGCTCAACTCAATACCAAGATGGTACTTGTAGATTGTAGCCTTCGCGAATCTTGTCTGTTGGAATATTTTAACCCTAATATTTATGTTTTGAAGATCATTTGTTGGTTGGAAGTTAATTCAGAGAAAACACAGCCATATTAACCTATAGTTTAACTACTAACGTTTCAATGAATTCCTGTGAGATCTGTGCTTCACTTCCATCAATAATTGACAATATAACCCAGAATAAGTATATTGCTACGGCGATTTATGGTTTCCACAAGTCCATATCTCAGAAGAAGGCCAAGTGACACTCACTCCTCACTTTCTTACTGCTACTCTTTTTGTGTTGTTTTTCTTGCTTCCCTCTTTCTCTTTCTTGTTTTTTTTTATTTTATTTTTCTTCTGTCTATATCGTTGTTTCCTTTGTCTCACTGCTTTGTTCATATGCATACCTCTGGTGAATCCTGTATAGGGTCAGCGACCCTAAATAAAGTATTTTTGTTGTTGAATTCCTGTGAGAAAGTGATAGGAAGTCACTGAAATCTCGGGAGTTAAATAAACTATTGGTTAATGAAGCTGTGTTTTTCTCTAATATTATGATTATTTCCAGAGGCCGTGCATTATATTTTTCATTGTCATAGGTTTTTTGCTCTTGGTAGAGATACTTCCAGCCTGTTACTTTTTCGGCTATAATAGGTATAAATTAACACAAAACAATAACGCGCAATCTATACATATAAAATGAAAGGATTTAAAAGCACGAAGTTTGTATTATGTATAAAAGATACATTCGTGATTTTAAATCCTTTCATTTTATATATAATAGGTTATTTTTGTATTTTTGAGTCATCTTCATTGATATTTTTGCTTATTGAAAAACTTCATATAGTCCGCTGAGTTGGAAATTTTATAGTCATCACTTTATAATATACTTTCCAATTTTGGTGTATTTGGGCTGCGTGATATTGAATATGATCTAGAGTTCTAACTCGCGCCTTTATTAAAGTAGTTTTTATCGATTTGGTACTCAAAATAGCGTATTATTTCGTATTAGCCTTGATTAATGAAGCTTGTGAAGACGAAAAATTATCATGAACGCAAGTTTATTTCTGGTATAAACGTTTTGAGCATCGCAGATGATTCAAGGTCAGGTCGGCCATTGACGTCAACAACGGATCGCAAAATATTGGATGGATGCGTGATTTAATTGTTTCTAATAGAAAAATTACTATTGATAATATATCAGAAATACTTGGAATTTCGTATAGTATTTGCCAAAAAATTATTGGTGAACATTTAAACATGAAAAACTTTGTGATTAATTTGTCTCGCGAAATTTAACAGATCAACAAAGAGAAACCAGATTATCAATTTGCAAAGATTTAATTGAAACTGCAAATAATGATTCTGATTTTTTAAAAACAATAATAACTGGTGATGAAACATGATGCTTTATTTTTGATCCACAAACCAAAAACAATCACTCGAATGGCACACACCAAGTTCTCCTAGGAAGAAGAAAGTTCGTCTTGACAAGTCCAAAGGAAAAGTAATGCTTCTAGAGGGGGTTACTATTAATAAACAGGCATACAAAGAAATACTTGTGCGCCTTCGTATGCGATAAGAAGAAAAAGAAACCAACTCTTTAAATCAAAACAGTGGAAATTTCTACACGATAATGCCCCTGCTCATAGAGCCATTATTGTTCAAGAATATTTAGCCAAACACACTGCATTTCTCTTGCCGCATCCTCCTTACTCTCCTGATATCGCCCCATGTGATTTTTCTTCTTTCCAAAACTTAAAATGACGTTAAAAGGGAGTGTAGATAACCAAGGCACCTATTTTGAAAAAAAAAATGTTTAAATTACTATACTATGAATAAATAATTAATTTTTAAAAAAAGTTGGGAAAATTTTTGATCCTGCCCCCCTTGTATTTTGTTTTTTTATATATATTATGAGATCACCAGGTATTTGGCGTTCTGCGCTCCAGGAAAACCTAGGTTATAAAAAATTTAACATTTATACGAATTATGTTACAAATGTCAGCCTGAATTTGCTTTAATAACAATATAAAAAGTGTTAATTTCACAGAAAAAAGGATGCGCGATTATACAAAGATTAAATAGGTGACTGAAATATAAAAATTTATTTTAGAAAAACATTGGTTATTTACATTGACTTATAGAAAAATATTTTATGGAATATAAATATATTGTTCTTGGTTGTTTTCAGATCTCTCGAGGAAATCTCTTTCAATGAGGTTGGAGATGGAATCCTTGAACATTTTCAAATCAAACTCGTGCCATGGTCTGATCTCAGCTGTGACTTGCTCCAACAGCTCCTTGTGTAGAATCTCTCATTTTTTCTTCATTATTCTCACAATTGCAGCATCCATTGTGCTCTTTTCACATCGGGAATCTAGGAATTCGTCACGCTTTTCAGCTTTGTTTTTTAAGCTTTTCATTGGGATATTGAGGTTGATCTTCATTTTACTACTGGTATAGACAAGGTTGAGTGCCACTGTTGAATCAAGGCCAATATCTTTATCCTTGTCTGATTTAAGGACTGATAGCATTACTAATATCTCTAGAACTTCAAGTAATGTTTCCAAGCTGATTTCTGTAGTTTCTTGAAGCTTTCGCACTGTACAAGAATCCATGAAATTGAATTGGAGCAATATTACCATTTGGTAATTAGAAACTAAGAACGTATAGTTCTTGTTGAAACATGTTGTTGCCAGCTCCATATTACTCAATTTGTGATTCACAGTCATAATTTTCTTTTCATTATGGATAGCGAAGAAGGTTTGAAACAGCGATTCACATTTTCCTACGTCACCAGGCAGTAAGCAATCGTCTTTAGTGTTCTCTATAGGCCAGATCAACGAATTAAGAAGCCTAATTTCATAAGTCAAACTTAGTGATTTGTCTGATTCCAATATAAATTGAGCAAAGTCATTATTCAGGCTGACACTGCTAGTGATATTTTCAATCATTTTTTTCGATATTGTGAAATTTTTCTTCGACACTTCGCTCAATTTTGAAATAAAATTGCCCTCAATTTCTACACCTAGTGAATGATTTAAAATCAATCTTTTCGACAATGATTGCCTATAGAGATCTTCAAATTCCTCGGGTACATCAAGATATTTCAGAATCATCAGAGCATTTTCTAATGGTTCTTCCTGATTTGGTTCTTTTTTGGAAGTCTTTTTTAAGTGAGTATCACAAAATAGTATTAAAATTTTTGTTGCAATTGATGGATTTGAATTGAGAATTTTTTTACAGGAATTATCCAGTGCCTCAAAATATTCTTTACGATTTTCAAACGCTAAACGAATCATATTAGTATATTTTGTTTTGAAATTTACTATAATGGACACGTACAAATCAGGATCAGGCCTCTCATTTTTCAAATACTCTCTAATTTCTTCAAGAATTTCACTTTCCACCTGAATTAAAAACCATTTATGAATATCTGGATTACCAGAAATTAATTGATATAAGATTTTCAAATAATTGTGGTTTTGTTTTACAATTAATTGATTGAAAATTGATTTGAAAATATTCATTCTGTTTTTCATCAAGGCGCTTAGACAGGTGGCTTTTCCCAACTCATATGTTGATGAATGAAAGTAGCGTTCAAAACGATAATTTTCTTCCGCCAAAATTTCATTAGCCTTTTTTATATTTTCAATTGAATAGCCATTCTGGAATATTTCATCAAAATTTCGTTCGTAAAAGTATTTTGTCATTTCAAGGAATCGGCATTCGATTCTTTCTTTGTAAAACTCGATAATATATATATCTTCGCTATGTATTTCTTTGAAGACGTCCAGTATATTTGATAACAGTTCACCAAAATATCTATTACCTTGGCGTTGGATCTTTGGAAAAATAATTGCTTCAAACCTCCCCCAATTTGGTATAATGATATGGTTAATCCAAGAAATAATAGATAGTTTGTATACTGGATAAATATCCATTCTTTTTAAGAAAAAACGTTCGTATTGAATCCATCTTTTATTAAAATAGATAAAAATCTTATCAATATATTTACTTGACTTCTTGTAGTTATTCCATTCGGTGATATACTTAGTTTCAAGGTCACTTGTTTCAGATATTTCACACATTTGGTTCACATTGAGAAGTTTAGTTTCTAAAAATGTCTTTAATTTCTCATATGTATATTGAAAACAAAAAAAAAATGTGAAAATTTCGATTGGGATATTCCATCGCATAATTTATTCGCCAGGAGAACAGCTTGTGAAATTGTTTTTGTTGTTGTTTCGTCATGAGAGAAGATAACTTGAATTTCTTTTTCAAGTTTATCCCAAGTCTTCTCCATTTCATTCTTTCCAAAAATTAAAACCATTTTAAATATGTGAGTAATTACTATACGGTGTAAAATCGAGAGAGAAAGAGAGATTTATAAATATAAAAATTAATAAAACTGAAAGATATAACGGAAGTTTGAATAAAACCTTCTTAAAATATATGCGGAAAAAACACAGATTAATATTATTTTAAATATAAAAAAATCGATGTTTTTATTTTTATTTACAATTTAAATTTTGAAATCTAATTGTGTGAAAATTAAAAAAAAATTAATATTTTGAAATTTTAATTAAAATTATTTTAATCTATATCTATATAAAAAAGTAAACGTATGTGTGAAAAGGCTGGTAAACGTTTCACAAAGCAATGATGCGATGTTCGGTATAAATAACTTCGCAGTGATGGTTCGTTGTAGGTTGTTGCAAGGATGTTAGACAGATCACTAAATAGCCTAAAAGAGAGAGTAAAAATCTCCTTTAAACTAACTGTATTTAAAATATAAAGAGGACAGAGGAGAAGACAACTGGTCAGGAGACCACGCTGCGCTAATCCCCGTTGCGTGGCACCGCGGGCTTAAGGGCGGGGTGTCCTTTGTAACTAATCTAGTTGAAATTTCAAAAGCATAAAAAGTTGAATTTATAAAAACTTATGGTCAAATATTCAGGTCTCTATCTCGAATATGCTTGGAGTTATTTACAAACTAGACGAATGGCCCGGGCAACGCCCGGGTTTACCCGAGTGCGTATATATTTTTAAAATGTTTTAAGTAAAATACTATTAGTTACAATTATAAATTGGCGCCGTGGATGTCTCTCTTGTGAAACGTCCCGCCCCAAACTGTGCGTGTCTTGAAAATATAAAAATAAAAATGTGAACGAAAAATATGTCCAGGGTAGCCTAGTGGTCATGGCATCTGCCCGGTAAGCGAAAGGTCGTGGGTTCGATTACCATCCCTTGACACTTTTTTTATTTTATCCATTCTGACCAAAATCTATCCGTGAACTTGACACAGTGAACTTCACACAGACAGAATAAGGCAATTATATAAGTAGATAATCCAAATTGTGCCTTATCACACACTATTTTTTTATTTGGCCTTATTACCTTGTGTTTATAATCTATGACGTAATGCCGGCGGCGCGCGCCCGTTGGCTGCCGGCGAGCACGTGACCTCCCTGTGCGCGCGCATCCGTGACAGCGATGAGGAATTGAGGAAAGACGTTCGTGACTATATATATTAATAATAATGATATAATAATAATTATTATTATTATTATCATTAGATAATGATAATGATCATAATGATGATGCGCGCGCATCCGTGACAGCGATGAGGAATTGAGGAGGAAAGACGGTCGTGACTATATATGTTTATTTGTCCATTTCACTCGCAACCAGCGCCCCACTGCGGTAACTGAGATAGGTTTTGTTTTTGGCAAGAAGTCTGCCGCACCTTCAAGACTAAAATTATTTTATAGTATACATAGTTTAAGAGTTTACTATCGATTATTTCAGAAGATTTCATATATATGATATTTTTTAATTTTGCTGTCAAATTCTGAATTGTATTACTATATTTTAGAATGCTTGACATTAATTTTCTGTTTGTATTATATACCATTAAATGATTTATTTCAAGCATTATTCGTAAGGCAAACATTCACACACACTTGGAAAGGTCCCGGGTGATGCCTGATCATAATTTGTAATTGTACCGAATAGTATTTGAATAAAAACAACATTCTTATACATACGCACTAGTGGAAAAATGCTCCCAGGTAAAACCTAGGCGTTTCCCAGGTCATTCGGCTACTTATATATATATATATATATATATATATATATATATATATATATATATATATATTTATCTAAAAAGCAAGAAAACTTTCTCCACTGATTATATCAACCAGAAATAAAGCGTAAGGAGAAAAGATTTTTTATTACATAATCATGCGACGAGCTTTCGGGCAGTCACGCCCTTCGACTGGTAATAAACTGTGGTATTAAAAGGCTTTAAATAGGAATCCGTTATTTTGAGTAATATTTACATATGTGATGAATATAGGACGGCTAAAAATACAATTCAGGTTAAAAACTTATGTAAATCTAAATTAGTGATATGTAACTATTACGTAAGTATGCAAATCTTGTAATGCTAAATGATGATTGAACGTAAAATTGCAGATTGGCTATGTTAGTAAACTATACCGCGAAAATGGTTAACATCTATTCAACCCGCCATCAGCCGCCACACAGGACCTATGGAGGGGGTAGAGGGGGGGGGGGGGGGATTGGAGGGAAGATGGGGGTTCTATGATTTATTTAAGTTGTTACATAAATCCTGATATTGTTTAGGTAAATCAATATGGCGGTTAATACTGTTCTTAGAAATGGATAACATGGCCTCTATTATCAGTCTCTGGTGTTTATTGGGGATGTTATTGTATAAGGTGGTGGGAGAAGTTAGATTGAATGAATGGCCTGTATTAAGAGTGTGGTTGTATATGAGAGATTTGATGTCTTTGTTATTGATACACCTACCATGTTCAATCATCCTGATGGCCACGGACCTACCAGTCTCACCTATGTAAGTTGCACTACAATCGTTGCATGAGACTGAGTAGACCGAGCCACCCGACGATTGAACATTGGTAGGTCTCTGTAATCGGGTAATGGGATGTCTAAGGACGGCGGACAGGCTTTTACTATTTCTAAAAAAGGTATTGATGCCGTGAGATTTAAGCAGTCGGGATATGGTAGCGGATTGAGGTGAATACGGCAAGATACAGGTATTTCTATGGGTTAAAGTGGGTTTCAGATTGGCAGGGTTGTATCGGTACTTGTATATAAAATGGTGAGGATATTGAGAGAGGGCAAGCTGTTTTTTGATGTTAGAGAACTCTATTGATCTAAATAAGGGCAGGGAGCAATGTGTGACCAATCTCTTGGTAAGTGTTCTCACTGTATTGATTTTATGCGACAAGGGACCGGAAGAATTAAAATTGGTGTAGAAAGATGGGTTATTGATCTTATGATATACTGTTGTGTGGTAGTGTGAAGGGGTACGAATAAGAAGTATGTCTAGAAAAGGTATTACACTATTGATTTCTGGTTCATGACTAAAGGAGATATCGGGGTGAAAAGAGTTAAGAACAGATAAGATACTGTTCTCCTGTCCGGTTTCACATATACAGAGGATATCATCAATATATCTCCTCCATATGTGAATACCCGGTGTGAATTGCTGTTGGATCCAGTTGTCGAGTGTGGACATAACTATTTCGGCCAAGGGTGAAGATAACGGGCTGCCCATGGGTGAACCCCTAATCTGTTTGTAAAATAAGTTATTAAAGGTAAATTCTGTGATGTCTAAGCATATGGAAGTCAGAGAAACTATAGAAGAAACAATGCCAGGGTCTAATTGGGTGTCTTGGAGGAATCTATCCTAACCTATCTCTTGGTAAGTACCGCGCACTTCGATCCCTTAGAAGAACCCACAAATCATAGTTACCCGATCCTACAAGGGATCCCAAACTGTCATCTTGGACACAGATGATTATATCTCCAAGATGATGGACATTCTTGGCGACCAAACAACATTCATACCGATTTCCCAACTAGACATAACCTCCTCCACCAGAACATTCCGTTTAAAACTGCTACGTCTAAAAAGGTCCGGCTCCATCATATCTGAGCAGTACCACACATTCACTTCTGATATGGCCAGTACACCCTACATCTACGGCTTGCCCAAAACCCATAAACCTACCGTTCCCCTCCGCCCCATCATAGCCTATCACCTCTCCCCGGCATACAGACTTTCTAAATACCTGTCAACCTTCCTAACACCTCTGGTAAAGAACCGACCACATTCTTGCTCCATAACAGACATCCCAGCTTTTATACAACACATCCAATCTCTCACCCCGCTGCAGAACTCGACCATGGTATCCTATGATGTCAATTCAATGTATTCATCCCTTCCCCACCAAATGATCATTTCACAGCTTACAAAATTCCTCCAAGACACCCAATTAGACCCTGGCATTGTTTCTTCTATAGTTGCTCTGACTTCCATATGCTTAGACATCACAGAATTTACCTTTAATAACTTATTTTACAAACAGATTAGGGGTTCACCCATGGGCAGCCCGTTATCTTCACCCTTGGCCGAAATAGTTATGTCCACACTCGACAACTGGATCCAACAGAAATTCACACCGGGTATTCACATATGGAGGAGATATATTGATGATATCCTCTGTATATGTGAAACCGGACAGGAGAACAGTATCTTATCTGTTCTTAACTCTTTTCACCCCGATATCTCCTTTAGTCATGAACCAGAAATCAATAGTGTAATACCTTTTCTAGACATACTTCTTATTAAATTATAAAACTATTTTAGAGGCGTAATATTCTTTTTAAAATAAAACAATTTCTACTGTCCTTGCTGCGATGGAAAAATTAAAGGGAGGGCCTGGCTCATCAGTGGTGAACCCTCCCAGTGGTTTCGCCAGTTTGAACTGGCGAAACCGCTGGGAGGGTTCACCACTGATGAGCCAGGCCCTCCCTTTAATTTTTCCATCGCAGCAAGGACAGTAGAAATTGTTTTATTTTAAAAAGAATATTACGCCTCTAAAATAGTTTTATAATTTGATAACAGATGGCCCTCTAGTACATCGTAATACTTCTTATTCGTACCCCTTCACACTACCACACAACAGTATATCATAAGATCAATAACCTAACTTTCTACACCAATTTTAATTCTTCAGGTCCCTTGTCGCATAAAATCTATACAGTGAGAACACTTACCAAGAGATTGGTCACACATTGCTCCCTGCCCTTATTTAGATCAATAGAGTTCTCTAACATCAAAAAACAGCTTGCCCTCTCTCAATATCCTCACCATTTTATACACAAGTACCGATACAACCCTGCCAATCTGAAACCCACTTTAACCCATAGAAATACCTGTATCTTGCCGTATTCACCTCAATCCGCTACCATATCCCGACTGCTTAAATCTCACGGCATCAATACCTTTTTTAGAAATAGTAAAAGCCTGTCCGCCATCCTTAGACATCCCATTACCCGATTACAGAGACCTACCAATATTCAATCGTCGGGTGGCTCGGTCTACTCAGTCTCATGCAACGATTGTAGTGCAACTTACATAGGTGAGACTGGTAGGTCCGTGGCCATCAGGATGATTGAACATGGTAGGTGTATCAATAACAAAGACATCAAATCTCTCATATACAACCACACTCTTAATACAGGCCATTCATTCAATCTAACTTCTCCCACCACCTAATACAATAACATCCCCAATAAACACCAGAGACTGATAATAGAGGCCATGTTATCCATTTCTAAGAACAGCATTAACCGCCATATTGATTTACCTAAACAATATCAGGATTTATGTAACAACTTAAATAAATCATTGAACCCCCATCTTCCCTCCAATCCCCCCCCCCCCCCTCTACCCCCTCCATAGGTCCTGTGTGGCGGCTGATGGCGGGTTGAACAGATGTTAACCATTTTCGCGGTATAGTTTACTAACATAGCCAATCTGCAATTTTACGTTCAATCATCATTTAGCATTACAAGATTTGCATACTTACGTAATAGTTACATATCACTAATTTAGATTTACATAAGTTTTTAACCTGAATTGTATTTTTAGCCGTCCTATATTCATCACATATGTAAATATAACTCAAAATAACGGATTCCTATTTAAAGCCTTTTGATACCAGTTTGTTACCAGTCAAAGGGCGTGACTGCCCGAAAGCTCGTCGCATGATTATGTAATAAAAAATCTTTTCTCCTTACGCTTCATTTCTGGTTGATATATATGTTGTAATATATTCCAATACATCTGTGTCTCCATGTATTGTATGAATGTATAATGATTGCCAAAGTGTGACAAATAAAATTTCGAGTGAGCGTCAGCCGATGCCAGAAGGGCCCCTCTAGATTCCCCGCAGTAATTTATAGTCGTCTGCATTTTTGTCTCGTCGGCGGTGGGTTGCGACATTCCAGTCTGGGCCCCCACAGCCCCCCCCCCCCCCTTTTTTATAAACATGGTTAGTCGGCTTGGGGACGAGACTTGCAGACGCCTCTAGAGAGTTCTCCCCTAAACTGGTGTCGGCTAGACTCACTTCTTGCCATCTCCGTGGTGACATCTACCATGTCTCGTTCTTTGGTGAAGTACATTCACGCCTGTACCCACTCCAACATTGAGGCCACAACGACTGCATTTGACCAACACTACAGTCATCCTACAGGATCGACTACCTCACCACATATATATATATATATATATATATATATATATATATATATATAGTATATTTTTGATGTTTATTGTAACCCCATATCTATATAAAATATGTATCGACCTTGTAACAAAATGATAATAAAGCAAAGAGGGAGGTAGACCAGACGAAACATGCATAAACTTGCAGAAACGTGTCGGACCATGTCGAGACTTGCAGAGGCGTGTCGGAACATGCCGAGGCTTACCGCAGCCAACCAGATTCAAGGTCAGAGCAGACGATTGGCTGCGGCTATATATAGCTGGCGGTCGGCAGAAGGAGTTAGTTGTTTCAGAGCGATCCCGTTACAGTCGGTCGGATCTTTCACTCACCCCTATCCGCGATGTAGGGCATCCGTGACGCCCGTGGTCCGACTGACTTCGTCGCGTGGTCTACCTCTACCTTCTTGGAGTTACCATCTAGACCTGCCTCTGTCTCTTTGCTGTCCCAGTGCGGGAATACCATCACACATCCACGACTACGACTGCCCAGCACATTCCACAACGGGTTTACTACAGAACCCGTTAAAGTCGACAGGATAACTGAGGACAGCAACCTACAGAGGATGACGGAGGTCGGAATCTAGTACTTCGCGGATGCCCTCACAAACATGCAGCCCCACTACGAAGACCTAGAAAGCCGCCTAACAGACGCCATTCGGGGGCTAGCCATGCCTCGTGCGGAGGAAGCCATCATCTCCCTTTTCGACGGATCCCACGCTACAATCAGCCTTCTTCCATACAGCCATCTCCAGAGATCAACTCCAGCCAGCATCAGCCATTTCAAGGTACTTTATACTTTGTTTCTGCCATTTTCCCCATAAATTTTATATTTTCACTTCAAGCATTTTAAAATCAAATATAACCCTTTTTATAGCATTTTTATTCAATTTTTAAAACTTTCACACTCTCATTTATCATTTTTACTTTATTTTAATCAAATTATAAACTTTAATTCATCATTTTCAACTTTATTATTAAAAATATTCAATCACGCATTTTTGCCAATTTACTAATCTTACATACCTTTCTTAAATTCACCTAAAATGGCATTATCCAAATATGCAACTTTAAATTTTACATAAAAAATCATATTATATTTTAAATTACTCAAAACATATTTTCTAAACTCATTTGTGTTATTTTTTTATACCTTATTTATGGCCATAGTATTAATAATTACATTTATTACGCTCTTTATTTTACTTGACCTATTACTATACAAATTGATATTTCTCAATTTTAAAAGTTTTAAAATAGTCCTAGATTTGTATTTTTATAAATATCAATTTTAAATTATCCCATCTCAAAATGTGCCTCCCCTATTTCCCACAATTACCAAAACAAATATAAATGTAAAATGCGAAAACTTAATATCATACCATAAAATTTCCATACCCCATTACATTTCATTCCTACCTGTGTTAAGTTGTTATTTACGTATTAAATACATTTTTATCTCACACTTTTCTAGATTGTTCACATCAATTTTAAATCCCAACGCCATGACAACAATCCAATCTTTAACACTAGTGTCTGTCAAAAATTCAATTATAGGACTTAGGGCCACATTGCCTCTCCGTAGGCCAAACTAGAAGGACATCATTAATCTTGCACCTACAACTAAACACTGTGTGTAAAAATGTTCCTTTTTTCAGGAACGAATATTTTTGTTTTCTTTTGACTTTTCTTTCATTGTAAATAGACTTACAATTTACCCAGTTTTGTGGTATTGGACTTTTTTTTTTTTACTTACCGATGTGGATAAAACATTTCACTATTAATCGATATCATTTTGTTTTTAATGTCTTCAACTACCAATCACCCTTTATATATTATTACCTTTAATTTTTTTTTCTCTTTTTTTTTCTCATCATGTTTAGACCTAGCATTTTACAACTTCAACTATTTTTAGGCACCATTTTAAAAAAACCTACACCTAACAATATTTTTAATATTTCTTAAGAGATAAAACATTTATCATTTTATCTTTGTTAATAGATTTTCAAAATGTTGTTTTTGACGCTTCCCTTACAACCTCTTAACTCTATCCCATGAACCTTTCCTCCCAACCTTTTACAGCCATCAAGAGGTTATTGTTCGTCAGCCATTTTCTTTTTTTTTATTGATTAACCTAACTAGAAGACCCTTCCTTGCTGTACATTTCCCAACAGTGAGCTCAGGAGACCTAGTTAGATTTTTATTTTTTTTTTCTCTCATCATCCGGCTCATCATTTTTTTTCATCTTTCAACTTTTTTTTTCATCATACAAGCCGGACACAATCAAATTTGACAGCAATAAAGCTCTTACACCCACCTCTCCTTTTCCGCATCCTTCAGACCTCCAACCTTCCAAGGGATTCCAGTTCGCCAAACATTTCTATTTTTTTCATTGATTAATCCGACTGGGACAATCCTTCCTCGTTATACCATTCCCAATAGTGAGTTCAGGATATCCAGCGCGATCTTTTTATTTTTTTTTCTCATCGCCCGACTCATCATTTCAATTCACCATTTTTTCAAACTTTCATTTTTTTTGTCATCATTCAAACGGGCATAATCATTATGGACAACAGGAATCCCTCTTACCTCTACCTCTCCCTCTTACCCCATCAATCTTCCCACTTCTTTTCACTATCTGAGCTAATGATGCAGACGGAATATCTTGTGCCTTCTGTTAATGAAAACAATGCCTCACTTAAACAAGTTCGCATTGCATTGCAGAATGCTTGGGATACAACTTTGCAGAAAAATGCTCAGATACCCACTTTCCCTTTTTCAACCTTAGCGTCACATTATATGTTCAACCAATAAACAAACTTTTCTCCGCTAATATTTTATGCAATAAGATATTTTTACTTGTACGAATCATTTTACCATATTTACCATTTTGCATTATATACTTTCCCTTAATCTTGTATCATTCATTTTGAGCCTTTTTATTTTATAACCTTGATTTATATTTCATTGATACACTACCATAACAACATCTTTATCTTTTTAGCTTGTAGCTTATTAATAATTTTAACTAATTTGTATGCAAATTATTTTTTTTTTATAATAGGTTTGTTAGGTTATCATTCATTACATGTCATTCCCCCAACCAAACCTTCATCACCGGGGACACATTCTGTAGTATATTTTTGATGTTTATTGTAACCCCATATCTATATAAAATATGTATCGACCTTGTAACAAAATGATAATAAAGCAAAGAGGGAGGTAGACCAGACGAAACATGCATAAACTTGCAGAAACGTGTCGGACCATGTCGAGACTTGCAGAGGCGTGTCGGAACATGCCGAGGCTTACCGCAGCCAACCAGATTCAAGGTCAGAGCAGACGATTGGCTGCGGCTATATATAGCTGGCGGTCGGCAGAAGGAGTTAGTTGTTTCAGAGCGACCCCGTTACAGTCGGTCGGATCTTTCACTCACCCCTATCCGCGATGTAGGGCATCCGTGACGCCCGTGGTCCGACTGACTTCGTCGCGTGGTCTACCTCTACCTTCTTGGAGTTACCATCTAGACCTGCCTCTGTCTCTTTGCTGTCCCAGTGCGGGAATACCATCACACATCCACGACTACGACTGCCCAGCACATTCCACAACGGGTTTACTACATATATATATATAAAACAGTTAAAAATGTGTATTCATTCATCTTGCTCTTCACCCTATTAATGTAAAAAATAGTGATTTATAATAAGATTCCAATCAGTGCCTCCATTGCTAAAGTGAAGACCAGGCAGTGAACCAGCTCCTGTTCACCTGTCCAACCTTAAAATACCAAAGCTTCCAGACAGCCACTCTCCTAGGAAACACGAAAACAAACCTAGCATCCTTAGAAATCCATAGATCCCCAGAAATAAACCTGCTTTGCGACACTTCATAAATTAGACCTCCACTTGCATTGTAAATAAACAACAAAAAACTTAGGTCTGAAGGACACTCGGGTAAAGAACACTCTCCAGGAACCTGGGTTATCCATACTTCTTCATCTTAGAAATGTTTCAAATTCGCCTATATTACCTGCTATTGGTTGCCCCTCGTTCAATATTTCTATAAACGTCCATACCGAATATTTAAAAATCAGTGGTCACTGTGTCCAGCTCCCTTAAGAACGATTCCGCGGAACTTGAACCGTCAAATCTGGCTGCGGTGGTGGGCGCGTCCCGCTCTAGTCTTCTCATCATCGCTGTTATTGTGTCTATCACCGACTTCTTCTCTTGAGCTAACTCTGCCTCTTTCTGGCCTCTTGAGGTTCTTCTTTCTGTCGACTCTTACTTGTTGTATCCGTCGTAATCGAATGGAAGGGCGCAGCCGTTGTGCATGTAAGCTTCGAAAAATAACTTGTTCCACACTCGTGAGCGCGCGCGCACGCCGCGGCGTGCCGTAGCCTTCGCCCGCCGGCGCTGGCTCCCACGTTTATTTTGTAAATATTTATAGATGGATGAATTTGTATTTACATTTTAAAGTACTGATTATGGCGGAAAGAAATTATACAGCTTGGGCATTAGGCAGATTATGACATATATACAAGGTGTGTCCCATAAGTTCCCGGACTGGGTCCATAAAAAAAAAGGTAAGATATATATTTTTTCAATTATTAAAACTTTTTAAAGTAATCCCCCCTTGCTTCAACGCACCAGCGCCATCGTTTCCCCAAATTGTCGAAACAGTTTTTATAGAGCTCTTTTGGAATGCTCTTCAATGTCAACAGCGATTTTTCTAATATGTCATCCCTGGTGTCAAAATGTCTTCCTTTTAGAACTGCTTTAAGTTTGGGAACAGGAAAAAGTCATTTGGTGCGATGTCTGGGGAATAGGGTGGTTGAGGTAGGATTTCTGTCCCGTTTTTAGCCAAAAAAACTCGTCACCAAGTGCGCTGTGTGAGGGCGGGCATTGTTATGGTGTAGGATCCAGTCACCATTAGGCCATTTTTCTGGCATTTTATTTCGAATCGCTTCCCTTAGATGGCGAAGAATGTCCAAATACATTTCCTTAATAACCGTTTGGCCTGCAGGAAGATACTCGTGATGAACAATGCCCTTGTTATCCAAAAAAGCGACCAGTAACACCTTGTTTCTGGATTTCAATATCCTGGATTTTTTTGGTCTAGGCTCACCCTGACCTCTCCACTCGGCATATTGACGCTTGGTTTCAGGGTCATAGTCATAGACCCATGTCTCGTCGCCTGTGATTATCTTGTCTTTCCATTCCGGATCCGTTCTTGTCATTTCCAACATGTTCTCACAGGTTGCAAGCCGACAGAGTTTTTGCTCATTAGTGAGGAATCTTGGGATGAATTTTGCAGGAGTCTTTTTGAGCTTCAAATCTTTGGTTATGATCCTTCCAATCGTTGTTTTAGAGATGCCTGTGTCTTGCTCTAGCTCCAGCAAAGGGGTTCGAGGATTTTCTTTTATCAAATCGGTGATTTTTTGCACATTTTGGGCGTTCTTGCCGAGGATCATCTTCAATAGAAATTCTGCCAGCTTTAAATCTAGAATGTCATTCAAAAACAGTTGTTCTTTTTGGGGGGTCATTGGGGAATGCTTTATTAGGCATTTTAAAAGTTTCGGTTGCTGATATTTGAAGTTTCACACAAATTTCTATGCAAATACTCTGCTTCAATTTTTGTTCGACCGTAAAATCTCCGCAGCGCAAGGTGTAACCTTTAAATAAATTAGAATAACTTTGGCGCACGCGCACGTACCGCCTCGATATTGGTACCACCGTGTTGCCAGATATTTTTTCTATAATAAACTGTCAAATTTATTTACATTTTTCATTTATTTATTTTTTTATGGACCCAGTCCGGGAACTTATTGGACATACCTTGTATATTGGATATTTTTGTAAAATAAAGATTTGAAGGTGCCTTTGTGATAAAATTAAAAAGAAAAATAATTATTTATCATAAAATTTATATTTTCAATTGCTTGATGAAAATTACGATAAAATTTTTCTATATTTCTTTTAAGACTGGAGACGCCGGTTATGTAAATTTCTCTTTTTGCTTATTCAGCCAGATTTACATATTTGTAAATATAATTCTGTATATAAGGATGTGAAAGTTTAATAAAAGTGTGTCAGTTACAATCGGGTGTTGGTGAATTATTAGTGTCATCAGGGTTTCTGGTGTTGTGGGCAATTTTAAGGAAGCATATAGGCTTCGGTTGGAGACAAGAATGAGTCTGGCAAGAAGATACAGTCAAGCTCTGCCACAACTATTCAGATAAGGCCAGACATCCAGGATGCGGCAAGCTTTCCGAGCTTTGTAAGTGAGGCAGTGATCGCATCCGAAACAAAGACATTTCAAATTGAATTTATTCATTTTAGATATATTCATGTGAAAGCGCTCTCACAATGACAAAATAAATTTGATAATTAATAAAAATATAATTTTAAATTTATTAAATTTTCATTAAAAAATAACGACAAGAATATAACTTGATTTTTAGCACTCTCCTATTTCTCTATTGTAAAAATAAAACAAAACTTAAAAAGAAAAAGTGGTAAATTCTATTAAATTGAAAAATACCAGAATCATGAGTGGAAAGTTATTTGTGAAAAATATTCCCTACAACACCAGCGACGAACATTTCAAGGAATTTTTCAATCAGTTTGGGGAAGTGATTGAAGCTCGTATCGTTCGTGAAGAATCAGGAAGATCAAAGGGCTTTGGGTTTGTCACCTTCAGCACCCAGGGGGCTGCCAATGCTCTTATTGAAAGTGAAGAAATCCTTGAACTCGAAAATAGAAAACTTATCATTAGGGCCTCAGTATCAAAAGTTACACGTCCTCTCAATAGCGAAATTTGCGTCAAAAATCTTCCTTTTGAAACCACTGATGACCAATTTTTCGAATTCTTCGGCACTTTCGGGTTGGTACAAAAAGCCTGTGTCATCTGCAAAGCTTCAGGCGAATCAAGAGGCTTTGGGTATGTCACGTTTAATGAAGAAAAAGCTGCCAACGCCCTGATTGAGAAGAAGAATCTCATCGTTTTAAAGGAACAAAAACTTGTTATTGAAGTCCCACCGCGCAATGGGCAAATATCTAAAGATATCTTTGTAATAAATCTTCCGTTTGATACGACAAAGGAGAAACTTTGCCAATATTTTAGCACATTTGGCGAGGTAGCAAAACCAAAGGTTATCTGCTCTGCTTCAGGGCAATCAAAAGGCTTTGGGTTTGTTACCTTCTCCAATAAAGAAAGTGCCAAGGCTCTCTTTGAAAGAAAAGAGCCACTTATTTTGGGAAGGAAAAGAATTTTTGTGGAAGCATCCATTCCAGACAAGACCAAAACACCAGCTCCTGCCAGTTCCAAGCCAATAAATTCAGGCCCTGCTAGGCCTGTGCCAAGAAAGCCTCTTGCCACAGGTCTGCCAATCCAGCCACCAAGCGTGCCAATCCAGCTACAACAAAGTCTCAGCCAAGAACTAC
>CP092868.1:38478613-38555480 GCA_030710605.1 Cordylochernes scorpioides | reverse complement strand
CTGCTCGCCACCAATTGAATAAATTCTTCCCCCTCGGACGCGCTACTGTAGGTACTCGAGGGTCGTCTCCGCTTCCCTCCCATGGACCAGAAAGAATGGTGTGAAGCCAGTTGATTCTTTCCTCGCTGTATTGTAGGCAAATGTGATGAATGGTAGCATCTCATCCCAGTTTTTCTGATCGAGGTCCATGTACATTGATAACATGTCGGCAATTGTCCTGTTCAATCTTTCTGTCAGGCCGTTAGTCTGGGGATGATACGCCGTCGTTGTCTTCTTTTTGATGTGACAGTTTTTGGTTAGCTCCTGAATGAGTCTCGACTGGAAGTTTCGACCCCAATCCATCACTATTTCTCGAGGAGCCCCATGCTTCAAAATAACTACCTTCAAAAGAAATTTGCAATTTCTTGGGCTTCCCCCGAACCTAGACTTTGGGTAACGGCGTATTTAGTTAGATAGTCGGTGCAAACAACTATCCACTTCTTCTTCCCTTGCGATATGGGGAAGCGTCCCAGCAAATCTATACCGACTTTTTGGAATGGTCGGTCCGGTGGTGGTATGGGTCTCAGATAGCCAGGAGGAAGTTGTGGCACACTCTTGCGACGCTGGCAGTCCTGACAATGGCCAACATACTTTCTCACGCTTCTGTACATTCCTGGCCAAAAGAACCTTCTCCTAATTCTGTCGTAGGTTTTTGCAAAACCCAGATGTCCAGCAGTAGGTGCGTCGTGCAAGTCCCCCCAAGATCTCCATTCGAAGGTGTCTTGGGATCACTAACAGTAAAGGTAGGCCAGTCGGGTCATAATTCTTTCTATAGAGGATCCCATTGACAACCTGGAACTTGTTGTCTTTCTTGGCGGGTGACGGCTGAGATATCTCCTTGATTATTCCTGTAATGTAAGGGTCTTTCTCTTGTTCTTTACTGATGTCGCTCAAAAGGAATAATGTGGGGATGTCGTCATTGAAAACCTTTTCCGTATTTTCAATGGGATTTCTTGACAGACAGTCGGCGTCCTTGTGCATTCGCCCTGTCTTGTAGACAATGGAAACGTCGTACTCCTGAAGTCTCAACGCCCACCTCGCCAATCTACCTGCCGGATCTTTAAGATTGGTCAACCAGCACAGAGAATGATGGTCAGTTATAACTTTGAAGGGGCGTCCAAACAAATAAGGCCCAAATTTTCCAATTGCCCATACTATGGCGAGACATTCCCTCTCCGTGGTAGAATAGTTTTTCTCGGATTTTAAAAGGGTACGTGAAGCATAGGCGATGACCTTTTCACCGTTCCCTTGCTTTTGTGCAAGCACGGCACCTATTCCATATCCGCTGGCATCTGTGTGTAGTTCAGTCGGAGCGTCATCATCGAAATGTCCCAATACTGGTTTTGACGTCAAGGCATTCTTCAGTTTTTGAAATGCTCTCTCTTGGTCTGTGTTCCATTGAAACTTTGTTCCTTTAGATAGTAGCGAATTGAGGGGCCGCGCAATATCTGCGTAGTTCTTAATAAACCGCCTATAATAAGATGACAAGCCAAGGAAGCTTCTTAGCTGCTGTAAGTTCTTAGGGATCGGGAATTCACTGACCGCCTTAATCTTATCATCATCCGGTCGGATTCCATCCTTATTCACTTGGTGTCCAAGGATCTTGATGTTGCTGGCTCCAAAAGAACACTTTCCGGGATTGAGCTTCAGCCCAGCTCTCTTGAAGCAATTCAGGACCACCTCTAGTCGTCTCAAATGATCTGGAAAATTATCCGCAAATATAACGACGTCGTCCAAGTAACACAAACATATCGTCCATCGCAGGCCCTTCAGGAGATTATCCATCATTCTTTCGAAAGTTGCGGGCGCGTTACACAGCCCAAAAGGCATGACCTTAAACTCAAAAAGACCGTCCGGTGTAATAAAGGCAGTCTTTTCCCGATCAGCTTCATCAATGCCAATTTGCCAGTAGCCCGCTTTGAGATCAATTGTGGAGTAGATATTCGCCCCCTTCAAGCAATCAAGAGCGTCATCAACCCGCGGCAATGGATAGACGTCTTTTTTCGTCATCTTATTCAAACCTCTGTAGTCCACACAAAAGCGAACAGACCCGTCTTTCTTTCTTACTAGAACGACCGGTGAGGCCCAAGGACTCTCAGAGGGCTGAACAACTCCCATTTCCATCATTCTGTCAACTTCTTCTTGAATTACCTTCCTTTCAGAAGGTGAGACCCGATATGATGGTTTGGCGTCGCCCGTATTTATCCTGTGCTTAGTAATTATCCTAGAAGTAGTTTTATCGATCGGACCGAACACTTCCGAAAAGTTTTCAAGAAGCTCCAGAAGTTTGGTCTTGTGAAGCAGAGGAAGCTCAGGAGAAATGCAGGCCGAGATTTGTTCCATTCTCATAAGCTGCTCGGAGCTCCCGACACTTTCTTCGCGACACTCGAAATTGGTTATCCTGATGGGTGACTTGGCACTTTTGGACTCATTATTCGAATGATTTTCCATGATTGGGCAAACTTCTTGCGGCTGGACTCTGAATAAATGAGCTAGGCACATGCCCGAAGGGATTGTTTTCGGATGCTTGCTAAAATTGGTCACCCATAGATACGCTTGGCCATGCCATATGGTAAGGTAGGACGATGGTACAAATAATTCTTTCTCCAAGAAAAGTTGCCTCACACCTTCAACTGCGCAATTTTTAATCCCAGTTACGGTAGGCGTCCGGGTCAATACCCTCTTGGTACACTTTGGAGGAATGATGTCGTCCGATGCTAAGTGAAGTTGTGCCGCGGATTGGTCCTCATTTAACGTCTCTGATAACGAAATTTCAGAATGACCATAGTCAATAACTGCTTTTGAAGACTCGAGAAAATCCCATCCCAAGATGGCGTCGTGGCTGCAATTTGGAAGAACGAGAAATTCGAAGATCCGCTGAAGGCCATTTATTTCTACTCTTAGGCGACATTTTCCTAGCGGAGCAACAAAACGATTGTTTGCGACCCTTAAAGTTATGTTCGGGCTCTCAAACATTATAGCTTTCATCGTCTTTCTAAAATTGCTGGAAACGACCGAATATGACGCCCCTGTGTCAATGAGAGCTTCGACATGACGGCCATTGATACTCACCCACATGTAGTTATCGTCTAGGTCGGCTCGCGTCTGTGGAGGCTTTAAACAATGTCCGACCTTACCTCCCTTACAGGCCGTGCTTCCTAGTTTTCCTGCACGTCTCTATGAGGAGATCGGCTAGGAGTCCGGTCTGGCGATCTAGAGTAGCGACGTCCTGTCATCGGTCTCCCGCGTCCAGGATAGGGAGAAGAACTTCTTGGTAAATTGCGTCGAGGAGAGTGGTTCCGATTAGATTGTTCCATATGCGGCGTCATAAAGTCGGCCATATAGATGGATCCGGGTCTTCTACGGCCATAATAAAATCGGTTTTGGGTCCTACTTGGTTCGTTCTCATCACGGTCGCGGCGTCGATCCCAACAATGCTTTGCGACATGTCCCGGTCTATTGCAATAAAAGCATATGGGAATGTTTTCTCTGGTGCGGAATTCGTCCGTTTTCCTTCTCACCGCTTCCCCTGCATTTTGTTGTCCACTTCGGAAATTCTTGACCGCCCTTCCGGAGTGGAACACTGGTTGTTTGTCAATGGGTGCTAGATTTTGTTCGACTCTCTGCCAAACTCTATCTTCTAATCCCTGCGGAGGAGGAAGATTATCTAGTTCATTCGGAGCAGATCGAAGCTCCTCCCTGATGATCTCTCTGATCATTTCCTTTAAAGGGTGGTACTCATTTTCATTAATCGCCGAAACGGTGGGGATTCTCTCAAATCTAACACTGCTGATTCTATTTTTATTTAGCTTTTCAATACGCCGGCAGTGTTGAGTGAATTCCCCGGTCGTTGTCACTTCAATTGCAAGAAGGGCCCGGTAAATGTTTTCAGCCACTCCTTTCATGAGGTGGCCCACCCTGTCCTCCTCCGACATGTTCGGGTTCAGTTGTCGACAGAGGTTCAGCACGTCCTGGATGTAGAGTTCGACCGACTCGTCTGGCTTTTGCGCTCTTACCTTGAGGGCCGATTCAATCCTTCTGGCGTAGTCTTCTTTATCACCGAACGTTCTGGTGAATTCTTCTTTAAACGTATTCCATGTCGTGATGCTTTCCTCTACGTTGTCGAACCAGCATCTCGCTGCTCCTTCCAGAAAGAAGACTACATTGGCCAAGCACATTGATTCGTCCCATCCATTGTAGGCAGCAACGCGGCTGTAATCTTTCAACCAGAGATGGGCGAGTTCAGAACCTTTTCCGGAGAAATTCGGGGGGTTTCTTGGTTGTTGCAGATATGTAAAAGCTGCCGGCTGCACATGCGGCTTTTCTTCTTCGTTCACCATTTCGACCAAGAGTGGTGGCAAACTTTATAAACGTCGGCTTCTTCTCAACTTGCCGTCCAGGTTAAAATACTAGAAGGGAATCTACCCGGCGTCTCCACCAGATGTAGTGTTGAAAATAATTAGCCAGTCGGTTAATTAACTTAACAAACAAAAATATAGTTTTATTATTCTATATAAAGAGAAAGAAGGAAATATCTAAAAGATTAAATAGTAAACAACGAGAGAAGAAAAAGGAATCAGTCTCGTGCCCACGCGGCCTTGCACGGGTTACTTCCACAGGCAGTGACGTCAGCTCCAGAGTTGCCGAGCCAGCAATTTCACTATGAAGTCGGCTTTGGTACAATATTATATCCATATACTTTACTTAAATAACAAACTAAGATTCTATCCTTAAGTTTTATATATGAAACCAGAATCGTGTAATAAATTATTTAAGTTATAAAAAGCGGTCTTGTTTACCAAATTAGCGAGACCGCTGGGAGGGTTCTCCTCTGATGAACCAAGCCCTCCAAATAAATTTTCATCGCAGTGTGTGATCAGTAGAGAGAGTCTATTCCATTTTTAAAAGAAACATTCGTTCTAAAGAGTTCTTTTTTGCTATGTACAGTTAAACCTGTCTATAGCGCCCTCTCTAAATAGCGTCTTCCTCTCTAAAGCGCCCGATTTTAAATACTTAGTACGATGCGATTTACATTAAAAGTGACCTGTCTATAGCACTCCCTCTCTATAGCACCCTATTCTGGTGAGTTCCAAGAGGGGGCGCTATAGATAGGTTTAACTGTATTTATAGAGAGATTATAGTTTTACGGGCTACTAACCAAAGTGTCTGAGTTTCGAGCCCAAAAATGAAGGTCGCAAACACACAAACCGCAATGCACCGTAACAAAGTACCAAAGTGCTGCACGCCACTAAGGTCGTTCAAAACATTAGATTCTCCAGGCTAGGGGAAGATAAGAGAGAGAAAGGTTGTTGATTCCTATGTATAGATGATGCATCATTGCTTCACAATACAACATTTTACGTGTGTTTAAATAAGGTTGGTTAACAAGCCGTCTAATTTCAACATTGTATTAATGAATTGTATTAATATTGAGGTTCTTAAATATTTGTATTATAGGATCTGACTAACTTGATATCCTTATGCTAAATTTAACCTGCTTAAGAATTTTCGATTCTATTAAAGGGATACATTTTCAGGTTTAATGATTGAAATTTTTCTTCACATGTACAACGGTCCATTGTTCTATAGATATCTCTATTATGAAAATTGCGTATACTTTGATAAAAATATCTAAAAACATCACACAATAAGTTTCTTTATTACAAAAACACCACGGCCCTCTTCAACGGGCGAAGTTACAATTGAGACAGTTTTTGTAATAATGATATTCATTGTGTAAGGTTTTTAGACATTAAAAAATATATATCTATTTATTAAGTTGAAACTTTCTATAAAATACTACTTATTGTACGAAAATTTTCCTTTAGGAATTAAACGTGTTTAGAATTAGTCTTTTAGAGAGAATTGTATTCATACTGGAAAGCGGCAAATTGGTAAAAATGATCATTTTGGCGATGAAAACTTTCATTTCTATAGAGGTGTCTTCTAACAGGAGTGTCTGCTCATGGAGATTATACTGTAATCCTGTTTGAATCATTCTATTGATACTGTTTAGGTGGGTGACCTGGTGACAAACAATTAGTTGAATGACAATACCTCGAGTGAAGCTGACTTATTGATGAGGTGACGCTCACAATGTATCATTCCTGACAATCACCATGGCAACCATTATCCACCATCGAGGTCAGTAGCTGTTGATGGCAACACAAACCTGATGTTCCATATATCTCCCTCTCAGCAGGGTATATAAGATTCAGTAAACGAACCGAAGATTTTGCAGACTTTCCAAATTTCAGTAAACATTATAATTATCAAAATTCGAAACTATTAAAATGCGTAAGATTCTTTTTGAAATTGAACAATTTCTACTGCCCTTACTGCAATGGAAAAATTAATGGGAGGGCCTGGCTCATCAGTGGTGAACCCTCCCAGCGGTTTCGCCAGTTTAATCTACCATTCCATTGCAGTAAGGGCAGTAGAAATTGTTTAATTTCAAAAATAATCTTACGCGTTTAAAATATAGTTTCAATTTTTGATAACAGATGGCGCGCTAGTGCATCATAAACATTATATTTCTCTATTCATGATAAAATTTTAAAACAATATGATGTAATAACTTCAAATAACGAACTATTTTCACTACTAATTTCCAAATAGTTGGCGACTTCCGTACACTCCAGAATTCCGGGGTACGCACAGTTAGTTAGTCTTACTACCAGTCAATAAATTATACAAGACCGCAGTCAGCGTTCGGAGGAGATTAATAGAATCGCCGAATGTCGTGGTCCATTTGGATGAGGAAAGCGAAGACTGAAACGCGACTGATTCCACACTCGCCTTTTCAGCAATACGCTAACCTATGCACTGTAGATTCTGTGGCCACTGGACATGTTTCGGACCTGGAAGATGTTGGACTCTGCGCTACCTGGAGTATAGAAGCTCCATCTATGCTTCCTTCCTGTGGTGAATCTGTATAAGACCGGTGGTCTTAATAAAGCTGTGTGTGTGTAATACCAACCTGATTTTGAGTATAAAATACAGTAAAACCTTTTTATAGCGAACCTCAATGGGATTAAACTTTTAGCTCACTATATAGCCATAATTCTCTAACTATATAAATTCTATACAATTGGGGATTATTTTAGGTTTGTTATAGGCGAAGGTTCGCTATATAACCTAGGTTTGTTTTAGGAAGTTTTTACTGTAACCATCTTTGGAGAATCAAACGTCTAGTTCCATTGGGGTTCGCTATAGCGAGGTTTTCCTTTTTTAAAAACCTTTTATAAGTAACAACCACATTCGGACTGATCAAAACGGGTGAATAAGAATTTCAAGAAGTCTAAAAGAGCAATAATAAGATACTCATGAAAAAAAAAATATTTTTTTGTGTATTACAATTGTACACAGGAAATGAATTCTAAAATGATGAAATAATTTCAAATTAAGAACATTTTAGATATTAAAATTTAAAAAAGGCATATCCCCACCACGCTCACACGAGCTTTTTAGATGGCAGAGCGCCATCTAGTGGACTTGAAATCGACTAAAGGTTGATTCAGCCTGTTCCCTGATTTTTCAGTTTGTTTAGTCGATTTCTGTTCTACTCTCTGTCATTTAAAAAGCTCATGTGAGCGTGGTCAGTATATGCTTTTTATGATTTAATACCAACACCTGTGACCTTTTATTATTTTATATAAAATTATTTTTTTCACAACATTTTAGATAGTCTTCTCTCTTTTCAACAGACTTAAAGTCTAATGGGTTGATTCAAAAGTGCTTTCAAAGGACATACCTTATAATAGAAAAAGAAATACAAAATCTCTTGTTTGTTGGGGGAATTTATATAAAGAGAATAGAATGTATTTTTGATACAACGTCACTTGAAAACATAATAAAAAGAGTTGGCGTCAAAATTTATTATCATTATTGCATTTCTTTTACCCAACACACTTTTATGTTGGTAACTATTTAGAGAGATATTTATAAACCAGGTGAGTGGATTGCAGAACGCCAACTATCAGGATAACTATTTAGAGAGATATTTATAAACCAGGTGAGTGGATTGCAGAACGCCAACTATCAGGATAACTATTTAGAGATATATTTATAAACCAGGTGAGTGGATTGCAGAACGCCAACTATCAGGATAACTATTTAGAGAGGTATTTATAAACCAGGTGAGTGGATTGCAGAACGCCAACTATCAGGATAACTATTTAGAGAGATATTTATAAACCAGGTGAGTGGATTGCAGGACGCCAACTATCAGGATAACTATTTATCTTTCATATTACAGTAGAACCTCCATGAGAGGTCACTCAAGCTAGAGGACACCTATCTATAGAGGGCATTTTTCATTTACAAAATTACCATTTTTGCTATTTAGCAACTCTCCGGTAAGAGGACATTTCTACCTAAAGAACACTTTAACTCTGCAATTAGGTGTCTTTTACAGAGAGGTTCTACCGTATTTTATACTAAATGTGTCAAATGTTTTTTTCTAAAATATTTTACAGAAAAAAATAGTCATTTGTATAACCCACCTGGGTCAATACCATTTTAATAGACTACCATTTGGTCTCAAATTAAGTCCCCAAATATTCGAAAGGCAGTTAAATCAATTGATACAGAAACACAAATTAACATTTGCTAATCATTATTTTGATGACTTCATAATCCATTCTAACAGTTTAGAGTAACGCTTAAGACACTTACTGGAATTTTTCATTTTTGTAAATTAGAAAATATATAATTAAATCTTAATAAATGCCAGTTTTTCAGGACATCTATTGACTACCAGGGATATAAGATTAGTTCAGGTACTTGCACTCCACTTGTTGGGAATATAGATGTAATAAATACCATAAAAAACCCTACTAATGTAAAAACCTTGCAATCATCCCCCCCCCCCTAGGCGCCATTAATGTTTACAACAAATTCATTCCAGATTATGCGCGCATTAGGAATTCTCTAAATCAACTTTTGAAAAAGAACGTTAAATGAGAATGGACGTCAGACTGTCAAAAGGCGTTTGACAAACTCAAACAACTACTTTCATCAGGTCCCATTCTCCATCTTTATAAATCAGATTTTCCCTGTCAAGTGTACTCTGATGCATCTTTGCAAGGGATAGGAGGAGTACTGAAACAGCTCCATCTCTCTCTCTCTCTCTCTCTTTCTCTCTCTCCAGATGGAAACTCATATCCAGTACAATATTATAGCCGCACTCTGCGCAAATACGAGCGCAATTATACCATCACCGAATTAGAGTGTCTGGCCATAATTGAAACAGTAGATCGTTTCAAGGTCTATCTGGCGGGAAATTGTTTTACCATTTTCACCGATCATTGCGCCTTACAGTGGCTTAAAAACATCAAAAATCCGACAGGAAGACTCTTTCGATGTAGTTTGAGATTGTCAGTCTACGACTATCTGGTGAAATACATCAAAGGCACCAAACAACTAGAGGCTGACCTTTTATCCGGAAATCCGTTTTGTGGCCTTCTTGACGCCACGCAATTGAAAATGTACCAAAGCGAGCTTCGGGATAATCCCAAGTATGTTCACCAAATCTCAGGCCTGACTACCGTCACCAGACGTGGTGTGAGCAAAATAGTTGTACCGCCATCCTTACGACCCACCATACTTAGAGAAGACCACCAGAAATTCAACCATCCAGGAATTTCTCAATTGACTAGGATTATCTCCGCCCAATACTTTTGAAGCGGAATGTCGATAGACATTCGTGCCTTCGTTAAGAATTGTAACATCTGTCAAATGAGCAAAACCTCAAAAGGACCGAAGTATGGAGAGTTGGGCGAATTGCCAGAATCCCCACTGCCATTCGATCTGGTCTCTATGGACACTATAGCCGGGTTTTCTAGATATGGAAGTGCAAAGAATTACCTGCATGTAGTAGTAGACCACGCGACTCGATTCGCATGGACATTTCCATATCGTTCCACCAGTACGACCACATATATTCAAGTAATAAAAAAGGTGCTACAAAGTGGTTGTCCAAAGCGTCTCCTTACAGATAGAGCCCCTGCCTTTACATCACCGAGGTTTACGAGATTTCTAATCTCCCATAACATCCAACCAATGCTCACTACAAGTAACCATCCACAAGCAAACGGTTTATCCGAACGTTTAAACGCAACCCTGACCGGAAAACCTAGGCTCCTCCATCTTCAACATCCTAGAGTTAGTTGGACTATGCTCCAATCCAAAGTAGTTAAGGCATATAACGATACCCCTCATTCCGTGACGGGATTTCCCCCATCATACCTTATGGACGGTTCCCTACCGAAAGAACTGTCACAACATCTAGATCCTTATCCATCGGTCACTGAATCTAGACGCCTAGCGTTACAAAGAACGAAAGAACGTCATAAGCTAGATAAGATCAGATTTGATAAAAATCACAGGTTCCCCGACTTTGAGGTAGGCGATCTAGTCCTTACCAAAATTTACCAACACCCCAATACGGGAAAATTAGTGCCTTACTTCAGTGGACCATATGAAATAATTGAGGCGATATCCCCCTATACAGTTAGAATCAATAGACCTAATCAAGCTCAAAACTTAGACACGGAAATTATACACGTAAACAAATTGAAACACTATTCCGAAGACACTAAGTACATCTTCACACCTCACTCAACGAACAACAATAGCACGCCAAAATCATATTTTATTTACCATCATTTTCCACCTGAAATATTTCATGATGATTATAAGAATTTTGCATCTACATTAAGTAACCCATTTAATCACATGAACCCCGATATTTTCTTAGATAATGACGAACCAACATTAACAGCCAGATACATTTCTACTCCTGACACCATCCCAAAAATTGATATCCAATTAGAACCTTCCCCTACAACGAATATAATGCTCCCATCCTCACCAACACGTAATCATACTCCGCAAATTATCCCTCAATTAAGTGCTCTCCTTATTAACTGTGACAATGCAAAATTAGAAAATAGGTCATTTATAAGCAAGAATACGTTAGTACCGTTGCCCATAGTTAAATATTTAAATAGGATTAAACAATTCCCAATATATTTTCTATCTCTCCTTACAATGGCGTTTAATAACCCAAACGTCTCTATGACGATTATACATTTGCTGATTTATTTATTGCCGTCGTCCCGATTAAGACAAATTCAATCAATCTTGATTCATTGTCTTGAAGAGCTTTAAATAATCCTTTGGAACACCTTAAAGGACTTCATTAATCACTCAGAAAAGAATGGTGACCACGACATTAAGATTGATGATCCCCCATAAGATCCTAACGTCAGGGAATTCCTATATATAATTCCTATTTTTAATTAGAATAACACCACTTGCGTTGCCCATTGACCACCCCGAACTGATAGTTTTTCCCAAATTCATTTCCTTTTAAGGTGTCAGCAGGATTACTAGTCACAGACCCATCTTGAAACGATCCGTTCAGGATGTACGTCACAGATTTCAGTACGTTGCCTTCTGACAATTTGCAATAAACCATTATGTTCACACACCAACAACAAGAGATATTCTCCTTGCGCTACTTCATTAACATGATAACCGTCCCCTTTTCTCTCCATTCCAAACGAGAAACCTTCCGAGGACTCCAGTGACCCAATTTGGATCATCCTACCAAATTGTTCGCCACGACCAAGTCTTCATTCCTCAAACGTATCCTGCCATATCAAACATTCATTCCTTTTCATCCCTGAGCTCCTTTTCAACACCCCTTTTCTTACGTTCCCTATGGAGAGTACGGTACAAAGATGGATTCTCAACCCATCATCAATCCACCAACACTCCAGCGCAGGAGATCCTCTCACACACAGAACACCCTCACAAACATATACACTTCGTTCTCTTTTTATGCGGTTTTTTTAATGCGGTTTTGGAGTTATGCGGTGCAAGAAAAAAAAAAAATTCGAATTTCGAAAATTTTTTTTTTGGTGATTCACTTTTTCTGAAAACGAATAAGAATAACAACTACAACTCTACTATTACGCAATCAATACAAAGAAAGAATTTTGTAACGTCCTGGTTGTATGTTAAGTTATCCAACAAACAGTAGAGGGGAAGTTCCAATGTCTTTTATTCCGCGCCTGCCGGTGTCTTACACAACTCGTGCAAAACCGAAATCAAAACTGAAAACCTGCCGGCGTGCCAGCTGCCGTTACAAATTTATTTTTTCTTTTATTGACATGTTTTCTCTTGATTTGTTCTTAAAAACAAAAGAGACAAAAACAAAAATACCTCGTTAAAATTGCGTGTTTTATGCTGCATTTTGTTTTTGTATGAAACTAATTAAAAAAGCCTGCATATTGGAAAGCATTAGAAAATAAAACTTTGTGAAAGAAGGTTACTACCGAAAACCGGAAGATAAATTTACTCAAGTGAATTGTAAGTTTTTTTGAATAATTTTAGTGCGTAATTGTACATTAAGTTTTTTCTATAATTTTTAGTCCTCTTAAAGAAAATGTGTGACAATAATAAAAAACAAAAAAGAAGTGCAATTTCGCTAGAAACCAAAATTATAATTCTCGATTGCTTGGCGAAAGGAGAAAGATCAACAGCAATAGGTAAACGCTATAATTTAGGCGAATCTACTATAAGAGCAATAAAAAAAATGAAGCGGCAATAAGAAGATCAGTCAGATCTGGTACAAATTTGAGTTCTAAAAAATTTCATCATATTCAAGAGGCACTTTAATAGAAAAAACAGAAAAGGCTCTCGTAATTTGGATTGAAGATTTAACTCAAAAAAGAATTCCGTTAGATGGACATTTAATCAAGATGAAAGCCCTTAAATTTTACAAGGAGTTAAAAGAATCAGAGCCATCTACATCTTCACGTGAAAGTAATCCACAATTCTCTGCCAGCACAGGGTGGTTAACTGGTTTTATAAAAAGACATTCTTTTCATAATCTGAAAATAAAAGGTGAGGTGGCTTCTGCAGATGAAGAAGCTTCTAGAAAATATCCTGAAAAGTTGGCTAAAATTATTAAAGATGGAGGATATTGTGCCCATCAAATCTTCAATGCTGATGAAACAGGATTGTTTTGGAAAAAAATGCCAACCCGTACTTACATTGCAAAGTCCGAAAAAAATGCCAGTGGTTTTAAAGCTGCTAAAGATCGAGTTACTTTATTGCTGTGCAGCAATGCATCTGGCGATCGAATGTTAAAACCGCTGCTTGTAAATCGATCTTTAAAACCACGTGCATTAAAAGGAAAAGACTCAAATACACTGCCCGTACATTGGATGGCAAACAAGAAGGCCTGGGTAACAACGGCTATTTTCACTGAATGGTTCAATAAATGCTTCGTACCCGAAGTAGAAAATTATATGAAAGAGATGGGTCTCGAATTTAAGATCTTATTAATTCTTGACAATGCACCAGGTCATCCAAACTTAGAACATCCAAATATAAAGGTAGTTTTTTTCCCTCCAAACACAACGAGCCTAATTCAACCATTAGATCAGGGAATTATTTCAACATTTAAAAAATATTATGTAAAATTCACTTTCCAATTCATTTTCGATAAACTGGAATCCGATACGATAACAGTTACTGAAGTTTGGAAACAATTTAATATCTTGAACTGTGTAGATCATGTTGCGTTAGCAATTGCCGAGATAAAATCACAAACTTTAAATGCATGTTGGAAAGCTGCTTGGCCTGAATGCGTATCAAAGAGAAATGAATCAAATAGAACAACAATAGTAACATCAGATATTATTTCAATTGCTAAGGAAATAGGTGGGGAAGGTTTTGATGATTTTGGCGAGCATGATATAAAAGAATTGCTTGTGGACGAAGCCCTAAATGATGATGATATTTTGGAAAGTATGGTAGATACTACTAAAGATTTCGAAACAGTAGATAGCGAACAGGAAGATGTTACTCCAGTGGACGAAAAATTACTTCGGGAAGGCCTTCAACTTTCCGGTTAATTGGAAATTTTTTTTATTCAAAATGATAATGATGTAGAACGCCCCTTAAAATTCCAACGTGATCTGAAATTTTGTATGTCTGGCTACAGAGAACTCTACAAAGAACTAGTCAAGCCATCACAGCGTTTGATTACTGACTACCTTGTCAAAAAAAAAATCACTGAAGTTCCTAAAGAAGCATTACCATGTAGATCTGATGACGTAATTTTATTTTCAAGTGATGAAAGTGATCTTGCATCAATCCACAAACGGGTTCGCACATTATCAGACAGCGAATAAAGATGAAAACATTCTTAATATGATTTTAAATAAAGTTTTGTTTATGTTTTTTTTTTTACATATTAAGTTTTGTTTTTGTTATTAACACACATATGTGCCATTTATTAAAATATGATGAGAAAAAAATTAAATCTTATTATTTATAAATCTTTTTTTTATGCGATTTCTGGTGCATTTTAAAACATTATTTAGGTTTTATGCGATTTTTTTAATAAATGGAACGTATCCATCATTTTACATATAAATGTATGTCTTTTTTTTGTGCGATTTTTTTAATGCGGATTCCCCTGGAAAGCATCTACCACATAAAAAAAGAACCAAGTGTACACAGTCGTAGCCACATCACACAGGTTCGTATCCTGCTACATTTAAAACTTTATTTTCTTATTGTATTATATATCATATTTAATGTTGTTTTCATCTATACTTGTATATATTTTTAGTATAAAATCACACAATTTTTTCAATTCGTACCATAGTATCAGCATTCAATTTATAAAATTGCCTCCCAATCTCAACTAAATAATTTTAAAATACTTTTAAATTTATATATCCCACACAGGTTCCATCTCTCATAATTTGTATAATACCCAAAATGTATAATTTATTTAAACCATAATTATTATGTTAAAATTTAAATACAAATTCATCCATGTATAAATCTGTACAAAATAAATATGGGAGCCAGCGCGTGCGGGCAAAGGCCACGCCTCCGCCGCATGGCGCGCGCTCACGAGTGTCGAACAAGTTCTTTTTTGACGCGTACATGCACAACGGTCGCGCCCTTCCATTCGACCACGACAGCTACGACATATATATATATATATATCTATATTAATAATATATATATATATATATGTTTTATTGAAATATTTTATTTTAAAATGTTATATTAAGATATTATTTAAAATGTTATATTAAAATATTTTATTTAAAATTATAATTTCATTGATATAAATACTCTGTATAAATCGACCGCCAGAGGTCACGTTTCCCATATAAAATCACATTGTTGTTGTTCCCCGTTGGCCGACCCAAAACTTTTGTACATTATGTAAATATTCTTTTGTTTCCTTATTCTACTCGCCTTAAGACAGGCATTACTTTTTACCAAATTATGTTTTTATATATTCACATTAGCTCAAATAAAACAATATCTGATCTCAAAACCATTATTATTTTTATTTCAAGATTATTCAACCACGACTGCACCGCCATAACATAATCATCAAGATGATCAAAAACAACAGAAATCATATCTTTTTCTTTATATAAGATATATATATATATAATCAAATATTACATATTGCAGTACCTTAAAATACATATAATCATCCAGTAATCACCAAAAACCTATAGAAAGTATAACGTACCTTTAGCATGCACCAAGTATCTTACGAGCGCTGTCATATGCTGAACGCCTTGGTGAATCTTGATGTGCTGTGGTCCACCTAACATCGATACTTTGATTGCCTTTCATTAACTCGTTTTTGTGAAAATTTAATTAACATATGTAAATAAGTTGATTCACAAACTGCGTTTTTGATCGAGGAAAATTGGTTTTTAATAAAGAAACAAATAGTAATTTTCGACATCGCTAAATATATCAAAATACAAATTCAGGAAAAATGTCGATTTTAACCATGAGTATAATATTGAAAAAGAATTAAAATATACAAGTTTTAGAGTCATAATCAACAATCAATCAACAATTCTGTCACCGTTTGCTTTTGTGAATGGAATAAATACCCTAATATGGCCATTTTTTATAAGCATTTGACAGGTTCTGGGCAAAAATAGTTTTTTTTAGTCAGATAATGATTATGACAATATTGCTGTATCATATTTGATTATCAGATATAAAATTATATCCGGAAAAATTCCAAAAAGCAGAGACCACGGGTGAAGCCAGTTCATTTTTAGTATGCAGGAACAAAATTCTAACTGAAAAACATTCATTCGAGCAGAAGACACAATGCCAGATCATTCCTTTATAAAAATATCGCTTCTCAGAAACAAAGTTTGGAGCGGGACGTTTCACAAGAATGTCATCCACGGCGCCAATTTATAATTGTAACGAATAGTATTTGAATAAAATCATTTAATTCTGTTAATCCCGGTCGTTGCCCGGGTCATTCGGCTAGTTCAGTATACTTCTAACAACACAAATATATCTCATTATTATAATTTATTTTCAAGATCATAGTCAACAATTTAAATATTTTGTTTTTTGACTCATGCTTTAAATGTTGTACAAAGTTTGAAATATTTAGCGTGAGAACGCCCTGGCAACTGTAGAATAATTTTTAACGCCAAATGCTTTAATTTTTATTTGCTCCTGACGAGTAGAAACTATTTTTGTCGAAACGTTGAAATAATAAAAAATATTTACTCGCCGAAGTATCTTTAATTTTAAGAACAAATAAAGATTTATTGTTTAAATATTGTTGTGTACATATCTATTCCTCTAGGCTTACTCCATGTAATTAGTTTTACAATGTGTGACGTTTGAATAAAGATTTTAGCGCCTAAAAAAAGAAAAGAAAAAGAGGGAATATATATATATACAACAACAACAACAACAAAAACCTTTATTAAGACACTATTGTCTTACAAGGGGATTCCCCTAAAAGGTTATATATGTACATGAGTGAGGAGGAAAAGCAATTTAGAGGGGAGGGGGAGCAATCAGCCGTTGTCTGTGGAGTTGAGCACTTCTTCTCTCATTTTATCAATCGCCTTGAAAAATTTAAAATATTTATAAACAAATGTTTTATCCAGCAGGAGAGCAGTAAATATTTTATATACATGTTGTTCATTGTAGTGAGTTAGCTCCGAAATTTCGCGAATTTCCATTCTCTTTTCATGTAGGAATGGGCAATGGAATAGATAGTGGACCAAATTGTCTTGGATGCCAACATTGCAGAAGTAGCAATTTAAAGGGTCGCTGTTCCAAAATCCTGTGATATCCTCGCGGAAAAGTAGCCATAGAATCCTTTATCGGGCTATAAATCGTTTAATTTTCAAAGGGAGGTTTGATAGTAAGTAGTCCTCCGTCGAATATATATATATATATATATATATATATATATATGTCGTATTGTAAATTTTTCCAAAGTTTCAATATCTGGAAATGACAATTAAGCAGTCGTTAGACCTTTTTCCTTCTTCTTTATTATAAGCAATCAGCGCGAGGCCACACACACTGGACAACCACTGGCCGTCCAATTTATCATTCAGCTTTTCTTTTTTAACATGGAATTTACATGTTTAAAAAATGTATTTGGCAATTTGTGAAACAATTCAGACAAAAAAAAAAAAGATTAAACAAAAACTAGTACATTAAAAACAATTGTGTGTTCAATATGGAATTGAATCATGGTTTACTATATACAAAATATATCATAATATATGCACCTTATCCCAGTACAATATCACATTTGTACTATTTTTCACATTATATATAGGTTTGATAATTGAGAAATCCATATATTAAATTATTTGAAAATGCTTATTTTGGATCATATATTTTTATTTTTCAATATTTCGTATGGCAACTCGCCAAACTTCTTCGGGGAGCAAGATTGTTTTGAGATGCTATTAACTATCAATGAATAGTTGATATTTATTCCGATAGATGGCGCAAGCCATCAGCAACTTTCAGTTGCTCTATAAGGAGATGCTTTTTTCTCAATGTATGAACCTTATCCCAGCACAATGTCACATTTTTACTATTTGTTCACTTTTAATAAATTCATAACTTAGTTGATAATCAGTATGTTTATTTTAACAAGACAAAGTATAGGTTGTTCGACAGACCCAACTTTCTTCCATTGTGGCATAAAATTAAATAGATTTAAGAAATTCTAAATAAATTAATAAAAATGCTAAAAGCGATAAAAACATGTGAACATAAATATAACCTCATATAATCAAATCACGAGTCTCACTTTCCTCTATTTGAGAACTGACCGTAAAATTTGATTTAGGAATTTACGAAAGCCTCACCTTCCAAAATCAACCGTCTGCGATTATTTTAGTGCCAGTTCTCAACTATAATAAAGTATGACTCGTGATTTGACTGTGCGTACTTAAGTTGTTTTATTTATTTTATCTTTTTTAACATCTTTTTAAAAATATATTTTGGATATTTCACAAATGTTATGTAAATAAAAAGTTGGGTTTTCATCGAAGAATATTTTGGTCAAAAGCTTACTTTATTTTATAGATATAGGAACTTATATCACTTACCAACTAAGTATTTTTAATTCAAATATTTTCAGCGATTCAACGTTTATACTTATAAATAGATAATTTCACTCATGGAAAAAAACTTAAGGAAGTCGTACCTTTTAGGAGGCATATCGGGATTCAGACAATAACTATGAAAGATATTTGATACACAGTGACCTTTATTGAAGCCACTCGAGATAACCAAGAGTAAACAAAATTGCCTCTGTCTTCTTCTTCTTCTTCAAAAAAGAAAGAAACAGATGACCTGAAAAATTAAAGATTCCACTTTCTTAGTTTTGTCAATGAATATATATCTCCAATCCTTCAACAATGACAATACCTTTAAATAACACCATATATAAAGTTAAAAAAAAAACTAGAAAAATATCCACCGTTATTATGAATGATTTTTTTTCTCGTGAAAACTGAAAAAACTGGTCCTAAGGCAAAATTCACTTTATTGCATTTAAGACGGGCTAATATTTAATATTTTTTTAATATACGTCTGTATTTGTCAATCTATATACGTACATGGGCATTTTCCAATATATATTTTGCCAGGCCATTATTTATTTTTTATTTTATTATTATCAAGTTTTGGTAACACAATTAGAGAGAAAATCATTTGCTATCATAATCAAAAAAAGCCTACCTTTTTAGGCCTACAGTCAAAAAAAAAATTTTATTACATGTGTCGAGCTTTTGTGCCCTACCATCAGGGAAATGTACCGGCTTATACATCGGCCAACTTGATCGACGAGTGCAGCTCCCAAATCATCAGCCACTCTCTTCTTGTATTTTCCAATTCCCAGCTACAATTACCTATATTTGGATATCTGAAATAAAATATATATTAAATCCCAAACTCTTTCTATCAATTACGATCCATCTTCATCTAATGTCACAACGTTTATTATTAGTTTTATTAACATCCTCTAACGCGATATGCCAAACTCAGGGATATTTGCTTCAATACATTTCTAACATCATATCAAATTGGCTATATACAAGGAGAAAAAAGACAAACATACAAAAGCAATTCTCTCAAAATTACTTTCCCTCTTTTTCCCAGTTCAAAAGATAGTTGTATATATATCTACAAATTTGATTAAAATTTTTATATGTTCTTTTCTCATCTACGAATTCATGTAGCTGTCCAATGCCATTAGGTTTAAAGGGATTTATTATCCTTAAGAAAGAAGGGGGATTAAGGCAAGACTCAAAGTGACTACTGATTTTAAATATCCGGTATGGACGTTTATAGAAATATTGAACGAGGGGCAACCAATAGCATGTACTATAGGCGAACTTGCAACATTTCTAAGATGAAGAAGTATGAATAACCCAGGTTCCTGGAGCACAGAACGCCAACTACCCAACCTGATTTTAAACTCACTATTTAATAATAATTTAGTTGGTTAACCCAGGTTCCTGGAGCACAGAACGCCAACTACCCAACCTGATTATAAACTCACTATATAATAATAATTTAGTTGGTTAACCCAGGTTCCTGGAGCACAGAACGCCAACTACCCAACCTGATTATAAACTCACAATATAATAATAATTTAGTTGGTTAACCTAGGTTCCTGGAGAACAGAACGCCAACTACCCAACCTGATTATAAACTCACTATATAATAATAATTTAGTTGGTTAACCCAGGTTCCTGGAGAGTGTACTTTACCCGGGTTGTCCTTCAGACCTAAGTTTTTTGTTGTTTATTTAAAATGCAAGTGGAGGTCTAATTTATAAGGTGGCGCAAAGCAGGTTTATTTCTGGGGATCTATGGATTTCAAAGGATGCTAGGTTTGTTTTCGTTTTTCCTAGGAGAGTGGCTGTCTGGAAGCTTTAGTATTTTAAGGTTGGACAGGTGAACAGGAGCTGGTTCACTGCTTGGTCTTCACTTTAGCAATGGAGGCACTGATTGGAATATTATTATAAACTCACTATTTTTTGCATTAATAGGGTGAAGAGCAAGATGAATGAGTACACATTTTTAACTGTTTTATATATAAATAACTAGCCGAAAGACCTGGAAAACGCCTAGGTTTTACCTGGGAGCATCTTTCCTCTAGTGCGAATGTATAAGAATGTTGTTTTTATTCAAATACTAGCGGATGTACCCGGCTTCGCCCGGGTTTTACCCGAGTAAAGGTTTGTCTAACGAACATTTGTTAAAACAATTCTCTATAAACTTATAAAAAAATAATAGATATATTTTGATAATTTGAAACTCGTAAATTTGAATCTCTCGATAAAGTGAACATTTTTCCCGGTCCCTTGAAAAATACTCGATAAGTTGAATAAAATCAACATTAATTGGTTCCCTCGGTAATTGGAAGTTAAAGGAATAGTATCTTGCTTTGGAGTTGTATCATTATTCTTTTCTCAAATAAATTGCCGTGTCATCCTGAATTTTGTCTTTCCTAATTTTCTACATTACAAAATCATCATTTTATCTAGTGAAAAATTTTCCCGGTCCCTTGTAAAATACTCGATAGGTTGAATAAAATCAATATTAATTGGTTCCCTCGGTAATTGGAAGTTAAAGGAATAGTAACTTTGCCTTGGAATTGTATCAAATAAATTGCCGCGATATCCTGAATTTCGTCTTTCCTAATTTTCTACATTACAAAATCATCATTTTATCTATTCTCCCAATATATATGTTGTAAATAAATGATAAAACTAACTTTGACTTTTGCGCAATTAATAGGTAGAAAATCTTACTTTTGATAAATAATCTTTAAGATAATAAACTTAGTGAAAAGAAAATCTATATATATAAAATTGAATGTCTGTCTGTCTGTTTGTCTGTCTGTTTGTTTGTTTGTACTCTATAGATTCAAAAACCATACATCCAATCGCCGTGAAATTTTGGGATATTATTAGGTATATCACCGGGAAGGTTTTTGAAAAATAATTTCATGAATATCTTGAATAACCTTAGAGTTACTTCCAGATTTGTAGATTTAACTCGCAAGCAGCACCCCCATTGTGACGATGTTAACAAGTTTTCTTATCACTAAGTTTGTTATCTTAAATATTATTTATCAAAAGTAAGATTATCTCAGGATGACACGGCAATGTGACACGGGAAAAAATGTTCACTAGATAAAACTATGATTTTCTATATGATATAAAAAGCCAACAATGAAGAGTGAATGCAATATAAAAAGCCAACAATGAAGAATGAATGTAAGATAAAAAGCCAACAATGAAGAGTGAATGTAATATAAAAAGCCAACAATGAAGAATGAATGTAAGATAAAAAGCCAACAATGAAGAGTGAATGTAAGATAAAAAGCCAACAATGAATAGAAAATGTAATATAAAAAGCCAACAATGAAGAATGAATGTAAGATAAAAAGCCAACAATGAAGAGTAAATATAATATAAAAAGCCAACAATGAAGAATGAATGTAAGATAAAAAACCAACAATGAAGAGTAAATATAATATAAAAAGCCAACAATGAAGAGTGAATGTAAGATAAAAAGCCAACAATGAAGAGTAAATGTAATATAAAAAGCCAACAATGAAGAATGAATGTAAGATAAAAAACCAACAATGAAGAGTAAATATAATATAAAAAGCCAACAATGAAGAGTGAATGTAAGATAAAAAGCCAACAAAGAAGAGTAAATGTAATATAAAAAGCCAACAGAGTGAATGTAAGATAAAAAGCCAACAATGAAGAGTGAATGTAATATAAAAAGCCAACAATGAAGAATGAATGTAAGTTAAAAAGCCAACAATGGAGAGTAAATCTCTATATATATATATATATATAAGTCAATTTCTGTCTGTCTGTCTGTTTCGCGATAAACTCAAAAACTACTGAACCAATTGGTACCATATTTTGCATTTCGCTTTTTATAAACCTGAGGAAAATTTTCGGCTGCATTCGATTAGTATTTTTGGCTATATCTTTTTTTTTTTCATTTGAAGAACTTTTTTTTACGCGGACTAATCCGGAATGGAATGAATACCTAAATATGGCCATTTTTTTAAGCATCGGTGGTTCAGTGGTAGAATGCTCGCCTGCCACGCGGGCGGCCCGGGTTCGATTCCCGGCCGATGTATTTTTTTTTTTACAATTTTTAAAACTCTTTTATATTATCTTATATTATATATATAAAATTGAATGTCTGTCTGTCTGTTTGTCTGTCTGTTTGTTTGTACTCTATAGATTCAAAAACCATACATCCAATCGCCATGAAATTTTGGGATATTATTAGGTATATCACCGGGAAGGTTTTAGAAAAATAATTTCATGAATATCTTGAATATCCTTAGAGTTATTTGCAGATTTGTAGATTTAACTCGCAAGCAGCGCCCCCATTGTGACGATGATAACAAGTTTTCTTATCACTAAGTTTGTTATCTTAAATATTATTTATCAAAAGTAAGATTATCTCAGGATGACACGGCAATGTGACACGGGAAAAAATGTTCACTAGATAAAACTATGATTTTCTATATGATATAAAAAGCCAACAATGAAGAGTGAATGTAATATAAAAAGCCAACAATGAAGAATGAATGTAAGATAAAAAGCCAACAAGGAAGAGTGAATGTAATATAAAAAGCCAACAATGAAGAATGAATGTAAGATAAAAAGCCAACAATGAAGAGTGAATGTAAGATAAAAAGCCAATAATGAATAGTAAATGTAATATAAAAAGCCAACAATGAAGAATGAATGTAAGATAAAAAGCCAACAATGAAGAGTAAATATAATATAAAAAGCCAACAATGAAGAATGAATGTAAGATAAAAAGCCAACAATGAAGAGTGAATATAATATAAAAAGCCAACAATGAAGAGTGAATGTAAGATAAAAAGCCAACAATGAAGAGTGAATGTAATATAAAAAGCCAACAATGAAGAATGAATGTAAGATAAAAAGCCAACAATGAAGAGTGAATGTAATATAAAAAGCCAACAATGAAGAATGAATGTAAGATAAAAAGCCAACAATGAAGAGTGAATGTAATATAAAAAGCCAACAATGAAGAATGAATGTAAGATAAAAAGCCAACAATGAAGAGTGAATGTAATATAAAAAGCCAACAATGAAGAATGAATGTAAGATAAAAAGCCAACAATGAAGAGTGAATGTAAGATAAAAAGCAAACAATGAAGAGTAAATGTAATATAAAAAGTCAACAATGAAGAATGAATGTAAGATAAAAAGCCAACAATGAAGAGTAGATCTCTATCTATATCTATCTATCTATATATATATAAAAGTCAATTTCTGTCTGTCTGTCTGTTTCGCGATAAACTCAAAAACTACTGAACCAATTGGTACCATATTTTGCATGTCGCTTTTTATAAACCTGAGGAAAATTTTCGGCTGCATTTTGATTAGTTTTTTGGCTATTTCTTTTTTTTTCATTTGAAGAACTTTTTTTACGCGGACTAATCCGGAATGGAATGAATACCTAAATATGGCCATTTTTTTAAGGATCGATGGTTCAGTGGTAGAATGCTCGCCTGCCACGCGGGCGGCCCGGGTTCGATTCCCGGCCGATGCATTTTTTTTTTTTTTTTACAATTTTTAAAACTCTTTTATATTATCTTATAAATATATATAATTGAATGTCTGTCTGTCTGTACTCTATAGATTCAAAAACCATACATCCAATCGCCGTGAAATTTTGGGATATTATTAGGTATATCACCGGGAAGGTTTTTGAAAAATAATTTCATGAATATCTTGAATATCCTTAGAGTTATTTGCAGATTTGTAGATTTAACTCGCAAGCAGCGCCCCCATTGGGACGATGATAACAAGTTTTCTTATCACTAAGTTTGTTATCTTAAATATTATTTATCAAAAGTAAGATTATCTCAGGATGACACGGCAATTTATTTGCGACAAGAATAATGATACAATTCCAAGGCGAAGATATTATTCCTTTAACTTCCAATTACCGAGGGAACCAATTAATATTGATTTTATTCAACTTATCGAGTATTTCTCAAGGGACCGGGAAAAAATGTTCACTAGATAAAACTATGATTTTCTAATGTAGAAAATTAGGAAAGACAAAATTCAGGATGACAAGGCACACAGGGACCGGGAAAAAATGTTCACTTTATCGAGAGATTCAAATTTACGAGTTTCAAATTATCAAAATATATCTTTTTTATTTTTTAATAAGTTTTTAGAGAATTGTTTTAACAAATGTTCGCTAGACAAACCTTTACTCGGGTAAAACCCCGGGCGAAGCCGAGTACGTTTTATAAGTTTAAAGAGAATTGTTTCAACAAATGTTCGTTAGACAAACATTCACTCGGGTAAAACCCGGGCGAAGCCGGGCGGGTCCGCTAGTCTATATATATAAAATTGAATGTCTGTCTGTCTGTTTGTCTGTCTGTTTGTTTGTACTCTATAGATTCAAAAACCATACATCCAATCGCCGTGAAATTTTGGGATATTATTAGGTATATCACCGGGAAGGTTTTAGAAAAATAATTTCATGAATATCTTGAATATCCTTAGAGTTATTTGCAGATTTGTAGATTTAACTCGCAAGCAGCGCCCCCATTGTGACGATGATAACAAGTTTTCTTATCACTCAGTTTGTTATCTTAAACATTATTTATCAAAAGTAAGATTATCTCAGGATGACACGGCAATGTGACACGGGAAAAAATGTTCACTAGAGAAAACTATGATTTTCTATATGATATAAAAAGCCAACAATGAAGAGTGAATGTAATATAAAAAGCCCACAATGAAGAATGAATGTAAGTTAAAAAGCCAACAATATGAAGAGTAAATCTCTCTATATATATATAAAAGTCAATTTCTGTCTGTCTGTCTGTTTCGAGATAAACTCAAAAACTACTGAACCAATTGGTACCATATTTTGCATGTCGCTTTTTATAAACCTGAGGAAAATTTTCGGCTGCATTTTGATTAGTATTTTTGGCTATTTCTTTTTTTTTTCATTTGAAGAACTTTTTTTACGCGGACTAATCCGGAATGGAATGAATACCTTAATATGGCCATTTTTTTAAGCATCGGTGGTTCAGTGGTAGAATGCTCGCCTGCCACGCGGGCGGCCCGGGTTCGATTCCCGGCCGATGCATTTTTTTTTTCTTACAATTTTTAAAACTTTTATATTATCTTATATATATAAAATTGAATGTCTGTCTGTCTGTACTCTATTGATTCAAAAACCATACATCCAATCGCCGTGAAATTTTGGGATATTATTAGGTATATCACCGGGAAGGTTTTTGAAAAATAATTTCATGAATATCTTGAATATCCTTAGAGTTATTTGCAGATTTGTAGATTTAACTCGCAAGCAGCGCCCCCATTGTGACGATGATAACAAGTTTTCTTATCACTAAGTTTGTTATCTTAAATATTATTTATCAAAAGTAAGATTATCTCAGGATGACACGGCAATTTATTTGCGACAAGAATAATGATACAATTCCAAGGCGAAGATACTATTCATTTAACTTCCAATTACCGAGGGAACCAATTAATATTGATTTTATTCAACTTATCGAGTATTTCTCAAGGGACCGGGAAAAAATGTTCACTAGATAAAACTATGATTTTCTAATGTATAAAATTAGGAAAGACAAAATTCAGGATGACAAGGCACACAGGGACCGGGAAAAAATGTTCACTTTATCGAGAGATTCAAATTTGCGAGTTTCAAATTATCAAAATATATCTTTTTTATTTTTTAATAAGTTTTTAGAGAATTGTTTTAACAAATGTTCGCTAGACAAACCTTTACTCGGGTAAAACCCCGGGCGAAGCCAAGTACGTTTTATAAGTTTAAAGAGAATTGTTTTAACAAATGTTCGTTAGACAAACATTCACTCGGGTAAAACCCGGGCGAAGCCGGGCGGGTTCGCTAGTTAATAGATAAAAAAAACTTGTTATCGTCGTCGCAATGGGGGCGCTGCTTTCGAGTTAAATCTACAAATCTGCAAATAACTCTAAGGATATTCAAGATATTCAAAAAATTATTTTTCAAAAACCTTCCCGGGGATATAGCTAATAATATCCCAAAATTTCACGGCGATTGGATGTATGGTTTTTGAATCTATAGAGTACAGACAGACATTCAATTTTATATATATAGATTACTAGCGGATGTGCCCGGCTTCGCCCGGGTTTTACCCGAGTGAATGTTTGTCTAACGAACATTTGTTAAAACAATTCTCTATAAACTTATAAAACGTACCTGGCTTCGCCCGGGGTTTTACCCGAGTAAAGGTTTGTCTAGCGAACATTTGTTAAAACAATTCTCTAAAAACTTATTAAAAAAAAAAGATATATTTTGATAATTTGAAACTCGTAAATTTGAATCTCTCGATAAAGTGAACATTTTTTTCCCGGTCCCTGTGTGCCGTGTCATCCTGAATTTTGTGTTTCCTAATTTTCTACATTAGAAAATCATAGTTTTATCTAGTGAACATTTTTTCCCGTGTCACATTGCCGTGTCATCCTGAGATAATCTTACTTTTGATAAATAATATTTAAGATAACACTCTTAGTGATAAGAAAACTTGTTATCATCGTCACAATGGGGGCGCTGCTTGCGAGTTAAATCTACAAATCTGCAAATAACTCTAAGGATATTGAAGATATTCAGGAAATTATTTTTCAAAAACCTTCCCGGTGATATACCTAATAATATCCCAAAATTTCACGGCGATTAGATGTATGGTTTTTGAATCTATAGAGTACAGACAAACAGACAGACAGACAGACATTCAATTTTATATATATAGATTCGGTACAATTAGAAATTATGATCAGGCTTCACCCGGGGATCTTCCCAAGTGTGTGTGAATGTTTGCCTTACGAATAATGCTTGAAATAAATCATTTTATGATCAACATATATAGTCACGACCGTCTTTCCTCCTCAATCAATTCCTCAATTCCTCATGTCACGGATGCGCGCGTATCATCATTATGATCATTATCATTATCTAATGATAATAATAATAATTATTATTATTATATCATTATTATTATTATTATTAATATATAGTCACGACCGTCTTTCCTCAATTCCTCATCGCTGTCACGGATGCGCGCGCATCATCATTATGATCATTATCTTCTATAGAAGCTTCTATCTTTATAATTATGTATATTTACAAAAAGTCAATTCGCTCGCGCCTCTAGCGGTGAAAATGAGGGGTAATACCAGCTGACCTAATGTACATGTAAAGTTTGGAGCGGGACGTTTCACAAGAGTGACATCCACGGCTCCAATTTATAATTGTAACAAATAGTATTGGAATAAAAACATTCAATCGGGTAAAACACAGGCGTTGCCCGGGTCATTCGTCTAGTCAACATATATAGTAACGACCGTCTTTCCACCGTCAACAATTCCTCAATTCCTCATGTCACGGAGGCGCGCGCATCATCATTATGATCATTATCATTATCTAATGATAATAATAATAATATTTATTATTATATTATTATTATTATTTTATTATTAATATATATAGTCACGACCGTCTTTCCTCAATTCCTCATGTCACGGATGCGCGCGCATCATCATTATGATCATTATCTTCTATAGAAGCTTCTATCTTTATAATTATGTATATTTACAAAAAGTCAATTCGTTCGCGCCTCTAGCGGTGAAAATGAGAGGTAATACCAGCTGACCTAATGTACATGTAAAGTTTGGAGCGGGACATTTCACAAGAGTGACATCCACGGCTCCAATTTATAATTGTAACAAATAGTATTGGTATAAAAACATTCAATCGGGTAAAACACGGGCGTTGCCCGGGTCATTCGTCTAGTATATAATACTAACAAAAAATTAAGGTCAAGCATTCTAAAATATAATAATACAATTCAAAATTTGACAGCAAATTTATAAAAAATATCATAAATATATTAAATCTTCTAAAATAATCGATAGTAAACTCTTAAACTATGTATACTATAAAATAATTTTAGTCTTGAAGGTGCAGCAGACTTCTTGCCAAAAACAAAACCTACCTCAGTTACCGCAGTGGGGCGCTGGTTGCGAGTGAAATTGACAAATTTGTAAATAACTTCAAGGATATTCGAGATAGAGACCTGAATATTCGACCATGAGTTTTCATAAATTCAACTCTATATGCTGTTTAAATTTCAGCTAGATTAATTACAAAGGCCACCCCGCCCTTAAGCCCGCGGTGCCACGCAACGGGATTAGCGCAGCGTGGTCTGCTGACCAGTTGTCTTCTCCTCTGTCCTCTTAATATTTTAATACAGTTAGTTTAAGGAGATTTTTACTCTCTCTTTTCGGCTATTTAGTGATCTGTCTAACATCCTTGCAACAACCTACAACGAACCATCACTGCAAAGTTATTTATACCGAACATCGCATCATTGCTTTGTGAAACGTTTACCAGCCTTTTCACACATACGTGACTTTTTTTTATATAGATATAGATTAAAATAATTTTAATTAAAATTTCAAAATATTCAATTTTTTTTTAATTTTCACACAATTTTAAAATTTAAATTGTAAATAAAAATAAAAACATTGATTTTTTATATTTAAAAAAATATTAATCTGTGTTTTTTTCGCATATATTTAGAAGGTTTTATTCAAACTTCCGTTATATCTTTCAGTTTTATTAATTTTTTAATTTATAAATCTCTCTTTCTCTCTCGATTTTACACTGTATAGTAATTACTCACATATTTAAAATGGTTTTAAATTTTGGAAAGAATGAAAGGGAGAAGACTTGGGATAAACTTGAAAAAGAAATTCAAGTTATCTTCTCTCATGACGAAACAACAACTGAAACAATTTTACAAGCTCATCTTCTGGCGGATAAATTATGCGATGGAATATTCCAATCGAATATTTCACTTTTTGTTTCAACAAATACTAAAAAGATTAAAGGTTTTGAATACATATATGAGAAATTAAAGACATTTTTAGAAACTAAACTTCTCAATGTGAACCAAATGTGTGAAATATCTGAAACAAGTGACCTTGAAACTAAGTATATCACTGAATGGAATAACTACAAGAAGTCAAGTAAATATATTGATTTGATTTTTATGGATTTTTATAAAGGCTGGATTCACTACGAACGTTTTATCTTTAAAAGAATGGATATTTATCCAGTATACGAACTATTTATTATTTCTTGGATTAACCATATCATTATACCAAATTGGGGGAGGTTTGAAGCAATTATTTTTCCAAAGATCCAACGCCAAGATAATAGATATTTTGGTAAACTGTTATCAAATATACTGGACGTCTTCAAAGAAATACATAGTGAAAATACATATATTATCGAGTTTTACAAAGAAAAAATCGAACGCCGATTCCTTGAAATGACAAAAGACTTTTGCGAACGGAATTTTGATGAAATATTCCAGAATGGCTATTCAATTGAAAATATAAAAAAGGCTAATGAAATTTTGGCGGAAGAAAATTATCGTTTTGAACGCTACCTTCATTCATCAACATATGAGTTGGCAAAAGCAACCTCTCTAAGTGCCTTGATGAAAAACAGAATCAATATTTTCAAATCAATTTTTAATCAATTAATTGTAAAACAAAACCACAATTATTTGAACATCTTATATCAATTAATTTCTGGTAATCCAGATATTCATAAATGGTTTTTAATTCAGATGGAAAGTGAAATTGAAGAAATTAGAAAGTATTTAAAAAATGAGAGGCCTGATCCTAATTTGTACGTGTCCATTATAGTAAATTTCAAGACAAAATATACTAATATGATTCGTTTAGCGTTTGAAAATCGTAAAGAATATTTTGAGGCACTGGAAAATTCCTGTAAAAAAATTCTCAATTCAAATCCATCAATTGCAACAAAAAATATAATACTATTTTGTGATACTCACTTAAAAAAGACTCTCAAAAAAGAACCAAATCAGGAAGAACCATTAGAAAATGCTCTGATGATTCTGAAATATCTTGATGTACCTGAGGAATTTGAAGATCTCTATAGGCAATCATTGTCGAAAAGATTGATTTTAAATCATTCACTAGGTGTAGAAATTGAGAGCAATTTTATTTCAAAATTGAGCGAAGTGTCGAGGAAAAATTTCACAATATCGAAAAAAATGATTGAAAATATCACTAGCAGTGTCAGCCTGAATAATGACTTTGCTCAATTTATATTGGAATCAGACGAATCACTAAGTTTGACTTATGAAATTAGGCTTCTTAATTCGTTGATCTGGCCTATAAAGAACACTAAAGACGATTGCTTACTGCCTGGTGACGTTGGAAAATGTGAATCTCTGTTTCAAACCTTCTTTGCTATCCATAATAAAAATAAAATTATGACTGTGAATCACAAATTGAGTAATATGGAGCTGGCAACAACATGTTTCAACAAGAACTATACGTTCTTAGTTTCTAATTACCAAATGGTAATATTGATCCAATTCAATTTCATGGATTCTTGTACAGTGCGAAAGCTTCAAGAAACTACAGAAATCAGCTTGGAAACATTACTTGAAGTTCTAGAGATATTAGTAATGCTATCAGTCCTTAAATCAGACAAGGATAAAGATATTGGCCTTGATTCAACAGTGGCACTCAATCTTGCCTATACCAGTAGTAAACTGAAGATCAACCTTTATATCCCAAAGAAAAGTTTAAAAAACAAAGCTGAAAAGCGTGACGAATTCCTAGATTCCCGATGTGAAAAGAGCACAATGGATGCCACAATTGTGAGAATCATGAAGAAAAAAAGAGAGCTTCTACACAAGGAGCTGTTGGAGCAAGTCACAGCTGAGATCAGACCATGGCACGAGTTTGATTTAAAAATGTTCAAGGATTCCATCTCCAACCTCATTGAAAGAGATTTCCTCGAGAGATCTGAAAACAACCGAGAACAATATATTTATATTCCATAAAAAAATATTTTTCTATAAGTCAATGTAAATAACCAATGTGTTTCTAAAATAAATTTTGATATTTCAGTCACCTATTTAATCTTTTTTTTAATCGCGCATCCTTTTTTCTGTGAAATTAACACTTTTTATATTGTTATTAAAGCAAATTCAGGCTGACATTTGTAACATAATTCGTATAAATATTAAAATTTTTTTATAACCTAGGTTTTCCTGGAGCGCAGAACGCCAAATACCTGGTGATCTCATAATATATATATAAAAAAGAAACCATATACAAGGTGAGATAAAAAAGTTCCCAAACTTTTTTTTTTAAATTAATTATTTATTCATAGTATAGTAATTTAAACTTATTTATTTTTTCAAAATAGGTGCCTTGGTTATCTACACTCCCTTTTAACGTCATTTTAAGTTTTGGAAAGAAGAAAAAATCACATGGGGCGATATCAGGAGAGTAAGAAGGATGCGGCAAGACAGATACAGTGTGTTTGGCTAAATATTCTTTAACAATAATGGCTCTATGAGCAGGGGCATTATCGTGTAGCAATTTCCACTGTTTTGATTTAAAGAGTTGGTTTCTTTTTCTTCTTATCGCATCACGAAGGCGCACACATATTTCTTTGTATGCCTGTTTATTAATAGTAACCCCCTCTACAAGCATTACTTTTCCTTTGGACTTGTCAAGACGAACTTTCTTCTTCCTAGGAGAACTTGGTGTGTGCAATTCGAGTGATTGTTTTTGGTTTGTGGATCAAAAATAAAGCACCATGTTTCATCACCAGTTATTATTGTTTTTAAAAAATCAGAACCATTATTTGCAGTTTCAATTAAATCTTTGCAAATTGATAATCTGGTTTCTCTTTGTTGATCTGTTAAATTTCGCGAGACAAATTACCACAAAGGTTTTCATGTTTAAATGTTCACCAATAATTTTTTGGCAAATACTATACGAAATTCCAAGTATTTCTGATATATTATCAGTAGTAATTTTTCTATTAGAAACAATTAAATCACGCACCCATCCAATATTGCGATCCGTTGTTGACGTCAATGGCCGACCTGACCTTGAATCATCTGCGATGCTCAAAACGTTTATACCAGAAATAAACTTGCGTTCGTGATAATTTTTCGTCTTCATAAGCTTCATTCATCAATGCTAATACGAAATAATACGCTATTTTGAGTACAAAATCGATAAAACTACTTTAATAAAGGCGCGAGTTAAAACTAGATCATATTCAATATCACGCAGCCCAAATACACCAAAAATGGAAAGTATATTATAAAATGATGACTATAAAATTTTCAACTCAGAGGACTATATGAAGTTTTTCAATAAACAAAAATATCAATGAAGATGACTCAAAAATACAATAATATACCTATTATATATAAAATGAAAGGATTTAAAATCACGAATGTTTCTTTTATACATTATACAAACTTCGTGCTTTTAAATCCTTTCATTTTATATGTATAGATTGCGCGTTATTGCTTTGTGTTAATTTATACCTATTATAGCCGAAAAAGTAACAGGCTGGAAGTATCTCTACCAAGAGCAAAAGACCTATGACAATGAAAAATATAATGCACGGCCTCTGGAAATAATCATAATATTAGAGAAAAAACACAGCTTCATTAACCAATAGTTTATTTAACTCCCGAGATTTCAGTGACTTCCTATCACTTTCTCACAGGAATTCAACAACAAAAATACTTTATTTAGGGTCGCTGACCCTATACAGGATTCACCAGAGGTATGCATAAGAACAAAGCAGTGAGACAAAGGAAACAACGATATAGATAGAAGAAAAATAAAATAAAAAAAAAACAAGAAAGAGAAAGAGGGAAGCAAGAAAAACAACACAAAAAGAGTAGCAGTAAGAAAGTGAGGAGTGAGTGTCACTTGGCCTTCTTCTGAGATATGGACTTGTGGAAACCATAAATCGCCGTAGCAATATACTTATTCTGGGTCATATTGTCAATTATTGTTGGAAGTGAGGCACAGATCTCACAGGAATTCATTGAAACGTCAGTAGTTAAACTATAGGTTCATATGGCTGTGTTTTCTCTGAATCAACTTCCAACCAACAAATGATCTTCCAAACATAAATATTAGGGTTAAAATATCCCAACAGACAAGATTCGCGAAGGCTACAATCTACAAGTACCATCTTGGTATTGATTTGAGCAACGCCAGCCATCATATCGACCTGCCCACTCTGTGATATCAACAATTTATTTCTCCCGTGTCGTGCACCATTTACTTTAATGTCAAATCTACACGCCACCCCCATTAAAACAATAAGGTTTATGATATTAGGTGATGAATAGAATATTACCAACTGGGAAAAGTTTGGTAGCTAGGTTTGGTTTCTAATTTGGAGATAAAATTAAATATATATATATGTCGTATCTCTGTCGTGGTCGAATGGAAAGGCGCAGTCGTTGTGCATGTATGCTGCCCGCGCGAGCTGGCTCCCACGTTTATTTTTTACAGAGATTTATAAATAGATGAATTTGTATTTACATTTTAACATATTTGTTATGGCGAAAATAAATTATATATTTTGGGCATTAGGCAAATTATGACATATATATGGTAATTTAAACCAACAACCCTATATTGTATAATACTTATAACAAGATTGTCATGTTGTATATAGAAACACATCTATAAATAATTATACGCATGATTGACATGTGTCATTGCATCACCATATGTAATGTACTTTGTACAAACTGAGGATAAATAAATAAAACTATGTAATAGATTAAGAGCTCAGCTAAGAAAGAGATCGAGATAGAAATCCAACAACCCCAAAGAGGAATTTCGCAAGTCGTTGCCATCAAGGTCAAAGGGTGCAGAATAGCGCAGACGCCCCACGCCCTTTACACCCATTCAAATTCCAGATTCCCGCATGTCTCCCCCCTCGGCAAAGGTATTTAAAAACTCGGTTTTAGCCGAAATCACGGTCACTTCACTATCGGCGTGAGCCCTTGTCGGTTGTACCCAGGTTTACCTCATCGACCATGTAAAACAGAAAGAACTCTCCTATCTCCATCTTGCTCTTAGCTCGACTTTTATCTGTTCACGGAACTTTCCTACTACAACTGTAACTCTTCGTTTTTTGTGTGTGGACATTCCCAAGCTTTCCACTCTGCCTCAACCACGACTCCCTGTACTCTGTGAGAACTGTTAAAGGTCCTCCAAGGTGCAGAGAGGTACTGGAAAACTCTCCACGCCCTAACTGTCCTTCTCGGTTACTACAGGTTTGACCTTTGGTTACGACATATATATTTTTTTTGAGGCTGAGAATCATCTTTTATATTATACTTCTTGATGGTATTAAATGCAAATATATATGTAAATGTGCTTGGTTTCTTCGACCAATGATTGGTTCTCTACTGACACGTGACCTTTACCAACCAATCGAATAATGTTGAATTAATAAATGTTTTAACACATAGTTTATTGGTTAGAATTAACGACGTGTTGAATAAATGATTGGGGATACGAATATAGGTTGATATCTAGAAGTTGCATGCACACACACAATCTTTGTGGCGAATAAACTGGGGAAGAGCTGGGAGAGTTCATGATGAGATAGGCCTTCCAAATGATTTTTTATATCTCAGTAAGGAGAGTAGAGAGAGAGAGAGATTAAACCCACTTTATTGACATCTAGTCAACAATAATACAAAGAATACTCATAGATATCAACAATAGAAATCATACAAAAAATATATATTTACATCAACACGAAGCCCTCTCCGAAGGGACGTCAAGTTTAAGGGCTACAAAACACCCTGAATTTGGATAGGCCTTTAGTTATAATGGAATTTTCGTCCCCAACATGTTTAATTACCATGTTGAGGAATTCGCAGAGAATGGTCTTGTTTCCTTTAGAGAGTGTCTTGGAGAGTACCTCCCTCACATGTAGAGAGAGAGATTTAGATTGAAACACTTTTTATTGACATCTTTTCAATTATGTTTTACAAAATTAATGCAGAATAATGGGAATATTTACAATGATTTATGAGTGAGGGAGACTCCACCATCTTGATATGGTCCTCCTCCAGACCAGGAGAGGGTCCTCTTGGACCCCCCGCAACTCCAGGGCCAGGAAGTATTTGTAAATGTAGAGAGAGAGAGAAAGAGTTAGTTCTATTTGTAAAAAATAAATAATCGTGCTATATTGTTCTATTTATTATGTATTGTTTTATATAAGGTTGTCCCAAAAGTTCGTAAACATATTATGATTAATATTTTGCAAACGTTTACGAACTGTTGGGACAGTCTTGTAATTCTGAAACTTGGCCCACCTGCTGATTGGCCACCCTTGATATAGAAAGCATGAGAGATTAAACCATTCTTCTATAAGAATTCTGTTATAATTGTACTAAGATTACCAATAATACCAAGGTTGTCCCAAAAGTTTGTAAACACTTTCAAAATATAAATCATAATATGTTTACAAACTTTTGGGATAACTTTATAGTTGATTTATGTCTAACTGGCTTTGTTCATATTGTTTGCGGAAAGGCATTTCTCAATACAAATATTTAAGTATGATTTCTACTTACCTAAAATATTATGTCCATATACTTTACTTAAATAACAAACTAAGATTCTATCCTTAAGTTTTATATATGAAATCAGAATCGTGTAATAAATTATTTAAGCTATAAAAAGCGGTCTTATTGACTAAATTGGCGAAACCGCTGGGAGGGTTCTCCTCTGATGAACCAAGCCCTCCAAATAATTTTTCATCGCAGTGTGTGATCAGCAAAGAGAGTTTATTCCATTTGTAAAAGAAACATTCGTTCTAAAGAGTTATTTTTTGCTATTTACAGTTAAACCTGTCTATAGCGCCCCCTCTAAATAGCGCCTTGCTCTCTAAAGCGCCCGATTTTAAATACGTAGTACGATGTGGTTTCCATTAAAAGTGATCTGTCTCTAGCACCCTATTTTGGTAAGTTCCAAGAGGGGGCGCTATAGACAGGTTTAACTATATTTATAGAGAGAAAATGGTTTTACGGGCTAATAACCAAAGTGTATGATTTTTGAGCCCAAAAAATACCTAGCAAGCAGACAAACCGCAATGCACTGTAGCAAAGTACCAAAGTGCTACACGCCACTAAGGTTGTTCAAAAAAGGGTTAGATTCCCCAGGCTAGGGGAAGATAAGAGAGAGAAAGGTTGTTGATTCCTATGTATAGATGATGCATCATTGCTTCACAATACAAAATTTTACCTTTGTTTTAAAATATAAGTCGGTTAACAAGCCGTCTAATTTCAACGTTGTATTAATATTGAGGTTTTTAAATCTTTGTATTATAGGATCTGACTAACTTGATATCCTTATGCTAAATTTAACCTGCTTAAGAGTTTTCGATTCTATTAAAGGGATACATTTCCAGGTTTAATCATTCATTGAAATTTTCTTCGCATGTACAACGGGCCATTGTTCTATAGATATCTCTATATCGATTAAGAAAATTGCGTGTACTTTGATAAAAATATCCAAAAACATCACAATGTTTCTTTATTACACTCACACAAAGCCTTTATTAGGGACTTTCCCCAAACAGATTCTCCCAATTGGGTAAGGTAATAATCATCTTGTGTTATTTACATAGAAATTGAACTGGCTTTACTCTTCGTCTCAAAGTCATTCACTTGTTGACTGGCCCTTACATAATGATGATCTAAAAATGTATAGTAAGCTATTGCCTTAGATTTGTTTGTTGATATTTTTGAAAGCAATATGTAGGGTGAAATGTTGGTACATTTATTTGTTGATATAGGGTCTTCCTCTCTGCATCAAGGGCTGTGCAATTAAGCAGGTAATGGGAGAGTTCTTCAGTAATTTCCTTATCACACAGTGTACATATAAGGTTTTTGGCCTCTAACGTCAGAACGAGTTTCTTTATTACAAAAACACACGACTTTTCTCCCTCTTCAACGGACGAAGTTACAACTGAGAGTGCTTTTGTAATAAGAAAACTCATTGCGTAAGGTTTTTAGATATTTTTATTAAATACTAGACGAATGACCCGGGCAACGCCCGGGTTTACCCGATTAAATGTTTTATTCAAACACTATTCGTTACAATTATAAATTGGCGCCGTGGATGCCACTCTTGTGAAACGTCCCGCTCCAAACTTTACATGTACATTAGGTCAGCTGATATTACCTCTCATCTTCACCTCTAGAGGCGCTGCTCGCGAGCTAAGTAGAATAATTTGAATATATAGTTTTAATAATTGATTTATATATTTTTAAAATAGCCTATTGTCTTCCCCGTATTCTTTTACCTATGTATGAAAATTTTGGTTTGAATTAGTGAACTACTGAGAATTTGTATACCGGACATACAAACAAACAAACATACAAACATTCATTTTTATATATATATATAGATATCTCTCTATCTATTCAGTCGAAAATTTCTCTAAAGGACTACGTATAGTTCGCAAAGTTTCCTTTAGGAATTAAACGTGTTTTGAATTAAAGTGTCCTTTAGAGAGAATTGTATTCATGCCATAGAGCGACTAATTGGTAAAACTGGTCATTTTGGTGATAAACTTTCATTTGTATTGAGGTGTCTTCTAACAGGAGTGTCTGCTCATGGAGATTCTACTGTAATCCTGTTTGAATCATCTATTGACACTGTTTAGGTGGGTGACCTGGCGACAAACAATTAGTTGAATGACAATACCTCGAGTGAAACTGACTTATTGATGAGGTGACGCTCACACACACAATATATCATTCCTGACAATCGCCATGGCGACCATTATCCACCATCGAGGTCAGTAGCTGTTAATGGCAGTACAAACCTGATGTTCCATATATCTCTCTCAGTAGGCTATATAAGATTCAGTAAATTCAGTAAACGAACCAAGTATTTTGCAGACTTTCCAAATTTCGGTAAACATTATAATTATCAAAATTCAAAACTATTTTAAACGCGTAAGATTCTTTTTGAAATTAAACAATTCTACTGCCCTTACTGCAATGAAAAAATTAATGGGAGGGCCTGGCTCATCAGTGGTGAATCCTCCCAGCGGTTTCGCCAGTTTAATCTACCATTCCATTGCAGTGAAGGCAGTAGAAATTGTTCAATTTCAAAAAGAATCTTACGCGTTTAAAATAGTTTCGAATTTTGTTAACAGATGGCGCGATAGTGCATCATAAACATTATAATTCTCTATTCATGATAAAATTTCAAAACAATATGATGTAATAACTTCAAATAACGAACTATTTTCACTACTGATTTCCAAATAGTTGGCGACTTCCGTACACTCCAGAATAATGGGGTACGCACAGTTAGTTAGTCTTACTACCAGTCAATAAATTCTACAAAACCGCAGTCACCATTCGGAGGAGATTAATAGAATCGCCGAATGTCGTGATCTATTTGGATGAGGAAAGCGAAGACTGAAACGCGATTGATTCCATACTCACCTTTTCAGTGATACGTTAACCTATGCACAGTAGATTCTGTGACCATTGGACATGCGTCGGACCTGGAATCTGTTGGACTCTGCGCTGCCTGGAGTATAGAAGCTCCATCTATGCTTCCTTCCTTTGGTGAATATATATAAGACCGGTGGTCTTAATAAAGCTGTATGTTTGTGTATTACCAACCTAATTTTGAGTATGCAATACAGTTAAAATTCTCTATAGCGAACCTCAATGGGATTAAACTTTTAGCTCACTATATAGCAAGGATTCTCTCACTATATAAATTCTTTAGAATTGGGGATTATTTTAGGTTTGTTATAGGCGAAGGTTCGTTATATAACCTAGGTTTGTTTTTAAAGAGTTTTTACTGTAACTATCTTTGGTGAATCAAACGTCCAGTTCCATTGGGGCTCGCTATAGCGAGGTTTTCTTTTTTTAAAAACCTTTTATAAGTAACAACCACATTCAGACTGATCAAAACGGGTAAATAAGAATTTCAAGAAGTCTAAAAGAGCAATAATTGAATACTCATGAAAAAAATATGTTTTTGTGTATTACAATTTAACCCAGCAAATCTCTCTCTATATATATACAGTGCGGCAAATAATTTTTAAGAATGGGTTTGTAAAATAAAACAGAAACAAGCTAATTCAATTTCTACTATTTTTTTATTCAAAATAATCCCCTCCGGATTCAATACATATGTTACAACGATTTAATAAGGAATTAAATGCCTCTTGCAGGCCACTTTGAGGAATCGCCTCCAAAGTGCTCGTCGCAGCTCTCTGGATGGTCGGGATATCATAAAAAAACAAGATTTTAACCTCAATTTTATTTTTGGGAATAAATATAAGTCACATGGTGCTAAATCAGGCGAGTACGGAGGATGATTCAACACAGAGACGTTATTTTTGGCCAAAAAGCGACGAACAATGAGTGAGGAGTGACTCGGTGCATTATCATGCAGCAAACACCAACTGTCTTCATCGCGATATTCTGGACGAATGCGATGAATTCTGGAAATCAAACGTTTCAAAACGTTTAAATAATACTCTCCAGTAATTCCAGCAACAAATTCTCGCACTTTTTCTATACATTCTGGTGTCTTCGAAGAACTTGGTCGTCCAATATGCTTATCATTTTCTATCGTATTTCTTCCATCCGAAAAACGTTTGTGCCAAATGAAAACATTTGATTTACTCAAACATAACGTACCATAAACTTAATTCATCAAAATATATGTTTCCGATGCACTTCTACCAAGTTTTGCATTAAATTTAATGACCGCTCTCTGTTCCATCTCAGAATTCCGACGAACAAAAATTTTTACTTTTCAAAAATCGCCTGTATGATTTTAAAGAGTTAACCAAAATGGCTGAAACAAAGCCACGCGCTAGATAAGGCTTCGAATATATATACGCATGCGTAATTTCATAACTGGCTCTGCTATTGGCTTTTATCTAGCGCGAGTCTTAAAAATTATTTGCCGCACTGTGTATATAAGTCAGTGTATGAATGTATGTTTGTTTGTTCCTATGTCGGCTATACACGTCCACAATACGTAACTAATCAGACTCAAATTTTAACAGTATATAGAGTTAACTATTGAAAAACTTATAGTGAATATTTAAAGGTCTCTATATAGAATATTTTTCGAGTTATTTGCAAATTTGCGTGGAAATTTCCCCTTTATCTCGAAAGTAGTGCCTCTAGCGGGGAAAATGCGAAGTAATGGTCCGATGACCTTAGTCGTGGCGCCATCTATGCACGATATATATAACGATTCTTTAAATTCAATATATTTATATATCCTCTTTTTTAAATTTACATTTTGTTTAAAAAATATTATATTTAGTTATTCATTCAATTTTTAAATTTAATATCGAATTTTTTATAACTTATATGCGGAGCATTCTTCTTTTGCAGAAATTTCACATATTTTTTTTAACAACTACCATTTTTATGCCTAACCTTTTCCTTTTCTGAAGCTCTTATCTCAATTTCTAGGCAACATATATATAATTCAGATTGTGTTGTATCATTGCTTTACAACGTTTTTTTTTTCTTCAGAAAGCTGAATGCCTCCTAAAAAACGCAAGGCTTTTGGCCACTGCCAAGCAGAGGCTAAAAAAAGGAAACAACAACGTGCTAACGAAACGCCTATAGAAAGAGAGTGTAGACTTGCTAATCTGCGGGAGAGATTCAGTGTTTCGCATGCTTCAGAGACAATAGCAGCGTGAGGCCCGGCTAAAGGCTACGCGAGAGAGAGCTACAACCTCCAGGGCTTCAGAGACAGAACAGCAGCGTGAGGCCCGGCTAAAGGCTAAGCGAGAGAGAGCTACAACCTCCAGGGCTTCAGAGACAGAATAGCAGCGTGAGGCTCGGCTAAAGGCTAAGCGAGAGAGAGCTACAACCTCCAGGGCTTCAGAGACTGCAGAGCAGCGGGGGGACAGGCTGAGTGGTTTTCGCGACAGAGCTACAACCTCCAGGGCTTCAGATCATCTCTTTATGAAAATATCGCTTCTCAGACAAAAAGTTTGGAGCAGGACGTTTAACAAGAATGACATCCACGGCGCCAATTTATAATTGCAACGAATAGTATTTGAATAAAAACATTTAATCGGGTTAAACCCGGGCATTGCCAGGGTCATTCGGCTATTATTATATATATTTTGTCCACTTATACTTTATTTTACCACAATGATATTTCTATATTTTTATTCATTTTATATTTGTTTTCATACCTTTATAATGTGATGTGATGTGATGATGACAAAATAGAAAATTGCATTGAAAATTTATATATAATATATATTTATATTTTAATATTTTGAGACATGGTGAAAACACAATGTGCTAAACAAGGCAAAAACCCTTTTACGATTGGAGAAATCTATAGATATTTTTGAGGATTTATTTCAACAAATATGTATAAAGGTATAAGTGAGATATACACATTTTATTCAAATATATTTATATATTTTTTAATAAAGTCGGTTTCATTTTGTAATAGCCATGTTTATATTTTGTCTAGGCTCTTCGCCATCTTGTAGTAGTCACGTTTATATTATCATAAGCTAATTTATATGATTATATTGTTAGGTAGAAAATTAGGAAATATAAACATAAGGATGACACGGCAATATTTTTAATGCAAGAACAAACTATGAATGATGGAAATTTTGCCGGGAGGATATTGATCTAAAGAGACAAAGGTCGCCTCTCTCGTCAAAATAGACGTCAAAACTAGACGCCATCTATTGACCGTCGCCGCAACTAGCGGCCTCAGGTCGGTGACAAAGCGACAACAACAGCTTTGGCAAATTGAAAAGCGTCCACCTAGAGACCATGGTTTCGGGCTAATGGCCCTCGTCAGCCTAGGCCGGATTTTTTTCCATGAGATCCACACGGGATCTAATGGAATCTTGACAATCTGCCAAAGAGGTGTTTAGCTGGAAAAGTGGCTGGGACAAATCTATGGCTAAAATATAGATGTAAATTTTGCCGGGGGTAAATTGATCTAAAGAGACAAAGCTCACCTCTTCCGTCGAAATATACGTCAAAACTAGACGCCATAGATGACCGCCATAGATACTCTACCCCTTTTATAGTTTAGGGAGATACTTCCTGAGAGCCAACCATTAGTAGAATGACCCCTCAGCCCTGAGGAACGAGGCCCAGCTTTACCATGTACGCAAGACTGTGGTGTCGAGACTCTCTTCAGATGAATCTGGCCACAGTCGAGTACGAGCGGGCATATGGGACTCAAGTACGATAAGGGAGATCAGAGCGGGTGTCAAACATTCGAAACTGGTTCGCGCACAATGAAGGAATTCTCCACGTGTCTAACCCGTTTGTTTCAGGCGGTCCCATGTTCTCTACCTTCTCGTGGTGGAGCTGTTAAGGGGGCTGCTGCTCACCATGTATCTCTATAGTACCCATCTTGTATACCTATCTATAGTACACGTCTTGTGTACGTACGACACTATACTATATAAAAGAGCGGCAGACCCCGACCAAAGAGAACGAAGCCCCAAACTACTTTCAATTGCTAACCCATTATTTTACGCAGATATCTTCAGTGCTGACGGCAGATAGTAACTTTTCTTAAACCTAGACTATACTCACGTGAAGTACCAACTTCTGTATTGTACTTGCAGATCTGAGCCAAAATCTATCTGATCCACTTAATGTTAGCATCCTCTCATTCAAGACTGTTGCCAGATCTCACAGGTTCTCGATAGGTTCTCTTATCCAGTTTTATACGAAAGGGTCAAGAAAGACAGCCCTTCTAAGCCTTATTAAAATTATATATATATATGTTATATATATAAAGTTATATATAGGTTGACGTTATGTGTGTGTGGCGCTGAGTTTGCTGTTGACACACTTTAAAAGGTTATAACACCTTGATAATGGTTGGCGTTCAGCCAACTGAAATATTGGTAAAATAAATGATATTTTGATTCAATATATACCTTTTTAATTAAATACAGGGTCCATTATGAAAGAAATGAGAATTTACTGGCAAAATACTTTTATTGATCGTAATTTGTGCAAATGTTCAATATGCTTCAAAATACATTCCTCCTGCATCAATACAATTGCGGAGACGCGTTTGCCACGCCTGAAAGGCACCTTGAAGCTCCTCGACAGGAATGCTTCTCAGGAACGTTGTAACATGGTGTTGGATGTGTTTTCCACGGTTTCCCAATGTTTTCCTTTCATCTCTCTCTTGAGTCGCGGAAACGAAAAGAAGACACATGGAGCTAAGTCGGGACTGTAAGGGGGGTGAGGGATCACCGATGTGTTGCTACGGGCCAGGAAGTTGGTAAGGATGAAGGCTGTGTGGCTGGTGGCATTGTCATGGTGGAACTTGACCGTGTCTTTAATGTCAGTCCTCACGCGTGCGATCCGGCGTTTCAATCTCCTGAGCACCTCCAGGTAAAAGGCTAAGTTTACAGTTTGTCTCTGCGGTACAAACTCAAAATGGACTATTCCTCGGATGTCAAAGAAGACAATGATCATCGTTTTGATGCGCGACTTGCTCATTCGCGCTTTCTTGGGGCGTGTTGATGATTTTGTGTGCCATGCACTGCTCTGCCTTTTCGACTCTGGGTCGTATTCAAACATCCAGGATTCGTCTCCGGTTGCTACAGAGTTCAGAAAGTCCGGCTCATTTTGAATCAAATTCAACAATTCTTGACAGCGCAAAACTCTAAGTTCTTTCTGGTCTTGCGTCAACACTTTCGGCACAAGCTTCGCACAGACCTTACGCATTTGCAGATCTTCGGTCACTATCCCATGTACCACAAATGTGGACATGTGTAATGAGTCAGCAATTTGCTGTATGCTTAATCGACGGTCGGTACGCAAAACCTAGAACACACGATCCACGTTCTCGTCAGTTCTGGCCGTTGTTGGGCGTCCTGAACGGGGTTCGTCGGTGACCTCCTCCCGGCCCTCCATGAACGCCTTGTGCCACTTCCCAGACTGTGATCTTGAAATGCAATCGTCCTTGAAGGCTTTTTGCAGCATCTGGAATGTTTCGGTTGCACTTTTTCCAAGCCTTACGCAAAACTTTATGACGTATTGTTATTCAAGCGAACGCTCCATCGCGCTATGTTACAAAAGTTAAAAACACACTTAAAGCGGAGGCATGTTTCTCCCCTCACACTGCTCGGAATCAACTGACGATAGGATGGATTGAAAGGGCATATCCCTCCACCACATTTCCCACGGTTTTACCGTGCTGCCATCTATCGTCGAGTCACAATAACATTACTTTCATAATGGACCCTGTATATATATATATATATATACAGTGTAAAATATCCAAGAGAGGACACCTCTCCACAAAGGACACACACAGTTTTCATTTGTAAAATTACCTTTTAACTATTCTGAAAGTCTCCGGTAAGAGGCCACCTCTCTCTAAAGGACATTTTGGCTCTGCAATTAGGTGTCCTTTACAGGTAGGTTCTACTGTATATATTTTATGATAATAAGAAAAAATATAAATAGGTCAGGTGATATTGTTAAAAAAACACACACACACATAAAATAGGCATTTCCTGACCGCTCACATGAGCTTTCTAGATATATAACATATCGTTACAGGAGGAAGATATTCATGTACCTAGAGAATCACCCATCTGAGTGATGCATAATTAAAGGGAGAGGTACCCCTCTAGCCACACTCCCCACCTATATATACTATATATTTTGAAAATATAATCTATTTGTTGGATCGGTGGCTCAGTCAAATTGAGAATAGATTGAAATATATATAGGTTTTAATATATCTCACGAAGTTATGCAAGCAGGTAGTACAAGGGAAGACATAACAGGAAGTGAAGGGGAGGGTACAGCGCCTCTAGTGGTGATGGCCGGAAGCTCCTCGAATGCCACGTCGTTCCGGGACGTAGGTGCGCTGGATTTGAAGTAGCACGCGGTTCAGCATTCCCCCACTTGCGACTTCAAATTCATCTGGAAACATGCATCTCTGTGCATCAATTTCTTTAAAGTCTTGGTTTGGATATCGGCCATGTTTTCCATGGTGTTGACAAACTGGACAACGATATCACCAGAGTTTATCTTATCTCTTGTGTAGTGGAACTGAACTGAGATGTGCTTGGAACGATTACCGATTACTTTCTTATTTTTAGGTAAATTAGTTATAACCCATGTTTGTCTTTCTTCTAAACAATTTAACTCTTCTTGCATCGCATTTTTCCAAAGATCTGATTCGGGTGACCAAACAGCTTCTTCAAAAGTTTGAGGTTCAGACACCTCGCATAAATTTAGTTCAACATTTGCAAGATTCAGTGTTTTTCTCTCAATTTCTCGACTACGGAGGCTCAAAATGTTTTCAGAACTACCCCCCACTAAATCTCTAAATTCTGAAGTCGACGGAACTTCTAGTTGACTGTCGTAACCTGGTTGAAGGTCAGGATCATGTGGCGGGAGAACTTTGCCCTGTTCCGGCAACCAAACGAAACTGTTTTTAGCCTCGCTACCTTCCGTTACGTCATCCTTAAACTGGTTTAAACCAACTTTATTTTCGTCGAATCTAGCATGTTTAGTTATGAACACTCGTTTAGAATCATTATCCCAGAGTCTATAACCTTTGGATTGTATTGAATATCCGACTAAGATACATCATTTAGCTCGACGGTCGAATTTCTTTCGTTTTTGCTTTGGAATATGAGCATAAGCTAGAGCTCCAAATATTTTTAAATGACGTACGCTCACCTTTCTTGAAAGCCAAATTTCCTCTGGAACTTTGTTATCAAGAGCGCTACAAAGGCTTCTATTTTTAATGTATGCGGCACAATTAACGCTTTCAGCCCAGAATTTTTTGTGGCAAATCAGCGTTGCGCATTGAAGCTCTAGCCATGTCAAGTAACGAACGATTTAAAAGCTCCGAGACGCCATTTTGCTGAGGGCTGTAAGAATTCGTTAATTCGTGTTTTATTCCAAGGCTCTCAAGTTTTTGTTTAAAGTTTTTATTAAAATATTCTAACCCGTTATCTGTCCGCAAGCGTTTAATCTTATGACCTGTTTCTCTTTCGGCTCTAGCCCTAAAGATGTCAGAGTATCCAATAACTTGATCTTTATGCTTTAGGAAATAAACAGTAACTCTGCGGGAGAAATCGTCTGTAAATGTTAGAAAATAGCGTGACCCAGCAAAAGATTCAACTGGAAATGGTCCACACAGATCGCTATGTACTAACTCTAACAAATTTTTAGTTTTTATTTTATATGGAGAGCTTTTATGTGGCGCCATTGTTGACTTTGTCATACAGCAATCATTGCATATTGACATTTCTGCTTTGGAAATTTCAAGACCATTAGCAACGCAATTTTTAGCTAACTTGTTTAAAGTGTCTGCATTGATATGCATAAAGCGTTTATGCCAAAGTTCTAGTGTAGGCGGACTTGAACTAGCTAAGTGCGCATTTTGTAAGATAGGCTTACCTCTAACGATGTACAATCCGTTTAGGTTCCTTGCCACACATATCACTCTGTTGTCGTTGAACACTCTTGCCTTGTGGTTACAAATCTTGATGTGCTTGCCTTTATCCTCTGCTTGCGACACAGAAAGCAAATTTCTTTTTGCTTGGGGCACAAAACGCACGTCGTTCAAGGTGACATCTTGCGTTCCAGTATCGAGGTACATCTTCATGCGGATATTTCCAACTCCCTCTACTTGCAGGTTGCCGCTCGCAGTCTGGATGGGCTCACACGTAGTAGGCTGGAAACTTGTAAACCATTGTCGGTTCTTACAGACGTGATGTGTTGCGCCGCTGTCCAAGATGAATTCATCTTCCGAAGAGACTGCATTGAAGGCCATGAGCATATTCCCCGACGGAGATTTAAAAGAGTCTTTCTTCCTGCTGTAGCTTTTATCCGCCTTGTAGTCTCGGTTGATGGACGACCTGCAATCCTTGGCGATATGGCCGATTTTCGAACATCGGTACCACTTGACTCCTTGTTTTCTGGAAGTCTTCCTAATGTCGTCCTTTGAAAAATTGAGTGCTTCGCCGAGACCTGAACTTGCTCCTTCTCGGGCAGATCTTCTTTCATACTCTGTGAGTAGAGTATTTCTAACCTTGTTCGATGTGAAGTCAGAGTCCTCGACATTTCCGAACGACATCACCAGGGTATCGAAGTTGTCAGGTAACCCTGATAGCATGCTGTATGCTATATCTTGATCGTCGACTTCCGCACCTGCTTCTTTTAAATGGTCCGTACAAATTTTCAATCTATTCAAATAGTCTAACATTGACTCACCAGTTTGAAGCTTGATGTTCACAAACTGCTTCTTCAACTGTAGTATCCTCGAACGAGATTTTGGCTCAAACACCTGTTCCAGATTTTTCCACGCATCCTGTGGCGATGAACAGTCGATGATGTGGATTTGGTGTTCTGTATTTATCGACAACGCGATAACAGCCAAGGCTCTATCCTTTTGAGCTTTTAGTTGAGCATCTTGGGTATCTTCATCTTTAAACATCATATCCCACAAGCCCTTCTCAATTAGTAGCATCTTGATGTTGTACTTCCATGAGCGGTAATTTTGGCCGTTCAATTTTTCAACCGCCGCCGTTATTGCACTAACGGCCGCCATGGTGACGCAGCAACTTCTCGACGAGGGCAAAGGGAGGTAGCTTCGCTGAAGGAATTTTACTCACGAGGATACGCTGAACTTGAACCACAAAGCTAGGGAACCACGCTCAGCTACCACTTGTTGGATCGGTGGTTCAATCAAATTGAGAATAGATTGAAATATATATAGGTTTTAATATATCTCACGAGGTTATGCAAGCAGGTAGTACAAGGGAAGACATAACAGGAAGTGAAGGGGAGGGTACAGCGCCTCTAGTGGTGATGGCCGGACGCTCCTCGAATGCCTCGTCGTTCCGGGACGTAGGTGCGCTGGATTTGAAGTAGCACGCGGTTCAGCACTATTTTATATAAAAACATATTTTTGTGAAATCATAGGGCGACTCTCCCGTCAAAATTAGATGCTATCTATTGACCGTCACCGCAAACTAGCGGCTTCGGGTCAGTGATAAAGCCACAACACCTTCTTTGGTGAACTGAGAAGCGTCAACCTTCTATGATTACCACAAGGGTCTGATGGGATCTTCACAATCTGCCAAAGAGGTGTTTAGTTGGCAGAATGGCTGACAACAACAACAATAAAAATTGTAAATTTTGTCGGGAGAAAATTTATAAAAGCAATGGTCGTCTCTCCCTTCAAGAAAAACATCAAAACTAGACGCCAAATATAAGATCCCTTGCGGATCTCATCGAATAAATAGTATGTATATTAAGGGAGTGTTTCATTGAATATTTTAATCATAAAATAGTATATATACTAAAATAAGTCAAAATTTATAATTGTTTATGGAAACTTTATTTATTGATGTAAGAAACTTTTTTTACCCATGCATATATTTACATTGTAAATTTAAGCAGAATAACTTAGTTCTTTTCCTCAGGTCGGGGAATCAGTTCAGCCGTGAAGGTCACTTTCTTGATGGTGTGCGACCCTACGAGGATCTTGGCTTGTTCTTCTGTGGCCATCAGCGCGAAGCCAATGCTGTCGAACTTCTTGGTCGTCTCATCCTTCCTGAAATAGATTTGTTCCACCTCGCACTTGAACCAAGTCTGGAAGAACTCGCGGATGTGCTCTGGTTTCAGGGGATGGGTAACGCCTTCGATGCGCAAACTCCTCTCGTAGTTGGTAAGGAAGATTTCATCTTGTTTGGGGGCAGGAGTAGTTCTTGGCTGAGACTTTGTTGTAGCTGTAGTGGCAGGCTTGGCAGCTGAATTGGAACGCTTGGTGAGTGGATTGGCAGACTTGGTGGCAAGAGGCTTTCTTGGCACAGGCTTAGCAGGGCCTGAATTTGTCGGCTTGGAACTGGCAGGAGTTGGTGTTTCGGTCTTGTCTGGAATGGATGCTTCCACAAAAATTCTTTTCCTTCCCAAAACTAGTGGCTCTATTCTTTCAAAGAGAGCCATGGCACTTTCTATATTAGAAAAGGTAACAAATCCAAAGCCTTTCGATTGTCCTGAAGCAGAGCAGATAACCTTTTCTTTTGCTACCTCGCCAAATGTACTAAAATATTGGCTGAATTTTTCGTTTGTCGTATCGAGTGGTAGATTTCTTACGAAAATATCTTTTGATATGTTATTGGCATCTCTTCGCTTATCCTCAATAAACAGTTTCTGTTATTGAAAATTAACGGCTCTTCTCTATCGAGCAAGGTGTTCACAGTTTATTGATTTGAGAAAGCAACAAACCCATATCCTTTTGGATTTCCTGAAGCTGTGCAAATAACTCTGGGATATTTGATTTGCCTAAATGAGCTGAAGAATTGGGCGAGCTGTTCATTAGTCGTCGAATAAGGAAGATTTTTGACACAAATGTCACCTGGAATGGGGGAACGTTTGTTTTGTGGGGCTGGTGAAGATGGATTTCTCTCTTCAACAACATTCTCTTCTTCGGGAATATTGGCAGCTCTCCTTTTCGGAACTTCAATCAAAAGTGTTCTTTCACCGATTACAATGGGTTCTTCTCTTTCAATCAAAGCCTTGGCAGTCTCTAAAGTACTGAAGACAACATACCCAAAGCCTCTTGATTCACCTGAAGCTATGCGGATGACACGGGCTTTTTGCATCAACCCGAAAGTGCCGAAGAATTCGAAAAATTGGTCATCAGCGGTTTCAAAGGGAAGATTTTTAACGCAAATTTCGCTATTGAGAGGACGTGTAACTTTTGATACTGAGGCCTTAATTATCAGTTTTCTATTTTCGAGTTCAAGGAACTCTTTACTTTCAATAAGAGCATTGGCAGCCCCCTGGGTGCTGAAGGTGACAAACCCAAAGCCCTTTGATCTTCCTGATTCTTCACGAACAATACGAGCTTCAATCACTTCCCCAAACTGATTGAAAAATTCCTTGAATTGTTCGTCGCTGGTGTTGTAGGGAATATTTTTCACAAATAACTTTCCACTTATGATTCTGGTATATTTTAATTTAATAGAATTTACCACTTTTTTCTTTTAAGTTTTGTTTTATTTTTACAATCAAGAAATAGGAGAGAGCTAAAAATCAAGTTATATTCTTGTCGTTATTTTTTAATGAAAATTTAAATAATTTAAAATTATATTTTTATTATTTATTAATTTTATTTTGTCATTGTGAGAGCGCTTTCACATGAATATCTCTAAAATGAATAAATTCAATTTGAAATGTCTTTGTTTCGGATGCGATCACCGCATTGATATGTCTGGCCTTATCTAAATAGTTGTGGCAGAGCTTGACTGTATCTTCTTTCCAGACTTCTTCTCGTCTCCAACCGAATTGAAGCCTATATGCTTCCTTAAAAGTGCCCACAACACCAAGAAACCCTGATGACACTAATAATTCACCAACACCCAATTGTTACTGACACACTTTTATTAATCTTTAACATCTTTATATACACAATTATATTTACAAATATGTAAATCTGACTGAATAAGCAAAAAAAAAGAGAAATTTACATAACCGGCGTCTCCAGTCTTAAAAGAAATATAGAAAAATATTTTATAGAAATAGAATTTTTTTTCGTAATTTTTTCTTCAAGTAATTGAAAATAAAACTACTTGATGATAAATAATTATTTTTCTTTTTAATTTTATCACGAATGCACCTTCAAATCTTGATTTTACAAAAAATATCCAATATATACGTATATATGTCATAATCTGCCTAATGCCCAAGAGATATAATTTATTTTCGCCATAATTAATATGTTAAAGTGTAAATACAAATTCACCCATTTATAAATCTGAACAAAATAAACGTGGGAGCCAGCGCGCGCGGGCGAAGGCTACGGCACGCCGCGGCGTGCGCGCGCGCTCACGAGTGTGGAACAAGTTCTTTTTCGAAGCTTACATGCACAACGGCTGCGCCCTTCCATTCGATTACGACGGATACAACAAGTAAGAGTCGACAGAAAGAAGAACCTCAAGAGGCCAGAAGGAGGCCGAATTAGCTCAAGAGAATAAGTCGGTGATAGACGCAATAACAGCGATGATGAGAAGACTAGAGCGGGACGCGCCCACCACCGCAGCCAGATTTGACGGTTCAAGCTCCGCGGAATCGTTCTTAAGGGAGCTGGACACAGTGACCAATGATTTTTAAATATTCGGTATGGACATTTATAGAAATATTGAACGAGGGGCAACCAATAGCAGGTACTATAGGCGAACTTGAAACATTTCTAAGATGAAGAAGTATGGATAACCCAGGTTCCTGGAGAGTGTACTTTACCCGGGTTGTCCTTCAGACCTAAGTTTTTTGTTGTTTATTTACAATGCAAGTGGAGGTCTAATTTATGAGGTGGCGCAAAGCAGGTTTATTTCTGGGGATCTATGGATTTCTAAGGATGCTAAGTTTGTTTTCGTGTTTCCTAGGAGAGTGGCTGTCTTGAAGCTTTGGTATTTTAAGGTTGGACAGGTGAACAGGAGCTGGTTCACTGCCTGGTCTTCACTTTAGCAATGGAGGCACTGATTTGAATCTAATTATAAACTCACTATTTTTTACATTAATAGGGTGAAGAGCAAGATGGATGAATACACATTTTTAACTGTTTTATATATGAATAACTAGCCGAATGACCTTGGAACCCCTAGGTTTTACCTGGGAGCATTTTTCCTCTAGTGCGTATGTATAAGAATGTTGTTTTTATTCAAATACTATTCGGTACAATTACAAATTATGATCAGGCTTCACCCGGGATCTTTCCAAGTGTGTGTGAATGTTTGCCTTACGAATAATGCTTGAAATAAATCATTCAATGGTATATAATACAAACAGAAAATTAATGTCAAGCATTCTAAAATATAGTAATACAATTCAGAATTTGACAGCAAAATTAAAAAATATCATATATATGAAATCTTCTGAAATAATCGATAGTAAACTCTTAAACTATGTATACTATAAAATAATTTTCGTCTTGAAGGTGCAGCAGACTTCTTGCCAAAAACAAAACCTATCTCAGTTCCCGCAGTGGGGCGCTGGTTGCGAGTGAAATTGAAAAAATTGTAAATAACTCCAAGGATATTCGAGATAGAAACCTGAATATTTGACCATAAGTTTTTATAAATTTAACTTTATATGCTGTTGAAATTTCAGCTAGATTAGTTACAAAGGCCACCCCGCCCTTAAGCCCGCGGTGCCATGCAACGGGGATTAGCGCAGCGTGGTCTGCTGACCAGTTGTCTTCTCCTCTGTCCTCTTAATATTTTAAATACAGTTAGTTTAAAGGAGATTTTTACTCTCTCTTTTCGGCTATTTAGTGATCTGTCTAACATCCTTGCAACAACATACAACGAACCATCACCTTATTTATACCGAACATCGCATCATTGCTTTGTGAAACGTTTATCAGCCTTTTCAGACATACGTTGACTTTTTTATATAGATATAGATTAAAATAATTTTAATTAAAATTTCAAAATACTCAATATTTTTTTAAATTTTCACACAATTAGATTTTAAAATTTAAATTGTAAATAAAAATAAAAACATTGATTTTTTTATATTTAAAATAATAATAATCTGTGTTTTTTCGCATATATTTTTTGGAAGGTTTTATTCAAACTTCCGTTATATCTTTCAGTTTTATTAATTTTTATATTTATAAATCTCTCTTTCTCTCTATATTTTACACCGTATAGTAATCACTCACATATTTAAAATGGTTTTAATTTTTGGAAAGAATGAAAGGGAGAAGACTTGGGATAAACTTGAAAAAGAAATTCAAATTATCTTCTCTCATGACGAAACAACAACTAAAACAATTTCACAAGCTGTTCTTCTGGCGAATAAATCATGCGATGGAATATCCCAATCGGAATTTTCACATTTTTTTTCAACTGAAAAGATTAATGGTTTTGAATACACATATGAGAAATTAAAGACATTTTTAGAAACTAAACTTCTCAATGTGAACCAAATGTGTGAAATATCTGAAACAAGTGACCTTGAAACTAAGTATATCACTGAATGGAATAACTACAAGAAGTCAAGTAAATATATTGATAAGATTTTTATCTATTTAAATAAAAGCTGGATTCACCACAAACATTTTATCTTAAAAAGAATGGATATTTATCCAGTATACAAACTATCTATTGTTTCTTGGATTAACCATATCATTATACCAAATTGGGGGAGGCTTGAAGCAATTATATTTTCAAAGATGCAACGCCAAGGTAATAGAGATTTTGGTAAACTGATATCAAATATACTGGACGTATTCAAAGAAATACATAGCGAAGATATATATATTATCGAGTTTTACAAAGAAAGAATCGAACGCCGATTCCTTGAAATGACAAAAGACTTTTGCGAACGAAATTTTGATGAAATATTCCAGAATGGCTATTCAATTGAAAATATAAAAAAGGCTAATGAAATTTTGGCGGAAGAAAATTATCGTTTTAAACGCTACCTTCATTCATCAACATATGAGTTGGCAAAAGCCACCTGTCTAAGCGCCTTGATGAAAAACAGAATCAATATTTTCAAATCAATTTTTAATCAATTAATTGTAAAACAAAACCACAATTATTTGAAAATCTTATATCAATTAATTTCTGGTAATCCAGATATTCATAAATGGTTTTTAATTCAGGTGGAAAGTGAAATTCTTGAAGATATTAGAAAGTATTTAAAAAATGAGAGGCCTGATCCTGATTTGTACGTGTCCATTATAGTAAATTTCAAAACAAAATATAATAATATGATTCGTTTAGCGTTTGAAAATCGTAAAGAATATTTTGAGGCACTGGATAATTCCTGTAAAAAAATTCTCAATTCAAATCCATCAATTGCATCAAATATTATAATACTATTTTGTGATACTCACTTGAAAAAGACTTCCAAAAAAGAACCAAATCAGGAAGTACCATTAAAAAATGCTCTGATGATTCTGAAATATCTTGATGTACCCGAGGAATTTGAAGATCTCTATAGGCAATCATTGTCGAAAAGATTGATTTTAAATCATTCACTAGGTGTAGAAATTGAGAGCAATTTTATTTCAAAATTGAGCAAAGTGTCGAAGAAAAATTTCACAATATCGAAAAAAATGATTGAAAATATCACTAGCAGTGTCAGCCTGAATAATGACTTTGCTCAATTTATATTGGAATCAGACGAATCACTAAGTTTGACTTATGAAATTAGGCTTCTTAATTCGTTGATCTGGCCTATAGAGAACACTAAAGACAATTGCTTACTGCCTGATGACGTAGGAAAATGTGAATCGCTGTTTCAAACCTTCTTCGCTATCCATAATGAAAAGAAAATTATGACTGTGAATCACAAATTGAGTAATATGGAGCTGGCAACAACATGTTTCAACAAGAACTATACGTTCTTAGTTTCTAATTACCAAATGGTAATATTGCTCCAATTCAATTTCATGGATTCTTGTACAGTGCGAAAGCTTCAAGAAACTACAGAAATCAGCTTGGAAACATTACTTGAAGTTCTAGAGATATTAGTAATGCTATCAGTTCTTAAATCAGTCAAGGATAAAGATATTGGCCTTGATTCAACAGTGGCACTCAACCTTGCCTATACCAGTAGTAAACTGAAGATCAACCTCAATATCCCAATGAAAAGCTTAAAAAACAAAGCTGAAAAGCGTGACGAATTCCTAGATTCCCGATGTGAAAAGAGCACAATGGATGCTGCAATTGTGAGAATCATGAAGAAAAAAAGAGAGCTTCTACACAAGGAGCTGTTGGAGCAAGTCACAGCTGAGATCAGACCATGGCATGAGTTTGATTTGAAAATGTTCAAGGATTCTATCTCCAACCTCATTGAAAGAGATTTCCTCGAGAGATCTGAAAACAACCAAGAACAATATATTTATATTCCATAAAATATTTTTCTATAAGTCAATGTAAATAACCAATGTGTTTCTAAAATAAATTTTGATATTTCAGTCACCTATTTAATCTTTGTAAAATCGCGCATCCTTTTTTCTGTGAAATTAACACTTTTTAAATAGTTATTAAAGCAAAATCAGGCTGACATTTTTAACATAATTCGTATAAATGTTAAATTTTTTATAACCTAGGTTTTCCTGGAGCGCAGAACGCCAAATACCTGGTGATCTCATAATATATAAAAAAGAAACAATATACAAGGTGAGATAAAAAAGTTCCTGAACTTTTTTTTTAATTAAATTTTTATTCATAGTATAGTAATTTAAACATATTTCTTTTTTCAAAATAGGTGCCTTGGTTATCTACACTCCCTTTTAACGTCATTTTAAGTTTTGGAAAGAAGAAAAAATCAAATGGGGCGATATCAGGAGAGTAAGGAGGATGCGGCAAGACAGATACAGTGTGTTTGGTTAAATATTCTTGAACAATAATGGCTCTATGAACAGGGGCATTTTCGTGTAGCAATGTCCACTGTTTTGATTTAAAGAGTTGGTTTCTTATCGCATCACGAAGGCGCACAAGTATTTCTTTGTATGCCTGTTTATTAATAGTAACCCCCTCTACAAGCATTACTTTTCCTTTGGACTTGTCAAGACGAACTTTCTTCTTCCTAGGAGAACTTGGTGTGTGCCATTCGAGTGATTGTTTTTGGGTTGTGGATCAAAAATAAAGCACCATGTTTAATCACCGGTTATTATTGTTTTTAAAAAATCAGAATCATTATTTGCAGTTTCAATTAAATCTTTGCAAATTGATAATCTGGTTTCTCTTTGTTGAACTGTTAAATTTCGCGAACAAAATAACCACAAAGTTTTTCAAGTTTAAATGTTCACCAATAATTTTTTGGCAAATACTATACGAAATTTCAAGTATTTCTGATATATTATCAATAGTAATTTTTCTATTAGAAACAATTAAATCACGCACCCATCCAATATTGCCATCCGTTGTTGACGTCAATGGCCGACCTGACCTTGAATCATCTGCGATGCTCAAAACGTTTATACCAGAAATAAACTTGCATTCGTGATAATTTTTCGTCTTCATAAGCTTCATTCATCAATGCTAATACGAAATAATACGCTATTTTGAGTACAATATCGATAAAACTACTTTAATAAAGGCGCGAGTTAAAACTCTAGATCATATTCAATATAACGCAGCCCAAATACACCAAAAATGGAAAGTATATTATAAAGTAATGACTATAAAATTTCCAACTCAGCGGACTATATGAAGTTTTTCAATAAACAAAAATATCAATGAAGATGACTCAAAAATATACAATAATATACCTATTATATATATAATGAAAGGATTTAAAATCACGAATGTTTCTTTTATACATAATACAAACTTCGTGCTTTTAAATCCTTTCATTTTATATGTATAGATTGCGCGTTATTGCTTTGTGTTAATTTATACCTATTATAGCCGAAAAAGTGACAGGCTGGAAGTATCTCTACCAAGAGCAAAAGACCTATGCACATGAGAAATATAATGCACGGCCTCTGGAAATAATCATAATATTAGAGAAAAAACACAGCTTCATTAACCAATAGTTTATTTAACGCCCGAGATTTCAGTGACTTCCTATCACTTTCTCACAGGAATTCAACAACAAAAATACTTTATTTAGGGTCGCTGACCCTATACAGGATTCACCAGAGGTATGAATAAGAACAAAGCAGTGAGACAAAGGAAACAACGATATAGACAGAAGAAAAATAAAATTAAAAAAAAACAAGAAAGAGAAAGAGGGAAGCAAGAAAAACAACACAAAAAGAATAGCAGTAAGAAAGTGAGGAGTGAGTGTCACTTGGCCTTCTTCTGAGATATGGACTTGTGGAAACCATAAATCGCCGTAGCAATATACTTATTCTGGGTCATATTGTCAATTATTGATGGAAGTGAGGCACAGATCTCACAGGAATTCATTGAAACGTCAGTAGTTAAACTATAGGTTCATATGGCTGTGTTTTCTCTGAATCAACTTCCAACCAACAAATGATCTTCCAAACATAAATATTAGGGTTAAAATATCCCAACAGACAATATTCGCGAAGGCTACAATCTACAAGTACCATCTTGGTATTGAGTTGAGCAACGCCAGCCATCATATCGACCTGCTCACTCTGTGATATCAACAATTTATTTCTCCCGCGTCGTGCACCATTTACTTTAATGTCAAATCTACACGCAACGCCTCATTAAAACAATAAGGTTTATGATATAAGGTGATGAATAGAATATTATCAACTGGGACACGATTGGTAGCTGGGTTTGGTTCCTAATTTGGAGATAAAATTAAATATATATATGTGATGAGGTCCTGTAGCCTCTTGTAGAATCCTGTCGACTCTCGCTATACTGTGTTGACCGAAAGGAACAGTCAGGATGGGGAGTTTTCCAGTACCTCTCTTCACCTTGGAAGACTTTTAAAAGTTCTAACAAAGTACAGGCAGTCGTGGTCGAGGCAGAGTGGAAAGCTTGGGAATGTCCACACAAAAAAACGAAGACACAGTTGCACTAAGAAAGTTCCGTGAACAGATAAAAGTTGAGCTAGGAGCGAAAGATGGAGATAGAAGAGTTCTTACTGGTCTACATGGTCGATGAGATGGACCTGGGGTACAACCGACGAGGGCACACGCAGATGGTGAAGTGACTGTATTTTTGGCTAGGACGGAGGCTTTATATGCCTTTTCTGACAAAGGGAGTATTGCATTTCACCAGATGTGAAGAGTGTGAGTCGTCTGGTGAAATTCTAAACTGGCGCCGTCCTGACAGTTTCCAATCTATCTTTATATGTTGTTTTGTGACTTCCATCTATCTCGAATTTAGATGTTTTTGACTTCTATCTCTTTAGCTCAACTCTTAATCTATTACAGAGTTTTATTTATTTATCCTCAGTTTGTACAAAGTACATTACATATGATGATGTAATGACACATGTCAATCATGCATATAATAATTTACAGATGTGTTTCTATTATAGAACATGAAAATCTTGTTATAAGTTATATACGATATGGGGTTGTTGGTTTAAATTACTATATATATGTGGCAATATAATAATAAGGTGGGGAAAGAAATAATCGCACCATAAGTTGGTAGAGGAACCCAGGCAACCAGAGAGAGAGGGAGAGCGCCAGGCCCGGCAACACCCGGGCAGCCGTTTTCGTCCCCTCAATGCCCATACTGTCTTAATAGTCCCGAGAACTCACGGGCCCCTCTGGTTGCCCCTTGGAATGTCGCTGGTGTCTTAAATGACCGTACTTTAGCTGCCCGTCTCTCTCTGGGTTGACTGTAGGTTTGCTTTATTATTCCAGGAAGAGTATATATTATGACATATATATATGTCGTATCTGTCGTGGTCAAATGGAAAGGCGCAGCCGTTGTGCATGTTAGCTTCGAAAAAAAAAAAATGTTCCACACTTGTGACGCGCGTGCGCGCGCGGCGGCGTGCCTTGGCATTCGCTCGCGCGCGCTGGCTCCCACGTTTATTTTTCACAGATTTATAAATAGATGAGTTTGTATTTGCATTTTTAGATTAGGCAAATTATGACATATATATATATTTTGAGGCTGAGATTTATCTTTTATATTATACTTCTTGATGGTATTAAATGCAAATATATATGTAAATGTGCTTGGTTTCTTCGCCCGATGATTGATTCTCTACTGACATGTGGCCTTTACCAAGCAATCGAATAAGGTTGAATTAATAAAGCGAGCATGTTTTAACACATAGTTTATTGGTTAGAATCAACGACGTGTTGAATAAATGATTGGGGATATGAATATAGGTTGATATCTAGAAGTTGCATGCACACACAAACAATCTTTAGGGCAAATAAACTGGGGAAGCGCTGGGAGAGTTCATGATGAGATAGGCCTTCCAAATGATTTTTTTTATCGCAGTAAGGAGAGTAGAAAGAGAGAGAGAGAGAGATTAAAACCACTTTATTGACATCTAGCCAACAATAATACAAAGAATACTTATAGATATCAACAATAGAAATCATACAAAATATATATATTTACATCAACACAAAGCCTTCTCTGAAGGGACGTCAAGTTTAAGGGCTACAAGATACCCTGAATTTGGATAGGCCTTTAGTTATAATGGAATTTTTGTCCCCAACATGTTTAATTACCATGTTGAGGAATTCGCAGAGAATGGTCTTGTTTCCTTTAGAGAGTGTCTTGGTGAGTAACTCCCTCACATGTAGAGAGAGAGAGATTGAGATTGAAACACTTTTTATTGACATCTTGTCAATTATGTTTTACAAAATTAATGAAGAATAATGGGAATATTTACAATGATTTATGAGTGAGGGAGACTCCACCATCTTGATATGGTCCTCCTCCAGACCAGGAGAGGGTTCTCTTGGACCCCCCGCAACTCCAGGGCCAGGAAGTATTTGTAAATGTAGAGAGAGAGAGTTAGTTCTATTTGTAAAAAAGAAATAATCGTGCTATATTGTTCTATTTATTATGTATTGTTTTATATAAGGTTGTCCCAAAAGTTCATAAACATATTATGATTAATATTTTGCAAACGTTTACGAACTTTTGGGACAGTCTTGTAATTCTGAAACTTCGCCCACCTGCTGATTGGCCACCCTTGATATAGAAAGCATCAGAGATTAAATCATTCTTCTATAAGAATTCTGTTATAATTTTACCAAGCTTACCAATATTACCAAGGTTGTCCCAAAAGTTTGTAAACACTTTCAAAATATAAATCATAATATGTTTACAAACTTTTGGGATAACCTTATAGTTGATTTATGTCTAAATGGCTTTGTTCATATTGTTTGCGGAAAGGCATTTCTCAATACAAATATTTAAGTATGATTTCTACTTACCTAAAATATTATGTCCATATACTTTACTTAAATAACAAACTAAGATTCTAGCCTTAAGTTTTATATATGAAACCAGAATCGTGTAATAAATTATTTAAGCTATAAAAAGTGGTCTTGTTTACCAAATTAGCGAGACCGCTGGGAGGGTTCTCCTCTGATGAACCAAGCCCTTCAAATAAATTTTCATTGCAGTGTGTGATCAGTAGAGAGAGTTTATTCCATTTGTAAAATAAATATTCGTTCTAAAGAGTTCTTTTTTGCTATGTGCAGTTAAACCTGTCTATAGCGCCCCCTCTAAATAGCGCCTTCCTCTCTAAAGCGCCCGATTTTAAATACGTAGTACGATGTGATTTACATTAAAAGTGACCTGTCTATAGCACCCTTTTTTGGTGAGTCCCAAGAGGGGGCGCTATAGACAGGTTTAACTGTTTTTATAGAGATAATATGGTTTTTTACGGGCTACTAACCGAAGTGTCTGATTTTCGAGCCCAAAAATGAAGGTCGCAAATAAACAAACCGCAATGCACTGTAGCAAAGTACCAAAGTGTTTCACGCCACTAAGGTTGTTAAAAAAGGGTTATATTCCCCAGGCCAGGGAAAGATAAGAGAGAGAAAGGTTGTTAATTAAACGAAAAAACATGGTGAAGGAAGACGAGTTTCTTTTATTGATTCATAGGTGCAAGCCTTCGGGTAAAAACCCTTCAACAGGCGAGAAATGAAGCGCGACTTATAAGGACTATGGTACATATGGTAGGAAGGAATAAATATATATAAAAAGAAAGTTTTTAAACTATTTATATTTGTTAATAAATAAATATATACATATAGTTTAAAAACTTTCTTTTTTATATATATTTATTCCTTCCTACCATTTGTACCATAGTCCTTATAAGTCGCGCTTCATTTCTCGCCTGTTGAAGGGTTTTTACCCGAAAGCTTGCACCTATGCATCAATAAAAGAAACTCGTCTTCCTTCACCATGTTTTTTCGTTTAATTTCAAATCAGGAACAACGGTTGTTGATTCCTATGTATAGATGATGCATCATTGCTTCATAATACAAAATTTTACGTGTGTTTAAATAAGGTTGGTTAACAAGCCGTCTGATTTTAACGTTGTATTAATGAATTGTATTGATATTGAGGTTTTTAAATCTTTGTATTATAGGATCTGACTAACTTGATATCCTTATGCTAAATTTAACCTGCTTAAGAATTTTCGATTCTATTAAAGGGATACATTTTCAGGTTTAATCATTGAAATTTTTCTTCACATGTACAATGGGCCATTGTTCTATAGATATCTCTATTAAGAAAATTGCGTATACTTTGATAAAAAATATCTAACAACATCACACAATAAGTTTCTTTATTACAAAAACACCACGTCCTCTTCAACGGGCGAAGTTACAACGGAGAGTGTTTTTGTAATAAAGAAATTCTTTGTGTAAGGTTTTTAGACATTTAAAAATATATATATCTATCTATTCAGTTGAAACTCTCTATAAAATACTACTTATTGTACGAAAAGTTTTCTTTAGAATTAAACGTTGTTAGAATTAGTCTTTTAGAGAGAATTGTATTCATACTAGAAAGCGACTAATTGGTAAAAATGATCATTTTGGCGATTAAAACTTTCATTTGTATAGAGGTTTTTGCTAACAGGAGTGTCTGCTCATGGAGGTTCTACTGTAATCCTGTTTGAATCATTCTATTGACACTGTTTAGGTGGGTGACCTGGTGACAAACAATTAGTTGAATGACAATACCTCGAGTGAAGCTGACTTATTGATGAGGTGACGCTCACAATGTATCATTCCTGACAATCACCATGGCAACCATTATCCACCATCGAGGTCAGTAGCTGTTGATGGCAACACAAACCTGATGTTCCATATATCTCTCTCAGTAGGGTATATAAGATTGAATAAAATATTGATAAAACGAACCGAGGATTTTGCAGACTTTCCAAATTTCGGCAAACATTATAATTATCAAAATTCGAAACTATTTTAAACGCGTAAGATTCTTTTTGAAATTTAACAATTTCTACTGCCCTTACTGCAATGGAAAAATTAATGGGAGGGCCTGGCTCATCAGTGGTGAACCCTCCCAGCCGTTTCGCCAGTTTAATCTACCATTCCATTCCAGTAAGGGCAGTAGAAAATGTTTAATTTCAAAAAGAATCTTACGCGTTTAAAATATAGTTTCGAATTTTGATAACAGATGGCACGCTAGTTCCTCATAAACATTATAATTCTCTGATAAAATTGTGAAAAAGTTTTAAAATTACAAATATTTTAAATAAAAAGAAACTCATTGTGAGAAAATATTTGTAATTTTAAAACATTATAATGTAATAAATTCAAATAACAAACTATTCTCACTAACAATTTCCAAATAGTTGGCGACTTCCGTACACTCCAGAATTCCGGGGTACGTACAGTTAGCTAGTCTTACTATCAGTCTATAAATTCTACAAGACCGCAGTCACCGTTCGAAGGAGATTAATAGAATCGCCGAATGTCGTGGTCCATTTGTATGAGGAAATCGAAGACTAAAACGCGACTGATTCCATACTCACCTTTTCAGTGATACGTTAACCTATGCACAGTAGATTCTGTGGCCATTGGACATGCGTCGGACCTGGAATCTGTTGGACTCTGCGCTGCCTGGAGTATAGAAGCTCCATCTATGCTTCCTTCCTTTGGTGAATATATATAAGTCCGGTGGTCTTAATAAAGCTGTATGTTTGTGTATTACCAACCTAATTTTGAGTATGCAATACAGTTAAAATTCTCTATAGCGAACCTCAATGGGATTAAACTTTTAGCTCACTATATAGCCATAATTCTCTAACTATATAAATTCTATACAATTGGGGATTATTTTAGGTTTGTTATAGGCGAAGGTTCGCTATATAACCTAGGTTTGTTTTAGGAAGTTTTTACTGTAACCATCTTTGGAGAATCAAACGTCTAGTTCCATTGGGGTTCGCTATAGCGAGGTTTTCCTTTTTTAAAAACCTTTTATAAGTAACAACCACATTCGGACTGATCAAAACGGGTGAATAAGAATTTCAAGAAGTCTAAAAGAGCAATAATAAGATACTCATGAAAAAAAAATATTTTTTTTGTGTATTACAATTGTACACAGGAAATGAATTCTAAAATTATGAAATTAATTTCAAATTAAGAACATTTTAGATATTAAAATTTAAAAAAGGCATATCCCCACCACGCTCACACGAGCTTTTTAGATGGCAGAGCGCGATCTAGTGGACTAGAAATCGACTAAAGGTTGATTCAGCCTGTTCCCTGATTTTTCAGTTTGTTTAGTCGATTTCTGTTCTACTAGATGGCCCTCTGTCATTTAAAAAGCTCATGTGAGCGTGGTCAGAATATGCTTTTTATGATTTAATACCAACACCTGTGACCTTTTATTATTTTATATAAAACTAGCGGACCCGCCCGGCTTCGCCCGGGTTTTACCCGAGTGAATGTTTGTCTAACGAACATTTGTTAAAACAATTCTCTTTAAACTTATAAAACGTACTCGGCTTCGCCCGGGGTTTTACCCGAGTAAAGGTTTGTCTAGCGAACATTTGTTAAAACAATTCTCTAAAAACTTATTAAAAAATAAAAAAGATATATTTTGATAATTTGAAACTCGCAAATTTGAATCTCTCGATAAAGTGAACATTTTTTCCCGGTCCCTGTGTGCCTTGTCATCCTGAATTTTGTCTTTCCTAATTTTATACATTAGAAAATCATAGTTTTATCTAGTGAACATTTTTTCCCGGTCCCTTGAGAAATACTCGATAAGTTGAATAAAATCAATATTAATTGGTTCCCTCGGTAATTGGAAGTTAAATGAATAGTATCTTCGCCTTGGAATTGTATCATTATTCTTGTCGCAAATAAATTGCCGTGTCATCCTGAGATAATCTTACTTTTGATAAATAATATTTAAGATAACAAACTTAGTGATAAGAAAACTTGTTATCATCGTCACAATGGGGGCGCTGCTTGCGAGTTAAATCTACAAATCTGCAAATAACTCTAAGGATATTCAAGATATTCATGAAATTATTTTTCAAAAACCTTCCCGGTGATATACCTAATAATATCCCAAAATTTCACGGCGATTGGATGTATGGTTTTTGAATCAATAGAGTACAGACAGACAGACATTCAATTTTATATATATAAGATAATATAAAAGAGTTTTAAAAATTGTAAGAAAAAAAAATGCATCGGCCGGGAATCGAACCCGGGCCGCCCGCGTGGCAGGCGAGCATTCTACCACTGAACCACCGATGCTTAAAAAAATGGCCATATTAAGGTATTCATTCCATTCCGGATTAGTCCGCGTAAAAAAAGTTCTTCAAATGAAAAAAAGAAGAAATAGCCAAAAATACTAATCAAAATGCAGCCGAAAATTTTCCTCAGGTTTATAAAAAGCGACATGCAAAATATGGTACCAATTGGTTCAGTAGTTTTTGAGTTTATCGCGAAACAGACAGACAGACAGAAATTGACTTTTATATATATATAGAGAGATTTACTCTTCATATTGTTGGCTTTTTAACTTACATTCATTCTTCATTGTGGGCTTTTTATATTACATTCACTCTTCATTGTTGGCTTTTTATCTTACATTCACTCTGTTGGCTTTTTATATTACATTTACTCTTCATTGTTGGCTTTTTATCTTACATTCACTCTTCATTGTTGGCTTTTTATATTACATTCACTCTTCATTGTTGGCTTTTTATCTTACATTCATTCTTCATTGTTGGCTTTTTATCTTACATTCATTCTTCATTGTTGGCTTTTTATATTACATTCACTCTTCATTGTTGGCTTTTTATCTTACATTTACTCTTCATTGTTGGCTTTTTATCTTACATTCGCTCTTCATTGTTGGCTTTTTATATTATATTTACTCTTCTTTGTTGGCTTTTTATCTTACATTCATTCTTCATTGTTGGCTTTTTATATTACATTTACTCTTCATTGTTGGCTTTTTATCTTACATTCACTCTTCATTGTTGGCTTTTTATCTTACATTCATTCTTCATTGTTGGCTTTTTATATTACATTCACTCTTCATTGTTGGCTTTTTATCTTACATTCATTCTTCATTGTTGGCTTTTTATCTTACATTCATTCTTCATTGTTGGCTTTTTATATTACATTCACTCTTCATTGATGGCTTTTTATCTTACATTCATTCTTCATTGTTGGCTTTTTATATTACATTCACTCTTCATTGTTGGCTTTTTATCTTACATTCATTCTTCATTGTTGGCTTTTTATCTTACATTCATTCTTCATTGTTGGCTTTTTATATTACATTCACTCTTCATTGTTGGCTTTTATATCATATAGAAAATCATAGTTTTCTCTAGTGAACATTTTTTCCCGTGTCACATTGCCGTGTCATCCTGAGATAATCTTACTTTTGATAAATAATGTTTAAGATAACAAACTGAGTGATAAGAAAACTTGTTATCATCGTCACAATGGGGGCGCTGCTTGCGAGTTAAATCTACAAATCTGCAAATAACTCTAAGGATATTCAAGATATTCATGAAATTATTTTTCTAAAACCTTCCCGGTGATATACCTAATAATATCCCAAAATTTCACGGCGATTGGATGTATGGTTTTTGAATCTATAGAGTACAAACAAACAGACAGACAAACAGACAGACAGACATTCAATTTTATATATATAGATTATTTTTTTCACAACATTTTAGATAGTCTTCACTCTTTTCAACAGACTTAAAGTGTAATGGGTTAAATCAAAAGTGCTTTCAAAGGACATACCTTATAATAGAAAAAGAAATACAAAATCTCTTATTTGTTGGGGGAATTTATATAAAGAGAATAGAATGTATTTTTTATACAACGTCACTTGAAAACATAATAAAAAAGAGTTGGCGTCAAAATTTATTATCATTATTGCATTTCTTTTATCCAACACACTTTTATGTTAGTAACTATTTAGAGAGATATTTATAAACCAGGTGAGTGGATTGCAGAACGCCAACTATCAGGATAACTATTTAGAGAGATATTTATAAACCAGGTGAGTGGATTGCAGAACGCCAACTATCAGGATAACTATTTAGAGAGATATTTATAAACCAGGTGAGTGGATTGCAGAACGCCAACTATCAGGATAACTATTTAGAGAGATATTTATAAACCAGGTGAGTGGATTGCAGAACGCCAACTATCACGATAACTATTTATCTTTCATATTACAGTAGAACCTCCATGAGAGGACACTCAAGCTAGAGGACACCTATCTATAGAGGGCATTTTTCATTTACAAAATTACCATTTTTGCTATTTAGCAACTCTCCGGTAAGAGGACATTTCTACCTAAAGAACACTTTAGCTCTGCAATTAGGTGTCTTTTACAGAGAGGTTCTACTGTATTTTATACTAAATGTGTCAAATGTTTTTTTCTAAAATATTTTACAGAAAAAAATAGTCATTTGTATAACCCACCTGGGTCAATACCATTTTAATAGACTACCATTTGGTCTCAAATTAAGTCCCCAAATATTCGAAAGGCAGTTAAATCAATTGATACAGAAACACAAATTAACATTTACTAATCATTATTTTGATGACTTCATAATCCATTCTAACTGTTTAGAGTAACGCTTAGGACACTTACTGGAATTTTTTCATTTTTGTAAATTAGAAAATATAAAATTAAATCTTAATAAATGCCAGTTTTTCAGGACATCTATTGACTACCAGGGATATAAGATTAGTTCAGGTACTTGCACTCCACTTGTTGGGAATATAGATGTAATAAATACCATAAAAAAACCCTACTAATGTAAAAACCTTGCAATCATCCCCCCCCCCTAGGCGCCATTAATGTTTACAACAAATTCATTCCAGATTATGCGCGCATTAGGAATTCTCTAAATCAACTTTTGAAAAAGAACGTTAAATGGGAATGGACGTCAGACTGTCAAAAGGCGTTTGACAAACTCAAACAACTACTTTCATCAGGTCCCATTCTCCATCTTTATAAATCAGATTTTCCCTGTCAAGTGTACTCTGATGCATCTTTGCAAGGGATAGGAGGAGTACTGAAACAGCTCCATCTCTCCAGATGGAAACTCATATCCAGTACAATATTATAGCCGCACTCTGCGCAAATACGAGCGCAATTATACCATCACCGAATTAGAGTGTCTGGCCATAATTGAAACAGTAGATCGTTTCAAGGTCTATCTGGCGGGAAATTGTTTTACCATTTTCACCGATCATTGCGCCTTACAGTGGCTTAAAAACATCAAAAATCCGACAGGAAGACACTTTCGATGTAGTTTGAGATTACGGGGAAGAAGTTTTTCCCGTCCTCTACAATCACTCTAGAGGAGTGAGTGGAGAGGCGTCTCTGCGTGTTGTCCTCCGTAGGGGTGCCACTGACTGACGTCCAGTGAAGCTGTAAGCTGGCCGTCTTTCCTTGGTTGTCTGAGGCGAGGCACACGTGTCTTGAAACTCTTGGGTCTTCGCTCTGTGTGTGCGTCATTGGGAGCGTCCTTGCCGTGCGCGAAAATTGCACCAGGGCTAGGCCTGGTGTTGAAAAACCAAGGGGTGCACACAGTAGTACCACCCCCCCGCGTTCGCGACGTTCCCCGTGTAAACCTCAGTACCTCAGAGGTCCTTGATTCGACGGCAGATTCAGGGAGTACTGGATAAGGGTTCGAGGGCTAAAGGGGGGGGAGTCCTATTGGAGCGTAGGACGGGTTCTTCTAAGTCCGACGAGAGGGCTCGGTCAGCAACCTTGCCAATGACTCTCGATGACGCCTGTGGGTGAGTGGTCAACCCCACAGAGCCAGACCATAATGGCGGGCGCGAGGGGCCTACCAATGGCCGCTCGGTGCATGGAGAATGCATCATTCCTTCTGGCTGTGTGTGGATCTAGATTTCAGCGAAAGCCTGGGATGCAAGGACCGCTGTTGAGTCTATATCATCCCTGGCTCAGTCTGTGATTGAGCCGAATTTTTATTCTGTAGTTTGAGATTGTCAGTCTACGACTATCTGGTGAAATACATCAAAGGCACCAAACAACTAGAGGCTGACCTTTTATCCGGAAATCCGTTTTGTGGCCTTCTTGACGCCACGCAATTAAAAATGTACCAAAGCGAGCTTCGGGATAATCCCAAGTATGTTCACCAAATCTCAGGCCTGACTACCGTCACCAGACGTGGTGTGAGCAAAATAGTTGTACCGCCATCCTTACGACCCACCATACTTAGAGAAGACCACCAGAAATTCAACCATCCAGGAATTTCTCAATTGACTAGGATTATCTCCGCCCAATACTTTTGGAGCGGAATGTCGATAGACATTCGTGCCTTCGTTAAGAATTGTAACATCTGTCAAATGAGCAAAACCCCAAAAGGACCGAAGTATGGAGAGTTGGGCGAATTGTCAGAATCCCCACTGCCATTCGATCTGGTCTCTATGGACACTATAGCCGGGTTTTCTAGATATGGAAGTGCAAAGAATTACCTGCATGTAGTAGTAGACCACGCGACTCGATTCGCATGGACATTTCCATCTCGTTCCACCAGTACGACCACATATATTCAAGTAATAAAAAGGTGCTACAAAGTGGTTGTCCAAAGCGTCTCCTTACAGATAGATCCCCTGCCTTTACATCACCGAGGTTTACGAGATTTCTAATCTCCCATAACATCCAACCAATGCTCACTACAAGCAACCATCCACAAGCAAACGGTTTATCCGAACGTTTGAACGCAACCCTGACCGGAAAACTTAGGCTCCTCCATCTTCAACATCCTAGAGTTAGTTGGACTATGCTCCAATCCAAAGTAGTTAAGGCATATAACGATACCCCTCATTCCGTGACGGGATTTCCCCCATCATACCTTATGGACGGTTCCCTACCGAAAGAACTGTCACAACATCTAGATCCTTATCCATCGGTCACTGAATCTAGACGCCTAGCGTTACAAAGAACGAAAGAACGTCATAAGCTAGATAAGATCAGATTTGATAAAAATCACAGGTTCCCCGACTTTGAGGTAGGCGATCTAGTCTTTACCAAAATTTACCAACACCCCAATACGGGAAAATTAGTGCCTTACTTCAGTGGACCATATGAAATAATTGAGGTGATATCCCCCTATACAGTTAGAATCAATAGACCCAATCAAGCTCAAAACTTAGACACGGAAATTATCCACGTAAACAAATTGAAACACTATTCCGAAGACACTAAGTACATCTTCACACCTCACTCAACGAACAACAATAGCACGCCAAAATCATATTTTATTTACCATCATTTCCCACCTGAAATATTTCATGATAATTATAAGAATTTTGCATCTACATTAAGTAACCCATTTAATCACATGAACCCAGATATTTTCTTAGATAATGACGAACCAACATTAACAGCCAGATACATTTCTACTCCTGACACCATCCCAAAGATTGATATCCAATTAGAACCTTCCCCTACAACGAAGATAATGCTCCCATCCTCACCAACACTTATCATACTCCGCAAATTATCCCTCAATTAAGTGCTCTCCTTATTAACTGTGACAATGCAAAATTAGAAAATAGGTCATTTATAAGCAAGAATACGTTAGTACCGTTGCCCATAGTTAAATATTTAAATAGGATTAAACAATCCCCAATATATTTTCTATCTCTCCTTACAATGGCGTTTAATAACCCAAACGTCTCTAAGACGATTATACATTTGCTGATTTATTTATTGCCGTCGTCCCGATTAAGACAAATTCAATCAATCTTGATTCATTGTCTTGAAGAGCTTTCAATAATCCTTTGGAACACCTTAAAGGACTTCATTAATCACTCAGAAAAGAATGGTGACCACGACATTAAGATTGATGATCCCCCATAAGATCCTAACGTCAGGGAATTCCTATATATAATTCCTATTTTTAATTAGAATAACATCACTTGCGTTGCCCATTGACCACCCCGAACTGATAGTTTTTCCCAAATTCATTTCCTTTTAAGGTGTCAGCAGGATTACTAGTCACAGACCCATCTTGAAACGATCCGTTCAGGATGTACGTCACAGATTTCAGTACGTTGCCTTCTGACAATTTGCAATAAACCATTATGTTCACACACCAACATCAAGAGATATTCTCCTTGCGCTACTTCATTAACATGATAACCGTCCCCTTTTCTTTCCATTCCAAACGAGAAACCTTCCGAGGACTCCAGTGACCCAATTTGGATCATCCTACCAAATTGTTCGCCACGACCAAGTCTTCATTCCTCAAACGTATCCTGCCATATCAAACATTCATTCCTTTTCATCCCTGAGCTCCTTTTCAACACCCCTTTTCTTACGTTCCCTATGGAGAGTACGGTACAAAGATGGATTCTCAACCCATCATCAATCCACCAACACTCCAGCGCAGGAGATCCTCTCACACACAGAACACCCTCACAAACATATACATACACAGTCGTAGCCACATCACACAGGTTCGTATCCTGCTACATTTAAAACTTTATTTTCTTATTGTATTATATATCATAATTAATGTTGTTTTCATCTATACTTGTATATATTTTTTGTATAAAATCACACAATTTTTTCAATTTGTACCATAGTATCAGCATTCAATTTATAAAATTGCCTCCCAATCTCAACTAAATAATTTTAAAATACTTTTAAATGTATATATCCCACACAGGTTCCATCTGTAATAATTTGTATAATACCCAAAATGTATAATTTATTTAAACCATAATTATTATGTTAAAATTTAAATACAAATTCATCTATGTATAAATCGGTACAAAATAAATATGGGAGCCAGCGCGCGCGGGCAAAGGCCACGCCTCCGCCGCATGGCGCGCGCTCACGAGTGTCGAACAAGTTCTTTTTTGACGCGTACATGCACAACGGTCGCGCCCTTCCATTCGACCACGACAGCTACGACATATATATATAATCAAATATTACATATAGCAGTACCTTAAAATACATATAATCATCCAGTAATCACCAAAAACCTATAGAAAGTATAAAGTACCTTTAGCATACACCAAGTATCTTACGAGCGCTGTCATATGCTGAACGCCTTGGTGAATCTTGATGTGCTGTGGTCCACCTAACATCGATACTTTGATTGTCAATTGTCATTAACTCGTTTTTGTGAAAATTTAATTAACATATGTAAATAAGTTGATTCACAAACTGCGTTTTTGATCGAGGAAAATTGGTTTTTAATAAAGAAACAAATAGTAATTTTCGACATCGCTAAATATATCAAAATACAAATTCAGGAAAAATGTCGATTTTAACCATGAGTATAATATTGAAAAAGAATTAAAATATACAAGTTTTAGAGTCATAATCAACAATCAATCAACAATTCTGTCACCGTTTGCTTTTGTGAATGGAATAAATACCCTAATATGGCCATTTTTTTATAAGCATTTGACAGGTTCTGGGCAAAAATAGTTTTTTTTTGTCAGATAATGATTATGACAATATTGCTGTATCATATTTGATTATCAGATATGAAATTATATCCGGAAAAATTCCAAAAAGCAGAGACCACGGGTGAAGCCAGTTCATTTTTAGTATGCAGGAACAAAATTCTAACTGAAAAACATTCATTCGAGCAGAAGACACAATGCCAGATCATCTCTTTATAAAAATATCGCTTCTCAGAAACAAAGTTTGGAGCGGGACGTTTCACAATAATGTCATCCACGGCGCCGATTTATAATTGTAACGAATAGTATTTGAATAAAATCATTTAATTCTGTAAATCCCGGTCGTTGCCCGGGTCATTCGGCTAGTTCAGTATACTTCTAACAACACAAATATATCTCATTATTATAATTTATTTTCAAGATCATAGTCAACAATTTAAATATTTTGTTTTTTGACTCATGCTTTAAATGTTGTACAAAGTTTGAAATATTTAGCGTGAGAACGCCCTGGCAACTGTAGAATAATTTTTAACGCCAAATGCTTTAATTTTTATTTGCTCCTGACGAGTAGAAACTATTTTTGTCGAAACGTTGAAATAATAAAAAATATTTACTCGCCGAAGTATCTTTAATTTTAAGAACAAATAAAGATTTATTGTTTAAATATTGTTGTGTACATATCTATTCCTCTAGGCTTACTCCATGTAATTAGTTTTACAATGTGTGACGTTTGAATAAAGATTTTAGCGCCTAAAAAAAGAAAAGAAAAAGAGGGAATATATATATATATACAACAACAACAACAACAAAAACCTTTATTAAGACACTATTGTCTTACAAGGGGATTCCCCTAAAAGGTTATATATGTACATGAGTGAGGAGGAAAAGCAATTTAGAGGGGAGGGGGAGCAATCAGCCGTTGTCTGTGGAGTTGAGCACTTCTTCTCTCATTTTATCAATCGCCTTGAAAAATTTAAAATATTTATAAACAAATGTTTTATCCAGCAGGAGAGCAGTAAATATTTTATATACATGTTGTTCATTGTAGTGAGTTAGCTCCGAAATTTCGCGAATTTCCATTCTCTTTTCATGTAGGAATGGGCAATGGAATAGATAGTGGACCGATTTGTCTTGGATGCCAACATTGCAGAAGTAGCAATTTAAAGGGTCGCTGTTCCAAAATCCTGTGATATCCTCGCGGAAAAGTAGCCATAGAATCCTTTATCGGGCTATAAATCGTTTAATTTTCAAAAGGAGGTTTGATAGTAAGTAGTCCTCCGTCGAATATATATATATATATAGAAGCAATGGGCGCCTCTCCCGTCAAAATAAACGTCAAAATCTGACGCCATCTATTGACCGTCGCCGCAACTAGCGGCCTCGGGTCGGTGACAAAGCCACAACACCAGCTTTGGCAAACTGAGAAGCGTCCACCTAGAGACCATGGTTTCGGGCTAATGGCCCTCGTCAGTCTAGGGCGGACTTTATTCCATGAGATCCACACGGGATCTAATGGAATCTTCACAATCTACCAAAGAGGCGTTTTGCTGGCAATGTGGCTGGGCTAAATCTATGGCAAGAATATAGATGGAAAATTTGCCGGGAGGAAATTAATCCATAGAAGCAATGGGCGCCTCTCCCGTCAAAATAAACGTCAAAATCTGACGCCATCTATTGACCGTCGCCGCAACTAGCGGCCTCGGGTCGGTGACAAAGCCACAACACCAGCTTTGGCAAACTGAGAAGCGTCCACCTAGAGACCATGGTTTCGGGCTAATGGCCCTCGTCAGTCTAGGGCGGAATTTATTCCATGAGATCCACACGGGATCTAATGGAATCTTCACAATCTACCAAAGAGGCGTTTTGCTGGCAATGTGGCTGGGCCAAATCTATGGCAAGAATATAGATGGAAAATTTGCCGGGAGGAAATTAATCCATAGAAGCAATGGGCGCCTCTCCCGTCAAAATAAACGTCAAAATCTGACGCCATCTATTGACCGTCGCCGCAACTAGCGGCCTCGGGTCGGTGACAAAGCCACAACACCAGCTTTGGCAAACTGAGAAGCGTCCACCTAGAGACCATGGTTTCGGGCTAATGGCCCTCGTCAGTCTAGGGCGGACTTTATTCCATGAGATCCACACGGGATCTAATGGAATCTTCACAATCTACCAAAGAGGCGTTTTGCTGGCAATGTGGCTGGGCCAAATCTATGGCAAGAATATAGATGGAAAATTTGCCGGGAGGAAATTAATCCATAGAAGCAATGGGCGCCTCTCCCGTCAAAATAAACGTCAAAATCTGACGCCATCTATTGACCGTCGCCGCAACTAGCGGCCTCGGGTCGGTGACAAAGCCACAACACCAGCTTTGGCAAACTGAGAAGCGTCCACCTAGAGACCATGGTTTCGGGCTAATGGCCCTCGTCAGTCTAGGGCGGACTTTATTCCATGAGATCCACACGGTATCTAATGGAATCTTCACAATCTACCAAAGAGGCGTTTTGCTGGCAATGTGGCTGGGCCAAATCTATGGCAAGAATATAGATGGAAAATTTGCTGGGAGGAAATTAATCCATAGAAGCAATGGGCGCCTCTCACTTCAAAATAAACGTCAAATTCTGACGCCATCTATTGACCGTCGCCGCAACTAGCGGCCTCGGGTCGGTGACAAAGCCACAACACCAGCTTTGGCAAACTGAGAAGCGTCCACCTAGAGACCATGGTTTCGGGCTAATGGCCCTCGTCAGTCTAGGGCGGACTTTATTCCATGAGATCCACACGGGATCTAATGGAATCTTCACAATCTACCAAAGAGGCGTTTTGCTGGCAATGTGGCTGGGCCAAATCTATGGCAAGAATATAGATGGAAAATTTGCCGGGAGGAAATTAATCCATAGAAGCAATGGGCGCCTCTCCCGTCAAAATAAACGTCAAAATCTGACGCCATCTATTGACCGTCGCCGCAACTAGCGGCCTCGGGTCGGTGACAAAGCCACAACACCAGCTTTGGCAAACTGAGAAGCGTCCACCTAGAGACCATGGTTTCGGGCTAATGGCCCTCGTCAGTCTAGGGCGGACTTTATTCCATGAGATCCACACGGGATCTAATGGAATCTTCACAATCTACCAAAGAGGCGTTTTGCTGGCAATGTGGCTGGGCCAAATCTATGGCAAGAATATAGATGGAAAATTTGCCGGGACGGTCAATAGATGGCGTCAGATTTTGACGTTTATTTTGACGGCAGAGGCGCCCATTGCTTCTATGGATTAATTTCCTCCCGGCAAATTTTCCATCTATATATATATATGTCGTATTGTAAATTTTTCCAAAGTTTCAATATCTGGAAATGACAATTAAGCAGTCGTTAGACCTTTTTCCTTCTTCTTTATTATAAGCAATCAGCGCGAGGCCACACACACTGGACAACCACTGGCCGTCCAATTTATCATTCAGCTTTTCTTTTTTAACATGGAATTTACATGTTTAAAAAATGTATTTGGCAATTTGTGAAACAATTCAGACAAAAATAAAAGATTAAACAAAAACTAGTACATTAAAAACAATTGTGTGTTCAATATTGAATTGAATCATGGTTTACTATATACAAAATATATCATAATATATGCACCTTATCCCAGTACAATATCACATTTGTACTATTTTTCACATTATATATAGGTTTGATAATTGAGAAATCCATATATTAAATTATTTGAAAATGCTTATTTTGGATCATATATTTTTATTTTTCAATATTTCGTATGGCAACTCGCCAAACTTCTTCGGGGAGCAAGATTGTTTTGAGATGCTATTAACTATCAATGAATAGTTGATATTTATTCCGATAGATGGCGCAAGCCATCAGCAACTTTCAGTTGCTCTATAAGGAGATGCTTTTTTCTCAATGTATGAACCTTATCCCAGCACAATGTCACATTTTTACTATTTGTTCACTTTTAATAAATTCATAACTTAGTTGATAATCAGTATGTTTATTTTAACAAGACAAAGTATAGGTTGTTCGACAGACCCAACTTTCTTCCATTGGCATAAAATTAAATAGATTTAAGAAATTCTAAATATATTAATAAAAATGCTAAAAGCGATAAAAACATGTGAACATAAATATAATCTCATATAATCAAATCATGAGTCTCACTTTCCTCTATTTGAGAACTGACCGTAAAATTTAATTTAGGAATTTACGAAAGCCTCACCTTCCAAAATCAACTGTCTGCGATTATTTTAGTGCCAGTTCTTAACTATAATAAAGTATGACTCGTGATTTGACTGTGTGTACTTAAGTTGTTTTATTTATTTTATCTTTTTTAACATCATTTTAAAAATATATTTTGGATATTTCACAAATGTTATGTAAATAAAAAGTTGGGTTTTTATCGAAGAATATTTTGGTCAAAAGCTTACTTTATTTTATAGATATAGGAACTTATATCGCTTACCAACTAAGTATTTTTAATTCAAATATTTTCATCGATTCAACGTTTATACTTATAAATAGATAATTTCACTCATGGAAAAAACTTAAGGAAGTCGTACCTTTTAGGAGGCATATCGGGATTCAGACAATAACTATGAAAGATATTTGACACACAGTGACCTTTATTGAAGCCACTCGAGATAACTAAGAGTAAACAAAATTGCCTCTGTCTTCTTCTTCTTCTTCAAAAAAAGAAAGAAACAGATAACCTGAAAAATTAAATATTCCACTTCCTTAGTTTTGTCAATGAATGTATATCTCCAATCCTTCAACAATGACAATACCTTTAAATAACACCATATATAAAGTTTTTAAAAAAAACTAGAAAAATATCCACCGTTATTATGAATGATTTTTTTTCTCGTGAAAACTAAAAAAACTGGTCCTAAGGCAAAATTCACTTTATTGCATTTAAGACGGGCTAATATTTAATATTTTTATAATATACGTCTGTATTTGTCAATCTATATACATGGGCATTTTCCAATAAATATTTTGCCTGGCCATTATTTATTTATTTTTTTATTATTATCAAGTTTTGGTAACACAATTAGAGAGAAAATCATTTGCTATCATCATCAAAAAAAGC
>CP092868.1:38377258-38478513 GCA_030710605.1 Cordylochernes scorpioides | reverse complement strand
ACTAAGTATATCACTGAATGGAATAACTACAAGAAGTCAAGTAAATATATTGATAAGATTTTTATCTATTTAAATAAAAGCTGGATTCACTACGAACGTTTTATCTTAAAAAGAATGGATATTTATCCAGCATACAAACTATCTATTATTTCTTGGATTAACCATATCATTATACCAAATTGGGGGAGGTTTGAAGCAATTATTTTTCCAAAGATCCAACGCCAAGATAATAGATATTTTGGCAAACTGTTATCAAATATACTGGACGTCTTCAAAGAAATACATAGCGAAGATATATATATTATCGAGTTTTACAAAGAAAGAATCGAACGCCGATTCCTTGAAATGACAAAAGACTTTTGCGAACGAAATTTTGATGAAATATTCCAGAATGGCTATTCAATTGAAAATATAAAAAAGGCTAATGAAATTTTGGCGGAAGAAAATTATCGTTTTGAACGCTACCTTCATTCATCAACATATGAGTTGGCAAAAGCCACCTGTCAAATCGCCTTGATGAAAAACAGAATCAATATTTTCAAATCAATTTTTAATCAATTAATTGTAAAGCAAAACCACAATGATTTGAAAATCTTATATCAATTACTTTCTGGTAATCCAGATATTCATAAATGGTTTTTAATTCAGGTGGAAAGTGAAATTCTTGAAGAAATTAGAAAGTATTTTAAAAATGAGAGGCCTGATCCTGATTTGTACGTGTCCATTATAGTAAATTTCAAAACAAAATATACTAATATGATTCGTTTAGCGTTTGAAAATCGTAAAGAATATTTTGAGGCATTGGATAATTCCTGTAAAAAAATTCTCAATTCAAATCCATCAATTGCATCAAATATTATAATACTATTTTGTGATACTCACCTAAAAAAGACTTCCAAAAAAGAACCAAATCAGGAAGAACCATTAGAAAATGCTCTGATGATTATGAAATATCTTGATGTACCCGAGGAATTTGAAGATCTCTATACGCAATCATTGTCGAAAAGATTGATTTTAAATCATTCACTAGGTGTAGAAATTGAGAGCAATTTAATTTCAAAATTGAGCGAAGTGTCGAAGAAAAATTTCACAATATCGAAAAAAATGATTGAAAATATCACTAGCAGTGTCAGCCTGAATAATGACTTTGCTCAATTTATATTGGAATCAGACGAATCACTAAGTTTGACTTATGAAATTAGGCTTCTTAATTCGTTGATCTGGCCTATAGAGAACACTAAAGACGATTGCTTACTGCCTGGTGATGTGGGAAAATGTGAATCTCTGTTTCAAACCTTCTTTGCTATCAATAATAAAAAGAAAATTATGACTGTGAATCACAAATTGAGTAAGATGGAGCTGGCAACAACATGTTTCAACAAGAACTATACGTTCTTAGTTTCTAATTACCAAATGGTAATATTGCTCCAATTCAATTTCATGGATTCTTTTGCAGTGCGAAGGCTTCAAGAAACTACAGAAATCAGCTTGGAAACATTACTTGAAGTTCTAGAGATATTAGTAATGCTATCAGTCCTTAAATCAGACAAGGATAAAGATATTGGCCTTGATTCAACAGTGGCACTCAATCTTGCCTATACCAGTAGTAAACTGAAGAACAGCCTTAATACCCCAAAGAAAAGTTTAAAAAACAAAGCTGCAAAGCGTGACGAATTCCTCGATTCCCGATGTGGAAAGAGCAAAATGGATGCTGCAATTGTGAGAATCATGAAGAAAAAAAGAGAGCTTCTACACCAGGAACTGTTGGAGCAAGTCACAGCTGAAATCAGACCATGGCACGAGTTTGATTTGAAAATGTTCAAGGATTCCATCTCCAACCTCATTGAAAGAGATTTCCTCGAGAGATCTGAAAACAACCAAGAACAATATATTTATATCCCATAAAATATTTTTATATGAGTCAATGTAAGGCTGTAAATATCCAATGTGTTACTAAAATAAATTTTGATATTTCAGTCACCTATTTAATCTTTGTATAAACGCGCATCCTTTTTTCTGTGAAATTATCACTTTTATATTGTTATTAAAGAAAATTCAGGCTGACATTTGTAACATAATTCGTATATTATTAAATTATTTATAACCTAGGTTTTCCTGGAGCGCAGAACGTCAACTACCTGGTGATCTCATAATATAACAAAAGAAACAATATACAAGGTAAGATAAAAAAGTTCCCGAACTTTTTTTTTAAATTAAATTTTTATTCATAGTATAGTAATTTAAACATATTTATTTTTTTCAAAATAGGTGCCTTGGTTATCTACACTCCCTTTTAACGTCATTTTAAGTTTTGGAAAGAAGAAAAAATCACATGGGGCGATATCAGGAGAGTAAGGAGGATGCGGCAAGACAGATACAGTGTGTTTGGCTAAATATTCTTGAACAATAATGGCTCTATGAGCAGGGGCATTATCGTGTAGCAATTTCAACTGTTTTGATTTAAAGAGTTGGTTTCTTTTTCTTCTTATCGCATCACGAAGGCGCACAAGTATTTCTTTGTATGCCTGTTTTTTAGTTGTAACCCCCCTAACAAGCATTACTTTTCCTTTGGACTTGTCAAGACGAACTTTCTTCTTCCTAGGAGAACTTGGTGTGTGCGATTCGAGTGATTGTTTTTGGTTTGTGGATCAAAAATAAAGCACCATGTTTCATCACCAGTTATTATTGTTTTTAAAAAATCAGAATCATTATTTGCAGTTTCAATTAAATCTTTGCAAATTGATAATCTGGTTTCTCTTTGTTGATCTGTTAAATTTCGTGAGACAAAATAACCACAAAGTTTTTTCATGTTTAAATGTTCACCAATATAATTTTAGCAAATACCATACGAAATTCCAAGTATTTCTGATATATTATCAACTAGCCGAATGACCCGGGCAACGCCCGAGTTTTACCCGATTAAATGCTTTTATTCAAATACTATTCGTTACAATTATAAATTGGCGCCGTGGATGTCATTCTTGTGAAACGTCCCGCTCCAAACTTTGTGTCTCAGAAGCGATATTTTTATAAAGAGATGATCTGGCTTTGTGTCTTCTGCTCGATTTATTTCTCCCGCGTAGTGCACCATTTACTTTAATGTCAAATCTACACGCCACGCCTCATTAAAACAATAAGGTTTATGATATAAGGTGATGAATAGAATATCACCAACTGGGACAAGATTGGTAGCTAGGTTTGGTTTCTAATTTGGAGATAAAATTAAATATATATGTCGTATCTGTCGTGGTCAAATGGAAGGGGGCAGCCGTTGTGCATGTAAGCTTCGAAAAAAAACTTGTTCCACACTCGTGAGCGCGCGGGAATTAGGCAAATTATGACATATATATATTTTTTTGAGGCTGAGATTTATCTTTTATATTATACTTTCCGCTAACCCCTTCGATTTCTTTCACTCAAGTTGCCTTAAATTATAGAGGCAGGACCATGGCTGCGATGGGTGCTGTGGGGGAGATTATTCTGAAGTCCAAGCTCAAATCCTTCCATGCAAGTATGAGATTGTTGGATTCTATGATCTTGACAGTCCTACTCTATGCGGCTCCAATCTGGGCACATGATCAAGCCTTGATCTTAGATAGAATCTAGGATACCTTTCTCAGACGTTTTATGTGCCTTCCAAGCTATACTCCCGGCTATATTTTGAGGGCCGAAACAGGAAGAAACTCTCTTGATATCACAGTGAAAAAACTAACTTTAAAATTCTGGACTAGAATTCTGAAAATGGACGGCAGCAGGCTACCTTCAATTTGTTTGGCACATTTGTGGGACATTTCAATTTCTTCAAAACAGAATATCGGACTGGTAAAAAGTATAACAGAGCTACTTAACAACACCGGCTTATCATGGCTTGTTGGAAGTACAGACTTCAATATTCTACAAAGATACATCCCCCTAATTATTAGAACGGCAACCGATCAGTCCTTGCAGCTGGATTATGTAAGAATAAGAAAATCAGTACTCTACTCTCACTATAAATACTTTCATTCATCACCTACAATGGAATGCTATCTGAATGACAATAGCCCCCTAACCTTAAAGAGAATCATTGCACAAGTAAGAAGCCTTTTTGCAGTACAGAGAATTAATCATGTTTCACTTTTGAAAACTAAGACCATAAAATGCACCTTATGCAACGGTGAATTTAGTCTCGACTTTCCACACTACATGTTCTACTGTACGGCAATGGAAGAAGAGAGAGAAATTATTCGTCAAGAGACCGGCTATAATAGCAATTCGCCTTATGTTTTAATGGCAAAAGTCGTAAAATCCAGACCCTTTGCATTCGCTTTTTATAAATACTGGAAATGAGCTCAATCAAAATATTTAGCACAGACACCGGTTCCAACTCGATAATTGGTCGAAGTCAATAACTATGATGCTAATTTGTTATTTTTTTTTCTGTCCTACCGAGAGAATCCTGTATGGTACGTGTGCCCAATAAAGGCTATTGTTGTTGTTGTTGTATATTATACTTCTTGATGGTATTAAATGCAAATATATATGTAATTGTGCTTGGTTTCTTCGACCGATGATTGGTTCTCTACTGACACGTGACCTTTACCAACCAATCGAATAATGTTGAATTAATAAAGCGAGCATGTTTTAACACATAGTTTATTGGTTAGAATTAACGACGTGTTGAATAAATGATTGGGGATACGAATATAGGTTGATATCTAGAAGTTGCATGCACACACACAATCTTTGTGGCGAATAAACTGGCGAAGCGCTGGGAGAGTTCATGATGAGATAAGCCTTCCAAATGATTTTTTATCGCAGTAAGGAGAGTAGAGAGAGAGAGAGATTAAAACCACTTTATTGACACCTAGTTAACAATAATACAAAGAATATTTATAGATATCAACAATGGAAATCATACAAAATATATATTTACATCAACACGAAGCCTTCTCCGAAGGGACGTCAAGTTTAAGGGCTACAAAACACCCTGAATTTGGATAGACCTTTAGTTATAATGGAATTTTCGTCCCCATGTTTAATTACCATGTTGAGGAATTCGCAGAGAATGGTCTTGTTTCCTTTTGAGAGTGTCTTGGAGAGTACCTCCCTCACATGTAGAGAGAGAGAGAGAGATTGAGATTGAAACACTTTTTATTGACATCTTGTCAATTATGTTTTACAAAATTAATGCAGAATAATGGGAATATTTAAAATGATTTATGAGTGAGGGAGACTCCACCATCTTGATATGGTCCTCCTCCAGACCAGGAGAAGGTCCTCTTGGACCCCCCGCAACTCCAGGGCCAGGAAGTATTTGTAAATGTAGAGAGAGAGAGAGAAAGTTAGTTCTATTTGTAAAAAAGAAATAATCGTGCTATATTGTTCTATTTATTATGTATTGTTTTATATAAGGTTGTCCCAAAGGTTCGTAAACATATTGAGATTAATATTTTGCAAACGTTTAGGAACTTTTGGGACAACCTTGTAATTCTGAAACTTCGCCCACCTGCTGATTGGCCATCCTTGATTTAGAAAGAATCAGAGATTAAACCATTCTTCTATAAGAATTCTGTTATAAATTTACCAATATTACCAAGGTTGTCCCAAAGGTTTGTAAACACCTTCAAAATATAAATCATAATATGTTTACAAACTTTTGGGGTAACCTTATAGTTGATTTATGTCTAACTGGCTTTGTTCATATTGTTTGCGGAAAGGCATTTCTCAATGCAAATATTTAAATATAATTTCTACTTACCTAAAATATTATTTCCATATACTTTACTTAATTAACAAACTAGGATTCCATCCTTAAGTGTTATATATAAAAGCATAATCGTATAATAAATTATTTGAGTTATAAAAAGCGGTCTTATTGACTAAATTGGCGAAACCGCTGGGAGGGTTCTCCTCTGATGAACCAAGCCCTTCAAATAAATTTTCATCGCAGTGTGTGATCAGTAGAGAGAGTTTATTCCATTTGTAAAAAATCATTCGTTTTAAAGAGTTCTTTTTGCTATGTACAGTTAAACCTGTCTATAGCGCCCCCTCTAAATAGCGCCTTCCTCTCTAAAGCGCCCGATTTTAAATACGTAGTACGATGCGATTTACATTAAAAGTGACCTGTCTATAGCACTCCCTCTCTATAGCACCCTATTCTGGTAAGTTCCAAGAGGGGGCGCTATAGATAGGTTTAACTGTATTTATAGAGAGATTATAGTTTTACGGGCTAATAACCAAAATGTAAGATTTTCGAGCCCAAAAATGGAGGTAGCAAACATACAAACCGCAATGCACTGTAGCAAAGTACCAAAGTGCTGCACCCCACTAAGGTTGTTCGAAAAAGGGTTAGGTTCCCAATGCCAGGGGAAGATAAAAGAGAGAAAGGTTGTTGTTTCCTATGTATAGATGATGCATCATTGCTTCACAGGTCGGTTAACAAGCCGTTTAATTTCAACGTTGTATTAATGAATTGTATTGATATTGAGGTTTTTAAATCTTTGTATTATAGGATCTGACACACTTGATATCCATGATAGCATAAGCTAAATTTAAGTTGCTTAAGAATTTTCGATTCTATTAAAGTGATACATTTTCAGGTTTAATCATTGAAATTTTTCTTCACATGTACAATGGGCCATTTTTCTATAGATATCTCTATTAAGAAAGATGCGTATACTTTGATAAAAAAATATCTAAAAACATCACACAATAAGTTTCTTTATTACAAAAACACCACGGCCCTCTTCAACAGGCGAAGTTACAACTGAGAGTGTTTTTGTAATAATGAAATTCATTGTGTAAGGTTTTTAGACATTTAAAAAAATACATATCTATTCAGTTGAAACTTTCTATAAAATACTACTTATTGTACGAAAAGTTTCCTTTAGAATTAAACGTTGTCAGGATTAGTCTTTTAGAAAGAATTGTATTCATACTAGAAAGCGACTAATTGGTAAAAATGATCATTTTGGGGATAAAACTTTCATTTCTATAGAGGTATCTTCTAACAGGAGTGTCTGATCATTGAGGTTCTACTGTAATCCTATTCGAATCATCTATTGCCACAGGTGGGTGACCTGGTGACAAACAATTAGTAAAATGACAATACCTCGAGTGAAGCTGACTTATTGATGAGGTGACGCTCACAATATATCATTCCTGACAAACACCATGGCAACCATTATCCGCCATCAAGGTCAGTAGCTGTTAATGGCAGCACAAACCTGAAATTTTATATATCTCTCTCAGTAGGCTATATAAAATTCAGTAAACGTACCGAGGATTTTGCAGACTTTCCAAATATCGGTGAACATTATAATTATCAAAATTCAAAACTATTTTAAACGCAGAAGATTCTTTTGAAATTAAACAATTTCTACTGCCCTTACTGCAATGGAAAAATTAATGGGAGGGCCTGGCTCATCAGTGGTGAATCCTCCCAGCGGTTTCGCCAGCTTAATCTACCATTCCATTGCAGTAAGGGCAGTAGAAATTGTTTAATTTCAAAAATAATCTTACGCGTTTAAAATAGTTTCGAATTTTGATAACAGATGCATCATAAACATTATAATTCTCTATTCATGATAAAATATTAAAACAATATGATGTAATAACTTCAAATAACAAACTATTCTTACTACCAATTTCCAAATAGTTGGCGACTTCCGTACACTCCAGAATTACGGGGTACGCACAGTTAGTTAGTCTTTCTACCAGTCAATAAATTCTACAAGACCGCAGTCAGCGTTCGGAGGAGATTAATAGAATCGCCGAAAGTCGTGATCCATTTGGATGAGGAAAGCGAAGACTGAAACGCGACTGATTCCATACTCACCTTTTCAGTGATACGTTAACCTATGCACAGTAGATTCTGTGGCCATTGGACATGCGTCGGACCTGGAATCTGTTGGACTCTGCGCTGACTGGAGTATAGAAGCTCCATCTATGCTTCCTTCCTTTGGTGAATATATATAAGACCGGTGGTCTTAATAAAGCTGTATGTTTGTGTATTACCAACATAATTTTGAGTATGCAATACAGTTAAAATTCTCTATAGCGAACCTCAATAGGATTAAACCTTTAGCTCACTATATTGCAAGGATTCTCTCACTATATAAATTCTTTAGAATTGGGGATTATTTTAGGTTTGTTATAGGCGAAGGTTCGTTATATAACCTAGGTTTGTTTTTAAAGAGTTTTTACTGTAACTATCTTTGGTGAATCAAACGTCCAGTTCCATTGGGGCTCGCTATAGCGAGGTTTTCCTTTTTTAAAAACCTTTTATAAGTAACAACCACATTCAGACTGATCAAAATGGGTAAACAAGAATTTCAAGAAGTCTGAAAGAGCAATAATAAGATACTCATGAAAAGAAAATATATATTTTTGTGTATTACAATTTAACCCAGCAAATCTCAATATATATATAAGTCAGTGTATGTATGTATGTGTGTTTGTTCCTATGTCGGCTATACACGTCCACAATATGTAACTAATCTGACTGAAATTTTAACAGTATATAGAGTTAACTTTTGAAAAACTTATAGTGAATATTTAAGGTCTCTATATAGAATATTTTTCGAGTTATTTGCAAATTTGCGTGGAAATTTCCACTTTATCTCGAAAGTAGTGCCTCTAGCGGGGAAAATGCGAAGTAATGGTCAGATGACCTAAGTCGTGGCGCCATCTATGTACGATATATATAACTATTTTTCAAATTTAATTTATTTATATATCCTCTTTTTTAAATTTACATTTTGTTTAAAAAATATTACATTTAGTTATTCATTCAATTTTTAAATTTAATATCGAATTTTTTATAACTTATATATGGAGTATTCTTTTGCAGAAATTTTACATATTTTTTTTAACGACTACCATTTTCATGCCTAACCTTTTCCTTTTCTGAAGCTCTTATCTCAATTTCTAGGCAACATATATATAATTCAGATTGTGTTGTATCATTGCTTTACAGTGTTTTTTTTTTCAGAAAGCTGAATGCCTTCTAAAAAACGCAAGGCTTTTGGCCACTGCCAAGCAGAGGCTAAAAAAGGAAACAACAACGTGCTAACGAAACGCCTATAGAAAGAGAGCGTAGACTTGCTAATCTGCGGGAGAGATTCAGTGTTTTGCATGCTTCAGAGACAGAACAGCAGCGTGAGGCCCGGCTAAAGGCTACGCGAGAGAGAGCTACAACCTCCAGGGCTTCAGAGACAGAACAGCAGCGTGAGGCCCGGCTGAAGGCTACGCGAGAGAGAGCTACAACCTCCAGGCCTTCAGAGACAGAATAGCAGCGTGAGGCTCGGCTAAAGGCTAAGCGAGAGAGAGCTACAACCTCCATGGCTTCAGAGACTGCAGAGCAGCGGGGGGACAGGCTGAGTGGTTTTCGCGACAGAGCTACAACCTCCAGGGCTTCAGATCATCTCTTTATAAAAATATCGCTTCTCAGACACAAAGTTTGGAGCGGGACGTTTCACAAGAATGACATCCACGCCGCCAATTTATAATTGTAATGAATAGTATTTGAATAAAAACATTTAATCGGGTAAAACCCGGGCATTGCCAGGGTCATTCGGCTATTATCATATATATTTTGTCCACTTAAACTTTCTTCCACCACAATGATATTTATATATTTTTATTCATTTTATATTTGTTTTTATTCCTTTATAATGTGATGTGATGTGATGATGACAAAATAGAAAATTGCATTGAAAATTTAAATATAATATATATATATATGTATTTTAATATTTTGAGACATGGTGAAAACACAATGTGCTAAAGGCAAAAAACCCTTTTACGAATGGAGAAATCTATAGATATTATTGAGGATTTATTTCAACAAATATGTATAAAGGTATAAGTGAGATATACACATTTTATTCAAATATATTTATATATTTTTTAATAAAGTCGGTTTCATTTTGTAATAGCCATGTTTATATTTTGTCTAGGCTCTTCGCCATCTTGTAGCAGTCACGTTTATATTTTCATAAGCTAATTTATATGATTATATTGTTAGGTAGAAAATTAGGAAAGATAAACATAAGGATGACACGGCAATTTATTTAATGCAAGAACAAACAATGAATAATGGAAATTTTGCCGGGAGGATATTGATCTAAAGAGACAAAGGTCGCCTCTCCCGTCAAAATAGACGTCAAAACTAGACGCCATCTCTTGACCGTCGCCGCAACTAGCGGCCTCAGGTCGGTGACAAAGCGACAACACCAGCTTTGGCAAATTGAAAAGCGTCCACCTAGAGACCATGGTTTCGGGCTAATGGCCCTCGTCAGCCTAGGCCAGATTTTATTCCATGAGATCCACACTGGATCTAATGGAATCTTGAGAATCTGCCAAAGAGGTGTTTAGCTGGAAAAGTGGCTGGGACAAATCTATGGCTAAAATATAGATGTAAATTTTGCCGGGGGTAAATTGATCTAAAGAGACAAACTAACTCTTCCGTCGAAATATACGTCAAAACTAGACGCCATAGATGACCGCCATAGATACTCTACCCCTTTTATAGTTTAGGGAGATACTTCCTGAGAGCCAATCATTAGTAGAATGACCCCTCAGCCCTGAGGAATGAGGCCCAGCTTTACCATGTACGCAAGACTGTGGTGTCGAGACTCTCTTCAGATGAATTTAGCCACAGTCGAGTACGAGCGGGCATATGGGCCTCAAGTACGATAAGGGAGATCAGAGCGGGTGTCAAACATTCTAAACTGGTTCGCGCACAATGATGGAAGTCTCCACGTGTCTAACCCGTATGTTTCAGGCGGTCCCATGTTCTCTACCTTCTCGTGGTGGAGCTGTTAAGGGGGCTGCTGCTCATTATGTATCTCTATAGTACCCATATTGTGTACCTATCTATAATACACGTCTTGTGTACGTACGACACTATACTATATAAAAGAGCGGCAGCCTCCGACCAAAGAGAACGAAGCCCCAAGCTACTTTCAATTGCTAACCCATTATTTTACGCAGATATCTTCAGTGCTGACGGCAGATAGTAACTTTTCTTAAACCTAGACTATACTCACGTGAAGTACCAACTTCAGATGAGCCAAAATCTATCTGATCCACTTAATATTAGCATCCTCTCATCCAAGACTGTTGCCAGATCTCACAGGTTCTCGATAGGGTTCTCTTATCCAGTTTTATACGAAAGGGTCTAGAAAGACAACCCTTCTAAGCCTTATTAAAGTTATATATAGATGTTATATATATAAAGTTATATATATATAGGTTGACGTTATGTGGCGCTGAGTTTGTTGTTGACACACTTTAAAATGTTATAACACCTTGATAAAGGTTGGCGTTCAGTCAACTGAAATATTGGTAACATAAATGATATTTTGATCCAATATATGACTTTTTAATTAATAAAGGTTGGCGTTCAGCCAGCTGAAATATTGGTAAAATAAAAATTTTTTGATCCAATATATGCCTTTTTTAATAAAAAAAAAAAATATATATATTAAAAATAAAGAAGGCATCTCCTGACCACGAGCACATGTGCTTTTTAGATGGCAGAGCGCTATCTATTGGAGCAAAAATAAACTAAACGTTTATTTAGCTTGCTCCGTGATATTTGGCCAACCCAATTTCTTGATAAATCAAGAAAAGCCATCCACGAACGCGTTTCGCGCTGTTGGCGCTCGTCAGCGTGGAGTAGGCTGTAATTAGGCGCTCTGCCATCTAAAAAGCACATGTGCTCGTGGTCAGGAGTTGGCTTCTTTATTTTTAATATCAACACCTGACCCACTTATCTTTTATTTTTTTCTATTGTTTTTTCATATATATATCTATATTAATAAAATGCAAATTTCATAAGTGGTGTTCGCTAAAAACTTTCGTTGCAATGCATCAATTTCGACCAAATTTTCAACATTTATGTAAAACGAGATGGAGCAGGTTTTGCTTAACATCAAAATATTTTTCCTAACTTTAACATGCGTAACTTCGCTGTTATCGATTAAATACAAAAAAAATCAACAGAGTTAATTTTATTTATATATAAATACAAAAAAAAAATCAGCAATTCATTCAACTCAATCTAAAAAATATTCAAAACAAGCAATTTTAAGATAACACCATATGTAAAACAGTCGGCCAAGAAAACAACAACGATATTACATATTTCTCACATATTCACGCATAATCTTGATTAATAATTAAAACTAATCTTTAACATTGTTTATTATACTTCATAATATATAATATTCGTTAGGGAAATTTTCACTCGGATAAAACCCGGGCGAAGCCGGGTACACATCCGCTAGTATCCACAAAGGACACACACAGTTTTCATTTGTAAAATTACCTTTTAACTATTCTGAAAGTCTCCGGTAAGAGGCCACCTCTCTCTAAAGGACATTTTGGCTCTGCAATTAGGTGTCCTTAACAGGGAGGTTCTACTGTATATATTTTATGATAATAAGAAAAATATAAATAGGTCAGGTGATGATGTTAAAAAAACACACATAAAATAGGCATTTCCTGATCGCTCACATGAGCTTTCTAGATATACAACATAAAGTTACAGGAGGAAGATATTCATGTACCTAGAAGATCACCCATCTGAGTGATGCATAACTAAAGGGAGAGGTATCCCTCTAGCCACACTCCCCACATATATCCTTATCCTTCCTTATATCTATAAAAATGAAATTCAAATCGCTGTTTGTTAACGCATAGCGCAAAATCAACTGAATCAATCATTATGAAATTTCGCATGTAGGTAGCTGAATATTTCGTTTAACATATAGGCTATTCAAAAAACTAAAAAAGTTAATGTGCTTTAAAAAAAAAAAATAAAAACCAACAAGCGATAGTTCCAGCCTTTTACCGCTTGAGCGCAGCACTGGTCGCGACGATAAATGAATTTGATTGGTTAATGATTAACACGCGGTTTGTTTACACGTTGAATGTTAGTTTGTTCACACGATGAATGTTTTTAAAAGGTAAGATTATCCAATCGCGGTGAAACTTTAGGAAGTTATTTACTATACTACTGGGAAGTTTCTGGTTTGAATTCGATTTGAAATAAATATTCTTTGCAATTTTATTTGCAAATTTTCTACTTTCACTCGCAAGCAGCGCCTCTCGCGGTATCTGGTGAAATTACATTTATAAATTGTAAAAATGCTAAAATGTGTTCCAAATATAATAAATTTAATTAGAAATATGGTAATAAAATATTCCAAAGACGCGTTGTAAAAAACTTGGCAGTTCATCTTAAATATTATTTATCAAAAGTAAGATTATCTCAGGATGACACAGCAATTTATTTGAGACAAGAATAATGATACAATTCCAAGGCGAAGATACTATTCCTTTAACTTCCAATTACCGAGGGAACCAATTAATATTGATTTTATTCAACTTATCGAGTATTTTTCAAGGGACCGGGAAAAAATGTTCACTAGATAAAACTATGATTTTCTAATGTAGAAAATTAGGAAAGACAAAATTCAGGATGACACGGCACACAGGGACCGGGAAAAAATGTTCACTTTATCGAGAGATTCAAATTTACGAGTTTCAAATTATCAAAATATATCTATTTTTTAAATAAGTTTATAGAGAATTGTTTTAACAAATGTTCGTTAGACAAACCTTTACTCGGGTAAAACCTCGGGCGAAGCCGGGTACATCCGCTAGTATTTTTATAAAAGCATAGGGCGCATTTCCCAGAAAATTAGACGCCATCTTTTGACCGTCAACGCAAACTAGCGGCTTCGGGTGAGTGACAAAGCCACAACACCTTCTTTGGTAAACTGAGAATCGTCAACCTTGCATGATTATCATACGGGATCTGGTGCGATCTTCACAATCTGCCAAAGAGGTATTCAGCTGGCAGAATGTTGACAACAATAACAAAAAAAAAAAAAAAAACTTGGAAAATTTGTCGAGAGGAAAATTGATTCATAAAAGCAATGGTCGTCTCTCCCTTCAAGAAAAACATCAAACCCATACGCCAAAATTAGATCCCTTGCGTATCTCATTGAATAAATAGTATGTATATTAAGGGAGTGTTTCATCGAAAATTTTAAACATAAAATAGTATATGTCATAATTTGTATATACCAAGATGAAACCCCACCACAATATATGCAATGTATGATCCAAAAAGCTTTAATAAAAGTTAGGCCTAGCGAACTGGAGAGAACAGCCATCACCAGGATTTCATTATCCAGGAAGTAAAGGTTATTACCCAGGAACTATAAAACTGGGTTCAAAGACCTTCTTCTTCCTGGAGGATGGTAATCATGAAAAAGACAATGGAGGTACCAATATACAATCAGAGTTCAGCATGAGTAGCTAACAGCCAACCAAATGTAGCCACGTAGACGATTTCAACCAATGAGAGCAATAAAGAGTTAACGAGGTAAATCTCGGACTCAAGTTAGTCAGTTGGGAGCTGGCCACCACAAGGAGCAAGACGTGCTTAAGCCCTTCTCACCCAGGTAACTTTTATGTTCAGAATGTCATAGTCAAGTGCCCCATTAGTCAAAAACCTTCTCTCCCTTAATCGCGAGGTCCTCTTCAACCCCATCCTGTGTCCCTCTCGTTATTTCTCCTGTGAAAAAAACCACCACCTCGACCAAACGACTGCGCCATCAACCACCACAAGTCACCAACCCTACAGTAAGTCAACAGGGTCTTACAACAATCAACAAACATAAAAGGGTCCCAATCCAAACAAATCGAAAAATTATTATATATATACTAAAATAAGTCAAAATTTATAATTGTTTATGGAAACTTTATTTATTGATGTAAGAGAAATTACCCATGCATATATTTACATTGTAAATTTAAGCTGGATAACTTAGTTCTTTTCCTCAGGTCGGGGAATCAGTTCAGCCGTGAAGGTCACCTTCTTGACGGTGTGCGACCCTACGAGGATCTTAGCTTGTTCTTCTGTGGCCATCAGCGCGAAGCCAATGCTGTCGAACTTCTTGGTCGTTTCATCCTTCCTGAAATAGATTTGTTCCACCTCGCACTTGAACCAAGTCTGGAAGAACTCGCGGATGTGTCCTGGTTTCAGGGATGGGTAACGCCTTCGATGCGCAAACTTCTCTCGAAGTTGTTAAAGAAGATTTCATCTTGTTTGGGGGCAGGAGTAGTTCTTGGCTGAGACTTTGTTGTAGCTGGATTGGCACGCTTGGTGGTTGGATTGGCAGACTTGTGGCAAGAGGCTTTCTTGGCACAGGCCTAGCAGGGCCTGAATTTATTGGCTTGGAACTGACAGGAGCTGGTGTTTTGGTCTTGTCTGGAATGGATGCTTCCACAAAAATTCTTTTCCTTCCCAAAATAAGTGGCTCTTTTCTTTCAAAGAGAGCCTTGGCACTTTCTTTATTGGAGAAGGTAACAAACCCAAAGCCTTTTGATTGCCCTGAAGCAGAGCAGATAACCTTTGCTTTTGCTACCTCGCCAAATGTGCTAAAATATTGGCAAAGTTTCTCGTTTGTCGTATCAAACGGAAGATTTATTACAAAGATATCTTTAGATATTTGCCCATTGCGCGGTGGGACTTCAATAACAAGTTTTTGTTCCTTTAAAACGATGAGATTCTTCTTCTCAATCAGGGCGTTGGCAGCTTTTTCTTCATTAAACGTGACATACCCAAAGCCTCTTGATTCGCCTGAAGCTTTGCAGATGACACAGGCTTTTTGTACCAACCCGAAAGTGCCGAAGAATTCGAAAAATTGGTCATCAGTGGTTTCAAAAGGAAGATTTTTGACGCAAATTTCGCTATTGAGAGGACGTGTAACTTTTGATACTGAGGCCCTAATGATAAGTTTTCTATTTTCGAGTTCAAGGATCTCATCACTTTCAATAAGAGCATTGGCAGCCCCCTGGGTGCTGAAGGTGACAAACCCAAAGCCCTTTGATCTTCCTGATTCTTCACGAACGATACGAGCTTCAATCACTTCCCCAAACTGATTGAAAAATTCCTTGAAATGTTCGTCGCTGGTGTTGTAGGGAATATTTTTCACAAATAACTTTCCACTCATGATTCTGGTATTTTTCAATTTAATAGAATTTACCACTTTTTCTTTTTAAGTTTTGTTTTATTTTTACAATCGAGAAATAGGAGAGAGCTAAAAATCAAGTTATATTCTTGTCGTTATTTTTTAATGAAAATTTAATTAATTTAAAATTATATTTTTATTAATTATCAATTTTATTTTGTCATTGTGAGAGCGCTTTCACATGAATATATCTAAAATGAATAAATTCAATTTGAAATGTCTTTGTTTCGGATGCGATCACTGCCTCACTTACAAAGCTCGGAAAGCTTGCCGCATCCTGGATGTCTGGCCTTATCTGAATAGTTGTGGCAGAGCTTGACTGTATCTTCTTGCCAGACTCATTCTTGTCTCCAACCGAAGCCTATATGCTTCCTTAAAAGTGCCCACAACACCAGAAACCCTGATGACACTAATAATTCACCAACACCCGATTGTAACTGACACACTTTTATTAAACTTTCACATCCTTATATACAGAATTATATTTACAAATATGTAAATCTGGCTGAATAAGCAAAAAGAGAAATTTACATAACCGGCGTCTCCAGTCTTAAAAGAAATATAGAAAAATTTTATCGTAATTTTCATCAAGCAATTGAAAATATAAATTTTATGATAAATAATTATTTTTCTTTTTAATTTTATCACAAAGGCACCTTCAAATCTTTATTTTACAAAAATATCCAATATACAAGGTATGTCCAATAAGTTCCCGGACTGGGTCCATAAAAAAATAAATAAATGAAAAATGTAAATAAATTTGACAGTTTATTATAGAAAAAATATCTGGCAACACGGTGGTACCAATATCGAGGCGGTACGTGCGCGTGCGCCAAATTTATTCTAATTTATTTAAAGGTTACACCTTGCGCTGCGGAGATTTTACGGTCGAACAAAAATTGAAGCAGAGTATTTGCATAGAAATTTGTGTGAAACTTCAAATATCAGCAACCGAAACTTTTAAAATGCCTAATAAAGCATTCCCCAATGACCCCCCAAAAAGAACAACTGTTTTTGAATGACATTCTAGATTTAAAGCTGGCAGAATTTCTATTGAAGATGATCCTCGGCAAGAACGCCCAAAATGTGCAAAAAATCACCGATTTGATAAAACAAAATCCTCGAACCCCTTTGCTGGAGCTAGAGCAAGACACAGGCATCTCTAAAACAACGATTGGAAGGATCATAACCAAAGATTTGAAGCTCAAAAAGACTCCTGCAAAATTCATCCCAAGATTCCTCACTAATGAGCAAAAACTGTGTCGGCTTGCAACCTGTGAGAACATGTTGAAAATGACAAGAACGGATCCGGAATGGAAAGACAAGATAATCACAGGCGACGAGACATGGGTCTATGACTATGACCCTGAAACCAAGCGTCAATATGCCGAGTGGAGAGGTCAGGGTGAGCCTAGACCAAAAAAATCCAGGATATTGAAATCCAGAAACAAGGTGTTACTGGTCGCTTTTTTGGATAACAAGGGCATTGTTCATCACGAGTATCTTCCTGCAGGCCAAACGGTTATTAAGGAAATGTATTTGGACATTCTTCGCCATCTAAGGGAAGCGATTCGAAAAAAAATGCCAGAAAAATGGCCTAATGGTGACTGGATCCTACACCATAACAATGCTCGCCCTCACACAGCGCACTTGGTGACGAGTTTTTCTGGCTAAAAACGGGACAGAAATCCTACCTCAACCACCCTATTCCCCAGACATCGCACCAAATGACTTTTTCCTGTTCCCAAACTTAAAGCAGTTCTGAAAGGAAGACATTTTGACACCAGGGATGACATATTAGAAAAATCGCTGTTGACATTGAAGAGCATTCCAAAAGAGCTCTATAAAAACTGTTTCGACAATTTGGGGAAACGATGGCGCTGGTGCGTTGAAGCAAGGGGGGATTACTTTAAAAAGTTTTAATAATTGAAAAAATATATATCTTACCTTTTTTTTTATGGACCCAGTCCGGGAACTTATGGGACACACCTTGTATATATGTCATAATCTGCCTAATGCCCAAGCTGTATAATTTCTTTCCGCCATAATTAGTACTTTAAAATGTAAATACAAATTCATCCATCTATAAATATTTACAAAATAAACCTGGGAGCCAGCGCCGGCGGGCGAAGGCTACGGCACGCCGCGGCGTGCGCGCGCGCTCACGAGTGTGGAACAAGTTCTTTTTCGAAGCTTACATGCACAACGGCTGCGCCCTTCCATTCGATTACGACGGATACAACAAGTAAGAGTCGACAGAAAGAAGAACCTCAAGAGGCCAGAAAGAGGCAGAGTTAGCTCAAGAGAAAAAGTCGGTGATAGACACAATAACAGCGATGATGAGAAGACTAGAGCGGGACGCGCCCACCACCGCAGCCAGATTTGACGGTTCAAGTTCGCGGAATCGTTCTTAAGGGAGCTGGACACAGTGACCACTGATTTTTAAATATTCGGTATGGACGTTTATAGAAATATTGAACGAGGGGCAACCAATAGCAGGTAATATAGGCGAATTTGAAACATTTCTAAGATGAAGAAGTATGGATAACCCAGGTTCCTGGAGAGTGTTCTTTACCCGAGTGTCCTTCAGACCTAAGTTTTTTGTTGTTTATTTACAATGCAAGTGGAGGTCTAATTTATGAAGTGTCGCAAAGCAGGTTTATTTCTGGGGATCTATGGATTTCTAAGGATGCTAGGTTTGTTTTCGTGTTTCCTAGGAGAGTGGCTGTCTGGAAGCTTTGGTATTTTAAGGTTGGACAGGTGAACAGGAGCTGGTTCACTGCCTGGTCTTCACTTAAGCAATGGAGGCACTGATTGGAATCTTATTATAAATCACTATTTTTTACATTAATAGGGTGAAGAGCAAGATGAATGAATACACATTTTTAACTGTTTTATATATATATATATATATCAACCAGAAATGAAGCGTAAGGAGAAAATATTTTTTATTACATAATCATGCGACGAGCTTTCGGGCAGTCACGCCCTTCGACTGGTAACAAACTGGTATCAAAAGGCTTTAAATAGGAATCCATTATTTTGAGTTATATTTACATATGTGATGAATATAGGACGGCTAAAAATACAATTCAGGTTAAAAACTTATGTAAATCTAAATTAGTGATATGTAACTATTACGTAAGTATGCAAATCTTGTAATGCTAAATGATGATTGAACGTAAAAATGCAGATTGGCTATGTTAGTAAACTATACCGCGAAAATGGTTAACATCTGTTCAACCCGCCATCAGCCGCCACACAGGACCTATGGAGGGGGTAGAGGGGGGGGGGGGGGGGGATTGGAGGGAAGATGGGGGTTCTATGATTTATTTAAGTTGTTACATAAATCCTGATATTGTTTAGGTAAATCAATATGGCGGTTAATGCTGTTCTTAGAAATGGATAACATGGCCTCTATTATCAGTCTCTGGTGTTTATTGGGGATGTTATTGTATTAGGTGGTGGGAGAAGTTAGATTGAATGAATGGCCTGTATTAAGAGTGTGGTTGTATATGAGAGATTTGATGTCTTTGTTATTGATATACCTACCATGTTCAATCATCCTGATGGCCACGGACCTACCAGTCTCACCTATGTAAGTTGCACTACAATCGTTGCATGAGACTGAGTAGACCGAGCCACCCGACGATTGAATATTGGTAGGTCTCTGTAATCGGGTAATGGGATGTCTAAGGATGGTGGACAGGCTTTTACTATTTCTAAAAAAAGGTATTGATGCCGTGAGATTTAAGCAGTCGGGATATGGTAGCGGATTGAGGTGAATACGGCAAGATACAGGTATTTCTATGGGTTAAAGTGGGTTTCAGATTGGCAGGGTTGTATCGGTACTTGTGTATAAAATGGTGAGGATATTGAGAGAGGGCAAGCTGTTTTTTGATGTTAGAGAACTCTATTGATCTAAATAAGGGCAGGGAGCAATGTGTGACCAATCTCTTGGTAAGTGTTCTCACTGTATTGATTTTATGCGACAAGGGACCGGAAGAATTAAAATTGGTGTAGAAAGTTGGGTTATTGATCTTATGATATACTGTTGTGTGGTAGTGTGAAGGGGTACGAATAAGAAGTATGTCTAGAAAAGGTATTACACTATTGATTTCTGGTTCATGACTAAAGGAGATATCGGGGTGAAAAGAGTTAAGAACAGATAAGATACTGTTCTCCTGTCCGGTTTCACATATACAGAGGATATCATCAATATATCTCCTCCATATGTGAATACCCGGTGTGAATTTCTGTTGGATCCAGTTGTCGAGTGTGGACATAACTATTTCGGCCAAGGGTGAAGATAACGGGCTGCCCATGGGTGAACCCCTAATCTGTTTGTAAAATAAGTTATTAAAGGTAAATTCTGTGATGTCTAAGCATATGGAAGTCAGAGCAACTATAGAAGAAACAATGCCAGGGTCTAATTGGGTGTCTTGGAGGAATTTTGTAAGCTGTGAAATGATCAGTTGGTGGGGAAGGGATGAATACATTGAATTGACATCATAGGATACCATGGTCGAGTTCTGCAGCGGGGTGAGAAATTGGATGTGTTGTATAAAAGCTGGGATGTCTGTTATGGAGCAAGAATGTGGTCGGTTCTTTACCAGAGGTGTTAGGAAGGTTGACAGGTATTTAGAAAGTCTGTATGCCGGGGAGAGGTGATAAGCTATGATGGGGCGGAGGGGAACGGTAGGTTTATGGGTTTTGGGCAAGCCGTAGATGTAGGGTGTACTGGCCATATCAGAAGTGAATGTGTGGTACTGCTCAGATGTGATGGAACCGGACCTTTTTAGACGTAGCAGTTTTAAACGGAATGTTCTGGTGGAGGAGGTTATGTCTAGTTGGGAAATCGGTATGAATGTTGTTTGGTCGCCAAAAATGTCCATCATCTTGGAGATATAATCATCTGTGTCCAAGATGACAGTTTGGGATCCCTTGTCGGATCGGGTAACTATGATTTGTGGGTTCTGTCTAAGGGATCGAAGTGCGCGGTACTTACCAAGAGATAGGTTAGGATAGATTCCTCCAAGACACCCAATTAGACCCTGGCATTGTTTCTTCTATAGTTGCTCTGACTTCCATATGCTTAGACATCACAGAATTTACCTTTAATAAATTATTTTAAAAACAGATTAGGGGTTCACCCATGGGCAGCCCGTTATCTTCACCCTTGGCCGAAATAGTTATGTCCACACTCGACAACTGGATCCAACAGAAATTCACACCGGGTATTCACATATGGAGGAGATATATTGATGATATCCTCTGTATATGTGAAACCGGACAGGAGAACAGTATCTTATCTGTTCTTAACTCTTTTCACCCCGATATCTCCTTTAGTCATGAACCAGAAATCAATAGTGTAATACCTTTTTTAGACATACTTCTTATTCGTACCCCTTCACACTACCACACAACAGTATATCATAAGATCAATAACCCAACTTTCTACACCAATTTTAATTCTTCCGGTCCCTTGTCGCATAAAATCAATACAGTGAGAACACTTACCAAGAGATTGGTCACACATTGCTCCCTGCCCTTATTTAGATCAATAGAGTTCTCTAACATCAAAAAACAGCTTGCCCTCTCTCAATATCCTCACCATTTTATACACAAGTACCGATACAACCCTGCCAATCTGAAACCCACTTTAACCCATAGAAATACCTGTATCTTGCCGTATTAACCTCAATCCGCTACCATATCCCGACTGCTTAAATCTCACGGCATCAATACCTTTTTTAGAAATAGTAAAAGCCTGTGCGCCGTCCTTAGACATCCCATTACCCGATTACAGAGACCTACCAATGTTCAATCGTCGGGTGGCTCGGTCTACTCAGTCTCATGCAACGATTGTAGTGCAACTTACATAGGTGAGACTGGTAGGTCCGTGGCCATCAGGATGATTGAACATGGTAGGTGTATCAATAACAAAGACATCAAATCTCTCATATACAACCACACTCTTAATACAGGCCATTCATTCAATCTAACTTCTCCCACCACCTTATACAATAACATCCCCAATAAACACCAGAGACTGATAATAGAGGCCATGTTATCCATTTCTAAGAACAGCATTAACCGCCATATTGATTTACCTAAACAATATCAGGATTTATGTAACAACGTAAATAAATTATAGAACCCCCATCTTCCCTCCAATCCCCCCCCCCCCCTCTACCCCCTCCATAGGTCCTGTGTGGCGGCTGATGGCGGGTTGAATAGATGTTACCATTTTCGCGGTATAGTTTACTAACATAGCCAATCTGCAATTTTACGTTCAATCATCATTTAGCATTACAAGATTTGCATACTTACGTAATAGTTACATATCACTAATTTAGATTTACATAAGTTTTTAACCTGAATTGTATTTTTAGCCGTCCTATATTCATCACATATGTAAATATAACTCAAAATAACGGATTCCTATTTAAAGCCTTTTGATACCACAGTTTGTTACCAGTCGAAGGGCGTGACTGCCCGAAAGCTCGTCGCATGATTATGTAATAAAAAATATTTTCTCCTTACGCTTTATTTCTGGTTGATATAATCAGTGGAGAAAGTTTTCTTGCTTTATATATATATATATATATATATATATATATATATATATATATATATATATAAGTAGCCGAATGACCTGGGAAACGCCTAGGTTTTACCTGGGAGCATTTTTCCTCTAGTGCGTATGTATAAGAATGTTGTTTTTATTCAAATACTATTCGGTACAATTACAAATTATGATCAGGCATCACCCGGGACCTTTCCAAGTGTGTGTGAATGTTTGCCTTACCAATAATGCTTGAAATAAATCATTTAATGATATATAATACAAACAGAAAATTAATGTCAAGCATTCTAAAATATAGTAATACAATTCAGAATTTGACAGCAAAATTAAAAAATATCATATATATGAAATCTTCTGAAATAATCGATAGTAAGCTCTTAAACTATGTATACTATAAAATAATTTTAGTCTTGAAGGTGCGGCAGACTTCTTGCCAAAAACAAAACCTATCTCAGTTACCGCAGTGGGGCGCTGGTTGCGAGTGAAATGGACAAATAAACATATATAGTCACGACCGTCTTTCCTCCTCAATTCCTCATCGCTGTCACGGATGCGCGCGCATCATCATTATGATCATTATCATTATCTAATGATATTAATAATAATTATTATTATTATATCATTATTATTAATATATATAGTCACGAACGTCTTTCCTCAATTCCTCATCGCTGTCACGGATGCGCGCGCACAGGGAAGTCACGTGCTCGCCGGCAGCCAACGGGCGCGCGCCGCCGGCATTACGTCATAGATTATAAACACAAGGTAATAAGGCCAAATAAAAAAATAGTGTGTGATAAGGCACAATTTGGATTATCTACTTATATAATTGCCTTATTCTGTCTGTGTGAAGTTCACTGTGTCAAGTTCACGGATAGATTTTGGTCAGAATGGATAAAATAAAAAAAGTGTCAAGGGATGGGAATCGAACCCATGACCTTTCGCTTACCGGGCAGATGCCATGACCACTAGGCTACCCTGGACATATTTTTCGTTCACATTTTTATTTTTATATTTTCAAGACACACACAGTTTGGGGCGGGACGTTTCACAAGAGAGACATCTACGGCGCCAATTTATAATTGTAACTAATAGTATTTCACTTAAAACATTTTAAAAATATATACGCACTCGGGTAAACCCGGGCGTTGCCCGGGCCATTCGTTTAGTTTGTAAATAACTCCAAGCATATTCGAGATAGAGACCTGAATATTTGACCATAAGTTTTTATAAATTCAACTTTTTATGCTTTTGAAATTTCAACTAGATTAGTTACAAAGGCCACCCCGCCCTTAAGCCCGCGGTGCCACGCAACGGGGATTAGCGCAGCGTGGTCTCCTGACCAGTTGTCTTCTCCTCTGTCCTCTTTATGTTTTAAATACAGTTAGTTTAAAGGAGATTTTTACTCTCTCTTTTCGGCTATTTAGTGATCTGTCTAACATCCTTGCAACAACCTACAACGAACCATCACTGCGAAGTTATTTATACCGAACATCGCATCATTGCTTTGTGAAACGTTTACCAGCCTTTTCACACATACGTTGACTTTTTTATATAGATATAGATTAAAATAATTTTAATTAAAATTTCAAAATATTACATTTTTTTAATTTTCACACAATTAGATTTCAAAATTTGAATTGTAAATAAAAATAAAAACATCGATTTTTTTATATTTAAAATAATATTAATCTGTGTTTTTTCCGCATATATTTTAAGAAGGTTTTATTCAAACTTCCGTTATATCTTTCAGTTTTATTAATTTTTATATTTATAAATCTCTCTTTCTCTCTCGATTTTACACCGTATAGTAATTACTCACATATTTAAAATGGTTTTAATTTTTGGAAAGAATGAAAGGGAGAAGACTTGGGATAAACTTGAAAAAGAAATTCAAGTTATCTTCTCTCATGACGAAACAACAACTAAAACAATTTCACAAGCTGTTCTCCTGGCGAATAAATTATGCGATGGAATATCCCAATCGAAATTTTCACATTTTTTTTCAACTGAAAATATTAATGGTTTTCAATATACATATGAGAAATTAAAGACATTTTTAGAAACTAAACTTCTCAATGTGAACCAAATGTGTGAAATATCTGAAACAAGTGACCTTGAAACTAAGTATATCACCGAATGGAATAACTACAAGAAGTCAAGTAAATATATTGATAAGATTTTTATCTATTTTAATAAAAGATGGATTCAATACGAACGTTTTTTCTTAAAAAGAATGGATATTTATCCAGTATACAAACTATCTATTATTTCTTGGATTAACCATATCATTATACCAAATTGGGGGAGGTTTGAAGCAATTATTTTTCCAAAGATCCAACGCCAAGGTAATAGATATTTTGGTAAACTGTTATCAAATATACTGGACGTCTTCAAAGAAATACATAGCGAAGATATATATATTATCGAGTTTTACAAAGAGAGAATCGAACGCCGATACCTTGAAATGACAAAAGACTTTTGCGAACGAAATTTTGATGAAATATTCCAGAATGGCTATTCAATTGAAAATATAAAAAAGGCTAATGAAATTTTGGCGGAAGAAAATTATCGTTTTGAACGCTACTTTCATTCATCAACATATGAGTTGGGAAAAGCCACCTGTCTAAGCGCCTTGATGAAAAACAGAATGAATATTTTCAAATCAATTTTTAATCAATTAATTGTAAAACAAAACCACAATTATTTGAAAATCTTATATCAATTAATTTCTGGTAATCCAGATATTCATAAATGGTTTTTAATTCAGGTGGAAAGTGAAATTCTTGAAGAAATTAGAGAGTATTTAAAAAATGAGAGGCCTGATCCTGATTTGTACGTGTCCATTATAGTAAATTTCAAAACAAAATATACAAATTTGATTCGTTTAGCGTTTGAAAATCGTAAAGAATATTTTGAGGCACTGGATAATTCCTGTAAAAAAATTCTCAATTCAAATCCATCAATTGCAACAAAAATTATAATACTATTTTGTGATACTCACTTAAAAAAGACTTCCAAAAAAGAACCAAATCAGGAAGAACCATTAGAAAATGCTCTGATGATTCTGAAATATCTTGATGTACCCGAGGAATTTGAAGATCTCTATAGGCAATCATTGTCGAAAAGATTGATTTTAAATCATTCACTAGGTGTAGAAATTGAGGGCAATTTTATTTCAAAATTGAGCGAAGTGTCGAAGAAAAATTTCACAATATCGAAAAAAATGATTGAAAATATCACTAGCAGTGTCAGCCTGAATAATGACTTTGCTCAATATATATTGGAATCAGACAAATCACTAAGTTTGACTTATGAAATTAGGCTTCTTAATTCGTTGATCTGGCCTATAGAGAACACTATAGACGATTGCTTACTGCCTGGTGACGTAGGAAAATGTGAATCGCTGTTTCAAACCTTCTTCGCTATCCATAATGAAAAGAAAATTATGACTGTGAATCACAAATTGAGTAATATGGAGCTGGCAACAACATGTTTCAACAAGAACTATACGTTCTTAGTTTCTAATTACCAAATGGTAATATTGCTCCAATTCAATTTCATGGATTCTTGTACAGTGCGAAAGCTTCAAGAAACTACAGAAATCAGCTTGGAAACATTACTTGAAGTTCTAGAGATATTAGTAATGCTATCAGTCCTTAAATCAGACAAGGATAAAGATATTGGCCTTGATTCAACAGTGGCACTCAACCTTGTCTATACCAGTAGTAAAATGAAGATCAACCTCAATATCCCAATGAAAAGCTTAAAAAACAAAGCTGAAAAGCGTGACGAATTCCTAGATTCCCGATGTGAAAAGAGCACAATGGATGCTGCAATTGTGAGAATCATGAAGAAAAAAAGAGAGATTCTACACAAGGAGCTGTTGGAGCAAGTCACAGCTGAGATCAGACCATGGCACGAGTTTGATTTGAAAATGTTCAAGGATTCCATCTCCAACCTCATTGAAAGAGATTTCCTCGAGAGATCTGAAAACAACCAAGAACAATATATTTATATTCCATAAAATATTTTTCTATAAGTCAATGTAAATAACCAATGTTTTTCTAAAATAAATTTTTATATTTCAGTCACCTATTTAATCTTTGTATAATCGCGCATCCTTTTTTCTGTGAAATTAACACTTTTTATATTGTTATTAAAGCAAATTCAGGCTGACATTTGTAACATAATTCGTATAAATGTTAAATTTTTTATAACCTAGGTTTTCCTGGAGCGCAGAGCGCCAAATACCTGGTGATCTCATAATATATAAAAAAAAACAATATACAAGGGGGGCAGGATACAAAATTTTCCCAACTTTTTTTAAAAATTAATTATTTATTCATAGTATAGTAATTTAAACATTTTTTTTTCAAAATAGGTGCCTTGGTTATCTACACTCCCTTTTAACGTCATTTTAAGTTTTGGAAAGAAGAAAAATCACATGGGCGATATCAGGAGAGTAAGGAGGATGCGGCAAGAGAAATGCAGTGTGTTTGGCTAAATTTTCTTGAACAATAATGGCTCTATGAGCAGGGGCATTATCGTGTAGAAATTTCCACTGTTTTGATTTAAAGAGTTGGTTTCTTTTTCTTCTTATCGCATACGAAGGCGCACAAGTATTTCTTTGTATGCCTGTTTATTAATAGTAACCCCCTCTAGAAGCATTACTTTTCCTTTGGACTTGTCAAGACGAACTTTCTTCTTCCTAGGAGAACTTGGTGTGTGCCATTCGAGTGATTGTTTTTGGTTTGTGGATCAAATATAAAGCATCATGTTTCATCACCAGTTATTATATTTTTTAAAAAATCAGAATCATTATTTGCAGTTTCAATTAATTCTTTGCAAATTGATAATCTGGTTTCTCTTTGTTGATCTGTTAAATTTCGCGAGACAAATTAACCACAAAGTTTTTCATGTTTAAATGTTCACCAATAATTTTTTGGCAAATACTATACGAAATTCCAAGTATTTCTGATATATTATCAATAGTAATTTTTCTATTAGAAACAATTAAATCACGCACCCATCCAATATTGCGATCCGTTGTTGACGTCAATGGCCGACCTGACCTTGAATCATCTGCGATGCTCAAAACGTTTATACCAGAAATAAACTTGCGTTCATGATAATTTTTCGTCTTCACAAGCTTCATTAATCAAGGCTAATACGAAATAATACGCTATTTTGAGTACCAAATCGTTAAAAACTACTTTAATAAAGGCGTGAGTTAAAACTCTAGATCATATTCAATATCACGCAGCCCAAATACACCAAAATTGGAAAGTATATTATAAAGAGAGTAATGACTATAAAATTTCCAACTCAGCGGACTATATGAAGTTTTTCAATAAACAAAAATATCAATGAAGATGACTTAAAAATATACAATAATATACCTATTATATATATAATGAAAGGATTTAAAATCACGAATGTTTCTTTTATACATAATACAAACTTCGTGCTTTTAAATCCTTTCATTTTATATGTATAGATTGGCACGCTATTGCTTTGTGTTAATTTATACCTATTATAGCCGAAAAAGTGACAGGCTGGAAGTATCTCTACCAAGAGCTAAAGACCTATGCACATGACAAATATAATGCACGGTCTCTGGAAATAATCATAATATTAGAGAAAAAACACAGCTTCATTAACCAATAGTTTATTTAACGCCCGAGATTTCAGTGACTTCCTATCACTTTCTCACAGGAATTCAACAACAACAACAAAAATACTTTATTTAGGGTCGCTGACCCTATACAGGATTCACCAGAGGTATGCATAAGAACAAAGCAGTGAGACAAAGGAAACAACGATATAGACAGAAGAAAAATAAAATAAAAAAAAAAAAACAAGAAAGAGAAAGAGGGAAGCAAGAAAAACAACACAAAAAGAGTAGCAGTAAGAAAGTGAGGAGTGAGTGTCACTTGGCCTTCTTCTGAGATATGGACTTGTGGAAACCATAAATCGCCGTAGCAATATACTTATTCTGGGTCATATTGTCAATTATTGTTGGAAGTGAGGCACAGATCTCACAGGAATTCATTGAAACGTCAGTAGTTAAACTATAGGTTCATATGGCTGTGTTTTCTCTGAATCAACTTCCAACCAACAAATGATCTTCCAAACATAAATATTAGGGTTAAAATATCCCAACAGACAATATTCGCGAAGGCTACAATCTACAAGTACCATCTTGGTATTGAGTTGAGCAACGCCAGCCATCATATCGACCTGCTCACTCTGTGATATCAACAATTTTATTTCTCCCGCGTCGTGCACCATTTACTTTAATGTCAAATCTACACGCAACGCCTCATTAAAACAATAAGGTTTATGATATAAGGTGATGAATAGAATATTACCAACTGGGACACGATTGGTAGCTGGGTTTGGTTCCTAATTTGGAGATAAAATTAAATATATATATGTGATGAGGTCCTGTAGCCTCTTGTAGAATCCTGTCGACTCTCGCTATACTGTGTTGACCGAAAGGAACAGTCAGGATGGGGAGTTTTCCAGTACCTCTCTTCACCTTAGAAGACTTTTAAAAAGTTCTAACAAAGTACAGGCATCGTGGTCGAGGCAGAGTGGAAAGCTTGGGAATGTCCACAACAAAAAAACGAAGACACAGTTGCACTAAGAAAGTTCCGTGAACAGATAAAAGTTGAGCTAGGAGCGAAAGATGGAGATAGAAGAGTTCTTACTGGTCTACATGGTCGATGAGATGGACCTGGGGTACAACCGACGAGGGCACACGCAGATGGGTGAAGTGACTGTATTTTTGGCTAGGACGGAGGCTTTATATGCCTTTTCTGACAAAGGGAGTATTGCATTTCACCAGATGTGAAGAGTGTGAGTCGTCTGGTGAAATTCTAAACTGGCGCCGTCCTGACAGTTTCCAATCTATCTTTATATGTTGTTTTGTGACTTCATCTATCTCGAATTTAGACGTTTTTGACTTCTATCTCTTTAGCTCAACTCTTAATCTATTACAGAGTTTTATTTATTTATCCTCAGTTCGTACAAAGTACATTACATATGATGATGTAATGACACATGTCAATCATGCGTATAATAATTTAAAGATGCGTTTTCTATTATAGAACATGAAAATCTTGTTATAAGTTATATACGATATATGGGGGTTGTTGGTTTAAATTACTATATATATGTGGCAATATAATAATAAGGTGGGGAAAGAAATAATCGCACCAAAAGTTGGTAGAGGAACCCAGGCAACCAGAGAGAGAGGGAGAGCGCCGGGCCCGGCAACACCGGGCAGCCCGTTTTCGTCCCCTCAATGCCCATACTGTCTTAATAGTCCCGAGAACTCACGGGCCCCTCTGGTTGCCCCTTGGAATGTCGCTGGTGTCTTAAATGACCGTACTTTAGCTGCCCGTCTCTCTCTGGGTTGACTGGTAGGTTTGCTTTATTATTCCAGGAAGAGTATATATTATGACATATATATATGTCGTATCTGTCGTGGTCAAATGGAAAGGCGCAGCCGTTGTGCATGTTAGCTTCGAAAAAAAAAATGTTCCACACTTGTGACGCGCGTGCGCGCGCGGCGGCGTGCCTTGGCATTCGCTCGCGCGCGCTGGCTCCCACGTTTATTTTTCACAGATTTATAAATTAGATGAGTTTGTATTTGCATTTTTAGATTAGGCAAATTATGACATATATATATTTTGAGGCTGAGATTTATCTTTTATATTATACTTCTTGATGGTATTAAATGCAAATATATATGTAAATGTGCTTGGTTTTTTCGCCCGATGATTGATTCTCTACTGACATGTGGCCTTTACCAACCAATCGAATAATGTTGAATTAATAAAGCGAGCATGTTTTAACACATAGTTTATTGGTTAGAATCAACGACGTGTTGAATAAATGATTGGGGACACGAATATAGGTTGATATCTAGAAGTTGCATGCACACAAAAACAATCTTTAGGGCGAATAAACTGGGGAAGCTCTGGGAGAGTTCATGATAAGATAGGCCTTCCAAATGATTTTTTTTATCGCAGTAAGGAGAGTAGAAAGAGAGAGAGAGAGATTAAAACCACTTTATTGACATCTAGTCAACAATAATACAAAGAATACTTATAGATATCAACAATAGAAATCATACAAAAAATATATATTTACATCAACAAGAAGCCTTCTCCGAAGGGACGTCAAGTTTAAGGGCTACAAGACACCCTGAATTTGGATAGGCCTTTAGTTATAATGGAATTTTTGTCCCCAACATGTTTAACTACCATGTTGAGGAATTTGCAGGGAATAGTCTTGTTTCCTTTAGAGAGTGTCTTGGAGAGTACCTCCCTCACACGTAGAGAGAGAGAGAGAAATTGAGATTGAAACACTTTTCATTGATATCTTGCAAATTATGTTTCACAAAATTATTGCATAATAATGGGAATATTTACAATGATTTATGAGTGAGGGAGACTCCACCATCTTGATATGGTCCTCCTCCAGACCAGGAGAAGGTCCTCTTGGACCCCCCGCAACTCCAGGGCCAGGAAGTATTTGTAAATGTAGAGAGAGAGAGTTAGTTCTATTTGTAAAAAAGAAATAATCGTGCTATATTGTTCTATTTATTATGTATTGTCTTATATAAGGTTGTCCCAGAAGTTCGTAAACATATTATGATTAATATTTTGCAAACGTCTAAGAACTTTTGAGACAGTCTTGTAATTCTGAAACTTCGCCCACCTGCTGATTGGCCACCCTTGATATAGAAAAAATCAGAGATTAAACCATTCTTCTATAAGAATTCTGTTATAAATTTACCAATATTACCAAGGTTGTCCCAAATGTTTGTAAACACCTTCAAAATATAAATCATAATATGTTTACAAACTTTTGGGATAACCTTATAGTTGATTTATGTCTAACTGGCTTTGTTCATATTGTTTGCGGGAAAGGCATTTCTCAATGCAAATATTTACATATAATTTCTACTTACCTAAAATATTATTTCCATATACTTTTACTTAATCAACAAACTAGGATTCCATCCTTAAGTGTTATATATAAAAGCATAATCGTATAATAAATTATTTGAGTTATAAAAAGCGGTCTTATTGACTAAATTCGCGAAACCGCTGGGGAGGGTTCTTCTCTGATGAACCAAGCCCTTCAAATAAATTTTCATCGCAGTGTGTGATCAGTAGAGAGAGTTTATTCCATTTGTAAAAAATCATTCGTTTTAAAGAGTTCTTTTTGCTATGTACAGTTAAACCTGTCTATAGCGCCCCCTCTAAATAGCGCCTTCCTCTCTAAAGCGCCCGATTTTAAATACGTAGTACGATGCGATTTACATTAAAAGTGACCTGTCTATAGCACTCCCTCTCTATAGCACCCTATTCTGGTGAGTCCCAAGAGGGGGCGCTATAGATAGGTTCAACTGTATTTATAGAGAGATTATAGTTTTACGGGCTAAAAACCAAAATGTAAGATTTTCGAGCCCAAAAATGGAGTAGCAAACATACAAACCGCAATGCACTGTAGCAAAGTACCAAAGTGCTGCACCCCACTAAGGTTGTTCGAAAAAGGGTTAGGTTCCCAATGCCAGGGGAAGATAAAAGAGAGAAAGGTTGTTGTTTCCTATGTATAGATGATGCATCATTGCTTCACAGGTCGGTTAACAAGCCGTTTTAATTTCAACGTTGTATTTAATGAATTGTATTGATATTGAGGTTTTTAAATCTTTGTATTATAGGATCTGACACACTTGATATCCATGATAGCATAAGCTAAATTTAAGTTGCTTAAGAATTTTCGATTCTATTAAAGTGATACATTTTCAGGTTTAATCATTGAAATTTTTCTTCACATGTACAATGGGCCATTTTTCTATAGATATCTCTATTAAGAAAATTGCGTATACTTTGATAAAAAATATCTAAAAACATCACACAATAAGTTTCTTTATTACAAAAACACCACGGCCCTCTTCAACAGGCGAAGTTACAACTGAGAGTGTTTTTGTAATAATGAAATTCATTGTGTAAGGTTTTTAGACATTTAAAAAAATACATATCTATTCAGTTGAAACTTTCTATAAAATACTACTTATTGTAAGATAAGATTCCTTTAGAATTAAACGTTGTCAGGATAGTCTTTTAGAGAGAATTGTATTCATACTAGAAAGCGACTAATTGGTAAAAATGATCATTTTGGGGATAAAACTTTCATTTCTATAGAGGTATCTTCTAACAGGAGTGTCTGATCATTGAGGTTCTACTGTAATCCTATTCGAATCATCTATTGCCACAGGTGGGTGACCTGGTGACAAACAATTAGTAAAATGACAATACCTCGAGTGAAGCTGACTTATTGATGAGGTGACGCTCACACAATATATCATTCCTGACAATCACCATGGCAACCATTATCCGCCATCAAGGTCAGTAGCTGTTAATGGCAGCACAAACCTGAAATTTCATATATCTCTCTCAGTAGGCTATATAAAATTCAGTAAACGTACCGAGGAATTTGCAGACTTCCCAAATTTCGGTGAACATTATAATTATCAAAATTCAAAACTATTTTAAACGCAGAAGATTTCTTTTTGAAATTAAACAATTTTCTACTGCCCTTACTGCAATGGAAAAATTAATGGGAGGGCCTGGCTCATCAGTGGTGAATCCTCCAGCGGTTTCGCCAGCTTAATCTACCATTCCATTGCAGTAAGGGCAGTAGAAATTGTTTAATTTCAAAAAGAATCTAACGCGTTTAAAATAGTTTCGAATTTTGATAACAGATGGCGCGCTAGTGCATCTTAAACATTATAATTCTCTATTCATGATAAAATATTAAAACAATATGATGTAATAACTTCAAATAACAAACTATTCTTACTACCAATTTCCAAATAGTTGGCGACTTCCGTACACTCCAGAATTACGGGGTACGCAACAGTTAGTTAGTCTTTCTACCAGTCAATAAATTCTACAAGACCGCAGTCAGCGTTCGGAGGAGATTAATAGAATCGCCGAAAGTCGTGATCCATTTGGATGAGGAAAGCGAAGACTGAAACGCGACTGATTCCATACTCACCTTTTCAGTGATACGTTAACCTATGCACAGTAGATTCTGTGGCCATTGGACATGCGTCGGACCTGGAATCTGTTGGACTCTGCGCTGACTGGAGTATAGAAGCTCCATCTATGCTTCCTTCCTTGGTGAATATATATAAGACCGGTGGTCTTAATAAAGCTGTATGTTTGTGTATTACCAACATAATTTTGAGTATGCAATACAGTTAAAATTCTCTATAGCGAACCTCAATGGATTAAACCTTTAGCTCACTATATTGCAAGGATTCTCTCACTATATAAATTCTTTAGAATTGGGGATTATTTTAGGTTTGTTATAGGCGAAGGTTCGTTATATAACCTAGGTTTGTTTTTAAAGAGTTTTTACTGTAACTATCTTTGGTGAATCAAACGTCCAGTTCCATTGGGGCTCGCTATAGCGAGGTTTTCCTTTTTTAAAAACCTTTTATAAGTAACAACCACATTCAGACTGATCAAAATGGGTAAAAAAGAATTTCAAGAAGTCTGAAAGAGCAATAATAAGATACTCATGAAAAGAAAAAATATATTTTTGTGTATTACAATTTAACCCAGCAAATCTCAATATATATATAAGTCAGTGTATGTATGTATGTGTGTTTGTTCCTATGTCGGCTTATACACGTCCACAATATGTAACTAATCTGACTGAAATTTTAACAGTATATAGAGTTAACTTTTGAAAAACTTATAGTGAATATTTAAGGTCTCTATATAGAATATTTTTCGAGTTATTTGCAAATTTGCGTGGAAATTTCCACTTTATCTCGAAAGTAGTGCCTCTAGCGGGGAAAATGCGAAGTAATGGTCAGATGACCTAAGTCGTGGCGCCATCTATGTACGATATATATAACTATTTTTCAAATTTAATTTATTTATATATCCTCTTTTTTAAATTTACATTTTGTTTAAAAAATATTACATTTAGTTATTCATTCAATTTTTAAATTTAATATCGAATTTTTTATAACTTATATACAGAGTATTCTTTTGCAGAAATTTTACATTTTTTTTTTAACGACTACCATTTTCATGCCTAACCTTTTCCTTTTCTGAAGCTCTTATCTCAATTTCTAGGCAACATATATATAATTCAGATTGTGTTGTATCATTGCTTTACAGTGTTTTTTTTTTCAGAAAGCTGAATGCCTTCTAAAAAACGCAAGGCTTTTGGCCACTGCCAAGCAGAGGCTAAAAAAGGAAACAACAACGTGCTAACGAAACGCCTATAGAAAGAGAGCGTATACTTGCTAATCTGCGGGAGAGATTCAGTGTTTCGCATGCTTCAGAGACAGAACAGCAGCGTGAGGCCCGGCTAAAGGCTACGCGAGAGAGAGCTACAACCTCCAGGGCTTCAGAGACAGAACAGCAGCGTGAGGCCCGGCTGAAGGCTACGCGAGAGAGAGCTACAACCTCCAGGCCTTCAGAGACAGAATAGCAGCGTGAGGCTCGGCTAAAGGCTAAGCGAGAGAGAGCTACAACCTCCATGGCTTCAGAGACTGCAGAGCAGCGGGGGGACAGGCTGAGTGGTTTTCGCGACAGAGCTACAACCTCCAGGGCTTCAGATCATCTCTTTATAAAAATATCGCTTCTCAGACACAAGGTTTGGAGCGGGACGTTTCACAAGAATGACATCCACGCCGCCAATTTATAATTGTAATGAATAGTATTTGAATAAAAACATTTAATCGGGTAAAACCCGGGCATTGCCAGGGTCATTCGGCTATTATCATATATATTTTGTCCACTTAAACTTTCTTCCACCACAATGATATTTATATATTTTTATTCATTTTATATTTGTTTTTATACCTTTATAATGTGATGTGATGTGATGATGACAAAATAGAAAATTGCATTGAAAATTTAAATATAATATATATATATATATTTTAATATTTTGAGACATGGTGAAAACACAATGTGCTAAAGGCAAAAAAACTCTTTTACGATTGGAGAAATCTATAGATATTATTGAGGATTTATTTCAACAAATATGTATAAAGGTATAAGTGAGATATACACATTTTATTCAAATATATTTATATATTTTTTAATAAAGTCGGTTTCATTTTGTAATAGCCATGTTTATATTTTGTCTAGGCTCTTCGCCATCTTGTAGTAGTCACGTTTATATTTTCATAAGCTAATTTATATGATTATATTGTTAGGTAGAAAATTGGGAAAGATAAACATAAGGATGACACGGCAATTTATTTAAAGCAAGAACAAACTATGAATAATGGAAATTGCCGGGAGGATATTGATCTAAAGAGACAAAGGTCGCCTCTCCCGTCAAAACTAGACGCCATCTCTTGACCGTCGCCGCAACTAGCGGCCTCAGGTCGGTGACAAAGCGACAACACCAGCTTTGGCAAATTGAAAAGCGTCCACCTAGAGACCATGGTTTAGGGCTAATGGCCCTCGTCAGCCTAGGCCGGATTTTATTCCATGAGATCCACACGGGATCTAATAGAATCTTGACAATCTGCCAAAGAGGTGTTTAGCTGGAAAAGTGGCTGGGACAAATCTATGGCTAAAATATAGATGTAAATTTTGCCGGGGGTAAATTGATCTAAAGAGACAAAGCTCACCTCTTCCGTCGAAATATACGTCAAAACTAGACGCCATAGATGACCGCCATAGATACTCTACCCCTTTTATAGTTTAGGGAGATACTTCCTGAGAGCCAATCATTAGTAGAATGACCCCTCAGCCCTGAGGAACGAGGCCCAGCTTTACCATGTACGCAAGACTGTGGTGTCGAGACTCTCTTCAGATGAATTTAGCCACAGTCGAGTACGAGCGGGCATATGGGCCTCAAGTACGATAAGGGAGATCAGAGCGGGTGTCAAACATTCGAAACTGGTTCGCGCACAATGATGGAAGGCTCCACGTGTCTAACCCGTATGTTTCAGGCGGTCCCATGTTCTCTACCTTCTCGTGGTGGAGCAGTTAAGGGGGCTGCTGCTCACCATGTATCTCTATAGTACCCATATTGTGTACCTATCTATAATACACGTCTTGTGTACGTACGACACTATACTATATAAAAGAGCGGCAGCCCCCGACCAAAGAGAACGAAGCCCCAAGCTACTTTCAATTGCTAACCCATTATTTTACGCAGATATCTTCAGTGCTGACGGCAGATAGTAACTTTTTTTAAACCTAGACTATACTCACGTGAAGTACCAACTTCTGTATTGTACTTGCAGATCTGAGCCAAAATCTATCTGATCCACTTAATGTTAGCATCCTCTCATCCAAGACTGTTGCCAGATCTCACAGGTTCTCGATAGGGTTCTCTTATCCAGTTTTATACGAAAGGGTCTAGAAAGACAACCCTTCTAAGCCTTATTAAAGTTATATATAGATGTTATATATATAAAGTTATATATATATAGGTTGACGTTATGTGGCGCTGAGTTTGTTGTTGACACACTTTAAAATGTTATAACACCTTGATAAAGTTTGGCGTTCAGCCAACTTAAATATTGGTAAAATAAATGATATTTTGATCCAATATATGCCTTTTTAATTAATATATATATATTAAAAATAAAGAAGGCATCTCCTGATCACGAGCACATGTGCTTTTTAGATGGCAGAGCGCTATCTAGTGGAGCAAAAATAAACTAAACGTTTATTTAGCTTGCTCCGTGATATTTGGCCAACCCAATTTCTTGATAAATCAAGAAAAGCCATCCACGAACGCGTTTCGCGCTGTTGGCGCTCGTCAGCGTGGAGTAGGCTGTAATTAGGCGCTCTGCCATCTAAAAAGCACATGTGCTCGTGGTCAGGAGTTGGCTTCTTTATTTTTAATATCAACACCTGACCCACTTATCTTTTATTTTTTCTCTATTGTTTTTTTCATATATATATATACAGTGTAGAATCTCCAAGAGAGGACACACACAGTTTTCATTTGTAAGATTACCTTTTAACTATTCTGAAAGTCTCCGGTAAGAGGCCACCTCTCTCTAAAGGACATTTTGGCTCTGCAATTAGGTGTCCTTTACAGGGAGGTTCTACTGTATATATTTTACGATAATAAGAAAAAATATAAATTGGTCAGGTGATGATGTTAAAAAACACACATAAATAGGCATTTCCTGATCGCTCACATGAGCTTTCTAGATATACAACATAACGTTACAGGAGGAAGATATTCATGTACCTAGAAGATCACCCATCTGAGTGATGCATAACTAAAGGGAGAGGTACCCCTCTAGCCACACTCCCCACACATATCCTTATATCTATAAAAATGAAATTCAAATCGCTGTTTGTTAACGCATAGCGCAAAATCAACTGAATCAATCATTATGAAATTTCGCATGTAGGTAGCTGAATATTTCGTTTAACATATAGGCTATTCAAAAAACTAAAAAGTTAATGTGCTTTAAAAAAAAAAATAAAAAAAACAACAAGCGATAGTTCCAGCCTTTTACCGCTTGAGCGCAGCACTGGTCGCGACGATAAATGAATTTGATTGGTAAATGATTAACACGTGGTTTGTTTACACGTTGAATGTTAGTTTGTTCACACGATGAATGTTTTTAAAAGGTAAGATTATCCAATCACGGTGAAACTTTAGGAAGTTATTTACTATACTACTGGGAAGTTTCTGGTTTGAATTCGATTTGAAATAAATATTCTTTGCAATTTTATTTGCAAATTTTCTACTTTCACTCGCAAGCAGCGCCTCTCGCGGCATCTGGTGAAATTACATTTATAAATTGTAAAAATGCTAAAATGTGTTCCAAATATAATAAATTTAATTAGAAATATGGTAATAAAATATTCCCAAGACGCGTTGTAAAAAACTTGGCATTTCAATTTTAATATATATTTAAAGAAAATATTATAACGTTTTTGTGTTAAATGTTAAAATGTTGTAATGTTAAAATATATTTTTACATTGTTAATTTAATTTGCTGTTGTTTCATAATAACGAAGATTTTACACAAATAAATTTAATGGCAATGCGTTTCTTTTTTTTTTTAAATATCATAAAATATTATCTCTACAGACCTTACTGCAATGATATGAGTTATTGAATGAGAGGGCTTGGCTCACCAGTAGTGAACCCTCTCAGCGGTTTCGCCAAATTAATCTCTAGACCGCTCTACTATTATATTGGACTGGGTTTGTTATATACCCTGCATTTTCTATGGAAGGCAGCTTAGGGGTGTTTAGTGAACTATGGACATAAGCTTATAGGTCTGTAGAGGTACATACATATAATTTCAAGGTATTGCATTTACTAATATATATTGGTTATGAAAACATATTTTGCGGAAGAACTTTGCTCGATGCAATACCTTGAAATTATATGTATGTACCTCTACAGACCTATAAGCTTATGTCCATAGTTCACTAAACACCCTAAGCTGCCTTCCATAGAAAATGCAGGGTATATAACAAACCCAGTCCAATACAATAGTAGAGCGGTCTAGAGATTAATTTGGCGAAACCGCTGAGAGGGTTCACTACTGATGAGCCAAGCCCTCTCATTCAATAAACTCATATCATTGCAGTAAGGTCTGTAGAGATAATATTTGATGATATAAAAAAAAAAAAAAGAAACGCATTGCCATTAAATTTATTTGTGTAAAATATTAACGATAGATGGCAATAAAATTTAATTTAATAACGAAGATGCAAATTAAATTGTATGTGATGATGATAACAAAATGAATTTTTAAATTAATATACATAATTCATTGAGAAAAAAAAAAAGAAATTATTAATTATAAAATCCACAAACGCGTGACAATATCTTATTTAAAAATTAATAAATGTTTAAAAAAAATTATGTTTCAAAAATATATTCAAACGCATATAACAATATTTATATACGTTTATAAATCTATATATAGGTGGATTGGATGTTTTCTAGAATCGTTTTAGAAAATGTTCGTTAGGCAAACTTTTACTCGGGTAAAAACAGGGCGAAGCCGGGTACATTCGCTGAATACAGTTATTTACAAATGTTCGTTTGTGGCAAGATACTATTCCTTCAACTTCAAATTACTGAGTGGACCAATTAATATTGATTTTATTCAACTTATCGAGTATTTTTAAAGGGACCTGGAAAAAAAATTAAAATTATCGAGAGTATAGACAAGTGTAGATTCAATATAGGGATTGGATGTTTGCTAGAATCGTTTTAACAAATGTTCGTTAGGCAAACCTTTACTAGGATAAAACCGGCGAAGCCGGGAACATATATATATATGTGACATAATATATGCTCTTCCAGGGTTAATAAAACAAACCAACAGCCAGCCGAGAGAGCGAGCGAGACGTTATCTCCTGAACGACTGTTTTCCCTGTGTACACAACCGGGGGGGGGGGGGGGGGCTAATCAGGATAGTCGCCAGGTGGTGACGCCCCCCTCAGGAATGTGGCCAAAAAATGGTCGTTAGTTAGTTGTCTAAAGTGTCTCGCTTTAGCGGCCCATTTCTCTCTCGTTGGCTGTTGGTATTGTTTTATTAATCCTGGAAGAGCATATATTATGACATATGGCCCCCGTTGAAGAAGGCTGAACATAGTTTAAGTATATTTAAAGCTGGTGAAGCCAGGAATAGAGAAATAATTTTACAGTTAAAATTAGTTAAGGTAATGGTGACATAGTTTATGTAAATAAAATATTGTATAGTACACAAGTAAATATTATTTACAAGCAGTTTTACAACACCGGGGAGTTTGACATTTAAGGAAATCTTTGAAAATATCAAGGTTATAAAAGGCTATATACAACAAAATCTAATGTACTATAAGGGAAGTGATATGGAGGAGTGTGAACAACGAGAAGAAGAGTCACATACATATGGTGAAATTCTGAAGATCATTAAGACTGGGGAACTCGACACTTTAAGATATTTTTCAGGCGGACATGGCAAGGGGAAACTTGTCATGGGCTTTCTATGCTATAAGTGTAGAGTACGAGAAATGAGGTTGAGGTTGGCAATTGTGTGAGCTCAGGACTGAGGTAAATATCGAACTACATACAATGTTAGAATTTCGGCGAACAGAGCGAGGGGAAACTTGCCCTGGGCCAATCTAACTTATCTATGCAGCTACTTGTGTAGCGAGTCCGAGGGGAAAGTCCCGTGTGTAGGTGAGGAAGTCGGATGAACTTATATTTAATTTGCGGGAAGTATGCGCGCACAGTGCCGAAAATTGGGACGAGGACTGCGTTGTCCGTTACAAGTGACAAGCTGCTCGGACACGAGGTGTTTAAAACCGTCGTGGGAGCTTGTGCAAGGCGATGATTTCGCGGTGGGTTGAAAGTAAGACCCATGTCTGCACGAAATGATGACGGACCGGACAGAATCAGCGACGATGTTTAACGTACCTCCGTGGGAAATATCGGAGGTAGGCTATATCGTGCTGGTTTGGACAATGGACAAACATAGATTTGAAGACAGGGTCCGTGTGGCGAACGTGTGGCGCGAGAGAAGGGGCGAACTGTGTCGCTCGATGCAGATTGTTCAAGTGCGAACAAAAAGGGGTTGATAAATATCTAGCAGTTAGTCAATCTGCACCCTGTGACGAACACGCCATTGGCTAGATGGTGTGGGTCGGTGGATATGCTAGAGATGAACTACGAATATATTATCATAAATGAAGGGCGAAGGTTAGGATTTTGAAATGACAATATAGAAGTTCGATAATTGATTAATCAATAATTCTCTATAAAGGTCCTGAGCTGGTATAAAGTTAACAAAGTTGTAAGAATGAGAGGGGCATTAAGGGAAAGATAGATAAGAGTCACCAAGGGTTGGTTGTAAGCAAGGCTCACGTGGTGGTCGGAATTCTTCGACGCCTGAATTACAGGGTGAATTTTGAATCGATTAGGGAAATAAATTATTTTTCGTGAGCCGTGCTTACAAGTAGGAGAGGTCTATACAAAAGTTTAGGTGCTGGAGGCATATTTTTATAAATAATTTGATTATGAAAAATCTATTTTTAATAGTAAAAATCGTAAAGCGTTAATAGGTAGAATTCCTTTTTTTTAATGATTTTTTTAAAGAGTTACGTTAAAATGGAAATTATTTAATTAAAATGACGATTGTTACATCTACTGGTAAGGTAACTAATTAAATGGGTTTCATATAGCTAGATATAATATGGATAATAAGATCACTGTTAATAGGGGTGGAGAGATAAATGGAAATATTAAATATTTTTACATATTCACACATATTGAGCTAATTATGGAAATATTGGGACAATTTACAAGGAATGACTTATTTAAAGAATGAATGGAAGGAGTTGAGACAATTACACTCACGAGTTATGTTGGTTTAGGGCGCAGGTAAGTTCATTGAGCTTCGGGAGAGTTCTGTCTGTGACACTGTGCGTACCAGTGTTGTACATCACAGTAGCGGTAGGGAGATGGCGGAGTCTTGTCCATGATGGCGGGAGGTGTCCTGCTCTGGCACGGCGATCGTTCTTGAGTAGATCTAGTGCTGGAAGAAGTGCGTGGCAGCTCCATCTCCGTCGTAGGTGAATACTTCTTCGGGATCACGGTTCAAAGGTTGGCGAGGAAGGGTTGAGGGCTCGAAGAGGAGTGGTTACAGTTGATTTGGGTTTGGTCGATCATCGTGGCTTGGCTTCTTGTTTCCTCATACTCCGGTATATGAGGGATTCGCTTCCCGGCAGGTCTTATCCTGTCGACTTTTTCTGTGACAATTAGTTGTAAATGTGGTGAGGAGAGAAATAATCACACGACTAGTTGTTTAGAGCAAATCATCCAGGCAGCCAGCCGAGAGAGCGAGCGAGACGTTATATCCTGAACGACTGTTTTCCCTGTGTACACAACCGGGGGGGGGGCTAATCAGGATAGTCGCCAGGTGGTGACGCCCCCCTCAGGAATGTGGCCAAAAAATGGTCGTTAGTTAGTTGTCTAAAGTGTCTCGCTTTAGCGGCCCATTTCTCTCTCGTTGGCTGTTGGTTTGTTTTATTAATCCTGGAAGAGCATATATTATGACATATATATATATATATGTTTGTCGGCTGTGCAGGTCCTCAATATGTAACTAAACTCGCTTGAAATTTTGAACAGGACAGAGAGTTAAATCTGGAAAAGTTTTTTGTCGCGCTTTAACCAAGAAAAATTATAAATAACCAGGTACTGAGCAACGATATTTTTTTAGTCAGAAATGATGATGACAATATTGCTGTATCATTCTTGATTGACATAAACAAAATTATTTAGGGGAATATTCACTAAAACAGACCACGGGCGAAGCCAGATAATAATTTTCAATAGGCAGGAACAAAATTCTACCTGCGAAACATTCACTCGAGCAGAAGACACACACGAAGCCAGTTCATCTCAATATATAAAATATCGTTTCTCGGCCTTTTGGCTAAGATCATGAAGTTTATCTCTAGATATTTTTTTATTAATATATATCTTTTTAAAAATCTATTCAGTAGAGAGAGTGGATAGGTTTGTTCGAAAAATATATTTTATATATTATATAAATATATAATGCAATGAATATTATTATCATTATTATCATAATATTATGTATGTGTTCCGGAATATTATTATCAATAATAATATTATCAATAATATTCGTTAGGCAAACTTTCACTCGGATAAAACCCGGGCGAAGCCGGGTACACATCCGCTAGTATACTATATATTTTGAAAATATATTCTATTTTATATAACTACAATCTATATATATAAAATTGAATGTCTGTCTGTCTGTACTCTATAGATTCAAAAACCCTACATCCAATCGCCGTGAAATTCTGGGATATTATTAGGTATATCACCGGGAAGGTTTTTGAAAAATAATTTCATGAATATCTTGAATATCCTTAGAGTTATTTGCAGATTTGTAGATTTAACTCGCAAGCAGCGCCCCCATTGTGACGATGTTAACAAGTTTTCTTATCACTAAGTTTGTTATCTTAAATATTATTTATCAAAAGTAAGATTATCTCAGGATGACACGGCAATTTATTCGAGACAATAATAATGATACAATTCCAAGGCGAAGATACTATTCCTTTAACTTCCAATTACCGAGGGAACCAATTAATATTGATTTTATTCAACTTATCGAGTATTTTTCAAGGGACCGGGAAAAAATGTTCACTAGATAAAACTATGATTTTCTAATGTAGAAAATTAGGAAAGACAAAATTTAGGATGACACGGCACACAGGGACCGGGAAAAAAATGTTCACTTTATCGAGAGATTCAAATTTACGAGTTTCATATTATCAAAATATATCTATTTTTTAAATATGTTTATTGAGAATTGTTTTAACAAATGTTCGTTAGACAAACCTTTACTCGGGTAAAACCTCGTGCGAAGCCGGGTACATCCGCTAGTATTTTTATAAAAGCATAGGGCGCATTTCCCAGAAAATTAGACGCCATCTTTTGACCGTCCCCGCAAACTAGCGGCTTCGGGTGAGTGACAAAGCCACAACACCTTCTCTGGTAAACTGAGAATCGTCAACCTTCCATGATTATCATACGGGATCTGGTGGGATCTTCACAATCTGCCAAAGAGGTATTTAGCTGGCAGAATGTTGACAACAACAACAAAAAAAAAAAAACTTGGAAAATTTGTCGAGAGGAAAATTGATTCATAAAAGCAATGGTCGTCTCTCCCTTCAAGAAAAACATCAAACCTATACGCCAAAATTAGATCCCTTGCGTATCTCATTGAATAAATAGTATGTATATTAAGGGAGTGTTTCATCGAAAATTTTAAACATAAAATAGTATATGTCATAATTTGTATATACCAAGTTGTAACCCCACCACAATATATGCAATGTATGATCCAAAAAGTTTTAATAAAAGTTAGGCCTAGCGAACTGGAGAGAACAGCCATTACCAGGATTTCATTATCCAGGAACTATAAAACTGGGTTCAAAGACCTTCTTCTTCCTGGAGGATGGTAATCATGAAAAAGACAATGGAGGTACCAATATCCAATCAGAGTTCAGCATGAGTAGCTAACAGCCAACCAAATGTAGCCACGTAGACGATTTCAACCAATGAGAGCAATAAAGAGTTAACGAGGTAAATCTCGGACTCAAGTTAGTCAGTTGGGAGCTCGCCACCACAAGGAGCAAGACGTGCTTAAGCCTTTCTCACCTAGGTAACTTTTATGTTCACAATGTCATAGTCAAGTGCCCTATTAGTCAAAAACCTTCTCTCCCTTAATCGCGAGGTCCTCTTCAACCCCATCCTGTGTCCCTCTCGTTATTTCCCCTGTGAAAAAAATACCACCTCGACCAAACGACTGCGCCATCAACCACCACAAGTCACCAACCCTACAGTAAGTCAACAGGGTCTTACAACAATCAACAAACATAAAAGGGTCCCAATCCAAACAAATCTAAAAATTATTATATATATACTAAAATAAGTCAAAATTTATAATTGTTTATGGAAACTTTATTTATTGATGTAAGAGAAATTACCCATGCATATATTTACATTGTAAATTTAAGCTGGATAACTTAGCTCTTTTCCTCGGGTCGGGGAATCAGTTCAGCCGTTAAGGTCACCTTCTTGACGGTGTGCGACCCTACGAGGATCTTAGCTTGTTCTTCTGTGGCCATCAGCGCGAAGCCAATGCTGTCGAACTTCTTGGTCGTCTCATCCTTCCTGAAATAGACTTGTTCCACCTCGCACTTGAACCAAGTCTGGAAGAACTCGCGGATATGTCCTGGTTTCAGGGGATGGGTAACGCCTTCGATGCGCAAACTTCTCTCGAAGTTGTTAAAGAAGATTTTATCTTGTTTGGGGGCAGGAGTAGTTCTTGGCTGAGACTTTGTTGTAGCTGGATTGGCACGCTTGGTGGCTGGATTGGCAGACTTGGTGGCAAGAGGCTTTCTTGGCACAGGCTTAGCAGGGCCTGAATTTGTTGGCTTGGAACTGGCAGGAGCTGGTGTTTTGGTCTTGTCCGGAATGGATGCTTCCACAAAAATTATTTTCCTTCCCAAAATAAGTGGCTCTTTTCTTTCAAAGAGAGCCTTGGCACTTTCTTTATTGGAGAAGGTAACAAACCCAAAGCCTTTTGATTGCCCTGAAGCAGAGCAGATAACCTTTGCTTTTGCTACCTCGCCAAATGTGCTAAAATATTGGCAAAGTTTCTCGTTTGTCGTATCAAACGGAAGATTTCTTACAAAGATATCTTTAGATATTTGCCCATTGCGTGGTGGGTCTTCAATAACAAGTTTTTGTTCCTTTAAAACGATCAGATTCTTCTTCTCAATCAGGGCGTTGGCAGCTTTTTCTTCATTAAACGTGACATACCCAAAGCCTCTTGATTCGCCTGAAGCTTTGCGGATGACACGTTCTTTTTGTACCAACCCGAAAGTGCCGAAGAATTCGAAAAATTGGTCATCAGTGGTTTCAAAAGGAAAATTTTTGACGCAAATTTCGCTATTGAGAGGACGTGTAACTTTTGATACTGAGGCCTTAATGATAAGTTTTCTATTTTCGAGTTCAAGGATCTCTTCACTTTCAATAAGAGCATTGGCAGCCCCCTGGGTGCTGAAGGTGACAAACCCAAAGCCCTTTGATCTTCCTGATTCTTCACGAACGATACGAGCTTCAATCACTTCCCCAAACTGATTGAAAAATTCCTTGAACTGCTCGTCGCTGGTGTTGTAGGGAATATTTTTCACAAATATCTTTCCACTCATGATTCTGGTATTTTTCAATTTAATAGAATTTACCACTTTTTCTTTTTAAGTTTTGTTTTATTTTTACAATCGAGAAATAGGAGAGAGCTAAAAATCAAGTTATATTCTTGTCGTTATTTTTTAATGAAAATTTATTTAATTTAAAATTATATTTTATTATTTATCAATTTTATTTTGTCATTGTGAGAGCGCTTTCACATGAATATCTCTAAAATGAATAAATTCAATTTGAAATGTCTTTGTTTCGGATGCGATCACTGCCTCATTTACAAAGCTCGGAAAGCTTGCCGCATCCTGGATGTCTGGCCTTATCTAAATAGTTGTGGCAGAGCTTGACTGTATCTTCTTGCCAGACTCATTCTTGTCTCCAACCGAAGCCTATATGCTTCCTTTAAAGTGCCCACAACACCAGAAACCCTGATGACACTAATAATTCACCAACACCCGATTGTAACTGACACACTTTTATTAAACTTTCACACCCTTATATACAGGAATTATATTTACAAATATATAAATCGGGCTGAATAAGCATAAAAGAGAAATTTACATAAACCGGCGTCTCCAGTCTTAAAAGAAATATAGAAAAATTTTATCGTAATTTTCATCAAGCAATTGAAAATATAAATTTTATGATAAATAATTATTTTTCTTTTTAATTTTATCACAAAGGCACCTTCAAATCTTTATTTTACAAAAATATCCAATATATATATGTCATAATCTGCCTAATGCCCAAGCTGTATAATTTCTTTTCGCCATAATTAGTACTTTAAAATGTAAATACAAATTCATCCATCTATAAATCTTTACAAAATAAACGTGGGAGCCAGCGCGCGCGGGCGAAGGCTATGGCACGCCGCGGCGTGCGCGCGCGCTCACGAATGTGGAACAAGTTCTTTTTCGAAGCTTACATGCACAACGGCTGCGCCCTTCCATTCGATTACGACGGATACAACAAGTAAGAGTCGACAGAAAGAAGAACCTCAAGAGGCCAGAAAGAGGCAGAGCTAGCTCAAGAGAAGAAGTCGGTGATAGACACAATAACAGCGATGATGAGAGGACTAGAGCGGGACGCGCCCACCACCGCAGCCAGATTTGACGGTTCAAGTTCCGCGGAATCGTTCTTAAGGGAGCTGGACACAGTGACCACTGATTTTTAAATATTCGGTATGGACGTTTATAGAAATATTGAACGAGGGGCAACCAATAGCAGGTAATATAGGCGAACTTGAAACATTTCTAAGATGAAGAAGTATGGATAACCCAGGTTTCTGGAGAGTGTACTTTACCCGGGTTGTCCTTCAGACCTAAGTTTTTGTTGTTTATTTACAATGCAAGTGGAGGTCTAATTTATGAGGTGGCGCAAAGCAGGTTTATTTCTGGGGATCTATGGATTTCTAAGGATGCTAGGTTTGTTTTCGTGTTTCCTAGGAGAGTGGCTGTCTGGAAGCTTTGGTATTTTAAGGTTGGACAGGTGAACAGGAGCTGGTTCACTGCTTGGTCTTCACTTTAGAAATGGAGGCACTGATTGGAATCTTATTATAAATCACTATTTTTTACATTAATAGGGTGAAGAGCAAGATGAATGAGTCCACATTTTTAACTGTTATATATATATATATATATATATATATATATATATGGTAATTTAAAACAACAACCTCATATTGTGTAGATAACTTATAACAAGATTGTCATGTTGTATATAGAGACACATCTATAAATATTTATGCGCATGATTAATCTGTGTCTTTACATCACCCTATGTAATGTAATTTGTACAAAGTGGATAAATAAATAAAATCTGTAATAGATTTAAGAGTTGAGCTAAAGCAGAGATCGAGCATAGTATTGCCAAAACAACAGAGTCTAAAGATGGCAGTCATAAATCAGGTAGATTCACAGTTCCCACGACAGGCCACCCACACTGTCACATGTGGTGGAATGCAGAGACCCCTCTCACACCTGGACAGGTAAAGGCGCCCTTTCTCAAACGCCCCTGTCACATAAGGTCGCCCCGTCTTTAGCCTATAAATACATCACCTGACAGTGGCTTGACAGCTCAGTACAGTTCAGTTCAGTTTAGTTTAGTTCACCTTAGTGCAAGCCGCGTCGGTCGTATGTTATGTCGATCTCATCCAACATGTAGTTAGGAATAATTCGTCTATCTCCATCTTGCGCTTCTAGCTCAGCTTTTATCTGTTAACGGAACTTTCTTAGTGCAACTGTGTCTTCGTTTTTTGTGTATGGATATCCCCAGCTTTCCACTCTGCCTCGACCACGACTGCCTGTATTTTGTGAGAACTTTTAAAGGTCTTCCAAGGTGCAGAGAGGTACTGGAAAACTCTACACAAGGCTTACCAGAACTTCAACTTATTTCAGTAGTCGACATCAACCTCACCACATCACATTTCTAGTCGACAGATCTCTACAAAAGCTACTGGAATTCTCACATCTCATCACAGATAAGTCGACAGCAAAATATCATCACATATATATATATATATATATATAAATAACTAGCCGAATGACCTGGGAAACGCCTAGGTTTTACCTGGGAGCATTTTTCCTCTAGTGCGTATGTATAAGAATGTTGTTTTTATTCAAATACTATTCAGTACAATTACAAATTATGATCAGGCTTCACCCGGGACCTTCCCAAGTGTGTGTGAATGTTTGCCTTACGAATAATGCTTGAAATAAATCATTTTATGGTATATAATACAAACAGAAAATTAATGTCAAGCATTCTAAAATATAGTAATACAATTCAGAATTTGACAGCAAAATTAAAAAATATCATATATATGAAATCTTCTGAAATAATCGATAGTAAACTCTTAAACTATGTATACTATAAAATAATTTTAGTATTGAAGGTGCGGCAGACTTCTTGCCAAAAACAAAACCTATCTCAGTTACCGCAGTGGGGCGCTGGTTGCGAGTGAAATGGACAAATTTTTAAATAACTCCAAGCATATTCGAGTTAGAGACCTGAATATTTGACCATAAGTTTTTATAAATTCAACTTTATATGCTTTTGAAATTTCAGCTAGATTAGTTACAAAGGCCACCCCGCCCTTAAGCCCGCGGTGCCACGCAACGGGGATTAGCGCAGCGTGGTCTGCTGACCAGTTGTCTTCTCCTCTGTCCTCTTAATATTTTAAATACAGTTAGTTTAAAGGAGATTTTTACTCTCTCTTTTCGGCTATTTAGTGATCTGTCTAACATCCTTGCAACAACCTACAACGAACCATCACTGCGAAGTTATTTATACCGAACATCGCATCATTGCTTTGTGAAACGTTTACCAGCCTTTTCACACATACATGACTTTTTTATATAGATATAAATTAAAATAATTTTAATTAAAATTTCAAAATATTCAATTTTTTTTTAATTTTCACACAATTAGATTTTAAAATTTAAATTGTAAATAAAAATAAAAACATTGATTTTTTAATATTTAAAATAATATTAATCTGTGTTTTTTCGCATATATTTTTAGAAGGTTTTATACAAACTTCCGTTATATCTTTCAGTTTTATTAATTTTTATATTTATAAATCTCTCTTTCTCTCTCGATTTTACACCGTATAGTAATTACTCACATATTTAAAATGGTTTTAATTTTTGGAAAGAATGAAAGGGAGAAGACTTGGGATAAACTTGAAAAAGAAATTCAAGTTATCTTCTCTCATGACGAAACAACAACTAAAACAATTTCACAAGCTGTTTTTCTGGCGAATAAATTATGCGATGGAATATCCCAATCGAAATTTTCACATTTGTTTTCAATTGAAAATATTAATGGTTTTCAATATACATATGAGAAATTAAAGACATTTTTAGAAACTAAACTTCTCAATGTGAACCAAATGTGTGAAATATCTGAAACAAGTGACCTTGAAACTAAGTATATCACCGAATGGAATAACTACAAGAAGTCAAGTAAATATATTGATAAGATTTTTATCCATTTTAATAAAAGATGGATTCAATACGAACGTTTTTTCTTAAAAAGAATGGATATTTATCCAGCATACAAACTATCTATTATTTCTTGGATTAACCATATCATTATACCAAATTGGGGGAGGTTTGAAGCAATTATTTTTCCAAAGATCCAACGCCAAGGTAATAGATATTTTGGTGAACTGTTATCAAATATACTGGACGTCTTCAAAGAAATACATAGCGAAGATATATATGTTATCGAGTTTTACAAAGAAAGTATCGAACGCCGATTCCTTGAAATGACAAGACTTTTGCGAACGGAATTTTGATGAAATATTCCAGAATGGCTATTTAATTAAAAATATAAAAAAGGCTAATGAAATTTTGGCGGAAGAAAATTATCGTTTTGAACGCTACTTTCCTTCATCAACATATGAGTTGGCAAAAGCCACCTGTCTAAGCGCCTTGATGAAAAACAGAATCAATATTTTCAAATCAATTTTTAATCAATTAATTGTAAAACAAAACCACAATTATTTGAAAATCTTATATCAATTAATTTCTGGTAATCCAGATATTCATAAATGGTTTTTAATTCAGATGGAAAGTGAAATTCTTGAAGAAATTAGAAAGTATTTAAAAAATGAGAGGCCGGATCCTGATTTGTACGTGTCCATTATAGTAAATTTCAAAACAAAATATACTATATGATTCGTTTAGCGTTTGAAAATCGTAAAGAATATTTTGAGGCACTGGATAATTCCTGTAAAAAAATTCTCAATTCAAATCCATCAATTGCAACAAAAATTATAATACCATTTTGTGATACTCACTTAAAAAAGGCTTCCAAAAAAGAACCAAATCAGGTAGAACCATTAGAAAATGCTCTGATGATTCTGAAATATCTTGATGTACCCAAGGAATTTGAAGATCTCTATAGGCAATCATTGTCGAAAAGATTGATTTTAAATCATTCACTAGGTGTAGAAATTGAGAGCAATTTTATTTCAAAATTGAGCGAAGTGTCGAGGAAAAATTTCACAATATCGAAAAAAATGATTGAAAATATCACTAGCAGTGTCAGCCTGAATAATGACTTTGCTCAATTTATATTGGAATCAGACGAATCACTAAGTTTGACTTATGAAATTAGGCTTCTTAATTCGTTGATCTGGCCTATAAAGAACACTAAAGACGATTGCTTACTGCCTGGTGACGTTGGAAAATGTGAATCTCTGTTTCAAACCTTCTTTGCTATCCATAATAAAAAGAAAATTATGACTGTGAATCACAAATTGAGTAATATGGAGCTGGCAACAACATGTTTCAACAAGAACTATACGTTCTTAGTTTCTAATTACCAAATGGTAATATTGCTCCAATTCAATTTCATGGATTCTTTTACAGTGCGAAAGCTTCAAGAAACTACAGAAATCAGCTTGGAAATATTACTTGAAGTTCTAGAGATATTAGTAATGCTATCAGTCCTTAAATCAGACAACGATAAAGATATTGGCCTTGATTCAACAGTGGCACTCAATCTTGCCTATACCAGTAGTAAACTGAAGATCAACCTTTATATCCCAAAGAAAAGTTTAAAAAACAAAGCTGAAAAGCGTGACGAATTCCTAGATTCCCGATGTGAAAAGAGCACAATGGATGCCACAATTGTGAGAATCATGAAGAAAAAAAGAGAGCTTCTACACAAGAGCTGTTGGAGCAAGTCACAGCTGAGATCAGACCATGGCACGAGTTTGATTTAAAAATGTTCAAGGATTCCATCTCCAACCTCATTGAAAGAGATTTCCTCGAGAGATCTGAAAACAACCAAGAACAATATATTTATATTCCATAAAAAATATTTTTCTATAAGTCAATGTAAATAACCAATGTGTTTCTAAAATAAATTTTGATATTTCAGTCACCTATTTAATATTTTTTTAATCGCGCATCCTTTTTTCTGTGAAATTAACACTTTTTATATTGTTATTAAAACAAATTCAGGCTGACATTTGTAACATAATTCGTATAAATATTAATTTTTTTAATAACCTAGGTTTTCCTGGAGCGCAGAACGCCAAATACCTGGTGATCTCATAATATACATATAAAAAAGAAACCATATACAAGGTAAGATAAAAAAAGTTCCCAAACTTTTTTTTTTAAATTAATTATTTATTCATAGTATAGTAATTTAAACTTATTTCTTTTTTCAAAATAGGTGCCTTGGTTATCTACACTCCCTTTTAACGTCATTTTAAGTTTTGGAAAGAAGAAAAAATCACATGGGGCGATATCAGGAGAGTAAGGAGGATGCGGCAAGACAGATACAGTGTGTTTGGCTAAATATTCTTTAACAATAATGGCTCTATGAGCAGGGGCATTATCGTGTAGCAATTTCCACTGTTTTGATTTAAAGAGTTGGTTTTTTTTCTTCTTATCGCATCACGAAGGCGCACACGTATTTCTTTGTATGCCTGTTTATTAATAGTAACCCCCTCTACAAGCATTACTTTTCCTTTGGACTTGTCAAGACGAACTTTCTTCTTCCTAGGAGAACTTGGTGTGTACCATTCGAGTGATTGTTTTTGGTTTGTGGATCAAAAATAAAGCACCATGTTTCATCACCAGTTATTATTGTTTTTAAAAAATCAGAATCATTATTTGCAGTTTCAATTAAATCTTTGCAAATTGATAATCTGGTTTCTCTTTGTTGATCTGTTAAATTTCGCGAGACAAAATAACCACAAAGTTTTTTCATGTTCAAATGTTCACCAATAATTTTTTGGCAAATACTATACGAAATTACAAGTATTTCTGATATATTATCAATAGTAATTTTTCTATTAGAAACAATATAATCACGCACCCATCCAATATTGCGATCCGTTGTTGACGTCAATGGCCGACATGACCTTGAATCATCTGCGATGCTCAAAACGTTTATACCAGAAATAAACTTGCGTTCGTGATAATATTTCGTCTTCATAAGCTTCATTCATCAATGCTTATACGAAATATTAGGCCATTTTGAGTACAAAATCGATAAAACTACTTTAATAAAGGCGCGAGTTAAAACTCTAGATCATATTCAATATAACGCAGCCCAAATACACCAAAAATGGAAAGTATATTATAAAGTAATGACTATAAAATTTCCACAACTCAGCGGACTATATGAAGTTTTTCAATAAACAAAAATATCAATGAAGATGACTCAAAAATACAATAATATACCTATTATATATAAAATCAAAGGATTTAAAATCACGAATGTTTCTTTTATACATAATACAAACTTCGTGCTTTTAAATCCTTTCATTTCATATGCATAGATGGCGCGATATTGCTTTGTGTTAATTTATACCTATTATAGCCGAAAAAGTAACAGGCTGGAAGCATCTCTACCAAGAGAAAAAGACCTATGCACATGACAAATATAATGCACGGCCTCTGGAAATAATCATAATATTAGAGAAAAAACACAGCTTCATTAACCAATAGTTTATTTAACTCCCGAGATTTCAGGTTCATATAGCTGTGTTTTCTCTGAATCAACTTCCAACCAACAATTGATATTCAAAACATAAATATTAGGGTTAAAATATCCCAACAGACAAGATTCGCGAAGGCTACAATCTACAAGTACCATCTTGGTATTGAGTTGAGCAACGCCAGCCATCATATCGACCTGCCCACTCTGTGATATCAACAATTTATTTCTCCCGTGTCGTGCACCATTTACTTTAATGTCAAATCTACACGCAACCCCCATTAAAACAATAAGGTTTATGATATAAGGTGATGAATAGAATATTACCAACTGGGACATGTTTGATAGCTAGGTTTGGTTTCTAATTTGGAGATAAAATTATATATATATGTCGTATCCGGGTTTTACCCGAGTAAAAGTTTGTCTAACGAATCTCTCGATAAAGTGAACATTTTTTCCCGGTCCCTTGAAAAATACTCGATAAGTTGAATAAAAAATCAATATTAATTGGTTCCTTCGGTAATTGGAAGTTAAAGGAATAGTATCTTGCCTTGGAATTGTATCATTATTCTTGTATGGATGTACCCGGCTTCGCCCGGGTTTTACCCGAGTAAAGGTTTGTTTAACGAATCTCTCGATAAAGTGAACATTTTTTCCCGGTCCCTTGAAAAATACTCGATAAGTTGAATAAAATCAATATTAATTGGTTCCCTCGGTAATTGGAAGTTAAAGGAATAGTATCTTGCCTTGGAATTGTATCATTATTCTTGTATGGATGTACCCGGCTTCGCCCGGGTTTTACCCGAGTAAAGGTTTGTTTAACGAATCTCTCGATAAAGTGAACATTTTTTCCCGGTCTCTTGAAAAATACTCGATAAGTTGAATAAAATCAATATTAATTGGTTCCCTCGGTAATTGGAAGTTAAAGGAATAGTATCTTGCCTTTGAATTGTATCATTATTCTTGTCTCAAATAAATTGCTGTGTCATCCTGAATTTTGTCTTTCCTAATTTTCTACATTACAAAATCATCGTATCATCATGATAATATTTAGAGCAGATTGTTGAATTATAACAGATAAATTAGAATATTTATCTTGATTATTTCTAGGCGAAAAGTTATTTCAAAAATTTTATTTTCTAGAAACCTTCCCAGTACTATACTAAATAATTTCCCATAGTTTCATGGCGATCCAATGAGTGGTTTGGTCAGGCATAGAGGACAAACAAACAAACAGACACACACACATACATTCATTTTTTTATATATAGATGAATTTGTATTTACATTTTAACATATTTGTTATTGCGAAAATAAATTATATATTTTGGGCATTAGGCAAATTATGACATATATATGGTAATTTAAACCAACAACCCTATATTGTATAATACTTATAACAAGATTGTCATGTTGTATATAGAAACACATCTATAAATAATTATACGCATGATTGACATGTGTCATTGCATCACCATATGTAATGTACTTTGTACAAACTGAGGATGAATAAATAAAACTATGTAATAGATTAAGAGCTGAGCTAAGAAAGAGATCGAGATAGAAATCCAACAACCCTAAAGAGGAATTTCGCAAGTCGTTGCCAACAAGGTCAAAGGGTGCAGAATAGCGCAGACGCCCCTCGCCCTTTACACCCATTCAAATTCCAGATTCCCGCATGTCTCCCCCCTCGGCAAAGGTATTTAAAAACTCGGTTCAGCCGAAATCACGGTCACTTCACCATCGGCGTGAGCCCTTGTCGGTTGTACCCAGGTCCACCTCATCGACCATGTAAAACAGTAAGAACTCTTCTATCTCCATCTTGCTCTTAGCTCGACTCCTATCTGTTCACGGAACTTTCCTACTACAACTGTTACTCTTCGTTTTTTGTGTGTGGACATTCCCAAGCTTTCCACTCTGCCTCGACCACGAATGCCTGTACTCTGTGAGAACTGTTAAAGGTCCTCCAAGGTGCAGAGAGGTACTGGAGAAACTCTCCACGCCCTGACTGTCCCTCTCGGTTACTACAGGTTTGACCTTTGGTTACGACATATATATTTTTTTTGAGGCTGAGATTTATCTTTTATATTATACTTCTTGATGGTATTAAATGCAAATATATATGTAAATGTGCTTGGTTTCTTCGACCGATGATTGGTTCTCTACTGACAGGTGACCTTTACCAACCAATCGAATAATGTTGAATTAATAAAGCGAGCATGTTTTAACACATAGTTTATTGGTTAGAATTAACGACGTGTTGAATAAATGATTGGGGATACCAATATAAGTTGATATCTATAAGATGCATGCACACACACAATCTTTGTGGCGAATAAACTGGCAAAGCGCTGGGAGAGTTCATAATGAGATAGGCCTTCCAAATGGTCTTGTTTCCTTTAGAGAGTGTCTTGGAGAGTACCTCCCTCACATGTAGAGAGAGAGAGACAGATTGAGATTGAAACACTTTTTATTGACATCTTGTCAATTATGTTTTACAAAATTAATGCAGAATAATGGGAATATTTACAATGATTTATGAGTGAGGGAGACTCCACCATCTTGATATGGTCCTCCTCCAGACTAGGAGAAGGTCCTCTTGGACCCCCCGCAACTCCAGGTCCAGGAGGTATTTGTAAATGTAGAGGGAGAGAAAGTTAGTTCTATTTGTAAAAAATAAATAATCGTGCTAAATTGTTCTATTTATTATGTATTTATTGCCTTATATAAGATTTTTCCCAAAAGAGTTCGTAAACATATTATGATTAATATTTTGCAAACGACAACAAACCTTTGGAACAGTCTTGTAATTCTGAAACTTCGCCCACCTTTTGATTGGCCACCCTTGATATAGAAAGCATCAGAGATTAAACCATTCTTCTATAAGAATTCTGTTATAATTTTACCAATATTACCAAGGTTTTCCCAAAAGTTTGTAAACACCTTCAAAATATAAATCATAATATGTTTACAAACTTTTGAGATAACCTTATAGTTGATTTATGTCTAAATGGCTTTGTTCATATTGTTTGCGGAAAGGCATTTCTCGATACAAATATTTAAGTATGATTTCTACTTACCTAAAATATTATATCCATATACTTTACTTAAATAACAAACTAAGATTCTATCCTTAAGTTTTATATATAAAACCAGAATCGTGAAATAAATTATTTAAGCTATAAAAAGCGGTCTTGTTTACCAAAATGACGAAACCGCTGGGAGGGTTCTCCTCTGATGAACCAAGCCCTCCAAATAATTTTTCATCGCAGTGTGTGATCAGTAGAGAGAGTTAATTCCATTTTTAAAATAAATATTAGTTCTAAAGAGTTCTTTTTTGCTATGTACAGTTAAACCTGTCTATAGCGCCCCCTCTAAATAGCGCCTTGCTCTCTAAAGCGCCCGATTTTAAATACGTAGTACGATGCGGTTTCCATTAAAAGTGATCTGTCTATAGCACCCCCTCTCTATAACACCCTATTTTGTTGAGTCCCAAGACGGGGCGCTATAGGTTTAACTGTATATATATAGAAAGAATATGGTTTTACGGGCTACTAACCAAAGTGTATGATTTTCGAGCCCAAAAATGAATGTAGCAAGCAGACAAACCGCAATGCACTATAGCAAAGTACCAAGGTTCTGCACGCCACTAAGGATGTTCAAAAAAGGTTAGATTCCCCAGGCCAGGGAAGATGAGAGAGACATCCTAGGAGTAATATCGCCACTCAGACCTCTCGGTCCATAAGTCGATCCTTTTTCTCTAGCCACCTTGACAAAGGAACGATGCATTCTCCATGCACCGAGCTGTTAATTGTTTGGCCCCTCGCGCCTGCCTTTATGGTTTAGCTCCATGGGGTCGACCAATCAGCCCACAGGCATCTACGAGAGTTCATGGCCTGCTGCTGTCCGAGCCCTTCTGTTTGAACTTGGTTTAACCCTTCCAACGCTCCAATAGGACCCCCCCCCTTTGGCCCTCGTACCCTTAGTTCCCAGTACTCCCTGAATCTACCGACGAATCAAAGACCTCTGAGATACGAGGTTGACACAGGGTGGAGAGGTGCTACTACTGTGTGTACCCCTTGATTTTCCATGACGCGCTCGGCAAGGACGCTCCCAATGGCACACACACAGAGTGAAGACTCAAGAGTTTCAAGACTCATGGCGACAAAACACGCAGAGTCGCCTCTCCACTCCCTCATCCCCAAGGGTGAGTGGGGGGTGGGCTCCCCTGCTTTTTTCCCAAACAACAGGCCAGTGCCAAGGCAGGGTATAAGAAAGAGACAGATGTTGATTCCTATGCATAGATGACACATCATTGCTTTATAATATAAAATTTCACTTGTGTTTAAATACAGTTGGTTAATAAACAATCTGATTTTAACATTGTATTAATGAATTGTATTGGTATTAAGGTTTTTAAATCTATGTATTATAGGATCTGACTAACTTGATATCCTTATTCTAAGTTTAAGTTGCTTAAGAATTTTCGATTTTATTAAAGGGATACATTTTCAGGTTTAATCATAGAAACTTTTCTTCACGTCTACAACGGATCATTGTTCTATAGATATCGATTAAAAAAATTGCATATAATTTTTTCATATAAATATCTAAAAATATCAAACAATTAGTTTTTTTTTAGAAAAACACCACGGCCTTCTTCAACGGGCGAAGTTACAACTGAGAGTGTTTTTGTAATAATGAAATTCATTGCGTAAGGTTTTTAGATATTTTAATTAAATATATATCTATCTTTTTGAAAATAGAGCAATCCATATTTAATTCATTAGATAATAAAAATGCATATATTGGATTTAATAAAAGATTTATTTTGCCAATATTTCGGTTGCCTGAACGCCAAACCTTTATCAAGGCATTACATTTTTGTATACACAAACTCAGCGCCGCATAGTGTTAAAACTGTGATATTATAACACTAATCGGCGCTGAGTTTGTGTATACAAAATGTAATGCCTTGATAAAGGTTTGGCATTCAGCCAACCGAAATATTGGCAAAATAAATATTTTATTAAATCCAATATATGCCTTTTTATTATCTAATATATCTCTTTATTCAGTCGAAACTTTCTCTAAAGGACTACGTATTGTACGCATGTTTCCTTTAGAATTAAACGTGTTTAGAATTAGTCTTTTAGAGAGAATTGTATTCAAGCCAGAAAGCGACTAATTGGTAAAAATGATCATTTTGGTGATAAAACTCTCATTTCTATAGAGGTATCTTCTAACAGAAGTGTCTGATCATGGAGGTTTTTCTGTAATCCTGTTTGAATCATCTATTGACACTGTTTAGGTGAGTGACCTGGCGACAAACAATTAGTTGAATGACAATACCTCGAGTGAAGCTGAGTTATTGATGAGGTGACGCTCACAATGTATCATTCCTGACAATCACCATGGCGACCATTATCCACCATCGAGGTCAGTAGCTGTTAATGGCAACACAAACCTGATGTTCCATATATCTCCCTCAGCAGGGTATATAAGATTCAGTAAATTCAATAAACGAACCGAGGATTTTGCAGACTTTCCAAATTTAGGTAAACATTATAATTATCAAAATTCGAAGCTATTTTAAACGCGTAAGATTCTTTTTGAAATTAAACAATTTCTACTGCCCTTAATGCAATGGAAAAATTAATGGGAGGGCCTGGCTCATCAGTGGTGAATCCTCCCAGCGGTTTCGCCAGTTTAATCTACCATTCCATTGCAGTAAAGGCAGTAGAAATTGTTTAATTTCAAAAAGAATCTTACGCGTTTAAAATATAGTTTCGAATTTTGATAACAGATGGCGCGATAGTGCCTTATAAACATTAAAATTCTCTATTCATGATAAAATTTTTAAACAATATGATGTAATAACTTCAAATAACGAACTATTCTCACTACCAATTTCCAAATAGTTGGCGACTTCCGTACACTCCAGAATTACGGAGAACGCACAGTTAGCTAGTCTTACTACCAGTCAATAAATTCTACAAGACCGCAGTCAGCGTTCGGAGGAGATCAATAAAATCGCCGAATGTCGTGGTCCATTTGGATGAGGAAATCGAATACTGAAACGCGGCCGATTCCACACTCGTCTTTTCAGCGATACGCTAATCTATACACGGTAGATTCTGTGGTCACTGGACATGTGCCGGACCTGGAAGCTGTTGGACTCTGCCTTGCCTGGAGTATAGAAGCTCCATCTATGCTTCCTTCCTTTGGTGAATATATATAAGACCGGTGGTCTTAATAAAGCTGTATGTTTGTGTACTACCAACCTAATTTTGAGTATGAAATAGAGTTAAAATTCTCTATAGCGAACCTCAATGGGATTAAACTTTTAGCTCACTATATAGCCATAATTCTCTAACTATATAAATTCTTTACAATTGGGGATTATTTTATGTTTGTTATAGGCGAAGGTTCGCTATATAACCTAGGTTTGTTTTAAAAGAGTTTTTACTGTAACTATCTTTGGTGAATCAAACGTCCAGTTCCATTGGGGTTCGCTATAGCGAGGTTTTCCTTTTTTAAAAACCTTTTATAAGTAACAACCACATTCGGACTGATCAAAACGGGGGTGAATAAGAATTTCAAGAAGTCTAAAAGAGCAATAATAAGATACTCATGAAAAAATTTTTTTTTTGTGTATTACAATTGTACACAGGAAATGAATTCTAAAATGATGAAATAATTTCAAATTAAGAACATTTTAGATATTAAAATTTAAAAAAGGCATATCCCCACCACGCTCACATGAGCTTTTTAGATTGCAGAGCGCCATCTAGTGGACTAGAAATCGACTAAAGGTTGATTCAGCCTGTTCCCTGATTTTTCAGTTTGTTTAGTCGATTTCTGTTCTACTAGATGGCCCTCTGTCATTTAAAAAGCTCATGTGAGCGTGGTCAGTATATGCTTTTTATGATTTAATACCAACACCTGTGACCTTTTATTATTTTATATAAAATTATTTTTTTCACAACATTTTAGATAGTCTTCTCTCTTTTCAACAGACTTAAAGTGTAATGGGTTAAATCAAAAGTGCTTTCAAAGGACATACCTTATAATAGAAAAAGAAATACAAAATCTCTTGTTTGTTGGGGGAATTTATATAAAGAGAATAGAATGTATTTTTGATACAACGTCACTTGAAAACATAATAAAAAAGAGTTGGCGTCAAAATTTATTATCATTATTGCATTTCTTTTACCCAACACACTTTTATGTTGGTAACTATTTAGAGAGATATTTATAAACCAGGTGAGTGGATTGCAGAACGCCAACTATCAGGATAACTATTTAGAGAGATATTTATAAACCAGGTGAGTGGATTGCAGGACGCCAACTATCAGGATAACTATTTATCTTTCATATTACAGTAGAACCTCCATGAGAGGTCACTCAAGCTAGAGGACACCTATCTATAGAGGGCATTTTTCATTTACAAAATTACCATTTTTGCTATTTAGCAACTCTCCGGTAAGAGGACATTTCTACTTAAAGAACACTTTAGCTCTGCAATTAGGTGTCTTTTACAGAGAGGTTCTACCGTATTTTATACTAAATGTGTCAAATGTTTTTTTCTAAAATATTTTACAGAAAAAATAGTCATTTGTATAACCCACCTGGGTCAATACCATTTTAATAGACTACCATTTGGTCTCAAATTAAGTCCCCAAATATTCGAAAGGCAGTTAAATCAATTGATACAGAAACACAAATTAACATTTACTAATCATTATTTTGATGACTTCATAATCCATTCTAACAGTTTAGAGTAACGCTTAGGACACTTACTGGAATTTTTTCATTTTTGTAAATTAGAAAATATATAATTAAATCTTAATAAATGCCAGTTTTTCAGGACATCTATTGACTACCAGGGATATAAGATTAGTTCAGGTACTTGCACTCCACTTGTTGGGAATATAGATGTAATAAATACCATAAAAAAACCCTACTAATGTAAAAACCTTGCAATCATTCCCCCCCCCCCCCCTAGGCGCCATTAATGTTTACAACAAATTCATTCCAGATTATGCGCGCATTAGGAATTCTCTAAATCAACTTTTGAAAAAGAACGTTAAATGGGAATGGACGTCAGACTGTCAAAAGGCGTTTGACAAACTCAAACAACTACTTTCATCAGGTCCCATTCTCCATCTTTATAAATCAGATTTTCCCTGTCAAGTGTACTCTGATGCATCTTTGCAAGGGATAGGAGGAGTACTGAAACAGCTCCATCTCTCTCTCTCTCTCTCTCTCTCTCTCCAGATGGAAACTCATATCCAGTACAATATTATAGCCGCACTCTGCGCAAATACGAGCGCAATTATACCATCACCGAATTAGAGTGTCTGGCCATAATTGAAACAGTAGATCGTTTCAAGGTCTATCTGGCGGGAAATTGTTTTACCATTTTCACCGATCATTGCGCCTTACAGTGGCTTAAAAACATCAAAAATCCGACAGGAAGACTCTTTCGATGTAGTTTGAGATTGTCAGTCTACGACTATCTGGTGAAATACATCAAAGGCACCAAACAACTAGAGGCTGACCTTTTATCCGGAAATCTGTTTTGTGGCCTTCTTGACGCCACGCAATTAAAAATGTACCAAAGCGAGCTTCGGGATAATCCCAAGTATGTTCACCAAATCTCAGGCCTGACTACCGTCACCAGACGTGGTGTGAGCAAAATAGTTGTACCGCCATCCTTACGACCCACCATACTTAGAGAAGACCACCAGAAATTCAACCATCCAGGAATTTCTCAATTGACTAGGATTATCTCCGCCCAATACTTTTGGAGCGGAATGTCGATAGACATTCGTGCCTTCGTTAAGAATTGTAACATCTGTCAAATGAGCAAAACCCCAAAAGGACCGAAGTATGGAGAGTTGGGCGAATTGCCAGAATCCCCACTGCCATTCGATCTGGTCTCTATGGACACTATAGCCGGGTTTTCTAGATATGGAAGCGCAAAGAATTACCTGCATGTAGTAGTAGACCACGCGACTCGATTCGCATGGACATTTCCATCTCGTTCCACCAGTACGACCACATATATTCAAGTAATAAAAAAGGTGCTACAAAGTGGTTGTCCAAAGCGTCTCCTTACAGATAGAGCCCCTGCCTTTACATCACCGAGGTTTACGAGATTTCTAATCTCCCATAACATCCAACCAATGCTCACTACAAGTAACCATCCACAAGCAAACGGTTTATCCGAACGTTTAAACGCAACCCTGACCGGAAAACTTAGGCTCCTCCATCTTCAACATCCTAGAGTTAGTTGGACTATGCTCCAATCCAAAGTAGTTAAGGCATATAACGATACCCCTCATTCCGTGACGGGATTTCCCCCATCATACCTTATGGACGGTTCCCTACCGAAAGAACTGTCACAACATCTAGATCCTTATTCATCGGTCACTGAATCTAGACGCCTAGCGTTACAAAGAACGAAAGAACGTCATAAGCTAGATAAGATCAGATTTGATAAAAATCACAGGTTCCCCGACTTTGAGGTAGGCGATCTAGTCCTTACCAAAATTTACCAACACCCCAATACGGGAAAATTAGTGCCTTACTTCAGTGGACCATATGAAATAATTGAGGTGATATCCCCCTATACAGTTAGAATCAATAGACCTAATCAAGCTCAAAACTTAGACACGGAAATTATCCACGTAAACAAATTGAAACACTATTCCGAAGACACTAAGTACATCTTCACACCTCACTCAATGAACAACAATAGCACGCCAAAATCATATTTTATTTACCATCATTTTCCACCTGAAATATTTCATGATGATTATAAGAATTTTGCATCTACATTAAGTAACCCATTTAATCACATGAACCCCGATATTTTCTTAGATAATGACGAACCAACATTAACAGCCAGATACATTTCTACTCCTGACACCATCCCAAAAATTGATATCCAATTAGAACCTTCCCCTACAACGAATATAATGCTCCCATCCTCACCAACACGTAATCATACTCCGCAAATTATCCCTCAATTAAGTGCTCTCCTTATTAACTGTGACAATGCAAAATTAGAAAATAGGTCATTTATAAGCAAGAATACGTTAGTACCGTTGCCCATAGTTAAATATTTAAATAGGATTAAACAATTCCCAATATATTTTCTATCTCTCCTTACAATGGCGTTTAATAACCCAAACGTCTCTATGACGATTATACATTTGCTGATTTATTTATTGCCGTCGTCCCGATTAAGACAAATTCAATCAATCTTGATTCATTGTCTTGAAGAGCTTTAAATAATCCTTTGGAACACCTTAAAGGACTTCATTAATCACTCAGAAAAGAATGGTGACCACGACATTAAGATTGATGATCCCCCATAAGATCCTAACGTCAGGGAATTCCTATATATAATTCCTATTTTTAATTAGAATAACACCACTTGCGTTGCCCATTGACCACCCCGAACTGATAGTTTTTCCCAAATTCATTTCCTTTTAAGGTGTCAGCAGGATTACTAGTCACAGACCCATCTTGAAACGATCCGTTCAGGATGTACGTCACAGATTTCAGTACGTTGCCTTCTGACAATTTGCAATAAACCATTATGTTCACACATCAACATCAAGAGATATTCTCCTTGCGCTACTTCATTAACATGATAACCGTCCCCTTTTCTCTCCATTCCAAACGAGAAACCTTCCGAGGACTCCAGTGACCCAATTTGGATCATCCTACCAAATTGTTCGCCACGACCAAGTCTTCATTCCTCAAACGTATCCTGCCATATCAAACATTCATTCCTTTTCATCCCTGAGCTCCTTTTCAACACCCCTTTTCTTACGTTCCCTATGGAGAGTACGGTACAAAGATGGATTCTCAACCCATCATCAATCCACCAACACTCCAGCGCAGGAGATCCTCTCACACACAGAACACCCTCACAAACATATACACTTCGTTCTCTTTTTATGCGGTTTTTTTAATGCGGGTTTGTAGTTATGCGGTGCAAGAAAAAAAAATATTCGAATTTCTAAAATTTTTTTTTGGTGATTCACTTTTTCTGAAAACGAATAAGAATAACAACTACAACTCTACTATTACGCAATCAATACAAAGAAAGAATTTTGTAACGTCCTGGTTGTATGTTAAGTTATCCAACAAACAGTAGAGGGGAAGTTCCAATGTCTTTTATTCCGCGCCTGCCGGTGTCTTACACAACTCGTGCAAAACCGAAATCAAAACTGAAAACCCGCCGGCGTGCCAGCTGCCGTTACAAATTTATTTTTTCTTTTATTGACATGTTTTCTCTTGATTTGTTCTTAAAAACAAAAGAGACAAAAACAAAAATACCTCGTTAAAATTGCGTGTTTTATGCTGCATTTTGTTTTTGTATGAAACTAATTAAAAAAGCCTGCATATTGGAAAGCATTAGAAAATAAAACTTTGTGAAAGAAGGTTACTACCGAAAACCGGAAGATAAATTTACTCAAGTGAATTGTAAGTTTTTTTGAATAATTTTAGTGCGTAATTGTACATTAAGTTTTTTCTATAATCTTTAGTCCTCTTAAAGAAAATGTGTGACAATAATAAAAAACAAAAAAGAAGTGCAATTTCGCTAGAAACCAAAATTATAATTCTCGATTGCTTGGCGAAAGGAGAAAGATCAACAGCAATAGGTAAACGCTATAATTTAGGCGAATCTACTATAAGAGCAATAAAAAAAATGAAGCGGCAATAAGAAGATCAGTCAGATCTGGTACAAATTTAAGTTCTAAAAAATTTCATCATATTCAAGAGGCACTTTAATAGAAAAAACAGAAAAGGCTCTCGTAATTTGGATTGAAGATTTAACTCAAAAAAGAATTCCGTTAGATGGACATTTAATCAAGATGAAAGCCCTTAAATTTTACAAGGAGTTAAAAGAATCAGAGGCATCTACATCTTCACGTGAAAGTAATCCACAATTCTCTGCCAGCACAGGGTGGTTAACTGGTTTTATAAAAAGACATTCTTTTCATAATCTAAAAATAAAAGGTGAGGTGGCTTCTGCAGATGAAGAAGCTGCTAGAAAATATCCTGAAAAGTTGGCTAAAATTATTAAAGATGGAGGATATTGTGCCCATCAAATCTTCAATGCTGATGAAACAGGATTGTTTTGGAAAAAAATGCCAACCCGTACTTACATTGCAAAGTCCGAAAAAAATGCCAGTGGTTTTAAAGCTGCTAAAGATCGAGTTACTTTATTGCTGTGCAGCAATGCATCTGGCGATCGAATGTTAAAACCGCTGCTTGTAAATCGATCTTTAAAACCACGTGCATTAAAAGGAAAAGACTCAAATACACTGCCCGTACATTGGATGGCAAACAAGAAGGCCTGGGTAACAACGGCTATTTTCACTGAATGGTTCAATAAATGCTTCGTACCCGAAGTAGAAAATTATATGAAAGAGATGGGTCTCGAATTTAAGATCTTATTAATTCTTGACAATGCACCAGGTCATCCAAACTTAGAACATCCAAATATAAAGGTAGTTTTTTTCCCTCCAAACACAACGAGCCTAATTCAACCATTAGATCAGGGAATTATTTCAACATTTAAAAAATATTATGTAAAATTCACTTTCCAATTCATTTTCGATAAACTGGAATCCGATACGATAACAGTTACTGAAGTTTGGAAACAATTTAATATCTTGAACTGTGTAGATCATGTTGCGTTAGCAATTGCCGAGATAAAATCACAAACTTTAAATGCATGTTGGAAAGCTGCTTGGCCTGAATGCGTATCAAAGAGAAATGAATCAAATAGAACAACAATAGTAACATCAGATATTATTTCAATTGCTAAGGAAATAGGTGGGGAAGGTTTTGATGATTTTGGCGAGCATGATATAAAAGAATTGCTTGTGGACGAAGCCCTAAATGATGATGATATTTTGGAAAGTATGGTAGATACTACTAAAGATTTCGAAACAGTAGATAGCGAACAGGAAGATGTTACTCCACTGGACGAAAAATTACTTCGGGAAGGCCTTCAACTTTCCGAGAAATTGGAAATTTTTTTTATTCAAAATGATAATGATGTAGAACGCGCCTTAAAATTCCAACGTGATCTGAAATTTTGTATGTCTGGCTACAGAGAACTCTACAAAGAACTAGTCAAGCCATCACAGCGTTTGATTACTGACTACCTTGTCAAAGAAAAAAAAAATCACTGAAGTTCCTAAAGAAGCATTACCATGTAGATCTGATGACGTAATTTTATCTTCAAGTGATGAAAGTGATCTTGCATCAATCCACAAACGGGTTCGCACATTATCAGACAGCGAATAATGATGAAAACATTCTTAATATGATTTTAAATAAAGTTTTGTTTATGTTTTTTCTTTACATATTAAGTTTGTTTTTGTTATTAACACACATATGTGCCATTTATTAAAATATGACGAGAAAAAAATTAAATCTTATTATTTATAAATCTTTTTTTTTATGCGATTTCTGGTGCATTTTAAAACATTATTTAGGTTTTATGCGATTTTTTTAATAAATGGAACGTATCCATCATTTTAAATATAAATGTATGTCTTTTTTTGTGCGATTTCTTTAATGCGGATTCCCCTGGAACGCATCTACCGCATAAAAAAAGAACCAAGTGTACACAGTCGTAGCCACATCACACAGGTTCGTATCCTGCTACATTTAAAACTTTATTTTCTTATTGTATTATATATCATATTTAATGTTGTTTTCATCTATACTTGTATATATTTTTAGTATAAAATCACACAATCTCAACTAAATAATTTTAAAATACTTTTAAATTTATATATCCCACACAGGTTCCATCTGTCATAATTTGTATAATACCCAAAATGTATAATTTATTTAAACCATAATTATTATGTTAAAATTTAAATACAAATTCATCCATGTATAAATCTGTACAAAATAAATATGGGAGCCAGCGCGCGCGGGCAAAGGCCACGCCTCCGCCGCATGGCGCGCGCTCACGAGTGTCGAACAAGTTCTTTTTTGACGCGTACATGCACAACGGTCGCGCCCTTCCATTCGACCACGACAGCTACGACATATATATATATATATATATATATATGTTATATTGAAATATTTTATTTTAAAATGTTATATTAAGATATTATTTAAAATGTTATATTAAAATATTTTATTTAAAATTATAATTTCATAGATATAAATACTCTGTATAAATCGACCGCCAGAGGTCACGTTTCCCATATAAAATCACATTGTTGTTGTTCCCCGTTGGCCGACCCAAAACTTTTGTACATTATGTAAATATTCTTTTGTTTCCTTATTCTACTCGCCTTAAGACAGGCATTACTTTTTACCAAATTATGTTTTTATATATTCACTTTAGCTCAAATAAAACAATATCTGATCTCAAAACCATTATTATTTTTATTTCAAGATTATTCAACCACGACTGCACCGCCATAACATAATCATCAAGATGATCAAAAACAACAGAAATCATATCTTTTTCTTTATATAAGATATATATATATATATAATCAAATATTACATATTGCAGTACCTTAAAATACATATAATCATCCAGTAATCACCAAAAACCTATAGAAAGTATAACGTACCTTTAGCATGCACCAAGTATCTTACGAGCGCTGTCATATGCTGAACGCCTTGGTGAATCTTGATGTGCTGTGGTCCACCTAACATCGATACTTTGATTGCCTTTCATTAACTCGTTTTTGTGAAAATTTAATTAACATATGTAAATAAGTTGATTCACAAACTGCGTTTTTGATCGAGGAAAATTGGTTTTTAATAAAGAAACAAATAGTAATTTTCGACATCGCTAAATATATCAAAATACAAATTCAGGAAAAATGTCGATTTTAACCATGAGTATAATATTGAAAAAGAATTAAAATATACAAGTTTTAGAGTCATAATCAACAATCAATCAACAATTCTGTCACCGTTTGCTTTTGTGAATGGAATAAATACCCTAATATGGCCATTTTTTATAAGCATTTGACAGGTTCTGGGCAAAAATAGTTTTTTTTAGTCAGATAATGATTATGACAATATTGCTGTATCATATTTGATTATCAGATATAAAATTATATCCGGAAAATTCCAAAAAGCAGAGACCACGGGTGAAGCCAGTTCATTTTTAGTATGCAGGAACAAAATTCTAACTGAAAAACATTCATTCGAGCAGAAGACACAATGCCAGATCATCTCTTTATAAAAATATCGCTTCTCAGAAACAAAGTTTGGAGCGGGACGTTTCACAAGAATGTCATCCACGGCGCCAATTTATAATTGTAACGAATAGTATTTGAATAAAATCATTTAATTCTGTAAATCCCGGTCGTTGCCCGGGTCATTCGGCTAGTTCAGTATACTTCTAACAACACAAATATATCTCATTATTATAATTTATTTTCAAGATCATAGTCAACAATTTAAATATTTTGTTTTTTGACTCACATGCTTTAAATGTTGTACAAAGTTTGAAATATTTAGCGTGAGAACGCCCTGGCAACTGTAGAATAATTTTTAACGCCAAATGCTTTAATTTTTATTTGCTCCTGACGAGTAGAAACTATTTTTGTCGAAACGATGAAATAATAAAAAATATTTACTCGCCGAAGTATCTTTAATTTTAAGAACAAATAAAGATTTATTGTTTAAATATTGTTGTGTACATATCTATTCCTCTAGGCTTACTCCATGTAATTAGTTTTACAATGTGTGACGTTTGAATAAAGATTTTAGCGCCTAAAAAAAGAAAAGAAAAAGAGGGAATATATATATATATACAACAACAACAACAACAAAAACCTTTATTAAGACACTATTGTCTTACAAGGGGATTCCCCTAAAAGGTTATATATGTACATGAGTGAGGAGGAAAAGCAATTTAGAGGGGAGGGGGAGCAATCAGCCGTTGTCTGTGGAGTTGAGCACTTCTTCTCTCATTTTATCAATCGCCTTGAAAAATTTAAAATATTTATAAACAAATGTTTTATCCAGCAGGAGAGCAGTAAATATTTTATATACATGTTGTTCATTGTAGTGAGTTAGCTCCGAAATTTCGCGAATTTCCATTCTCTTTTCATGTAGGAATGGGCAATGGAATAGATAGTGGACCAAATTGTCTTGGATGCCAACATTGCAGAAGTAGCAATTTAAAGGGTCGCTGTTCCAAAATCCTGTGATATCCTCGCGGAAAAGTAGCCATAGAATCCTTTATCGGGCTATAAATCGTTTAATTTTCAAAGGGAGGTTTGACAGTAAGTAGTCCTCCGTCGAATATATATATATATATGAAATAATGTTGAAGTCCTGGTAGCTCTTGTTGTACTGTGTTGACCAAGAGGAACAGTCAGGATGTAGAGTTTTCCAGTACCTCTCTGCACCTTGGAAGACCTTTAAAAGTTCTCACAAAATACAGGCAGTCGTGGTCGAGGCAGAGTGGAAAAACTTGGGGATATCCACACAAAAAACGAAGACACAGTTGCACTAAGAAAGTTCCGTAAACAGATAAAAGTTGAGCCAGGAGCGAAAGATGGAGACATAGAAGTTTCTTACTCGTCTACATGATAGTTGAGATCGACATAAGTTACGACCGACGTGAGCTGACGCTAAGGGTGAACTAAACTCAACTGACTGAACTGTACTGAACTGTCAAGTCCCTGTAAGGTGATGATTTATAGGTTAAAGACGGGGTGACCTTATGTGACAGGGGCGTTTGAGAAAGGGCGCCTTTACCTGTCCAGGTGTGAGAGGGGTCTCTGCATTCCACCACATGTGACAGTGTGGGTGGCCTGTCGTGGGAATTGTGAATCTACCTGATTTATGAGTTCCATCTTTAGACTGTTGTTTTGGTAATACTATGCTCGATCTCTGCTTTAGCTCAACTCTTAAATCTATTACAGATTTTATTTATTTATCCACTTTGTACAAATTACATTACATAGGGTGATGTAAAGACACAGATTAATCATGCGCATAATTATTTATAGATGTGTTTCTATATACAACATGGCAATCTTGTTATAAGTTATCTAGACAGTATGGGGTTGTTGGTTTAAATTACCATAGATGGGCCCCGGGAGTGAAAGGGTTTATCCGGGTTTAGGCGGGTAAAGCCTCTCTAACACAGGTAAGTAATTAAAATTTCTTTTAATTAATTTAAACTGTGAGGGTTAAAAAGGCTATAACAAGATGATATTTGTTGGATATATAAAAGTGAAATAAAAATGACATTTTGTTTGATTAACAAAAAAGATGATTAAAATAAAATGATGACATAAAAATTCACATTCTAAGAGAATATTGGTGGGCGTTGGACAGGGTTAGTAGTTAAAGAATAAGCAATTGTGAGATTTACACATGCAATCAAATACTTAGGTCCAGGTGCAAAGCGAGGATATGGACTTGAGCGTCTTCCTAGGCAATGTTTCACCTGTGATCCTGTATAGGGTACAGTGCTTTGTCACAATTGTAGTGTTATTGGGTTGAAAAGTTGTTGAAGAATATGTAATTGTTAGAAGTGCTCATGTAAACCAAATACTCAGATCCAGGTGCAAAGCGAGGATATAGACTTGAGCTGTCTTCCTTGGCAATGTTTCACTTGCGATCCTATATAAGGGTTACAGTGTTTTGTCACAATTTTAGGATTATTGGGTTAAAAGTTGTTGAAGAAAAGTTGCTTATTAATATGATTGAGAAAGGAGTGAAATAGAGCCATGCGATAAGTAGAATTGTAGCGACAGTAGGTGATCTGACTTGACTCGAAATCAAAGGTTGAATGTGGTCCGCTAGAGCTGAAAAAAAAGTTGAAAGTTGAAAAAAGTGAACGCTTTGTGAATGCGTTGGTGATTTGCTCTGCGGATGAAATGAAATAAACTCTTGAAGCTTGTTCAGACCAGAAGTTTGGATTGGTAAGTCTGGGGAACGGTGTTCAAGGAGTTTGTTGAGTTACGAAATCAAAAAATAAATTGTCAAGCAGTGCTGTCGTTTTCTACTTTGATGTGACGCAATGACTGAAAAGATAGTGATGAAAAATATAGGGGATTGGTTAAAGAATATGATTGTTGAAAACGATTGTTGTAGATGCCCGATAGTGGATGATAAACTTTGTCAGATAATAAAGGTATTTAAACAAATAAAATATAGTGAATAGAAATATAGAAATATGATTGCGGGTACAAAAAGTGTAAGTGGACAAAATTAAACCTGTAATATATAAAATATATAATAAATAATAAAATAAAAATAATTTTTGAAACAATTAGATGTTTTACAATACTAGAATAATATCATGAAAAATAAAAGTAAATTTGATTAAAGGTTTTTTTTTTTTTTTTTAAATGTTGGATTAAAAAATTTGTTTATATAATTGAAAGGTAAGAATAAGAATAATTATTCAAGATTTTATACAAAATTTATAATATAATTGAAGGTTATTAATGATTGGATAAATTTTAAGTAGTGTAAAATTGAACAAAAATTGTCTCTTTTGACGAAAAGTTACAGTTGTGGTGTGTGACTAGATTATATCCCTTTGGTAACATCGGTGTTTCTATGACTCTGAAACTGGGAATATGTGCAATGATCTTTTCGTTTGTCCTCAATGCTGGTATGTAGAGAATGATTTCTCTTTCGCGTTAAAAAGTCTGAGATTTAACCAAATTGTTTTAACTGGTGTTATCAATTAACATGTAAAATGTTTAAAGCATGTTGTGTTGTGATATCTCGTTGGTGAGATTTGTGAGATTCTCGAGGAAATCTAAATGAGTAGTGTGACACATGTGTTCAAAATGGCGTCATGAAGCTAGCGGTCAAGAAGATCTGCCTTGAGGGGGAAGAGAGGGCATGTCCAAAGATATTCTCAAAAGATAGTAGTGACCAAGGGAGTGACGTCAAAAAGGGCGTCCACTTCCCTGTTTTTCACGGTATCGCCGTGGGTGGTCAATCATGGGGGATGTTTGAGATTTACTCGAAACTGACTTTCTCTCTCTCTCTTCTTTTGTTGAGTTTGGCATATTTCTTGCCTATTTGAAAATACTGGGGTTTAAATGCAAAAAGGGTTGTGAGCTTGTAGGCGGTATAATTCGGCCTAGTTGCGTCTCGAAGATATCTGGAGTCAAATGATTGCATTCACTGAAATATACATCTTGAGACAATCGCTGTGGGTTTTGAGCAAATCGGGTTTGTGGAGGTGTAATGTACAGAACATTCTCTGTGTAATATTTTAATTTATTGACATGTATGGTGTCACTGTCTTTATTGAGAGGCTGATTGGGGCGATCTATTCGAACGACATTAGGTGATATTATTTCAATTATTTTGTATGGTCCAGTAAAATATGGTGCTAATTTACCTGTGTCTGGATGTCTGTAATTTTTTACCAAAACAAGATCATTCACTTCGAAATGTAGTGTTCTGTGCTGCTTATCAAATGTTTCTTTATCTTTTTTATGCTTATTTTGAGTACGAGAGTTTGCTATCTCTCGAGCTATATTTATTTCGGGGTATGGGTCAAGATGAGTTCTTAGATCTGGGGGGATAACATTGAACATTAAGTAGGTAGGTGGAAAACTTGTGACAAAATGGGGCGTGTTATTGTACGTCTGAGTGACGCGTTTAACTAGTTGAGTCCAGGAAGCTTTCGTATTTTCTAGATAAGCTAGTCTGAGCTTGCCTGTAATGGTCGCATTTAAGCGTTCTATTAAACCGTTTGCCTGTGGGTTATTGCTGGTAGTTAGTAGAGGTTGTATACCATGCGTTATTAGAAATTTACGGAATTTTTCTGAGGTAAAAGCGGGCGCTCTGTCAGATAACAGACGTTTTGGAGATCCTTGCTGTAGTACCGTTTTGAGGGTTTGAATGTATGTTAGGGTACTGGTGGACTTCGATGGAAAGGTCCAAGCATATCGCGTTAAATGATCCACTATTACGTGTAGATATGTCTTGGAGTGTCCATATTTCGAAAATCCAGCTATGGTATCTATAGAGATTAAGTCGAATGGTTGTTGAGGTGGTGGAATTTGTCCAAGGGCACCATAGGGTTTACCTTTGGGCCTTTTAATGATTTGGCAGGTGTGACACGACTTGACAAATTTTTCTATAGATTTAGAGATACCTTTCCAGTAGTACTGGGCAGTAATTATGCGGGTCATCTGAGAGATGCCTGGGTGGTTATATTCTTGGTGAACTTTATTCATTAGAGTATGTTGCAGGGTTTCGGGAATTATTATTTTAATTACACCTTTTCGGGTAATGGTATGTAAGCCGTTTGTATCAATGTTGAAGGGGGATGCTGTTGGTTGATGCTGTTTGATAATATCGGCACTGACAAATCCTACAAAGGGGTTTCGCGATAACAAATCTGCTTCGTACTGTTGGCTGCCTTTGAGGTAGTGAATTTCGTAATTATAGGTAGATAGTCTCAGGCTCCATCTAAAGAGTCGTCCTGACGGATTTTTTTATAGTTTTAAGCCATTGTAAAGCTTGGTGATCTGTGTATATGGTGAATTTTATACCGGTGAGGTATATTCGGAATTTGTCTACACTTTCGACGATGGCGAGGCACTCGAGTTCGGAAACGGTGTAGTTTCTCTCATGTGCTCTAAGGGCGCGGCTGAAATATTGTACAGGATGTACTTGTCCGTCTGGATGTACCTGTTTGAGTATGCCTGCGATCCCTTGGGTGGATGCGTCGCAATAAAGGCGGCATGGTAAACCGACTTGATACAAGTGTAGTACTGGTTTACTGGTTAAACTCTCTTTGAGAGTGGTGAAAGCTTGTTGACAATCTGGGTCCCAATTCCATTTCACATCTTTTTTAAGTAGTTTATTTAAAGGTGCACGTAAGCGGGCATAATCTGGTATAAACTTATTATACACGTTCACTGCTCCTAAAAATGATTGTAATGTCTTTTGATTGGTAGGTGGTTTGATTGCACTTATGGTATCAAGGTTGCGCGTCTGTGGTGCATAAGTACCTGCGGTAACAGTGTATCCTAAGAAATCTATATTTGTTTTAAAAAACGAACATTTGTTATAATTGAGTTTGATGTTTTCGTGTTGACATACCGTTAGAAATTGTTGTAGGTGTTGTAGATGATCCTCTAAGGTGTCAGAAAAAATAATGAAATCGTCGAAGTAATGGGTAACAAAATTTAGTTTATATTTTTGCATGACCTGGTTTATGGCACGATGGTATATCTGTGGCGAATTTTTAAATCCGTAAGGAAGTCTACAAAATTCGTACTGACTATCCAACGTCACGAAAGCTAGTAGATTACGTGAGTTAGGTTCTACTTCCACTTGCCAATATGCGGATGCTATATCTACAGAAGAGTAGTATTTGGCTTTCGACAATTTGTCAAGAATGGTTTCTATTAAAGGCAAAGGATGTACGTCTGGAGCGATGATTTCATTAAGTTTTCTGTAATCAATACAGAAACGTTTCGTTTTGTCACGTTTTGTGACAAGAGTTATTGGACTGGCATAAGGTGAAACTGACGGGGCAATAATTCCATGTTGGAGCATTTGCTCTATTTGGGTTTGTATTTCTTGTTGGTCGTGTAGTGGCACTCTATATGGGCGTAATGCTATTATTTTATCTGTGGTGGTATTGATTTTTACCGGTGGTATGTTCAATTTGGGCACATTGTATTTATTAGTAGAGAACACATGCGAGAATTCATATAGAATTCGGTGAATTTCGTGTGGACAATGTTCTAACTGAGGTGTCGCATTAGAAGGTATAGAAATCTCAATATCATGGGTAGGAGATATAGTGGGTGAAACAATAGTGGGGGAACATATAATTGGGGTAGGGTCCGCCACATGTAAACAGGATTGGTTCGAGGGGAAGGTGGTAAAAATATCCGTTTCTCTCGGTTGAGTGGGACATAAATCCTGTTTGCACTTGGTGAACTTATAGACATTCGTTGGGAGAGCATCATTATTTTGATAAATTTGGAGATTATTAAAATCTATAATTAATTTAAATATTTTTAGGGTATTAATAGATAAAATACCAAAAGGTAGTGAAGCTTCTACTATAAAAAATTTTAGTTTTTGGGTGAGGTTACCTATTTTAAGTTTTAAAAATATATATCCAAGGGTATTTACATTGTGGGCTATTGCGTTTATAGTTAAACTGTACTGATGGATAATAATTTTATATGGTAACCTATTTTCTATGGTTCTTAAAATATCTAAGTTAAGTAGGTTTATAGATGCTCCCGTGTCTATTAAAAAGGGCAAATTTACATTAGGTGACAATTCAGTCCATATTATAAGCTGTTCAACGAAAATAAGTTTCAGGTTTTCCTACCGTTGAGCTGCTCGCGGGGCTTGTAGAGTCGTCTCGGCTTGCAGCTTGGACTTGGGGAACAGGGCTCCGAGATTGGACCTTGGGCCGGGTACCAGATTTTGGTACAGTGGTTGTGCGTGGTCTGGCGCTGTAGACTTGGCTTGTTCGGTCCTGTTGGAACCGTTGTTCACACTGGGAGTGCCAGTGCATAGCATTGCAATACTTGCAAGGCGAGGGTGGGGGTGCAACTTGGTACGTTACACGTGATGACCGCTGGTTGTTGTGCCGCGGTGGTGGGTTGTGGTAGGTTGGATGTGGGGCCTTGTCTACTTGGCACTGGTACACTGCACTGGTGGCACACTGGGTTCTTCTTATTCTCGACACTAGGTCGAACCATTCTTTAATGGTGTTTGGCTGCACCGTGGCGATTAATCGCTGATCTGCGACGGGTAGTCCTTCGGTTAGAGAATCTATTAATATGTCGGCGGGTAGGTTTAATTTCATGCCCATTACCGTTTTGTTTTGGTAGTAGTCTTCTAGGGGCATTTGGGGTGTCAATTTGATGGCTAGGAAGCGTGAAAACGACGCTTCTGTCGCTGTTGGGAATAAATCTATCAAGGTTTGGCGGACATCAATATAAAATAACCTATCTAACCGTAGGTTTCGGAAATATTGTAGGGGCTTACCTTGCAGGTAGCAGGGTAACTTGCGTAGGCGGTCCGTGTAGGTCAGTTTAGCTCGGTCTGCTTGGGCATCGAAGTTGTCGAAAAAGCTCTGGGCTTCAAAGGTACCATCGTATGGACTCACATCTATCTCCCTCGGGGATCGGGCGACCAGAAGCTTATTCAGGGCATCGGCGATCTGTGTCAGCGGGTCTGCGGAGGTCCCTTGGGGCGGCGACGTTTCCTCCTCTTCAAATGTCGTTTCTTGTTGAGGAACAGATAGCCCGGTCGCATCGTTGGACTGTTCGGTTTGCTCTTCCATCTTTGCACTTTCTCGCTTCTATCTGGACTATCTAGCTTTCTTCGTTTGGTATCCTTCGTTTTGGTTATCCTGTCGGCTACTGAAATAATGTTGAAGTCCTGGTAGCTCTTGTTGTACTGTGTTGACCAAGAGGAACAGTCAGGATGTAGAGTTTTCCAGTACCTCTCTGCACCTTGGAAGACCTTTAAAAGTTCTCACAAAATACAGGCAGTCGTGGTCGAGGCAGAGTGGAAAAACTTGGGGATATCCACACAAAAAACGAAGACACAGTTGCACTAAGAAAGTTCCGTAAACAGATAAAAGTTGAGCCAGGAGCGAAAGATGGAGACATAGAAGTTTCTTACTCGTCTACATGATAGTTGAGATCGACATAAGGTACGACCGACGTGAGCTGACGCTAAGGGTGAACTAAACTCAACTGACTGAACTGTACTGAACTGTCAAGTCCCTGTAAGGTGATGATTTATAGGTTAAAGACGGGGTGACCTTATGTGACAGGGGCGTTTGAGAAAGGGCGCCTTTACCTGTCCAGGTGTGAGAGGGGTCTCTGCATTCCACCACATGTGACAGTGTGGGTGGCCTGTCGTGGGAATTGTGAATCTACCTGATTTATGAGTTCCATCTTTAGACTGTTGTTTTGGTAATACTATGCTCGATCTCTGCTTTAGCTCAACTCTTAAATCTATTACAGATTTTATTTATTTATCCACTTTGTACAAATTACATTACATAGGGTGATGTAAAGACACAGATTAATCATGCGCATAATTATTTATAGATGTGTTTCTATATACAACATGGCAATCTTGTTATAAGTTATCTAGACAGTATGGGGTTGTTGGTTTAAATTACCATATATATATATGTCGTATTGTAAATTTTTCCAAAGTTTCAATATCTGGAAATGACAATTAAGCAGTCGTTAGACCTTTTTCCTTCTTCTTTATTATAAGCCATCAGCGCGAGGCCACACACACTGGACAACCACTGGCCGTCCAATTTATCATTCAGCTTTTCTTTTTTAACATGGAATTTACATGTTTAAAAAATGCATTTGGCAATTTGTGAAACAATTCAGACAAAAATAAAAGATTAAACAAAACCTAGTACATTAAAAACAATTGTGTGTTCAATATGGAATTGAATCATGGTTTACTATATACAAAATATATCATAATATATGCACCTTATCCCAGTACAATATCACATTTGTACTATTTTTCACATTATATATAGGTTTGATAATTGAGAAATCCATATATTAAATTATTTGAAAATGCTTATTTTGGATCATATATTTTTATTTTTCAATATTTCGTATGGCAACTCGCCAAACTTCTTCGGGGAGCAAGATTGTTTTGAGATGCTATTAACTATCAATGAATAGTTGATATTTATTCCGATAGATGGCGCGAGACATCAACTTTCAGTTGCTCTATAAGGAGATGCTTTTTTCTCAATGTATGAACCTTATCCCAGCACAATGTCACATTTTTACTATTTGTTCACTTTTAATAAATTCATAACTTAGTTGATAATCAGTATGTTTATTTTAACAAGACAAAGTATAGGTTGTTCGACAGACCCAACTTTCTTCCATTGGCATAAAATTAAATAGATTTAAGAAATTCTAAATATATTAATAAAATTGCTAAAAGCGATAAAAACATGTGAACATAAATATAATCTCATATAATCAAATCATGAGTCTCACTTTCCTCTATTTGAGAACTGACCGTAAAATTTAATTTAGGAATTTACGAAAGCCTCACCTTCCAAAATCAACTGTCTGCGATTATTTTAGTGCCAGTTCTTAACTATAATAAAGTATGACTCGTGATTTGACTGTGCGTACTTAAGTTGTTTTATTTATTTTATCTTTTTTAACATCTTTTTAAAAATATATTTTGGATATTTCACAAATGTTATGTAAATAAAAAGTTGGGTTTTTATCGAAGAATATTTTGGTTAAAAGCTTACTTTATTTTATAGATATAGGAACTTATATCGCTTACCAACTAAGTATTTTTAATTCAAATATTTTCAGCGATTCAACGTTTATACTTATAAATAGATAATTTCACTCATGGAAAAAACTTAAGGAAGTCGTACCTTTTAGGAGGCATATCGGGATTCAGACAATAACTATGAAAGATATTTGACACACAGTGACCTTTATTGAAGCCACTCGAGATAACTAAGAGTAAACAAAATTGCCTCTGTCTTCTTCTTCTTCTTCAAAAAAAAGAAAGAAACAGATGACCTGAAAAATTAAAGATTCCACTTCCTTAGTTTTGTCAATGAATGTATATCTCCAATCCTTCAACAATGACAATACCTTTAAATAACACCATATATAAAGTTTAAAAAAAAAACTAGAAAAATATCCACCGTTATTATGAATGATTTTTTTTCTCGTGAAAACTAAAAAAACTGGTCCTAAGGCAAAATTCACTTTATTGCATTTAAGACGGGCTAATATTTAATATTTTTATAATATACGTCTGTATTTGTCAATCTATATACATGGGCATTTTCCAATAAATATTTTGCCTGGCCATTATTTATTTATTTTTTTATTATTATCAAGTTTTGGTAACACAATTAGAGAGAAAATCATTTGCTATCATCATCAAAAAAGCCTACCTTTTTAGGCCTACAGTCAAAAATTTTTTTTATTACATGTGTCGAGCTTTTGTGCCCTACCATCAGGGAAATGTACCGGCTTATACATCGGCCAACTTGATCGACGAGTGCAGCTCCCAAATCATCAGCCACTCTCTTCTTGTATTTTCCAATTCCCATCTACAATTACCTATATTCGGATATCTGAAATAAAATATATTTAATCCCAAACTCTTTCTATCAATTGCGATCCATCTAATGTCACAACGTTTATTATTAGTTTTATTAACATCCTCTAACGCGATATGCCAAACTCAGGGATATTTGCTTCAATACATTTCTAACATCATATCAAATTGGCTATATACAAGGAGAAAGGAGAAAAAAGACAAACATACAAAAGCAATTCTCTCAAAATTACTTTCCCTCTTTTTCCCAGTTCAAAAGATAGTTGTAAATATATCTACAAATTTGATTAAAATTTTTATATGTTCTTTTCTCATCTACGAATTCATGTAGCTGTCCAATGCCATTAGGTTTAAAGGGATTTATTATCCTTAAGAAAGAAGGGAGATTAAGGCAAGACTCAAAGTGACCACTGATTTTAAATATCCGGTATGGACGTTTATAGAAATATTGAACGAGGGGCAACCAATAGCAGGTACTATAGGCGAATTTGCAACATTTCTAAGATGAAGAAGTATGGATAACCCAGGTTCCTGGAGCACAGAACGCCAACTACCCAACCTGATTATAAACTCACTATATAATATTAATTTAGTTGGTTAACCCAGGTTCCTGGAGCACAGAACGCCAACTACCCAACCTTATTATAAACTCACTTTATAATAATAATTTAGTTGGTTAACCCAGGTTCTTGGAGCACAGAACGCCAACTACCCAACCTGATTATAAACTCACTTTATAATAATAATTTAGTTGGTTAACCCAGGTTCCTGGAGCACAGAACGCCAACTACCCAACCTGATTATAAATTCACTATATAATAATAATTTAGTTGGTTAACCCAGGTTCCTGGAGCACAGAACGCCAACTACCCAACCTGATTATAAACTCACTATATAATAATAATTTAGTTGGTTAACCCAGGTTCCTGGAGCACAGAACGCCAACTATCCAACCTGATTATAAACTCACTATATAATAATAATTTAGTTGGTTAACCCAGGTTCCTGGAGCACAGAACGCCAACTACCCAACCTGATTATAAACTCACTATTTAATAATAATTTAGTTGGTTAACCCAGGTTCCTGGAGCACAGAACGCCAACTACCCAACCTGATTATAAACTCACTTTATAATAATAATTTAGTTGGTTAACCCAGGTTCCTGGAGCACAGAACGCCAACTACCCAACCTGATTATAAATTCACTATATACAGTCGAACTTGGATAATTCGAACCCCAAGGGACCATAAAAAAAATTCGAATTATCCAAAAATTCGAATTAAAAACGGAAATTATATATATAGGAAATCTAGGGACCAAGATAAATATTCGAATTAAAGAGGTTTTCGAATTAAAGAAGTTCGAATTATCCAAGATCTACTGTAATAATAATTTAGTTGGTTAACCCAGGTTCCTGGAGCACAGAACGCCAACTACCCAACCTGATTATAAACTCACTATATAATAATAATTTAGTTGGTTAACCCAGGTTCCTGGAGCACAGAACGCCAACTAACCAACCTGATTATAAACTCACTATATAATAATAATTTAGTTGGTTAACCCAGGTTCCTGGAGCACAGAACGCCAACTACCCAACCTGATTATAAACCCACTATTTAATAATAATTTAGTTGGTTAACCCAGGTTCCTGGAGCACAGAACGCCAACTACCCAACCTGATTATAAACTCACTATATAATAATAATTTAGTTGGTTAACCCAGGTTCCTGGAGCACAGAACGCCAACTACCCAACCTGATTATAAACTCACTATATAATAATAATTTAGTTGGTTAACCCAGTTTCCTGGAGCACAGAACGCCAACTACCCAACCCGATTATAAACTCACTATTTAATAATAATTTAGTTGGTTAACCCAGGTTCCTGGAGCACAGAACGCCAACTACCCAACCTGATTATAAACTCACTATATAATAATAATTTAGTTGGTTAACCCAGGTTCCTGGAGCACAGAACGCCAACTACCCAACCTGATTATAAATTCACTATATAATAATAATTTAGTTGGTTAACCCAGGTTCCTGGAGCACAGAACGCCAACTACCCAACCTGATTATAAACTCACTATATAATAATAATTTAGTTGGTTAACCCAGGTTCCTGGAGCACAGAACGCCAACTACCCAACCCGATTATAAACTCACTATTTAATAATAATTTAGTTGGTTAACCCAGGTTCCTGGAGCACAGAACGCCAACTACCCAACCTGATTATAAACTCACTATATAATAATAATTTAGTTGGTTAACCCAGGTTCCTGGAGCACAGAACGCCAACTACCCAACCTGATTATAAACTCACTATATAATAATAATTTAGTTGGTTAACCCAGGTTCCTGGAGCACAGAACGCCAACTACCCAACCTGATTATAAACTCACTATATAATAATAATTTAGTTGGTTAACTCAGGTTCCTGGAGCACAGAACGCCAACTACCCAACCTGATTATAAACTCACTATATAATAATAATTTAGTTGGTTAACCCAGGTTCCTGGAGCACAGAACACCAACTACCCAACCTGATTATAAACTCACTATATAATAATAATTTAGTTGGTTAACACAGGTTCCTGGAGAACAGAACGCCAACTACCCAACCTGATTATAAACTCACTATATAATAATAATTTAGTTGGTTAACCCAGGTTCCTGTAGAGTGTACTTTACCCGGGTTGTCCTTTAGACCTAAGTTTTTTTGTTGTTTATTTAAAATGCAAGTGGAGGTCTAATTTATAAGGTGGCGCAAAGCAGGTTTATTCCTGGAATCTATGGATTTATAAGGATGCTAGGTTTGTTTTCGTTTTTCCTAGGAGAGTGGCTGTCTGGAAGCTTTGGTATTTTAAGGTTGGACAGGTGAACAGGAGCTGGTTCACTGCTTGGTCTTCACTTTAGCAATGGAGGCACTGATTGGAATCTTATTATAAACTCACTATTTTTTGCATTAATAGGGTGAAGAGCAAGATGAATGAGTACACATTTTTAACTTTTTTATATATAAATAACTAGCCGAATGACCTGGGAAACGCCTAGGTTTTACCTGGGAGCATTTTTCCTCTAGTGCGAATGTATAAGAATGTTGTTTTTATTCAAATACTAGCGGATGTACCCGGCTTCGCCCGGGTTTTACCCGAGTAAAGGTTTGTCTAACGAACATTTGTAAAACAATTCTCTATAAACTTATAAAAAAAAATTAATAGATATATTTTGATAATTTGAAACTCGTAAATTTGAATCTCTCGATAAAGTGAACATTTTTCCCGGTCCCTTGAAAAATACTCGATAAGTTGAATAAAATCAATATTAATTGGTTCCCTCGGTAATTGGAAGTTAAAGAAATAGTATCTTGCCTTGGAGTTGTATCATTATTCTTGTCTCAAATAAATTGCCGTGTCATCCTGAATTTTGTCTTTCCTAATTTTCTACATTACAAAATCATCGTTTTATCTAGTGAACAATTTTTCCCGGTCCCTTGAAAAATACTCGATAAGTTGAATAAAATCAATATTAATTGCGTCCCTCGATAATTGGAAGTTAAAGGAATAGTATCTTTGCCTTGGAATTGTATCAAATAAATTGCCGCGATATCCTGAATTTCGTCTTTCCTAATTTTCTACATTACAAAATCATCATTTTATCTATTCTCCCAATATATATGTTGTAGATAAATGATAAAACTAACTTTGACTTTTGCGCAATTAATAGGTAGAAAATCTTACTTTTGATAAATAATCTTTAAGATAATAAACTTAGTGATAAGAAAATCTATATATATAAAATTGAATGTCTGTCTGTCTGTTTGTCTGTACTCTATAGATTCAAAAACCATACATCCAATCGCCGTGAAATTTTGGGATATTATTAGGTATATCACCGGGAAGGTTTTGAAAAATAATTTCATGAATATCTTGAAAATCCTTAGAGTTATTTGCAGATTTGTAGATTTAACTCGCAAGCAGCGCCCCCATTGTGACGATGATAACAAGTTTTCTTATCACTAAGTTTGTTATCTTAAATATTATTTATCAAAAGTAAGATTATCTCAGGATGACACGGGAAAAAATGTTCACTAGATAAAACTATGATTTTCTAATGTAGAAAATTAGGAAAGACAAAATTCAGGATGACACGGCACACAGGGACCGGGAAAAAATATTCACTTTATCGAGAGATTCAAATTTACGAGTTTCAAATTATCAAAATATATCTTTTTTTTTTAAATAAGTTTTTAGAGAATTGTTTTAACAAATGTTCGCTAGACAAATCTTTACTCGGGTAAAACCTCGAGCGAAGCCGGGTACGTCCGCTAGTTAATAGATAAAAAAACTTGTTAAAGTCGTCGCAATGGGGGCGCTGCTTTCGAGTTAAATCTACAAATCTGCAAATAACACTAAGGATATTCAAGATATTCAAAAAATATTTTTCAAAAACCTTCCCGGGGATATGGCTAATAATATCCCAAAATTTCACGGCGATTGGATGTATGGTTTTTGACTCTATAGAGTACAGAAAGACATTCAATTTTATATATATAGATTATTCGGTACAATTAGAAATTATGATCAGGCTTCACCCGGGATCTTCCCAAGTGTGTGTGAATGTTTGCCTTACGAATAATGCTTGAAATAAATCATTTTATATGGTATATAATACAAACAAAATATTAAGGTCAAGCATTCTAAAATATAGTAATACAATTCAAAATATGACAGCAAATTTATAAAAAATATCATAAATATATTAAATCTTCTAAAATAATCGATAGTAAACTCTTAAACTACGTATACTATAAAATAATTTTAGCCTTGAAGGTGCAGCAGACTTCTTGCCAAAAACAAAACCTACCTCAGTTACCGCAGTGGGGCGCTGGTTGCGAGTGAAATTCACAAATTTGTAAATAACTCCAAGGATATTCGAGATAGAGACCTGAATATTTGACCATAAGTTTTTATAAATTCAACTCTATATGCTGTTGAAATTTCAGATAGATTAATTACAAAGGCCACCCCGCCCTTAAGCCTGCGGTGCCACACAACGGGGATTAGCGCAGCGTGGTCTGCTGACCAGTTGTCTTCTCCTCTGTCCTCTTAATATTTTAAATACAGTTAGTTTGAAGGAGATTTTTACTCTCTCTTTTCGGCTATTTAGTGATCTGTCTAACATCCTTGCAACAACCTACAACGAACCATCACTTCGAAGTTATTTATACCGAACATCGCATTATTGCTTTGTGAAACGTTTACCAGCCTTTTCCCACATACGTTGACTTTTTTTTATATAGATATAGATTAAAATAATTTTAATTAAAATTTCAAAATATTAATTTTTTTAAATTTTCACACAATTAGATTTTAAAATTTAAATTGTAAATAAAATAAAAACATTGATTTTTTATATTTAAAATAATATTGTCGCGTAGAAACTGATTTAAAGAAGAGAAGTCGATGCCAAAAATAAGTTTTATTTTTAGCAAGAGAGTCTCGATCCACTCAGCCGAGGCGATCGAATCAATAGCTAAACAACAAGTATGCAAAACAGCCTGCTTTGCATAACACTAAAATAAAAGAAACGAAATATAGGAAGAAATATTTACATATATAACAATAAATGCCGCACTTTTCCCACCTTTGAAAAGAAACAGCGTCCCGCTGTTCAATTTAGGGTTATTGACCAATTTGCATCTGTCTAGCTCTTGATCTTGTCACAGGGCCTGATATCGGTTCTGGGTCGGAGAATCTTTGTTTCAGAACAGGTTCCATGTTTGGAGTTGAGCCAGATATTTCTTCTTGAAGCAGTGGATCCAAATATGGCTTCATTCTAAGTACATGTACTGTGTCTCTTGTTTTACGACGTTTTGGAGAGTCAGAAATGGCCTCAATTTCGTAATTGACGGGGGACAATTTTCTTGTAATACGGTAAGGACCGAAGTATTTCTTAATTAGATTTTCTGAGAGTCCAACCTTTCTCACTGGAATGAAGAGCCATACGAGGTCTCCCACATTATAATCCACAGGTCGATGTTTCCTGTCATAGTATTTTCTGTCTTTCTCTTGACCTCGATATAGATGTAGTTGTGCAAGGTGTCGGGCTTCTTCAGCTGTGGTAATGAGATGTTGAACATAATCACCAACATCATTATTGTCGTGATATGGAAGGAGTGAATCTAAAGTTGTCTCGGCCTCGCGGCCATGCACTAGGAAGAAGGGGCTGAAGCCTGTAGTTTCTTGCTTAGCGGTGTTATAAGCAGATGTTACAAATGGCAGAACTTCGTCCCAGTTTTTCTGTTCCACGTCAACGTACATGGACAACATGTCGGTCAATGTTTTGTTTAATCTTTCAGTTAAACCATTAGTCTGCGGATGATAGGCTGTAGTCTTGAGGTGATTTATTCCACTTAAATTATTTATTTCCTTAATTATTTGGGACATAAAGTTCGTACCACGGTCGGTGATGATCTGCTGAGGAGCTCCGTGTCGGAGAATAATTTCTTCGACAATAAACTTAGCAATTTCCATGGCTCCTGCGTCTGGAATCGCCTTTGTAGTTGCAAATCGCGTCAAATATTCGGTGCATACAATAATCCATTTGTTGCCCTGATTCGTAACAGGAAATCTCCCTAATAAATCCATTCCTATCTTTTGAAAAGGAAAATTTGCCGGTGGGATAGGCATAAGTTGTCCCGGCGGTCGTTGTGGAACACTCTTCCTGCGCTGGCATTCTCTACAATGAGCTATATACTGACGAATGGTTTTATACATTCCTCCCCAAAAGAATCTTTTACGTGCCCGATCATAAGTTTTGGCAAAACCCAAGTGACCAGCAGTGGGTGCATCGTGAAGATTTTTGAGGATATCCAGCCGCATTTGCTTTGGAAGTACAAGAAGCCGTTGCCTTCCATATGGCTCGTAGTTTCTTTTATAAAGTACTCCGTCCATAACTTCGAAGCCTTTAAAAGGTCCAGTTTCTTCTATTTTGTCTATGATCTTTGCTAAATTGGGGTCTCGACTTTGTTCTGCACGAATATCAATGATCGATATTATATTGGGGAAGTCTTCTTGCTCTTCTGGTACAGGGTTCCTTGATAAACAGTCGGCGTCTTTATGTTTGCGCCCACTCTTATAGACTACGGTGATGTCGAACTCTTGCAGTCTGAGCGCCCATCTAGCGAGTCGTCCGGAAGGATCTTTAAGTCCTGCAAGCCAGCACAATGAATGATGATCTGTAACAACTGTGAAATTTCGGCCAAAAAGATAGGGTCTAAATTTGGATGTGGCCCAAACAACCGCAAGCAGTTCTTTCTCAGTGGTAGAGTAATTCTTTTCAGCCTTTGTAAGGGTCCTGGATGCATAAGCTATTGGTCTTTCAGCACCTCCTTGTATTTGGATCAACACTGCTCCAATGCCGTATCCACTGGCGTCGGTGTGTATATGGGTCTCGGCGTCTTCAATAAAGTGCCCAAGAACAGGTTCAGAGGTTAAAGCTTCTTTAAGAATCTCGAAGGCATTTTCTTGTTCTTTATTCCAACAGAATTTGGCATCGTTTTTTAAAAGGTCATTCAGGGGTTTAGCTTTGCAGGAAAAGTTTTCAACAAATCGTCTATAATAAGAGCACAGTCCTAAGAAACTTCTGACATCAGGTATACTTTTAGGAGATGGAAACTTCAAAATGGCTTCAACCTTTTCGGGGTCTGGATGTATTCCATTTTCATTGACAACGTGTCCTAATATCTTCAATTGTCTTGAGCCAAAAAGACATTTTTCATTGTTCACATTCAATCCAGATTGTTGAAGGCATTCTAGAACAACTTCTAACCTTTTTATATGTTCTTCAAATGAAGGACCATAAACCACTATATCATCCAAATAGCAAAGACAGATGTTCCATTTTAGTCCTTTCAAAACGGTATCCATCATCCTCTCAAAAGTAGCTGGGGCGTTACAGAGGCCAAATGGCATTACCCTAAATTCGTAGAGACCATCAGGTGTAATGAATGCCGTCTTCTCTCTATCATGCTCATCCACTTCAATTTGCCAATAGCCGGTTCTTAGATCGATACTTGAGTAATACCTGGCCCCTGATAAATTATCCAAAGCATCATCAACCCGTGGTAATGGATAAACATCTTTCTTCGTGATCTTATTAAGTCGTCGATAGTCAACGCAAAACCTCCAAGACCCATTTTTTTCTTCACAAGTACTACAGGCGAAGACCAAGGACTTTCAGAAAATTGAATTATATCTTGTTTCATCATTCTGTCAACTTCCTGCTGTATGATTTTCCTCTCCATTCCAGACACTCGGTAAGGCCTCTGTTTTGTTGGAGCGTGATCACCCGTGTCAATCTTATGCTTTATTTTACTTCGGGCAGGTTGGGACTTCCCAGAAAAATCAAAGACATTCGAAAATTTCTTAAGAACATTCATCATCTTATTTTGCTGATCCTCAGTAAGATTCGAGTCGATCATTGCTTCTATCTTCTGGTCCAATTTGGTAGTCCACATCTCTTCTTCTTGAATTAATTCATCGCATTTCAAGGAGCATATGGAGCCAACATCAACATCGCTCATGGTGCCAAGGGCCATACGCGAAGGGATCATCAGTGGTTTCGAGTTTCCGTTTGCTATCCACAAATCTGCTTTCCCTTGCTGAAATGTTGTTATAAGGGAAGGTATAATAAATTCCTTCCTTATTGATAGTTCCCAATTTGGGCAGATTAAAACATCTCTATTTTCTTGAAGTGGTGTACCCACTACTGATATCTTACAACTTGACTTAGGTGGAATTACATAATTATCAGCAGAGTATACATCAAGGTCAATTTGGTCATCATTTATTGGTAGTGTTTCTTCCAAATACAATTCTTGATGACCACAATCAATAACCGCTCTCGTTGCTTTGAAGAAATCCCACCCCAAAATTATGTCGTGGCTGCAATCAGGAATCACGATGAATTCAAAGGTTGTGGCGAGATCATTGATATGGACCTTTAGTGAACATTTTCCCAAAGTTTTAACAAGCTTTCCATTGGCGACTTTAACGACTGGTCCAGATTCAACAAAAAATGGAGTTCTCAGAAGTCTTCTAAACTTTTCTGAAACCACGGAATAATCTGCGCCCGAGTCTATCAATATTGTAGTTTCCAGTCCATTAATGTTCCCTTTTATACAATTCCGTTTTAATTTAGCAGACGTCGATGATGGAGGATTTTCAAAACCTGCGGCCTCACCCCCCATATAGGTCGCGCATCCTAGTTTTCCTCATTTTGGCGTCGGGGTGAGCGGCTTGACAAACGACCTGCCCCTGGCGATTGGCTTCTTCGTCTTGGCATCCTTCCTCTGCCTGGATATGGTGATGCGCTGCGGCCAAAACCTCCGGGTCTAGGGAGAGTTGGAAAATCGTCATTTAAATCGTAGGGTCTTTGTGGGGTTGCATTGTCGGCTGATGGAAGTGTTCTTCTTGATCTGGCTTCCTCAAAAGTACGTCTTCTTTCTCGACAGTAACGTAAGACATGTCCTGGCTTCCCGCAATGGAAACAGATAGGTTGGTTATCAACCGTTCGCCATTGGTCAGATGTTCTGGGGGCATATGGCGTGTAGTCATCTTCTCGTCGAAATCTTGGTACAAACGTTCTCCTTCTTTGAGATTGAATATTTCGCCTTGTAATTGGGGCGAGTACTTGTTGCACCTCCTCTTTAACTATGGCCTCCAATGAATTCACGTCACTTGTCCCAAAGGGTTCCACCTCGGTCATTTTAGGCATAATCTTTTGCAACTCCTCCTGGACAATCCGTCGAATCTTTAGGGCCAAATCTTCTTCAAAGTCCGACGAGATCGGAGTCACGTTTGGTAATCTTTCATAACGTGTTCTTTTAATGCGGCGTTGTCCCATGTTCTCTAGCTGTCGGCAAAATTTCACCAGCTCGTCAACAGTTGTGGGATCTTTGACAATTAGAGCTTGGTAGAAATCTTCGGCAATCCCCTTCATCAAATGTCCAACTTTTTCTTCCTCCTCCATTTCGGGGTTAACTCGTGAGCACAGTGATAGGATTTCCTGAATGTATGACTCGGTTGTCTCTCCAGGCTTTTGAGCTCTGGTCTTTAGCGTCATTTCGGCTCGTCGAGTAAGTTCTTCTTTTTTTTCCAAACACTTCACAAAGATTCGTTTTGAATTGAGTCCATGAATCAATAATGTCCTCGTTGTTATCGAACCACTGGGCGGCTGTTCCCTCGAGGTAGAATACAACATTGGCAAGGCTTTGAGTCTCATCCCATCTGTTGTATTTTGCGACCTTTTCAAACATTTTGATCCATTTCTGGGGATCTTGAGCACTCTCGCCAGAGAAAGTCGGAGGATTCCTTGGGATATAACAGGCGTAAGATTGTGGTCCAGCATTTGTTCCCAAAACTTCAGAAGTTCCAGAAGCTTCAGTTTTCACCATCCTTGTGCTGCTTGGCAGATCCTCAAATCTGTGTTGGGGTTGTAGGCCTTGCAATCGTAAGCTCCTTCTAAGTGCCGTCTTGGATTTACCCGGAATCTCCATAATCTGTGTTTTTTTTTCGCATATGTTTTTAGAAGGTTTTATTCAAACTTCTGTTATATATTTCAGTTTCATTAATTTTTATATTTATAAATCTCTCTTTCTCTCTCGATTTTACACTGTATAGTAATTTAAAATAAAAATACAACCTTTCGCAATGAGTTTCTTTTATTATTTATGTAAAGTAATTACTCACATATTTAAAATGGTTTTAATTTTTGGAAAGAATGAAAGGGAGAATACTTGGGATAAACTTGAAAAAGAAATTCAAGTTATCTTCTCTCATGACGAAACAACAACTAAAACAATTTCACAAGCTGTTTTTCTGGCGAATAAATTATGCGATGAAATATCCGAATCGAATTCTTCACAAGTTTTTTCAACAAATACTGAAAATATTAATGGTTTTGAATGCACATATGAGAAAATAAAGACATTTTTAGAAACTAAACTTCTCAATGTGAACCAAATGTGTGAAATATCTGAAACAAGTGACCTTGAAACTAAGTATATCACTGAATGGAATAACTACAAGTCAAGTAAATATATTGATAAGATTTTTATCTATTTAAATAAAAGCTGGATTCACTACGAAAGTTTTATCTTAAAAAGAATGGATATTTATCCAGTATACAAACTATCTATTATTTCTTGGATTAACCATATCATTATACCAAATTGGGGGAGGTTTGAAGCAATTATTTTTCCAAAGATCCAACGCCAAGAGAGATAATAGATATTTTGGTAAACTGTTATCAAATATACTGGACGTCTTCAAAGAAATACATAGCGAAGATATATATATTATCGAGTTTTACAAAGAAAGAATCGAACGCCGATTCCTTGAAATGACAAAATACTTTTGCGAACGAAATTTTGATGAAATATTCCAGAATGGCTATTCAATTGAAAATATAAAAAAGGCTAATGAAATTTTGGTGGAAGAAAATTATCGTTTTGAACGCAACCTTCATTCATCAACATATGAGTTGGCAAAAGCCACCTGTCAAAGCGCCTTGATGAAAAACAGAATCAATATTTTAAATCAATTTTTAATCAATTAATTGTAAAGCAAAACCACAATGATTTGAAAATCTTATATCAATTACTTTCTGGTAATCCAGATATTCATAAATGGTTTTTAATTCAGGTGGAAAGTGAAATTCTTGAAGAAATTAGAAAGTATTTAAAAAATGAGAGGCCTGATCCTGATTTGTACGTGTCCATTATAGTAAATTTCAAAACAAAATATACTAATATGATTCGTTTAGCGTTTGAAAATCGTAACGAATATTTTGAGGCACTGGATAATTTCTGTTAAAAAATTCTCAATTCAAATCCATCAATTGCAACAAAAATTATAATATTATTTTGTGATACTCACTTAAAAAAGACTTCCAAAAAAGAACCAAATCAGGAAGAACCATTAGAAAATGCTCTGATGATTATGAAATATCTTGATGTACCCGAGGAATTTGAAGATCTCTATACGCAATCATTGTCGAAAAGATTGATTCTAAATCATTCACTAGGTGTAGAAATTGAGAGCAATTTTATATCAAAATTGAGCAAAGTGTCGAAGAAAAATTTCACAATATCGAAAAAAATGATTGAAAATATCACTAGCAGTGTCAGCCTGAATAATGACTTTGCTCAATTTATATTGGAATCAGACAAATCACTAAGTTTGACTTATGAAATTAGGCTTCTTAATTCGTTGATCTGGCCTATAGAGAACACTAAAGACGATTGCTTACTGCCTGGTGATGTGGGAAAATGTGAATCTCTGTTTCAAACCTTCTTTGCTATCAATAATAAAAAGAAAATTATGACTGTGAATCACAAATTGAGTAAGATGGAGCTGGCAACAACATGTTTCAACAAGAACTATACGTTCTTAGTTTCTAATTACCAAATGGTAATATTGCTCCAATTCAATTTCATGGATTCTTTTACAGTGCGAAAGCTTCAAGAAACTACAGAAATCAGCTTGGAAACATTACTTGAAGTTCTAGAGATATTAGTAATGCTATCAGTCCTTAAATCAGACAAGGATAAAGATATTGGCCTTGATTCAACAGTGGCACTCAATCTTGCCTATACCAGTAGTAAACTGAAGAACAACCTTAATATCCCAAAGAAAAGTTTAAAAAACAAAGCTGCAAAGCGTGACGAATTCCTCGATTCCCGATGTGGAAAGAGCAAAATGGATGCTGCAATTGTGAGAATCATGAAGAAAAAAAGAGAGCTTCTACACCAGGAACTGTTGGAGCAAGTCACAGCTGAAATCAGACCATGGCAGGAGTTTGATTTGAAAATGTTCAAGGATTCCATCTCCAACCTCATTGAAAGAGATTTCCTCGAGAGATCTGAAAACAACCAAGAACAATATATTTATATCCCATAAAATATTTTTCTATAAGTCAATGTATGGCTGTAAATATCCAATGTGTTTCTAAAATAAATTTTGATATTTCAGTCACCTATTTAATCTTTGTATAAACGCGCATCCTTTTTTCTGTTAAATTATCACTTTTATATTGTTATTAAAGAAAATTCAGGCTGACATTTGTAACATAATTCGTATATTATTAAATTATTTATAACCTAGGTTTTCCTGGAGCGCAGAACGCCAACTACCTGGTGATCTCATAATATAACAAAAGAAACAATATACAAGGTAAGATAAAAAAGTTCCCGAACTTTTTTTTTAAATTAAATTTTTATTCATAGTATAGTAATTTAAACATATTTATTTTTTTCAAAATAGGTGCCTTGGTTATCTACACTCCCTTTTAACGTCATTTTAAGTTTTGGAAAGAAGAAAAAATCACATGGGGCGATATCAGGAGAGTAAGGAGGATGCGGCAAGACAGATACAGTGTGTTTGGCTAAATATTCTTGAACAATAATGGCTCTATGAGCAGGGGCATTATCGTGTAGCAATTTCCACTGGTTTGATTTAAAGAGTTGATTTCTTATCGCATCACGAAGGCGCACAAGTATTTCTTTGTATGCCTGTTTATTAATAGTAACCCCCTCTACACGCATTACTTTTCCTTTGGACTTGTCAAGACGAACTTTCTTCTTCCTAGGAGAACTTGGTGTGTGCGATTCGAGTGATTGTTTTTGGTTTGTGGATCAAAAATAAAGCACCATGTTTCATCACCAGTTATTATTGTTTTTAAAAAATCAGAATCATTATTTGCAGTTTCAATTAAATCTTTGCAAATTGGTAATCTGGTTTCTCTTTGTTGATCTGTTAAATTTCGTGAGACAAAATAACCACAAAGTTTTTTCATGTTTAAATGTTCACCAATAATATTTTAGCAAATACCATACGAAATTCCAAGTATTTCTGATATATTATCAACTAGCCGAATGACCCGGGCAACGCCCGAGTTTTACCCGATTAAATGCTTTTATTCAAATACTATTCATTACAATTATAAATTGGCGCCGTGGATGTCATTCTTGTAAAACGTCCCGCTCCAAACTTTGTGTCTCAGAAGCGATATTTTTATAAAGAGATGATCTGGCTTTGTGTCTTCTGCTCGATTTATTTCTCCCGCGTCGTGCACCATTTACTTTAATGTCAAATCTACACGCCACGCCTCATTAAAACAATAAGGTTTATGATATAAGGTGATGAATAGAATATTACCAACTGGGACAAGATTGGTAGCTAGGTTTGGTTTCTAATTTGGAGATAAAATTAAATATATATGTCGTATCTGTCGTGGTCAAATGGAAGGGCGCAGCCGTTGTGCATGTAAGCCTCGAATAAAAACTTGTTCCACACTCGTGAGCGCGCGGGAATTAGGCAAATTATGACATATATATTTTTTTTTGAGGCTGAGATTTATCTTTTATATTATACTTTCCGCTAACCCCTTCGATTTCTTTCACTCAAGTTGCCTTAAATTATAGAGGCAGGACCATGGCTGCGATGGGTGCTGTGGGGGAGATTATTCTGAAGTCCAAGCTCAAATCCTTCCATGCAAGTATGAGATTGTTGGATTCTATGATCTTGACAGTCCTACTCTATGCGGCTCCAATCTGGGCACATGATCAAGCCTTGATCTTAGATAGAATCTAGGATACCTTTCTCAGACGTTTTATGTGCCTTCCAAGCTATACTCCGGGCTATATTTTGAGGGCCAAAACAGGAAGAAACTCTCTTGATATCACAGTGAAAAAACTAACTTTAAAATTCTGGACTAGAATTCTGAAAATGGACGGCAGCAGGCTACCTTCAATTTGTTTGGCACATTTGTGGGACATTTCAATTTCTTCAAAACAGAATATCGGACTGGGAAAAAGTATAACAGAGCTACTTAACAACACCGGCTTCTCATGGCTTGTTGGAAGTACAGACTTCAATATTCTACAAAGATACATCCCCCTAATTATTAGAAAGGCAACCGATCAGTCCTTGCAGCTGGATTATGTAAGAATAAGAAAATCAGTACTCTACTCTCACTATAAATACTTTCATTCATCACCTACAATGGAATGCTATCTGAATGACAATAGCCCCCTAACCTTAAAGAGAATCATTGCACAAGTAAGAAGCCTTTTTGCAGTACAGAGAATTAATCATGTTTCACTTTTGAAAACTAAGACCATAAAATGCACCTTATGCAACGGTGAATTTAGTCTCGACTTTCCACACTACATGTTCTACTGTACGGCAATGGAAGAAGAGAGAGAAATTATTCGTCAAGAGACCGGCTATAATAGCAATTCGCCTTATGTTTTAATGGCAAAAGTCGTAAAATCCAGACCCTTTGCATTCGCTTTTTATAAATACTGGAAATCAGCTCAATCAAAATATTTAGCACAGACACCGGTTCCAACTCGATAATTGGTCGAAGTCAATACCCAATATTTGTATATAACTATGATGCTAATTTGTTTTTTGTTTTTTTTTTGTCCTACCGAGAGAATCCTGTATGGTACGTGTGCCCAATAAAGGCTATTGTTGTTGTTGTTGTATATTATACTTCTTGATGGTATTAAATGCAAATATATATGTAATTGTGCTTGGTTTCTTCGACCGATGATTGGTTCTCTACTGACACGTGACCTTTACCAACCAATCGAATAATGTTGAATTAATAAAGCGAGCATGTTTTAACACATAGTTTATTGGTTAGAATTAACGACGTGTTGAATAAATGATTGGGGATACGAATATAGGTTGATATCTAGAAGTTGCATGCACACACACAATCTTTGTGGCGAATAAACTGGGGAAGCGCTGGGAGAGTTCATGATGAGATAGGCCTTCCAAATGATTTTTTATATCTCAGTAAGGAGAGTAGAGAGAGAGAGAGATTAAAACCACTTTATTGACATCTAGTCAACAATAATACAAAGAATACCTATAGATATCAACAATAGAAATCATACAAAATATATATTTACATCAACACGAAGCCTTCTCCGAAGGGACGTCAAGTTTAAGGGTTACAAGACACCCTGAATTTGGATAGGCCTTTTGTTATAATGGAATTTTTGTCCCCAACATGTTTAACTACCATGTTGAGGAATTCGCAGAGAATGGTCTTGTTTCCTTCAGAGAGTATCTTGGAGAGTACCTCCCTCACATGTAGAGAGAGAGAGAGAGAGATTGAAACACTTTTTATTGACATCTTGTCAATTATGTTTTACAAAATTAATGAAGAATAATGGGAATATTTACAATGATATATGAGTGAGGGAGTCTCCACCATCTTGATATGGTCCTCCTCCAGACCAGGAGAGGGTCCTCTTGGACCCCCCGCAACTCCAGGGCCAGGAAGTATTTGTAAATGTAGAGAGAGAGAGAGAGTTAGTTCTATTTGTAAAAAATAAATAATCGTGCTATATTGTTCTATTTATTATGTATTGTTTTATATAAGGTTGTTCTAAAAGTTCGTAAACATATTATGATTAATATTTTGCAAACGTTTATGAACTTTTGGGACAGTCTTGTAATTCTGAAATTTAGCCTACCTGCTGATTCGCTACCCTTGATATAGAAAGCATCAGAGATTAAACCATTCTTCTAAAATAATTCTGGTATAATTTTACCAATATTACCAAGGTTGTCCCAAATGTTTGTAAACACTTTCAAAATATATATCATAATATGTTTACAAACTTTTGGGATAACCTTATAGTTGATTTATGTCTAACTGGCTTTGTTCATATTGTTTGCGGAAAGGCATTTCTCGATACAAATATTTAAGTATAATTTCTACTTACCTAAAATATTATGTCCATATACTTTACTTAAATAACAAACTAAGATTCTATCCTTAAGTTTTATATATGAAACCAGAATCGTGTAATAAATTATTTAAGCTATAAAAGCGGTCTTATTGACTAAATTGGCGAAACCCGCTGGGAGGGTTCTCCTTTGATGAACCAAGCCCTCCAAATAATTTTTCATCGCAGTGTGTGAACAGTAGAGAGAGTTTATTCCATTTGTAAAAGAAACATTTGTTCCAAAGAGTTCTTTTTTGCTATGTACAGTTAAACCTGTCTATAGCGTCCTCTCTAAATACCGCCTTCCTCTCTAAAGCGCCCGATTTTAAATACGTAGTACGATGCGATTTACATTAAAAGTGACCTGTCTATAGCACTCCCTCTCTATAGCACCCTATTCTGGTGAGTTCCAAGAGGGGGCGCTATAGATAGGTTTAACTGTATTTATAGAGAGATTATAGTTTTACGGGCTACTAACCAAAGTGTCTGAGTTTCGAGCCCAAAAATGAAGGTCGCAAACACACAAACCGCAATGCACCGTAACAAAGTACCAAAGTGCTGCACGCCACTAAGGTCGTTCAAAACATTAGATTCTCCAGGCTAGGGGAAGATAAGAGAGAGAAAGGTTGTTGATTCCTATGTATAGATGATGCATCATTGCTTCATAATACAAAATTTTACCTATGTTTTAAATACAGGTCGGTTAACAAGCCGTCTAATTTCAAAGTTGTATTAATGAATTGTATTAATATTGAGGTTCTTAAATCTTTGTATTATAGGATCTGACTAACTTGATATCCTTATGCTAAATTTAACCTGCTTAAGAATTTTCGATTCTATTAAAGGGATATATTTTCACGTTTAATCATTGAAATTTTTCTTCACATGTACAACGGGCCATTGTTCTTTAGATATCTCTATTAAGAAAATTTCGTATACTTTGATAAAAATATCTAAAAACATCACGCAATAAGTTTCTTTATCACAAAAACACCACGGCCTTTCTCCCTCTTCAACGGGCGAAGTTACAACTGAGAGTGGTTTTGTAATAAGTAAACTCATCGCGTAAGGTTTTTAGTTATTTTTATAAAATACTAGCCGAATATGACCCGGGCAACGCCCGTGTTTTACCCGATTGAATGTTATGATTCAAATACTATTTGTTACAATTATAAATTGGTGCCTCAAATAATTGCATATGTTAGTTAATAACTATAGCCTATGTGCTTTATCTGTCTATGTACTGTTGGCTTCCGTAGGCGTCTCTTACTGGGAAAAAGAGAGGATTCCATTTGGTTATTATCTAATATATGCATTTATTTAGGGAGAGACCCGCTCCAACACAATAGTTACAAAGACGAAATGGCGAGTGGGGGGGGGGGGGACAAAGGTGGCGTGACCGTAGCCAACCAATAGGAGGGCAATTCTAAAAAAAAAAAGCAAACGGTGACAGAAATGACTGATTAATAGATGAAGAATGACGATCGTAACTGTTTAAAATATATCTCTCTATCTATTCAGTCGAAAATTTCTCTAAAGGACTACGTATAGTTCGCAAAGTTTCCTTTAAGAATTGAACGTTGTCAGAATTAGTCTTTTAGAGAGAATTTTATTCAGGCCAGAGAGCGGCTAATTGGTACAAATGATCATTTTGGCGATGAAAACTTTCATTTGTATAGAGGTGTCTTCTAACAGGAGTGTCTGCTCATGGAGGTTCTACTGTAATCTTGTTTGAATCATCTATTGATACTGTTTAGGTGTGTGACCTGGTGACAAACAATTAGTTAAATTATTAAATAAAAACAAACGATAGCAATGCGTCTCTTTATACATAAAATTTTTAATATGCTAGCTTTCGGATCTTATCGATCCTTCAACAGGCCAAGCTGTAAATTGAGAGAAAGACTATATATATAAATGTAAATTATTATTTATATACACCAACGAAGATAGAGAATAAAATATAATATAAAATTAGTTAAATGACAATACCTCGAGTGGAGCTGATTTATTGATGAGGTGACGCTCACAATGTATCATTCCTGACAATCACCATGGCAACCATTATCCACCATCGAGGTCAGTAGTTGTTGATAGCAGTACAAACCTGATGTTCCATATATCTCTCTCAGTAGGCTATATAAGATTTAGTAAAATATTGATAAAACGAGAACCGAGGATTTTGCAGACTTTCCAAATTTCGGTAAACATTATAATTACCAAAATTCGAAATAATTTTAAAGGTATAAGATTCTTTTTGAAATTAAACAATTTATACTGCCCTTACTGCAATGGAAAAATTAATGGGAAGGCCTGGCTCATCAGTGGTGAACCCTCCCAGCGGTTTCGCCAGTTTAATCTACCATTCCATTGCAGTAAGGGCAGTAGAAATTGTTTAATTTCAAAAAGTATCTGACGCGTTTAAAATAGTTTCGAATTTTGATAACAGATGGCGCGCTAGTGCATCATAAACATTATAATTCTCTATTCATGATAAAATTTTAAAACAATATGATGTAATAACTTCAAATAATGAACTATTCTCACTACCAATTTCCAAATAGTTGGCGACTTCTGTACACTCCAGAATTACGGGGTACGCACAGTTAGTTAGTTAGTCTTACTACCAGTCAATAAATTCTACAAGACCGCAGTCACCGTTCGGAGGAGATTAATAGAATGGCCGAAAGTCGTGATCCATTTGGATGAGGAAAGCGAAGACTAAAACGCGAATGATTCCACACTCACCTCTTAAGTGATACGGTAACCTATGCACGGTAGATTCTGTGACCACTGGACATGTGTCGGACCTGGAATCTGTTGGACTCTGCGCTGCCTGGAGTATAGAAGCTCCATCTATGCTTCCTTCCTTTGGTGAATATATATAAGACCGGTGGGGTCTTAATAAAGCTGTATGTTTGTGTATTACCAACCTAATTTTGAGTATGCAATACAGTTAAAATTCTCTATAGCGAACCTCAATGGGATTAAACTTTTAGCTCACTATATAGCAAGGATTCTCTCACTATATAAATTCTTTAGAATTGGGGATTATTTTAGGTTTGTTATAGGGGAAGGTTCGTTATATAACCTAGGTTTGTTTTTAAAGAGTTTTTACTGTAACACTCTTTGGTGAATCAAACGTTTAGTTTCATTGGGGCTCGAAATAGCGAGGTTTTCCTTTTTTAAAAACCTTTTATAAGTAACAACCACATTCAGACTGATCAAAACGGGTAAATAAGAATTTCAAGAAGTCTAAAAGAGCAATAATAAGATACTCATGAAAAAATATATTTTTGTGTATCACAATTTAACCCAGCAAATCTCTATATATATATAAGTCAGTGTATGTATGTATGTGTGTTTGTTCCTATGTCGGCTATACACGTCCACAATACGTAACTAATCTGACTGAAATTTTAACAGTATATAGAGTTAACTATTGAAAAACTTATAGTGAATATTTAAGGTCTTTATATAGAATATTTTTCGAGTTATTTGCAAATTTGCGTGGAAATTTCCCCTTTATCTCGAAAGTAGTGCCTCTAGCGGGGAAAATGCGAAGTAATGGTCCGATGACCTAAGTCGTGGCGCCATCTATGTACGATATATATAACTATTCTTCAAATTTAATATATTTATATATCCTCTTTTTTAAATTTACATTTTGTTTAAAAAAATATTACATTTAGTTATTCATTCAATTTTTAAATTGAATATCGAATTTTTTATAACTTATATGCGGAGTATTCTTCTTTTGAAGAAATTTTACATATTTTTTTTAACGACTACCATTTTCATGCCTAACCTTTTCCTTTTCTGAAGCTCTTATCTCAATTTCTAGGCAACATATATATAATTCAGATTGTGTTGTATCATTGCTTTAAAGTGTTATTTTTTTCAGAAAGCTGAATGCCTCCTAAAAAACGCAAGGCTTTTGGCCACTGCCAAGCAGAGGCTAAAAAAGGAAACAACAACGTGCTAACGAAACGCCTATAGAAAGAGAGCGTAGACTTGCTAATCTGCGGGAGAGATTCAGTGTTTCGCATGCTTCAGAGACAGAACAGCAGCGTGAGGCCCGGCTAAAAGCTACGCGAGAGAGAGCTCCAACCTCCAGGGCTTCAGAGACAGAATAGCAGCGTGAGGCCCGGCTAAAGGCTACGCGAGAGAGAGCTACAACCTCCAGGGCTTCAGAGACAGAATAGCAGCGTGAGGCTCGGCTAAAGGCTACGCGAGAGAGAGCTACAACCTCCAGGGCTTCAGAGACAGAACAGCAGCGTGAGGCCCGGCTAAAGGCTACGCGAGAGAGAGCTACAACCTCCAGGACTTCAGAGACAGAACAGCAGCGTGCGGCCCGGCTAATGGCTAAGCAAGAGAGAGCTACAACCTCCAGGGCTTCAGAGACAGAGT
>CP092868.1:38328255-38377158 GCA_030710605.1 Cordylochernes scorpioides | reverse complement strand
AGCAGCGTGAGGCCCGGCTAAAGGCTAAGCAAGAGAGAGCTACAACCTCCAGGGCTTCAGAGACTGCAGATCAGCGGGGGGACAGGCTGAGTGGTTTTCGCGACAGAGCTACAACCTCCAGGGCTTCAGATCATCTCTTTATAAAAATATCGCTTCTCAGACACAAAGTTTGGAGCGGGACGTTTCACAAGAATGAAATCCACGGCGCCAATTTATAATTGTAACGAATAGTATTTGAATAAAAACATTTAATCGGGTAAAACCCGGGCATTGCCAGGGTCATTCGGCTATCATTATATATATTTTGTCCACTTAAACTTTATTCAACCACAATGATATTTCTATATTTTTATTCATTTTATATTTGTTTTTATACCTTTATAATGTGATGTGATGTGATGATGACAAAATAGAAAATTGCATTGAAAATTTATATATATATAATATATATATATGTCATAATATATGCTCTTCCAGGATTAATAAAACAAATCTACAGTCGACCAGAGAGAGAGAGAGAACGCAGCTAAGGCCGGTCACTTGATATAGCAGTCACATTCCAAGGGGGCGACCGCAGGGCCTTTTCTTGGAACCTAAGTTCTATTTTTAGCGTCGGGGGGGTGGTGACCACACAAGCAGTCGTTCACTTAATCCGTTGGCCTGAGGGTTGTTGCTTGTCGTGAGAAGTTGGTTAATGTTATGTCTAATCAAAAATCTACGAAATTTCGGAGAGGTGAAGGCAGGAGCTCTATCCGTCAAAAGTCGTTTAGGAGAACCAAACTGCATCACCTTTTTAATCACTTGGGTATAGGTGAGAATGCTGGTGGACCGCGATGGAAATGCCCACGCGTACCGTGTGGCATGGTCCACTACGACATGTAAGAAGGCCTGAGAATTTCCATATTTCGCGAATCCAGAAATAGTATCTAGTGACACTAGTTCGTACGGCAGGACCGCCGGGGGAAGTTGTCCCAATTCTCCGTAGATAGGTCCTTTTGGTGGTTTGACTAATTGGCATACTGAACAGGTTCTTACATGTGTCCTGATGTCATTTGTCATGCCGTCCCAATAGTATTGGGCTGCGATCAGTCTGGTCATCTGCGAAATGCCGGGGTGGTTGAAATCGCGATGGGCTCGTTGTAGTAGGGTGCCACGGAGTGATGGTGGAACAATTATTTTAGTGACACCCCGTCGTGTGATAGTCATAAGGTCCTTGTCATTGAGGATATACCTTGTGTCCCTCCGTAATTCGCCCTGATGATCTTTTATTTGACCTGTGGATAGGAATCCGCAGAAAGGGTTACGGGAGAGTAGGTCCGCCTCGTACTGACGCGAGCCCTTGAGGTATTTGACCTCATAGTCGTAAGCTGAGAGTCGAAGGCTCCAACGAAAGAGGCGTCCGGTGGGGTCTTTTATGGTCTTTAGCCATTGTAAGGCGTGATGATCCGAGTAGATGACAAACCTTGTACCTAGGAGGTACACTCGGAATTTGTCAACGCACTCTACAATGGCTAAGCACTCCAGTTCAGATATAGTGTAATTGCGCTCATAGGAACGCAACGCGCGACTGTAATATTGTACAGGGTAGATGTTACCGTCAGGATGTACTTGTTTGAGTACACCTGCGATGCCCTGCGTGGAAGCGTCGCAATAGACCTGGCATGGGAGCCCTTCTTGAAATAGATGTAACACAGGTTGTGTTGCGAGGTGTTGCTTCAATTTATCAAAGGCTTGTTGACAATTCGGGCTCCAAAGCCATTTGGCGTTCTTTTTTAGTAATTGATTTAAGGGGTGGCGAAGTCTAGCATATTCTGGGATGAATTTATGATATACGTTGACAGCTCCTAAAAATGATTGTAGGGTTTTAATGTTGATAGGAGTTCTAATAGCGTTGATGATTTCGGTATTTTTAATATTAGGTGTGTAAGTCCCTGCGGTGATGTGGTAGCCGAGAAAATCTATTTCATTTTGATAAAAATTACATTTTTTAAGGTTAAGTTGGAGATTTTCATCTAAACAGAATTTAAAGAAAAGTCGAAGGTGCGTAAGGTGTTGTTCTGAGGAGTCAGAAAAAATAACGAAGTCGTCATAATAGTGGGCTATGAAAGAGAGGTGGTGTTTGTGGATCAACTGGTTAATCACACGTTCGAAAATTTGGGGTGCTGATTTGAATCCAAAGGGTAAGCGTTTGAAATTATATTGCCCTTGTTGAGTCACGAAAAAGAGTAGTGGTTGACTCTCCTCCGCGATGGGGATTTGATAGTATGCATTGCTTATGTCAACGGTGCTAAATACTCTGGCTTTCGACAGGTTATCCAGTACCGTTTCTATCAATGGCAAAGGATGCAAATCCGAGGGTACTAGTTCGTTCACGCGACGGAAGTCAATGCAGAGACGCATGGTGTTATCGCGTTTGCGAACGAGTGTCACAGGAGAGGAATATGGGCTAGAGGAGGGGGTGATTATGTCATGTTTTAGAAGTTGAGATATCTGGTCCTGAATTTCCTTCTGGTAGGCATAGGGAGTTCGGTATGGTCGGAGGGAAATAACCTTATCGGAAATAATTTTGAGATTTACAGGGGTTATGTTGAGTGGTAATACATTGAATTTATTGATAGGGAAAATATCTTTAAAATAATACAATAATTGCTGATAAGGGATAGTCAGTTCTGGGCGTTGTTCAATAAATTCTTTAATCATTAATTCTCTAGAGGCGCATGGGCTGGTAGGAAGGCTATTAAGGTTGTAAGGGTGAGAGGGGCATTCAGGGGAAGGTTGATAAATATTACTAAGGGTTGTTTGTAAGTAAGGCTCACGTGGAGTTTGAAAATCGTCAACGCCTACGTTAACCGAGTGAATTATGGGTCGGTTTGGGTTAGAAGTTATTATTCGCGAGCCGTGCTTACAAGTGGGAAGGTCACATACAAAATGGTACAAATGTTTAGGTACTGGAACACTATTTTGAAGTATCAATTGATTATGAAAATCTATTGTTAATCTTAAGAATTGCATAATATGAATAGATAGGATACCATGTTCAAGGGGTGAATTTAAAATATAAAATGTTTCGTTAAAATTAAAATTATTAAATTGTATTGGTAAGGTAACTAATCTGATTGGTTTGGCATGACTAGATATAGTACGGATAATAACATCATTGTTAATAGGGGTGAAACAAATGAAACTATTAACATTTTTAATATATTCAAATTGGTTTGAACTAATTATGGAAACATTGGCTCCAGAGTCAATTAGGAATGGCATCTTTAAAGAATGAATGATAGGGGTTAAAATAATTGCACTTACAGGCGTATGCTGGTTTAGGGTGCAGGTAGGTTCATTGAGCTTCGGAGGAGTTCTGCTGCCGAAGCTGGCATTACTTGGTTTCTCCCAAGCTCGTCGTTGCTGCGGTCTCGTAGACACCTGCAGGCCCAGTCGATCCTTGGGGTTGCTCGACGCTGTGGACCGCAGGTGTAAAGGTCCGAAAAGTCCGCTGGTAGGGCCCTCGCTGCTGACACTGTGCGTGCCAGTGTTGTCCGCCACAGTAACAGCAAGGATATGGTGGGGTCTTGTCCACGGTGGTGGAAGGTGCTCTGCTCTGGCGCGGTGATCGCTGTTGGGTAGCTTTAGTGCTGGTGTTATCCCCTTCGTAGGTCAGCTGTTGGGCTAAGCACAACCATTCTTCTGGTCCCGAGGGTTGTGCCATCTTCAAAAGGTTGCCATAGTTACGTGGCACACCGTTGGATAGTGCTTGCACGATGGCACTCTTAGGGAGGTTGATCGCCAATCCTATTCGGACTTTGTTCTTGTAGTAGGTCTCGATCTCGGCCATCGATGTGCATTTAAGTTCATAGAACTCTTGAAGAGTGAAGCTAGGGCGTCGGGGATAGACGGCGCAGAGTGACTCCTTGACCTCTTCATAAGTCTTATTGAGTAGGGCTAAGTCTTGTGCAATTTTGCGAGGTTCGCCCCTGAGTGATGATAGAGCCTTTCGAGCTTGGCGTGCTGGCTCTAAGTTGTGGAAGTTCGGCTGAGACTCAATTTGTGAAAAGAAGTGTGCGGCAGGTTCATCTCCGTCGTAGGTGATTACTTCTTCAGACTCACGGTTTAAAAGTTGGTCGAGACAGAGGGTGAGAGTTCGAAGGGAAGCGGCTACAGTAGAGTCGGTCGTTGGTTCTTGTGGAACTTAGTTGTGGGTTTGTTCGATCATCGTGGTATTGCTTCTTGTTTTCTTCATACTCTGGTATATGAGGGATTTGTTTCCCAGTCAGGTCTTATACTGTCGACTTTCAATGTGGCAATATAGTGATAATGTGGGAAGAGAGAAATAAGGGAAACCACAAGTTTGGAAGATGGGACCCAGCAAACCGAGAGAGAGAGCTAGCGAGAGGGCTGTCCGCTGAACGACTGCTTGTGTGGTCACCACCCCCCCGACGCTAAAAATAGAACTTAGGTTCCAAGAAAAGGCCCTGCGGTCGCCCCCTTGGAATGTGACTGCTATATCAAGTGACCGGCCTTAGCTGCGTTCTCTCTCTCTCTCTGGTCGACTGTAGATTTGTTTTATTAATCCTGGAAGAGCATATATTATGACATATATATATTAATATTTTGAGACATGGTGAAAACATAATTTGCTAAACAAGGCAAAAAACCCTTTTACGATTGGAGAAATCTATAGATATTATTGAGGATTTATTTCAACAAATATGTATGAAGGTATAAGTGAGATATACACATTTTATTCAAATATATTTATATATTTTTTAATAAAGTCGGTTTCATTTTGTAATAGCCATGTTTATATTTTGTCTAGGCTCTTCGCCATCTTGTAGTAGTCACGTTTATATTTTCATAAGCTAATTTATATGATTACTAGTAGAAAAGCCCGTCCAAGGACGGGATCGGCTAGAGCAGGTGGATTCCTAATTTTATTTCTCACATTCCTTTTTGATACTTAATAATATGTAATCGGAAGACAATTTGATTCGGAAACAATAGGGCCCATATCCAGGAGGAGGTGCAAGGTTTGCTCCCATTGAAGCGAATGCTAGGGCACTGTTGACGGAACGGATGTTTTATATGAAGTTCTTTGAAAGTTGATGCTTTCCAGTCATTAAACTTTCAAGTAGTTCAGAGGTTTGATTCGGTTCAAGTTCGAATTTTCCTTTGGAACAGCATTTATGAAAAGTTTTACTGTATGTCGTTTGTTCCAATTCGAAATACTTTGCTCTACATTTTGGGCAAACTTGATCAAGTTGGCCACAAAAGTGCAGGGGAATTTGATCTTCCTCGAAACGTGACCCTGTTGGCAAAGGTAGATTATCTCCCTGTCGAATTCGTTGCATCCTCAGCCTACTGTTTTCCCTTTGAAGGGCTCTTTGATTTTCGCTCATATTCATTCGGTATTGCCGTTGATGTTCATTATGCCGTTCTCTTACGGGTGAATTTAAACGTCTTTGTCGCTGCTGTTCAATACGACGTTGCTTTGCTTCGATGGCCTCGACAATAGAAAGGGCTCTTTTAGGAGACATTGTTTATAAAAATAAAATAATCAAGCTAAGTTAAAAAATAAAATTATTTAAAAAATATTATTCCTCAAATATTCACCGAATAAATTGCCGACGTCACGTCACACGTCACACGCCACGTCACACAGAATGGACCAATCCTATTCGGCTTCAACGAACAGACGCTTTATTATCCCGTGCTCAGTCCCATCTCATCCCGTGCTCAGTCCCATCCCATCCCGTGCTCAGCCCCATCTCATCCCGTGCTCAGTCCCATCTCATCCCGTGGTCAGTCCCATCTCATCCCGTGGTCAGTCCCATCTCATCCCTTGCTCAGTCCCATCTCATCCCGTGGTCAGTCCCATCTCATCCCGCTGTCATTCCCATCTCATCCCGTGCTCAGTCCCATCTCATCCCGTGCTTAGTCCCATCTCATCCCGTGTTCAGTCCCATCTCATCCCGTGATCATTCCCATCTCATCCCGTGATCATTCCCATCTCATCCCGTGCTCAGTCCCATCTCATCCCGTGGTCAGTTTCATCTCATCCCGTGCTCAGTCCCATCTCATCCCGTGGTCAGTTTCATCTCATCCCGTGGTCAGTTTCATCTCATCCCGCTGTCAGTCCCATCTCATCCCGTGGTCAGTCCCATCTCATCCCGTGCTCAGTCCCATCTCATCCGGTGCTCAGTCCCATCTCATCCCGTGGTCAGTCCCATCTCATCCCGTGATCATTCCCATCTCATCCCGTGATCATTCCCATCTCATCCCGTGCTCAGTCCCATCTCATCCCGTGCTCAGTCCCATCCCATCCCGTGCTCAGTCCCATCTCATCCCGTGGTCAGTCCCATCTCATCCCGTGGTCAGTCCCATCTCATCCCGCTGTCAGTCCCATCTCATCCCGTGCTCAGTCCCATCTCATCCCGTGGTCAGTTTCATCTCATCCCGCTGTCAGTCCCATCTCATCCCGTGGTCAGTCCCATCTCATCCCGTGCTCAGTCCCATCTCATCCCGTGCTCAGTTCCATCTCATTCCGTGCTCAGTCCCATCTCATCCCGTGGTCAGTCCCATCTCATCCCGTGATCATTCCCATCTCATCCCGTGATCATTCCCATCTCATCCCGTGCTCAGTCCCATCTCATCCCGTGCTCAGTCCCATCCCATCCCGTGCTCAGTCCCATCTCATCCCGTGCTCAGTCCCATCTCATCCCGTGGTCAGTCCCATCTCATCCCGCTGTCAGTCCCATCTCATTCCGTGCTCAGTCCCATCTCATCCCGTGGTCAGTTTCATCTCCTCCCGTGCTCAGTCCCATCTCATCCCGTGGTCAGTTTCATCTCATCCCGCTGTCAGTCCCATCTCATCCCGTGCTCAGTCCCATCTCATCCCGTGCTCAGTCCCATCTCATCCCGTGCTCAGTCCCATCTCATCCCGTGGTCAGTCCCATCTCATCCCACTGTCAGTCCCATCTCATCCCGTGCTCAGTCCCATCTCATCCAGTGGTCAGTTTCATCTCATCTCGTGCTCAGTCCCATCTCATCCCGTGGTCAGTTTCATCTCATCCCGCTGTCAGTCCCATCTCATCCCGTGGTCAGTCCCATCTCATCCCGCTGTCAGTCCCATCTCATCCCTTGCTCAGTCCCATCTCATCCCGTGCTCAGTCCCATCTCATCCCGTGGTCAGTCCCATCTCATCCCGCTGTCAGTCCCATCTCATCCCGTGCTCAGTCCCATCTCATCCCGTGCTCAGTCCCATCTCAAACCGTGTTCAGTCCCATCTGATCCCGTGATCATTCCCATCTCATCCCGTGCTCATTCCCATCTCATCCCGTGCTCAGTCCCATCTCATCCCGTGGTCAGTTTCATCTCACCCCGTGCTCAGTCCCATCTCATCCCGTGGTCAGTGTCATCTCATCCCGCTGTCAGTCCCATCTCATCCCGTGGTCAGTCCCATCTCATCCCGCTGTCAGTCCCATCTCATCCCGTGCTTAGTCCCATCTCATCCCGTGCTCAGTCCCATCTCATCCCGTGTTCAGTCCCATCTCATCCCGTGCTCAGTCCCATCTCATCCCGTGGTCAGTTTCATCTCATCCCGTGCTCAGTCCCATCTCATCCCGTGGTCAGTGTCATCTCATCCCGCTGTCAGTCCCATCTCATCCCGTGGTCAGTCCCATCTCATCCCGTGCTCAGTCCCATCTCATCCCGTGCTTAGTCCCATCTCATCCCGTGGTCAGTCCCATCTCATCCCGTGGTCAGTCCCATCTCATCCCTTGCTCAGTCCCATCGCATCCCGTGCTCAGTCCCATTTCATCCCGTGCTCAGTCCCATCTCATCCCGCTGTCAGTCCCATCTCATCCCGTGCTCAGTCCCTTCTCATCCCGTGTTCAGTCCCATCTCATCCCGTGATCATTCCCATCTCATCCCGTGATCATTCCCATCTCATCCCTTGCTCAGTCCCATCTCATCCCGTGCTCAGTTTCATCTCATCCCGTGCTCAGTCCCATCTCATCTCGTGGTCTGTCCCATCTCTTCCCGTGCACAGTCCCATCCCATCCCGTGCTCAGCCCCATCTCATCCCGTGCTCAGTCCCATCTCATCCCGCTGTCAGTCCCATCTCATCCCGTGCTCAGCCCCATCTCATCCCGTGCTCAGTCCCATCTCATCCCGCTGTCAGTCCCATCTCTCCCGTGCTCAGTCCCTTATCATCCCTTGCTCAGTCCCATCTCATCCCGTGCTCAGTCCCATCTCATCCCGTGCTCAGTCCCATCTCATCCCGTGCTCAGTCCCATCTCATCCCGTGGTCAGTCCCATCTCATCCCGTGATCATTTCCATCTCATCCCGTGCTCAGTCCCATCTCATCCCGTGCTCAGTCCCATCCCATCCCGTGCTCAGTCCCATCTCATCCCGTGCTCAGCCCCATCTCATCCCGCTGTCAGTCCCATCTCATCCCGTGGTCAGTCCCAGCTCATCCCGCTGTCAGTCCCATCTCATCCCGTGCTCAGTCCCATCTCATCCCGTGCTCAGTCCCATCTCATCCCGTGTTCAGTCCCATCTCATCCCGTGATCATTCCCATCTCATCCCGTGATCATTCCCATCTCATCCCGTGCTCAGTCCCATCTCATCCCGTGGTCAGTTTCATCTCATCCCGTGCTCAGTCCCATCTCATCCCGTGGTCAGTTTCATCCCATCCCGTGCTCAGTCCCATCTCATCCCGTGCTCAGTCCCATCTCATCCCGTGCTCAGTCCCATCTCATCCCGCTGTCAGTCCCATTTCATCCCGTGCTCAGTCCCATCTCATCCCGTGCTCAGTCCCATCTCATCCCGTGTTCAGTTCCATCTCATCCCGTGATCAATCCCATCTCATCCCGTGATCATTCCCATCTCATCCCGTGCTCAGTCCCATCTCATCCCATGGTCAGTTTCATCTCATCCCGTGCTCACTCCCATCTCATCCCGTGGTCAGTGTCATCTCATCCCGCTGTCAGTCCCATCTCATCCCGCGGTCAATCCCATCTCATCCCGCTGTCAGTCCCATCTCATCCCGTGCTCAGTCCCATCTCATCCCGTGCTTAGTCCCATCTCATCCCGTGGTCAGTCCCATCTCATCCCGTGGTCAGTCCCATCTCATCCCGTGGTCAGTCTCATATCATCCCTTGCTCAGTCCCATCTCATCCCGTGCTCAGTCCCATCTCATCCCGTGTTCAGTCCCATCTCATCCCGTGATCATTCCCATCTCATCCCGTGATCATTCCCATCTCATCCCGTGCTCAGTCCCATCTCATCCCGTGGTCAGTTTCATCTCATCCCGTGCTCAGTCCCATCTCATCCCGTGGTCTGTCCCATCTCATCCCGTGCTCAGTCCCATCCCATCCCGTGCTCAGCCCCATCTCATCCCGTGCTCAGTCCCATCTCATCCCGTGATCATTCCCATCTCATCCCGTGCTCAGTCCCATCTCATCCCGTGGTCAGTTTCATCTCATCCAGTGCTCAGTCCCATCTCATCCTGTGGTCAGTTTCATCTCATCCCGTGGTTAATTTCATCTCATCCCGTGGTCAGTTTCATCTCATCCCGCTGTCAGTCCCATCTCATCCCGTGCTCAGCCCCATCTCATCCCGTGCTCAGTCCCATCTCATCCCGCTGTCAGTCCCATCTCATCCCTTGCTCAGTTCCATCTCATCCCTTGCTCAGTCCCATCTCATCCCGTGCTCAGTCCCATCTCATCCCGTGCTCAGTCCCATCTCATCCCGTGCTCAGTCCCATCTCATCCCGTGGTCAGTCCCTTCTCATCCTGCTGTCAGTCCCATCTCATCCCGTGCTCAGTCCCATCTCATCCCGTGCTTAGTCCCATCTCATCCCGTGTTCAGTCCCATCTCATCCCGTGATCATTCCCATCTCATCCCGTGATCATTCCCATTTCATCCCGTGCTCAGTCCCATCTCATCCCGTGGTCAGTTTCATCTCATCCCGTGCTCAGTCCCATCTCATCCTGTGGTCAGTTTCATCTCATCCCGTGGTCAGTTTCATCTCATCCCGTGGTCAGTTTCATCTCATCCCGCTGTCAGTCCCATCTCATCCCGTGGTCAGTCCCATCTCATCCCGTGCTCAGTCCCATCTCATCCCGTGGTCAGTCCCATCTCATCCCGTGATCATTCCCATCTCATCCCGTGATCATTCCCATCTCATCCCGTGCTCAGTCCCATCTCATCCCGTGCTCAGTCCCATCCCATCCCGTGCTCAGTCCCATCTCATCCCGTGGTCAGTCCCATCTCATCCCGTGGTCAGTCCCATCTCATCCCGCTGTCAGTCCCATCTCATCCCGTGCTCAGTCCCATCTAATCCCGTGGTCAGTTTCATCTCATCCCGCTGTCAGTCCCATCTCATCCCGTGGTCAGTCCCATCTCATCCCGTGCTCAGTCCCATCTCATCCCGTGCTCAGTCCCATCTCATTCCGTGCTCAGTACCATCTCATCCCGTGGTCAGTCCCATCTCATCCCGTGATAATTCCCATCTCATCCCGTGATCATTCCCATCTCATCCCGTGCTCATTCCCATCTCATTCCGTGCTCAGTCCCATCCCGTGCTCAGTCCCATATCATCCCGTGCTCAGTCCCATCTCATCCCGTGCTCAGTCCCATCTCATCCCGTGGTCAGTCCCATCTCATCCCACTGTCAGTCCCATCTCATCCCGTGCTCAGTCCCATCTCATTCCGTGGTCAGTTTCATCTCATCCCGTGCTCAGTCCCATCTCATCCCGTGGTCAGTTTCATCTCATCCCGCTGTCAGTCCCATCTCATCCCGTGGTCAGTCCCATCTCATCCCGTGATCATTCCCATCTCATCCCGTGATCATTCCCATCTCATCCCGTGCTCAGTCCCATCTCATCCCGTGCTCAGTCCCATCCCATCCCGTGCTCAGTCCCATCTCATCCCGTGGTCAGTCCCATCTCATCCCGTGGTCAGTCCCATCTCATCCCGCTGTCAGTCCCATCTCATCCCGTGCTCAGTCCCATCTCATCCCGTGGTCAGTTTCATCTCATCCCGCTGTCAATCCCATCTCATCCCGTGGTCAGTCCCATCTCATCCCGTGCTCAGTCCCATCTCATCCCGTGCTCAGTCCCATCTCATTCCGTGCTCAGTCCCATCTCATCCCGTGGTCAGTCCCATCTCATCCCGTGATCATTCCCATCTCATCCCGTGATCATTCCCATCTCATCCCGTGCTCAGTCCCATCTCATCCCGTGCTCAGTCCCATCCCATCCCGTGCTCAGTCCCATCTCAACCCGTGCTCAGTCCCATCTCATCCCGTGGTCAGTCCCATCTCATCCCGCTCTCAGTCCCATCTCATTCCGTGCTCAGTCCCATCTCATCCCGTGGTCAGTTTCATCTCCTCCCGTGCTCAGTCCCATCTCATCCCGTGGTCAGTTTCATCTCATCCCGCTGTCAGTCCCATCTCATCCCGTGCTCAGTCCCATCTCATCCCGTGCTCAGTCCCATCTCATCCCGTGCTCAGTCCCATCTCATCCCGTGGTCAGTCCCATCTCATCCCACTGTCAGTCCCATCTCATCCCGTGCTCAGTCCCATCTCATCCCGTGGTCAGTTTCATCTCATCTCGTGCTCAGTCCCATCTCATCCCGTGGTCAGTTTCATCTCATCCCGCTGTCAGTCCCATCTCATCCCGTGGTCAGTCCCATCTCATCCCGCTGTCAGTCCCATCTCATCCCTTGCTCAGTCCCATCTCATCCCGTGCTCAGTCCCATCTCATCCCGTGGTCAGTCCCATCTCATCCCGCTGTCAGTCCCATCTCATCCCGTGCTCAGTCCCATCTCATCCCGTGCTCAGTCCCATCTCAAACCGTGTTCAGTCCCATCTCATCCCGTGATCATTCCCATCTCATCCCGTGCTCATTCCCATCTCATCCCGTGCTCAGTCCCATCTCATCCCGTGGTCAGTTTCATCTCACCCCGTGCTCAGTCCCATCTCATCCCGTGGTCAGTGTCATCTCATCCCGCTGTCAGTCCCATCTCATCCCGTGGTCAGTCCCATCTCATCCCGCTGTCAGTCCCATCTCATCCCGTGCTCAGTCCCATCTCATCCCGTGCTCAGTCCCATCTCATCCCGTGTTCAGTCCCATCTCATCCCGTGATCATTCCCATCTCATCCCGTGATCATTCCCATCTCATCCCGTGCTCAGTCCCATCTCATCCCGTGGTCAGTTTCATCTCATCCCGTGCTCAGTCCCATCTCATCCCGTGGTCAGTGTCATCTCATCACGCTGTCAGTCCCATCTCATCCCGTGGTCAGTCCCATCTCATCCCGTGCTCATTCCCATCTCATCCCGTGCTTAGTCTCATCTCATCCCGTGGTCAGTCCCATCTCATCCCGTGGTCAGTCCCATCTCATCCCTTGCTCAGTCCCATCGCATCCCGTGCTCAGTCCCATCTCATCCCGTGCTCAGTCCCATCTCATCCCGCTGTCAGTCCCATCTCATCCCGTGCTCAGTCCCTTCTCATCCCGTGTTCAGTCCCATCTCATCCCGTGATCATTCCCATCTCATCCCGTGATCATTCCCATCTCATCCCGTGCTCAGTCCCATCTCATCCCGTGCTCAGTTTCATCTCATCCCGTGCTCAGTCCCATCTCATCTCGTGGTCTGTCCCATCTCTTCCCGTGCTCAGTCCCATCCCATCCCGTGCTCAGCCCCATCTCATCCCGTGCTCAGTCCCATCTCATCCCGCTGTCAGTCTCATCTCATCCCGTGCTCAGCCCCATCTCATCCCGTGCTCAGTCCCATCTCACCCCGCTGTCAGTCCCATCTCTCCCGTGCTCAGTCCCATCTCATCCCTTGCTCAGTCCCATCTCATCCCGTGCTCAGTCCCATCTCATCCCGTGCTCAGTCCCATCTCATCCCGTGCTCAGACCCATCTCATCCCGTGCTCAGTCCCATCTCATCCCGTGCTCAGTCCCATCTCATCCCATGGTCAGTCCCATCTCATCCCGTGATCATTTCCATCTCATCCCGTGCTCAGTCCCATCTCTTCCCCTGCTCAGTCCCATCCCATCCCGTGCTCAGTCCCATCTCATCCCGTGCTCAGTCCCATCCCATCCCGTGCTCAGCCCCATCTCATCCCGTGCTCAGTCCCATCTCATCCCGCTGTCAGTCCCATCTCATCCCGTGCTCAGCCCCATCTCATCCCGTGCTCAGTCCCATCTCACCCCGCTGTCAGTCCCATCTCATCCCGTGCTCAGTCCCTTCTCATCCCGTGTTCAGTCCCATCTCATCCCGTGATCATTCCCATCTCATCCCGTGATCATTCCCATCTCATCCCGTGCTCAGTCCCATCTCATCCCGTGCTCAGTTTCATCTCATCCCGTGCTCAGTCCCATCTCATCTCGTGGTCTGTCCCATCTCTTCCCGTGCTCAGTCCCATCCCATCCCGTGCTCAGCCCCATCTCATCCCGTGCTCAGTCCCATCTCATCCCGCTGTCAGTCTCATCTCATCCCGTGCTCAGCCCCATCTCATCCCGTGCTCAGTCCCATCTCACCCCGCTGTCAGTCCCATCTCTCCCGTGCTCAGTCCCATCTCATCCCTTGCTCAGTCCCATCTCATCCCGTGCTCAGTCCCATCTCATCCCGTGCTCAGTCCCATCTCATCCCGTGCTCAGTCCCATCTCATCCCGTGCTCAGTCCCATCTCATCCCGTGCTCAGTCCCATCTCATCCTGTGGTCAGTCCCATCTCATCCCGTGATCATTTCCATCTCATCCCGTGCTCAGTCCCATCTCATCCCCTGCTCAGTCCCATCCCATCCCGTGCTCAGTCCCATCTCATCCCGTGCTCAGTCCCATCTCATCCCGTGCTCAGTCCCATCTCATCCCGCTATCAGTCCCATCTCATCCCGTGCTCAGCCCCATCTCATCCCGTGCTCAGTCCCATCTCACCCCGCTGTCAGTCCCATCTCTCCCGTGCTCAGTCCCATCTCATCCCTTGCTCAGTCCCATCTCATCCCGTGCTCAGTCCCATCTCATCCCGTGCTCACTCCCATCTCATCCCGTGCTCAGTCCCATCTCATCCCGTGGTCAGTCCCATCTCATCCCGTGATCATTTCCATCTCATCCCGTGCTCAGTCCCATCTCATCCCGTGCTCAGTCCCATCCCATCCCGTGCTCAGTCCCATCTCATCCCGTGCTCAGTCCCATCCCATCCCGTGCTCAGTCCCATCTCATCCCGTGCTCAGCCCCTCTCATCCCGCTGTCAGTCCCATCTCATCCCGTGCTCAGTCCCATCTCATCCCGTGCTCAGTCCCATCTCATCCCGTGCTCAGTCCCATCTCATCCCGTGGTCAGTCCCATCTCATCCCGTGATCATTTCCATCTCATCCCGTGCTCAGTCCCATCTCATCCCGTGGTCAGTTTCATCTCATCCCTTGCTCAGTCCCATCTCATCCTGTGGTCAGTTTCATCTCATCCCGTGGTCAGTTTCATCTCATCCCGTGGTCAGTTTCATCTCATCCCGTGCTCAGTCCCATCTCATCCCGTGGACAGTCCCATCTCATCCCGTGATCATTCCCATCTCATCCCGTGATCATTCCCATCTCATCCCGTGCTCAGTCCCATCTCATCCCGTGCTCAGTCCCATCTCATCCCGTGCTCAGTCCCATCTCATCCCGTGGTCAGTCCCATCTCATCCCGTGGTCAGTCCCATCTCATCCCGCTGTCAGTCCCATCTCATCCCGTGCTCAGTCCCATCTCATCCCGTGGTCAGTTTCATCTCATCCCGCTGTCAGTCCCATCTCATCCCGTGGTCAGTCCCATCTCATCCCGTGCTCAGTCCCATCTCATCCCGTGCTCAGTCCCATCTCATTCCGTGCTCAGTACCATCTCATCCCGTGGTCAGTCCCATCTCATCCCGTGATAATTCCCATCTCATCCCGTGATCATTCCCATCTCATCCCGTGCTCAGTCCCATCTCATTCCGTGCTCAGTCCCATCCCGTGGTCAGTCCCATCTCATCCCGTGCTCAGTCCCATCTCATCCCGTGCTCAGTCCCATCCCATCCCGTGCTCAGTCCCATCCCATCCCGTGCTCAGTCCCATCTCATCCCGTGGTCAGTCCCATCTCATCCCGCTGTCAGTCCCATCTCATTCCGTGCTCAGTCCCATCTCATCCCGTGGTCAGTTTCATCTCCTCCCGTGCTCAGTCCCATCTCATCCCGTGGTCAGTTTCATCTCATCCCGCTGTCAGTCCCATCTCATCCCGTGCTCAGTCCCATCTCATCCCGTGCTCAGTCCCATCTCATCCCGTGCTCAGTCCCATCTCATCCCGTGGTCATCCCATCTCATCCCACTGTCAGTCCCATCTCATCCCGTGCTCAGTCCCATCTCATCCCGTGGTCAGTTTCATCTCATCCCGTGCTCAGTCCCATCTCATCCCGTGGTCAGTTTCATCTCATCCCGCTGTCAGTCCCATCTCATCCCGTGGTCAGTCCCATCTCATCCCGCTGTCAGTCCCATCTCATCCCTTGCTCAGTCCCATCTCATCCCGTGCTCAGTCCCATCTCATCACGTGGTCAGTCCCATCTCATCCCGCTGTCAGTCCCATCTCATCCCGTGCTCAGTCCCATCTCATCCCGTGCTCAGTCCCATCTCAAACCGTGTTCAGTCCCATCTCATCCCGTGATCATTCCTATCTCATCCCGTGCTCATTCCCATCTCATCCCGTGCTCAGTCCCATCTCATCCCGTGGTCAGTTTCATCTCACCCCGTGCTCAGTCCCATCTCATCCCGTGCTCAGTCCCATCTCATCCCGTGCTCAGTCCCATCTCATCCCGTGCTCAGTCCCATCTCATCCCGTGGTCAGTCCCATCTCATCCCGCTGTCAGTCCCATCTCATCCCGTGCTCAGTCCCATCTCATCCCGTGCTTAGTCCCATCTCATCCCGTGTTCAGTCCCATCTCATCCCGTGATCATTCCCATCTCATCCCATGATCATTCCCATCTCATCCCGTGCTCAGTCCCATCTCATCCCGTGGTCAGTTTCATCTCATCCCGTGCTCAGTCCTATCTCATCCTGTGGTCAGTTTCATCTCATCCCGTGGTCAGTTTCATCTCATCCCGCTGTCAGTCCCATCTCATCCCGTGGTCAGTCCCATCTCATCCCGTGCTCAGTCCCATCTCATCCCGTGCTCAGTCCCATCTCATCCCGTGGTCAGTCCCATCTCATCCCGTGATCATTCCCATCTCATCCCGTGATCATTCCCATCTCATCCCGTGCTCAGTCCCATCTCATCCCGTGCTCAGTCCCATCCCATCCCGTGCTCAGTCCCATCTCATCCCGTGGTCAGTCCCATCTCATCCCGTGGTCAGTCCCATCTCATCCCGCTGTCAGTCCCATCTCATCCCGTGCTCAGTCCCATCTCATCCCGTGGTCAGTTTCATCTCATCCCGCTGTCAGTCCCATCTCATCCCATGGTCAGTCCCATCTCATCCCGTGCTCAGTCCCATCTCATCCCGTGCTTAGCTCCATCTCATTCCGTGCTCAGTCCCATCTCATCCCGTGGTCAGTCCCATCTCATCCCGTGATCATTCCCATTTCATCCCGTGATCATTCCCATCTCATCCCGTGCTCAGTCCCATCTCATCCCGTGCTCAGTCCCATCCCATCCCGTGCTCAGTCCCATCTCATCCCGTGCTCAGTCCCATCTCATCCCGTGGTCAGTCCCATCTCATCCCGCTGTCAGTCCCATCTCATTCCGTGCTCAGACCCATCTCATCCCGTGGTCAGTTTCATCTCCTCCCGTGCTCAGTCCCATCTCATCCCGTGGTCAGTTTCATCTCATCCCGCTGTCAGTCCCATCTCATCCCGTGCTCAGTCCCATCTCATACCATGATCATTCCCATCTCATCCCGTGCTCAGTCCCATCTCATCCCGTGGTCAGTTTCATCTCATCCCGTGCTCAGTCCCATCTCATCCTGTGGTCAGTTTCATCTCATCCCGTGGTCAGTTTCATCTCATCCCGCTGTCAGTCCCATCTCATCCCGTGGTCAGTCCCATCTCATCCCGTGCTCAGTCCCATCTCATCCCGTGCTCAGTCCCATCTCATCCCGTGGTCAGTCCCATCTCATCCCGTGATCATTCCCATTTCATCCCGTGATCATTCCCATCTCATCCCGTGCTCAGTCCCATCTCATCCCGTGCTCAGTCCCATCCCATCCCGTGCTCAGTCCCATCTCATCCCGTGGTCAGTCCCATCTCATCCCGTGGTCAGTCCCATCTCATCCCGCTGTCAGTCCCATCTCATCCCGTGCTCAGTCCCATCTCATCCCGTGGTCAGTTTCATCTCATCCCGCTGTCAGTTCCATCTCATCCCGTGGTCAGTCCCATCTCATCCCGTGCTCAGTCCCATCTCATCCCGTGCTCAGTCCCATCTCATCCCGTGCTCAGTCCCATCTCATTCCGTGCTCAGTCCCATCTCATCCCGTGGTCAGTCCCATCTCATCCCGTGATCATTCCCATCTCATCCCGTGATCATTCCCATCTCATCCCGTGCTCAGTCCCATCTCATCCCGTGCTCAGTCCCATCCCATCCCGTGCTCAGTCCCATCTCATCCCGTGCTCAGTCCCATCTCATCCCGTGGTCAGTCCCATCTCATCCCGCTGTCAGTCCCATCTCATTCCGTGCTCAGTCCCATCTCATCCCGTGGTCAGTTTCATCTCCTCCCGTGCTCAGTCCCATCTCATCCCGTGGTCAGTTTCATCTCATCCCGCTGTCAGTCCCATCTCATCCCGTGCTCAGTCCCATCTCATCCCATGATCATTCCCATCTCATCCCGTTCTCAGTCCCATCTCATCCCGTGGTCAGTTTCATCTCATCCCGTGCTCAGTCCCATCTCATCCTGTGGTCAGTTTCATCTCATCCCGCTGTCAGTCCCATCTCATCCCGTGCTCAGTCCCATCTCATCCCATGATCATTCCCATCTCATCCCGTGCTCAGTCCCATCTCATCCCGTGGTCAGTTTCATCTCATCCCGTGCTCAGTCCCATCTCAACCCGTGCTCAGTCCCATCTCATCCCGTGGTCAGTCCCATCTCATCCCGTGGTCAGTCCCATCTCATCCCACTGTCAGTCCCATCTCATCCCGTGCTCAGTCCCATCTCATCCCGTGGTCAGTTTCATCTCATCCCGTGCTCAGTCCCATCTCATCCCATGGTCAGTTTCATCTCATCCCGCTGTCAGTCCCATCTCATCCCGTGGTCAGTCCCATCTCATCCCGCTGTCAGTCCCATCTCATCCCTTGCTCAGTCCCATCTCATCCCGTGCTCAGTCCCATCTCATCCCGTGGTCAGTCCCATCTCATCCCGCTGTCAGTCCCATCTCATCCCGTGCTCAGTCCCATCTCATCCCGTGCTCAGTCCCATCTCAAACCGTGTTCAGTCCCATCTCATCCCCTGATCATTCCCATCTCATCCCGTGATCATTCCCATCTCATCCCGTGCTCAGTCCCATCTCATCCCGTGGTCAGTTTCATCTCACCCCGTGCTCAGTCCCATCTCATCCCGTGTTCAGTGTCATCTCTACCGCTGTCAGTCCCATCTCATCCCGTGGTCAGTCCCATCTCATCCCGCTGTCAGTCCCATCTCATCCCGTGCTCAGTCCCATCTCATCCCGTGCTCAGTCCCATCTCATCCCGTGTTCAGTCCCATCTCATCCCGTGATCATTCCCATCTCATCCCGTGATCATTCCCATCTCATCCCGTGCTCAGTCCCATCTCATCCCGTGGTCAGTTTCATCTCATCCCGTGCTCAGTCCCATCTCATCCCGTGGTCAGTGTCATCTCATCCCGCTGTCAGTCCCATCTCATCCCGTGGTCAGTCCCATCTCATCCCGTGCTCAGTCCCATCTCATCCCGTGCTTAGTCCCATCTCATCCCGTGGTCAATCCCATCTCATCCCGTGGTCAGTCCCATCTCATCCCTTGCTCAGTCCCATCTCATCCCGTGCTCAGTCCCATCTCATCCCGTGCTCAGTCCCATCTCATCCCGCTGTCAGTCCCATCTCATCCCGTGCTCAGTCCCATCTCATCCCGTGTTCAGTCCCATCTCATCCCGTGATCATTCCCATCTCATCCCGTGATCATTCCCATCTCATCCCGTGCTCAGTCCCATCTCATCCCGTGGTCAGTTTCATCTCATCCCGTGCTCAGTCCCATCTCATCCCTTGCTCAGTCCCATCTCATCCCGTGCTCAGTCCCATCTAATCCCGTGCTCAGTCCCATCTCATCCCGTGCTCAGTCCCATCTCATCCCGTGCTTAGTCCCATCTCATCCCGTGTTCAGTCCCATCTCATCCCGTGATCATTCCCATCTCATCCCATGATCATTCCCATCTCATCCCGTGCTCAGTCCCATCTCATCCCGTGGTCAGTTTCATCTCATCCCGTGCTCAGTCCCATCTCATCCTGTGGTCAGTTTCATCTCATCCCGTGGTCAGTTTCATCTCATCCCGCTGTCAGTCCCATCTCATCCCGTGGTCAGTCCCATCTCATCCCGTGCTCAGTCCCATCTCATCCCGTGCTCAGTCCCATCTCATCCCGTGGTCAGTCCCATCTCATCCCGTGATCATTCCCATCTCATCCCGTGCTCAGTCCCATCCCATCCCGTGCTCAGTCCCATCTCATCCCGTGCTCAGCCCCATCTCATCCCGCTGTCAGTCCCATCTCATCCCGTGGTCAGTCCCATCTCATCCCGCTGTCAGTTCCATCTCATCCCGTGCTCAGTCCCATCTCATCCCGTGCTCAGTCCCATCTCATCCCGTGTTCAGTCCCATCTCATCCCGTGATCATTCCCATCTCATCCCGTGATCATTCCCATCTCATCCCGTGCTCAGTCCCATCTCATCCCGTGGTCAGTTTCATCTCATCCCGTGCTCAGTCCCATCTCATCCCGTGGTCAGTTTCATCCCATCCCGTGCTCAGTCCCATCTCATCCCGTGCTCAGTCCCATCTCATCCCGTGCTCAGTCCCATCTCATCCCGCTGTCAGTCCCATCTCATCCCGTGCTCAGTCCCATCTCATCCCGTGCTCAGTCCCATCTCATCCCGTGTTCAGTTCCATCTCATCCCGTAATCAATCCCATCTCATCCCGTGATCATTCCCATCTCATCCCGTGTTCAGTCCCATCTCATCCCATGGTCAGTTTCATCTCATCCCGTGCTCAGTCCCATCTCATCCCGTGGTCAGTGTCATCTCATCCCGCTGTCAGTCCCATCTCATCCCGCGGTCAGTCCCATCTCATCCCGCTGTCAGTCCCATCTCATCCCGTGCTCAGTCCCATCTCATCCCGTGCTTAGTCCCATCTCATCCCGTGGTCAGTCCCATCTCATCCCGTGGTCAGTCTCATATCATCCCTTGCTCAGTCCCATCTCATTCCGTGCTCAGTCCCATCTCATCCCGTGCTCAGTCCCATCTCATCCCGCCGTCAGTCCCATCTCATCCCGTGCTCATTCCCATCTCATCCCGTGTTCAGTCCCATCTCATCCCGTGATCATTCCCATCTCATCCCGTGATCATTCCCATCTCATCCCGTGCTCAGTCCCATCTCATCCCGTGGTCAATTTCATCTCATCCCGTGCTCAGTCCCATCTCATCCCGTGATCTGTCCCATCTCATCCCGTGCTCAGTCCCATCCCATCCCGTGCTCAGCCCCATCTCATCCCGTGCTCAGTCCCATCTCATCCCGCTGTCAGTCCCATCTCATCCCGTGCTCAGCCCCATCTCATCCCGTGCTCAGTCCCATCTCAAATTGCTGTCAGTCCCATCTCATCCCGTGCTCAGTTCCATCTCATCCCTTGCTCAGTCCCATCTCATCCCGTGCTCAGTCCCATCTCATCCCGTGCTCAGTCCCATCTCATCCCGTGCTCAGTCCCATCTCATCCCGTGGTCAGTCCCATCGCATCCCGTGATCATTTCCATCTCATCCCGTGATCATTCCCATCTCATCCCGTGCTCAGTCCCATCCCATCCCGTGCACAGTCCCATCTCATCCCGTGCTCAGTCCCATCTCATCCCGCTGTCAGTCCCATCTCATCCCGTGGTCAGTCCCATCTCATTCCGCTGTCAGTCCCATCTCATCCCGTGCTCAGTCCCATCTCATCCCGTGCTCAGTCCCATCTCATCCCGTGTTCAGTCCCATCTCATCCCGTGATCATTCCCATCTCATCCCGTGATCATTCCCATCTCATCCCGTGCTCAGTCCCATCTCATCCCGTGCTCAGTCCCATCCCATCCCGTGCTCAGTCCCATCTCATCCCGTGGTCAGTCCCATCTCATCCCGTGGTCAGTCCCATCTCATCCCGCTGTCAGTCCCATCTCATCCCGTGCTCAGTCCCATCTCATCCCGTGGTCAGTTTCATCTCATCCCGCTGTCAGTCCCATCTCATCCCGTGGTCAGTCCCATCTCATCCCGTGCTCAGTCCCATCTCATCCCGTGCTCAGTCCCATCTCATTCCGTGCTCAGTACCATCTCATCCCGTGGTCAGTCCCATCTCATCCCGTGATAATTCCCATCTCATCCCGTGATCATTCCCATCTCATCCCGTGCTCAGTCCCATCTCATTCCGTGCTCAGTCCCATCCCGTGGTCAGTCCCATCTCATCCCGTGCTCAGTCCCATCTCATCCCGTGCTCAGTCCCATCCCATCCCGTGCTCAGTCCCATCCCATCCCGTGCTCAGTCCCATCTCATCCCGTGGTCAGTCCCATCTCATCCCGCTGTCAGTCCCATCTCATTCCGTGCTCAGTCCCATCTCATCCCGTGGTCAGTTTCATCTCCTCCCGTGCTCAGTCCCATCTCATCCCGTGGTCAGTTTCATCTCATCCCGCTGTCAGTCCCATCTCATCCCGTGCTCAGTCCCATCTCATCCCGTGCTCAGTCCCATCTCATCCCGTGCTCAGTCCCATCTCATCCCGTGGTCAGTCCCATCTCATCCCACTGTCAGTCCCATCTCATCCCGTGCTCAGTCCCATCTCATCCCGTGGTCAGTTTCATCTCATCCCGTGCTCAGTCCCATCTCATCCCGTGGTCAGTTTCATCTCATCCCGCTGTCAGTCCCATCTCATCCCGTGGTCAGTCCCATCTCATCCCGCTGTCAGTCCCATCTCATCCCTTGCTCAGTCCCATCTCATCCCGTGATCAGTCCCATCTCATCACGTGGTCAGTCCCATCTCATCCCGCTGTCAGTCCCATCTCATCCCGTGCTCAGTCCCATCTCATCCCGTACTCAGTCCCATCTCAAACCGTGTTCAGTCCCATCTCATCCCGTGATCATTCCTATCTCATCCCGTGCTCATTCCCATCTCATCCCGTGCTCAGTCCCATCTCATCCCGTGGTCAGTTTCATCTCACCCCGTGCTCAGTCCCATCTCATCCCGTGCTCAGTCCCATCTCATCCCGTGCTCAGTCCCATCTCATCCCGTGCTCAGTCCCATCTCATCCCGTGGTCAGTCCCATCTCATCCCGCTGTCAGTCCCATCTCATCCCGTGCTCAGTCCCATCTCATCCCGTGCTTAGTCCCATCTCATCCCGTGTTCAGTCCCATCTCATCCCGTGATCATTCCCATCTCATCCCATGATCATTCCCATCTCATCCCGTGCTCAGTCCCATCTCATCCCGTGGTCAGTTTCATCTCATCCCGTGCTCAGTCCCATCTCATCCTGTGGTCAGTTTCATCTCATCCCGTGGTCAGTTTCATCTTATCCCGCTGTCAGTCCCATCTCATCCCGTGGTCAGTCCCATCTCATCCCGTGCTCAGTCCCATCTCATCCCGTGCTCAGTCCCATCTCATCCCGTGGTCAGTCCCATCTCATCCCGTGATCATTCCCATCTCATCCCGTGCTCAGTCCCATCTCATCCCGTGCTCAGTCCTATCCCATCCTGTGCTCAGTCCCATCTCATCCCGTGGTCAGTCCCATCTCATCCCGTGGTCAGTCCCATCTCATCCCGCTGTCAGTCCCATCTCATCCCGTGCTCAGTCCCATCTCATCCCGTGGTCAGTTTCATCTCATCCCGCTGTCAGTCCCATCTCATCCCATGGTCAGTCCCATCTCATCCCGTGCTCAGTCCCATCTCATCCCGTGCTCAGCTCCATCTCATTCCGTGCTCAGTCCCATCTCATCCCGTGGTCAGTCCCATCTCATCCCGTGATCATTCCCATCTCATCCCGTGATCATTCCCATCTCATCCCGTGCTCAGTCCCATCTCATCCCGTGCTCAGTCCCATCCCATCCCGTGCTCAGTCCCATCTCATCCCGTGCTCAGTCCCATCTCATCCCGTGGTCAGTCCCATCTCATCCCGCTGTCAGTCCCATCTCATTCCGTGCTCAGTCCCATCTCATCCCGTGGTCAGTTTCATCTCCTCCCGTGCTCAGTCCCATCTCATCCCGTGGTCAGTTTCATCTCATCCCGCTGTCAGTCCCATCTCATCCCGTGCTCAGTCCCATCTCATCCCATGATCATTCCCATCTCATCCCGTGCTCAGTCCCATCTCATCCCGTGGTCAGTTTCATCTCATCCCGTGCTCAGTCCCATCTCATCCTGTGGTCAGTTTCATCTCATCCCGTGGTCAGTTTCATCTCATCCCGCTGTCAGTCCCATCTCATCCCGTGGTCAGTCCCATCTCATCCCGTGCTCAGTCCCATCTCATCCCGTGCTCAGTCCCATCTCATCCCGTGGTCAGTCCCATCTCATCCCGTGATCATTCCCATCTCATCCCGTGATCATTCCCATCTCATCCCGTGCTCAGTCCCATCTCATCCCGTGCTCAGTCCCATCCCATCCCGTGCTCAGTCCCAACTCATCCCGTGGTCAGTCCCATCTCATCCCGTGATCATTCCCATCTCATCCCGTGATCATTCCCATCTCATCCCGTGCTCAGTCCCATCTCATCCCGTGCTCAGTCCCATCCCATCCCGTGCTCAGTCCCATCTCATCCCGTGCTCAGTCCCATCTCATCCCGTGGTCAGTCCCATCTCATCCCGCTGTCAGTCCCATCTCATTCCGTGCTCAGTCCCATCTCATCCCGTGGTCAGTTTCATCTCCTCCCGTGCTCAGTCCCATCTCATCCCGTGGTCAGTTTCATCTCATCCCGCTGTCAGTCCCATCTCATCCCGTGCTCAGTCCCATCTCATCCCATGATCATTCCCATCTCATCCCGTGCTCAGTCCCATCTCATCCCGTGGTCAGTTTCATCTCATCCCGTGCTCAGTCCCATCTCATCCTGTGGTCAGTTTCATCTCATCCCGCTGTCAGTCCCATCTCATCCCGTGCTCAGTCCCATCTCATCCCATGATCATTCCCATCTCATCCCTTGCTCAGTCCCATCTCATCCCGTGCTCAGTCCCATCTCATCCCGTGGTCAGTCCCATCTCATCCCGTGATCATTCCCATCTCATCCCGTGATCATTCCCATCTCATCCCGTGCTCAGTCCCATATCATCCCGTGCTCAGTCCCATCCCATCCCGTGCTCAGTCCCATCTCATCCCGTGGTCAGTCCCATCTCATCCCGTGGTCAGTCCCATCTCATCCCGCTGTCAGTCCCATCTCATCCCGTGCTCAGTCCCATCTCATCCCGTGGTCAGTTTCATCTCATCCCGCTGTCAGTCCCATCTCATCCCGTGGTCAGTCCCATCTCATCCCGTGCTCAGTCCCATCTCATCCCGTGCTCAGTCCCATCTCATCCCGTGCTCAGTCCCATCTCATCCCGTGCTCAGTCCCATCTCATTCCGTGCTCAGTCCCATCTCATCCCGTGGTCAGTCCCATCTCATCCCGTGATCATTCCCATCTCATCCCGTGATCATTCCCATCTCATCCCGTGCTCAGTCCCATCTCATCCCGTGCTCAGTCCCATCCCATCCCGTGCTCAGTCCCATCTCATCCCGTGCTCAGTCCCATCTCATCCCGTGGTCAGTCCCATCTCATCCCGCTGTCAGTCCCATCTCATTCCGTGCTCAGTCCCATCTCATCCCGTGGTCAGTTTCATCTCCTCCCGTGCTCAGTCCCATCTCATCCCGTGGTCAGTTTCATCTCATCCCGCTGTCAGTCCCATCTCATCCCGTGCTCAGTCCCATCTCATCCCATGATCATTCCCATCTCATCCCGTGCTCAGTCCCATCTCATCCCGTGGTCAGTTTCATCTCATCCCGTGCTCAGTCCCATCTCATCCTGTGGTCAGTTTCATCTCATCCCGCTGTCAGTCCCATCTCATCCCGTGCTCAGTCCCATCTCATCCCATGATCATTCCCATCTCATCCCGTGCTCAGTCCCATCTCATCCCGTGGTCAGTTTCATCTCATCCCGTGCTCAGTCCCATCTCATCCCGTGCTCAGTCCCATCTCATCCCGTGGTCAGTCCCATCTCATCCCGTGGTCAGTCCCATCTCATCCCACTGTCAGTCCCATCTCATCCCGTGCTCAGTCCCATCTCATCCCGTGGTCAGTTTCATCTCATCCCGTGCTCAGTCCCATCTCATCCCGTGGTCAGTTTCATCTCATCCCGCTGTCAGTCCCATCTCATCCCGTGGTCAGTCCCATCTCATCCCGCTGTCAGTCCCATCTCATCCCTTGCTCAGTCCCATCTCATCCCGTGCTCAGTCCCATCTCATCCCGTGATCAGTCCCATCTCATCCCGCTGTCAGTCCCATCTCATCCCGTGCTCAGTCCCATCTCATCCCGTGCTCAGTCCCATCTCAAACCGTGTTCAGTCCCATCTCATCCCGTGATCATTCCCATCTCATCCCGTGATCATTCCCATCTCATCCCGTGCTCAGTCCCATCTCATCCCGTGGTCAGTTTCATCTCACCCCGTGCTCAGTCCCATCTCATCCCGTGTTCAGTGTCATCTCATCCCGCTGTCAGTCCCATCTCATCCCGTGGTCAGTCCCATCTCATCCCGCTGTCAGTCCCATCTCATCCCGTGCTCAGTCCCATCTCATCCCGTGCTCAGTCCCATCTCATCCCGTGTTCAGTCCCATCTCATCCCGTGATCATTCCCATCTCATCCCGTGATCATTCCCATCTCATCCCGTGCTCAGTCCCATCTCATCCCGTGGTCAGTTTCATCTCATCGCGTGCTCAGTCCCATCTCATCCCGTGTTCAGTTTCATCTCCTCCCGTGCTCAGTCCCATCTCATCCCGTGCTCAGTCCCATCCCATCCCGTGCTCAGTCCCATCTCATCCCGTGCTCAGTCCCATCTCATCCCGTGGTCAGTCCCATCTCATCCCGCTGTCAGTCCCATCTCATCCCGTGCTCAGTTCAATCTCATCCCGTGCTCAGTCCAATCTCATCCCGTGTTCAGTTCCATCTCATCCCGTGATCATTCCCATCTCATCCCGTGATCATTCCCATCTCATCCCGTGCTCAGCCCCATCTCATCCCGTGCTCAGTCCCATCTTATCCCGTGCTCAGTCCCATCTCAACCCGTGGTCAGTCCCATCTCATCTCGTGGTCAGTACCATCTCAGCCGGCCACGTCACTTAAGTGAGGGGGGGCGGCCAAGCCAATCAGGTTTGAACACGTCACACAGAATGGACCAATCCTATTCGGCTTCAACGAACAGACGCTTTATTATATGTGATATTGTTAGGTAGAAAATTAGGTAAGATAGACATAAGGATGACACGGCAATTTATTTAATGGCAACCTTTGGTACGTGATCTGAGTAGGTCCCAATGAAGGTTGTGAATTATTTTCTTAGAAAATGGATTTTTCACCGGATTGTTGATTCTGAGAGAAGGAGGGATGAATTTGACCGATTGGCATTTCAAATTGAATTCTAAATTCTTTCTCCAATGGGCTAATTGCAAGGATTTCTTGAAGAAAAACGACTTATATCTCTCAACGTTGTAAAGGTAACTTTCCATTGTAAATAGACAAAAGAATTGCTATAAAGTATGAAATAAAAATAAACGAAAGCAATGTGTTTCTTAAAACGTGAAATTTTATGCTAGCTTTCGGATCTTATCGATCCTTCCACAGGCCAAGCTATAAGCTGAGAGAAAGAGTATATATAGATGTACAATATTATTTACATACACCTAACGAAGATAGAAAAATATAAAAATAAAAATAAAATAAATATAAACACACATTTATCGGTGACAAAGCGACAACACCAGCTTTGGCAAATTGAAAAGCGTCCACCTAGAGACCATGGTTTCGGGCTAATGGCCCTCGTCAGCCTAGACCGGTTTTTATTCCATGAGATCCACACGGGATCTAATGGAATCTTGACAATCTGCCAAAGAGGTGTTTAGCTGGAAAAGTGGCTGGGACAAATCTATGGCTAAAATATAGATGTAAATTTTGCCGGGGGTAAATTGATCTAAAGAGACAAAGCTCACCTCTTCCGTCGAAATATACGTCAAAATTAGACGCCATAGATGACCGCCATAGATACTCTACCCCTTTTATAGTTTAGGGAGATACTTCCTGAGAGCCAACCATTAGTAGAATGACCCCTCAGCCCTGAGGAACGAGGCCCAGCTTTACCATGTACGCAAGACTGTGGTGTCGAGACTCTCTTCAGATGAATCTGGCCACAGTCGAGTACGAGCGGGCATATGGGCCTCAAGTACGATAAGGGAGATCAGAGCGGGTGTCAAACATTCAAAACTGGTTCTCGCACAATGATGGAAGTCTCCACGTGTCTAACCCGTATGTTTCAGGCGATCCCATGTTCTCTACCTTCTCGTGGTGGTGATGTTAAGGGGGCTGCTGCTCACCATGTATCTCTATAGTACCCATCTTGTGTACCTATCTATAGTACACGTCTTGTGTACGTACGACACTATACTATATAAAAGAGCGGCAGCCCCCGACCAAAGAGAACGAAGCCCCAAGCTACTTTCAATTGCTAACCCATTATTTTACGCAGATATCTTCAGTGCTGACGGCAGATAGTAACTTTTCTTAAACCTAGACTATACTCACGTGAAGTTCCAACTTCTGTATTGTACTTGCAGATCTGAGCCAAAATCTATCTGATCCACTTAATGTTAGCATCCTCTCATCCAAGACTGTTGCCAGATCTCACAGGTTCTCGATAGGGTTCTCTTATCCAGTTTTATAAGAAAGGGTCTAGAAAGACAGCCCTTCTAAGCCTTATTAAAGTTATATATATATATATATATATATATATATATATATGTTATATATATAAAGTTATATATATATAGGTTGACGTTATGTGGCGGTGAGTTTGTTGTTGACACACTTTAAAATGTTATAACACCTTGATAAAGGTTGGCGTTCAGCCAACTCTGAAATATTGGTAAAATAAATGATATTTTGATTCAATATATGCCTTTTTAATTAAATACAGGGTCCATTATGAAAGAAATGAGAATTTACTAGCAAAATACTTTTATTGATCGTAATTTGTGCAAATGTTCAATATGCTTCAAAATACATTCCTACTGCATCAATACACTTGCGGAGACGCGTTTGCCACGCCTGAAAGGCACCTTGAAACTCCTCGACAGGAATGCTTCTCAGGAACGTTTTAACATGGTGTTGGATGTTTTCCACGGTTTCCCAATGTTTTCCTTTCATCTCTCTCTTGAGTCACGGAAACGAAAAGAAGTCACATGGAGCTAAGTCGGGACTGTAAGGGGGGTGAGGGATCACCGGGGTTTTGCTACGGGCCAGGAAGTTGGTAAGGATTAAGGCTGTGTGGCATTGTCATGGTGGAACTTGACCGTGTCTTTAATGTCAGTCCTCACGCGTGCGATCCGGAGTTTCAATCTCCTGAGCATCTCCAGGTAAAAGGCTAAGTTTACAGTTTGTCCCTGCGGTACAAACTCACAATGGACTATTCCTCGGATGTCAAAGAAGACAATGATCATCGTTTTGATGCGCGACTTGCTCATTCGCGCTTTCTTGGGGCGTGGGGATGATTTTGTGTGCCATGCACAGCTCTGCCTTTTCTAATTCTGGGTCGTATTCAAACATCCAGGATTCGTCTCCGGTTGCTACAGAGTTCAGAAAGTCCGGTTCATTTTGAATCAAATTCAACAATTCTTGACAGCGCAAAACTCTAAGTTCTTTCTGGTCTTGCGTCAACACTTTCGGCACAAACTTCGCACAGACCTTACGCATTTGCAGATCTTCGGTCACTATCCCATGTACCACAAATGTGGACATGTGTAATGTGTTAGCAATTTGCTGGATGCTTAATCGATGGTCGGTACGCAAAACTTAGAGCACACGATCCACGTTCTCGTCAGTTCTGGCCGTTGTTGGGCGTCCTGAACGGGGTTCGTCGGCGACCTCCTCCCCGCCCTCCTTGAACGCCTTGTGCCACTTCCCAGACTGTGATCTTGAAATGCAATCGTCCTTGAAGGCTTTTTGCAGCATCTGGAATGTTTCGGTGGCACTTTTTCCAAGCCTCACGCAAAACTTTATGGCGTATCGTTGTTCAAGCGAACGCTCCATCGCGCTATGTTACAAAAGTTGAAAAAACACTTTAAGCGGAGGCATGTATCTCCCCTCACACTGCTCGAAATCAACTGACGACCGGATGGATTGAAAGGGCATATCCCTCCACCACATTTCCCACGGTTTTACCGTGCTGCCATCTATCGTCGAGTCACAATAACATTATGCTAATTACTTTCATAATGGACCCTGTATATATATATATATACAGTGTAGAATATCCAAGAGAGGACACCTCTCCACAAAGGACACACACAGTTTTCATTTGTAAAATTACCTTTTAACTATTCTGAAAGTCTCCGGTAAGAGGCCACCTCTCTCTAAATGACATTTTGGCTCTGCAATTAGGTGTCCTTTACAGGGAGGTTCTACTGTATATATTTTATGATAATAAGAAAAAATATAAATAGGTCAGGTGATGATGTTAAAAAACACGCAAAATAGGCATTTCCTGACCGCTCACATGAGCTTTCTAGATATATAACATAACGTTACAGGAGTAAGATATTCATGTACCTAGAATATCACCCATCTGAGTGATGCATAATTAAAGGGAGAGGTACCCCTCTAGCCACACTCCCCACATATATATACTATATATTTTGAAAATATATTCTATTTTATATAACTACATATTTTTATAAAAGCATAGGGCGCATTTCCTATCAAAATTAGACGCCATCTTTTGACCGTCAACGCAAACTAGCGGCTTCGGGTGAGTGACAAAGCCACAACACCTTCTTTGGTGAACTGAGAAGCGTCAACCTTCCATGATTACCATAGTATAATTCCGGAGCCTCCAACCTAATCAATAATCTCCGGCTTCTTAATTTGTAATTTACTGTAATTGCATAACCTTAATAGAGAATTAGCATTAACTAATAATTTATTTTTTCTTTTTGTAATATGTAAATCAATTTTTGCATATTTGTTTTATATTTCATGCTTCTCTCTCTCTCTCTCTCTCTTTGTATGTATATATATATATATGGATTAGATTCGAAAAACTTCAGTAACATAGTTATACCTGTCGAAGGGCTGTTGAGCCCGAAAGCTTGTATTGCCGATATACATAAAAGAAACTTTTCCCTCAGCGAATTGTCTTTTATTAATAATTATACCGAAGGGATTATATTAGCAACAAATAAAATAGTATATATACTAGAACAAGTCAAAATTTATAATTGTTTATGGAAACTATTTATTGATGTAAGAAACTTTTTTTTACCCATGCATATATTTACATTGTAAATTTAAGCTGGATAACTTAATTATTTTCCTCAGGTCGGGGAATCAGTTCAGCCATAAAGGTCACTTTCTTGACGGTGTGCGACCCTATGAGTATCTTGGCTTGTTCTTCTGTGGCCATCAGCGCGAAGCCAATTCTGTCGAACTTCTTGGTCGTCTCATCCTTCCTGAAATAGATTTGTTCCACCTCGCACTTGAACCAAGTCTGGAAGAACTCGCGGATGTGTCCTGGTTTCAGGGGATGGGTAACGTCTTCGATGCGCAAACTCCTCTCGTAGTTGATAACAAAGATTTCACCTTGTTTGGGGGCAGGAGTAGCTCTTGGCTGAGACTTTGTCATAGCTGGAATGGCGGCTGGATTGGAACGCTTGGTGACTGGATTGGAAGACTTGGTGGCAAGAGGCTTTCTTGGCACAGGCTTAATAGAGCTTGAATTTTTCGGCTTGGAACTGGCAGGAGCTGGTGCTTCGGTCTTGTCTGGAATGAGTGCTTCCACAAAAATTCTTTTCCTTCCCAAAATAAGTGGCTCTTTTCTTTCAAAGAGAGCCTTGGCACTTTATATATTGGAGAATGTAATAAATCCAAAGCCTTTCGATTGCCCTGAAGCAGAGAAGATAAGCTTTGCTTTTGCTATCTCGCCAAATGTGCTAAAATATTGGCTAAGTTTCTCGTTTGTCGTATCAAATGGAAGATTTCTTACAAAGATATCTTTAGATATTTGCCCATTGCGTGGGTCTTCAATAACAAGTTTTTGTTCCTTTAATACGATGGGATCCTCCTTCTCAATCTGGGCGTTGGCAGCTTTTTCTTCATCAAACGTGACATAGCCAAAGCCCTTTGATTCACCAGTGGCCTTGCGAATGACTCGAGCTCAAATAATATTTCCGAACGATTTAAAGCAATCGACGAGCTCCTCCTCTGTGATGTCGAAGGGAATATTTTTGACGCGAAAAAGGCCGGGATTGGGTTTTGTTCGTAAACTCTAAATGAAGAGTTTTTTCTTGTTTAGAACAAGAGAATCCGCCAAGTTGATCACGGCCTTAGCGATCTCTTCAGTAGCGAAGCTGACGAAACCAAACCCTTTTGATTGTCCAGAGTCTTGACGGGCCACATTGGCCTTTGTAACCTCTCCAAGTTTGTTGAAATATTCGAAAAATTGTTCGTCAGATATGTCAGCAGCAACATTTCTTACGAAAATATCCTTTGATATTATGTTGTTGGCGTCTTTTCGCTTATCCTCAATTAACAGTTTTCTGTTATTGAAAATTAACGGCTCCTCTCTATCGAGCAAGGTTTTCACAGTTTCTTGATTTGAGAAAGCAACAAACCCAAATCCTTTTGGCTTTCCTGAAGCTGTGAAGATAACCCTGGCATCTTTGATTTGCCCAAATGAGCTGAAGAATTGGGCGAGCTGTTCATTAGTAGTCGAATAAGGAATATTTTTGACACAAATGTCACCTGGAATGGGGGAACGTTTGTTTTGTGGGGCTGGTGAAGATGGATTTCCCTCTTCAACAACATTCTCTTCGGGAATATTGGCAGCTCTCCTTTTCGGAACTTCAATCAGCAGTGTTCTTTCACCGATTACAACCGGTTCTTCCCTTTTGATCAGAGCCTTGGCAGTCTCTTCAGTACTGAAGACAACATACCCAAAACCTCTTGATTCACCTGAAGCTTTGCGGATGACACGGGCTTTTTGCACCAACCCGAAAGTGCCGAAGAATTCAAAAAATTGGTCATCAGTGGTTTCAAAAGGAAGATTTTTGACGCAAATTTCGCTATTGAGAGGACGTGTAACTTTTGATACTGAGGCTTTAATGATCAGTTTTCTATTTTCGAGTTCAAGGAACTCTTCACTTCCAATAAGAGCATTGGCAGCCCCCTGGGTGCTGAAGGTGACAAACCCAAAGCCCTTTGATCTTCCTGATTCTTCACAAACGATACGAGCTTCAATCACTTCCCCAAACTGATTGAAAAATTCCTTGAACTGTTCGTCGCTGGTGTTGTAGGGAATATTTTTCACAAATAAATTTCCACTCATGATTCTGGTATATTTTAATTCAATAGAATTTACCACTTTTTTCTTTTTAAGTTTTGTTTTATTTTTACAATCGAGAAATAGGAGAGAGCTAAAAATCAAGTTATATTCTTGTCATCATTTTATAGTGAAAATTTAATTAATTTAAAATTATATTTTATTATTTATTAATTTTATTTTGTCATTGTGAGAGCGCTTTTACATGAATATCTCTAAAATGATTAAATTCAATTTGAAATGTCTTTGTTTCGGATGCGATCACTGCCTCACTTACAAAGCTCGGAAAGCTTGCCGCATCCTGGATGTCTGGCCTTATCTAAATAGTTGTGGCAGAGCTTGACTGTATCTTCTTGCCAGACATATTCTTGTCTCCAACCGAAGCCTATATGCTTCCTTAAAAGTGCCCACAACACCAGAAACCCTGATGACACTAATAATTCACCAACCCGATTGTAATTGACACACTTTTATTAAACTTTCACATCCTTATGTACAGAATTATATTTACAAATATGTAAATCTGGCTGAATAAACAAAAAAGAGAAATTTACATAACCGGCGTCTCCAGTCTTAAAAGAAATATAGAAACATTTTATCGTAATTTTCATCAAGCAATTGAAAATAAAACTACTTTATGATAAATAATTATTTTTCTTTTTAATTTTATCACAAAGGCACCTTCAAATCTTTATTTTACAAAAAAATATCCAATATATATATGTCATAAAAAAAAGATGTATTTTAGGTACGTTACCAATTCATTCATGCAGTCGTGGATTGAAGTGAAATGATAACTTTTATATCCATAATTGTATTTTTTTAATGATTATATTTTAAGAACAAAAAACAGTTTGCATACATCTAATTTTATAAATATAATCTAAGTATATACAAAAAACATCTTGGGTTGTACTCCTTTTGTTAAGGATTTTAAAGAATTAACTCTGTGTTAATTCTATGATTATTTAAATTATAATTATATTAATGAATAATAAAAATCATATTTTTATTATGTCATTTCTTCCCTCCAAGGATAAAAATTAGGGAGTAATTTTCAAAGTAAAAAAAAAGTATCATTATTATTTACATAGATTATCAATTAAGATGGAGGATACCAATTGAAACTATATCAATGATGCTCTTTATTCCTTCTACATATTCCTATTGGTACCTTTTTTCTTGACAGTAGCTGAAAATTATCCAATCTTATTTGAATTTATAGGTGTCTCCTTCCTATAATTCATAAGGGGATTTACCTCATGAATTGAGTAGGCCTTCTCAGGCTCTCAAGATTCAAAAGGTATTTTGCCACATGCCAAAAAATATATTTTTGAAAATCACAAATTTATTTCTCATAATGACGAGTGGTATCCAACATCTTGTTTCACATTTATTTGGTTTGATCAGAATAAAAACATAAAATAATGGGTTATTTACTTCCACATAATGAAAAATATTTACACATGAAGTTTTACTATTTACATAAAAAAAAGAATGTTCGAATATGAAATGTTCCATATAAAATTTGTGAGGGAAAATATATAGAATCATATGAGTGAATTTCTCAACAAATAAAATCAAAATGTAAAATATTTACAACAATTGAAAAGAAAGTGTCAAGTTATATCTTATGTGTGCACAAAAATTATATTCTCAAGGCTTAATTTTTAGGCGTAGTTATTTTTGGTATTGTCTTATTTATATTAAGATTTCCCTACCATTATTTAGTAAGAAGAGGGATTCTACTTTTCACTACCTTAGGTGCCACTTGTTGGTTTGTTTTTTTTCTCTAAAGTGGGTATTTTACTTTTTGTCAGTTTTAACTCAAATCCTTCTTTTGAGTAGTATGGCCTCAATTTGGATGAATGAATTACCATGGTAGTTTTTCCTAAATTAGATTGGGGTTTATCAATTTCATAATTGACTGGGGATATCTGTTTCAAGATTGTAAATGGCCCAGACATTGGAGGCATTAATTTTCGGTTATCTGGATGGTAAAAGGTTTGTAACCAAACTTTATCGCCTACTTTAAAGGTGGAAGGTTGATAATGTTGATCATATCTAATTTTATTTATCTGATGAAATTTTAATGTATTATTATAGGCATTTGTTCTGGCAGTGTCTATAGGGGGGTAAAATTCTGATTCTTTTAAGGGGGGATCATAAGGGAGCTTACCATACAAAAGGTAAGTAGGAGTATAGCCTGTTATGGAATGGGGAGTATTATTATATTCATTTAGTACTGAATCTAACAATTTCGTCCATGGTATTGATTTTCCTTTCAAGTTATTGAATTTACATCTTAACCTGGTTATTATAGTTTGGTTAAGTCGTTCATTTAACCCATTACACTGAGGTCTTGATGATGAAGTCAATAATTGTTTAATGTTATTGTTAATCAAATATTTTCTAAATCTTGGTGAAGTAAATGATGGTGCCCTGTCACTTAAAAATTGTTTGGGTTTTTGTATTTAAAAATTTTGTTTAGGCAATTTATATATGAGTCAGTAGTTTGACTTTTTGAGGGGAAAGCCCAAATGTATCTAGTAGCATGATCTACGATGATGTGAAGGAATTTCTTTGTGGAATTATAGTAATTTAGTCCACCTACTGTGTCTATAGACACAAGATCAAAAGGATCCTTAGCTGGGGGGAGACTTTCCAACAGACCAAATTTCTTCTGGTGAGATATTTTATTGAGTTGACACACCTCACAGTGTTTTACATAATTAGAAATATCTTGAATTAGGTAGGGCCAATAATAGATAGGGGAAATTAGATTTAACATTTTAGATACTCCTATATGGCCGTAATCTTGATGAGCTCTTATTAATACTTTTTCTCTTAATGATGGTGGAACAACACTTTTGATTAATCCTTTTTTCTTTATTGTTAAAAGTCCATTAAATTTAGTATATTTCCTATCATTGATGTTATCATCAAATTGAGCTTGTTTTAGTTCTGGGTCAGAAACAAAATGAGCTATGGGGTATCTGCTGAGAAAATCAGCTTCTTTATTTTCAGTTCCTCTTATGTGTTTTATCTCAAAGTCAAACATTGAGAGCTTTAAGCTCCATCTAAATAATCGTCCTTTTGGGTTCTTTATGTTCTTCAAATACTTTAGACAAGCATGGTCTGTATGGATGGTGAAATGCACGCCATCTAAGTAGGGTAAAAAGAAATCCACAGCATCAATAATAGCAAGGCATTCTTGCTCAGTTACACAATAGTTTGATTCATAAGATGTCATTCTACGGCTTCTATACGCTATTGGCTTTAAAAGCCCATCGGGTTGTTCTTGTTTTAGGATAGATCCGATCTGTTCTTGGCTAGCATCCATGTAAAGGTGTATAGGATATTTGGGATTATAGATAGCTAATATAGGTTTTGAGGTTATCATATTTTTTAATTTAGAAAATGCGGTTTCGCATTCTTCATCCCATTTCCATTTTACATCTTTTTTCAACAAATTATTCAAAGGGAGTCTGAGTTTAGCATAATTAGGGATAAATTTCGAGTAAATGTTAATAGATCCTAAAACTCGTTGTAAATCCTTTTTATTCCTTGGGGAATTCAATTTTCTAATCGTTTCTATATTATTAGTGCTGGGTGAAAATTGATGGTTTGATATTTCATATCCTAGAAAAGAAATCTGATAAGTAGCGAATTTACATTTACTTAGTTTTAGCTTAATATTTTCCTTTATGCAAATATCTAAAATTACTTTTAAATGGGTCAAATGTTCCTGAAAATTATTTGAAAATATAATGAAGTCATCGAAGTAATTCATGCAAAAATCAACATCATATTTATTTAAAATTTGCCTTAAAACTCTTTGGAATTGACTTGGACTATTTTTTAATCCAAAAGATAATTTATTAAATTCGTAAAGTCCGTGAGTGGTAGTAAAAGCTGTGTATTCTTTATCATCTGGGTGTATATCTAAATGGTGATAACCTGATAAAAGATCTAGTGTAGTGAAGATATTAGCTTCTGAAAGCTTATCTAATATAGAATCTATTCTTGGTATGGGCTCAGAATCTCTTTTTATTATATCATTTAATTTTCTGTAGTCTATTACTAGTCGAATTTTACCTTCATTTCGCTTATTCACCAACATAGCAGGGGATGCATAGGAGGAATAAGATGGTCTAATGACATTATATTTTAAAAGTTCTTCAATCTGTCTTTTAATTTCAATGTTGTCCGAGAAGGAAGGTCTAAAAGGCTTTAATGAAATAGGTGTTTGTGAGGTAAGTTTAATTCTAATTGGATCTGCTTTAATATGTCCTATATCCATTTTATGGGCAGCAAACGCTTCCTTATTTTCCTTAATTAATTTAATTAAATCATATTTTTCATATGGTGAAAGTTTTTCATCAAATTCTACACTATTAAAATTTCTAAAATCATTTTCATTAGGAGGAATAATAGATTTAAATAAAGGAATTACATTATGATGTGTATAAATATTATTATTAGGGTTATGGTAATTAACATTAAGAATTCTACCAAATTGAGTAATTGTAAAACTTTGAAAATCAATGTCTAATTTAAATAATCTTATATGGTGTAAAGAAAGCAATACATATGGCAAATTAATATCAGAGGAATAAAAATCAATATCTCTAGTAATAAATCCTATAGTTGTATTAACATTAATTTTTGAATTTATATTTAGCATACCGGATGTCTGTTTAATAAGAGGTAAATTATTAAAAACAACATAGTTTGGTTGAATCTTATCTATCATATGTTGAGGAATTATAGAGAAGGTACAGCCAGTATCCATGAGAGCTACAATACTGTTATTATTCACATTTAGATTTATATACAGACCTTGGCGTCAGGAGTGTTGAGGCGGAGCTGGTCGGCATTCGCTCGAAGGGGCTGTTGTCTGCGTCAAGGTGTCCATGGATCGAGACGGCACGGACATGAAGCTTGCAGCGGGGGGGGGCTTGCACGGCCCTCTCGCGAAACCAGCACCTATTCTCAGGATGGAAGCGTCCGGCATGTCCCCGGTTCAGGCAAATTCGGCAAGGACGTCTTTTAGAACTATAGTCCATAGGGCTTCTACCTGGATGTCCCCATTGCTTTTGTTGTACTTCCATTCTTGGGGCTGTTTCCCTTTTAATAGATGACTCCTCCATTTCCTTATGTGATTCCCTTCTTATTGAATGTTTCTCCACATTTGCATCTTTATTTGGCAAATTCTGCAAGCTTTTTGCGTGAATTTCTAGAAATTCCATTAAATCCTTAATTGAAGGCACAACCCTTGGGTTGTTCTGCAATTCCCACTGTTTTCTTGTGGTTTTATCAAGCTTATCTTGTATGATCTCGACGAAAAACACATCAGATAAACTATCGATTTGGTAACCTAATACCTTCACTGTTCTTACTATCTCGTTGCAACTATCTAGAAGTTTAAACATTGACTTATGGTTGTCATCGGCTAACTTTGGTAATCTTAATGCATTATCTATTTGGGTGAAAATCAGATCCTTTGGATTATCATATCTTGTTAATAAGGTTTGCCAAACCTCAACATAATTATCGGCTGTAATTGGAAATGCGTTGACCAGTCTTAGGGCTTCGCCTCTCAGTTGGCCTTTCAAATATTGTAACTTTTCAATTTCCGGTATTTGTGAATTAGAACCAATTGCAGAATAAAATAAATCCTTAAATGAAAGCCATGATTCTAATCTACCATCGAAAGTTGGCAATTCAAGTTTAGGCATTTTAACATGTAAATTTACTTTTTTTTTCAGATGATTCTTGCCCATTATGCCTTAAATCCAATTCACACTTTAATCTTATACACTTATCTATGCAATTTTCCACTTCGTCATTCAAATCCTCATCCTCAAGTTTCTGCAAGAAAATATCACTCATTTTCATCAAATCATTATTTGCATACTCTAGTTTGCATTTCGTTGCATTTACATCTACCATAGACACAATGGATTCGATATTTTCTTCAATGCCTTTTATACTTTTTTTTATCCTTTTTAATTTCTTAATTAAAGTTTCGACTTCCATAATTGCTATTCTTTTATCTATATCTTTTCCCAAATATCTTAGTTGCAATATATGGCTTTGAAATCTATTGGAATTCTTCTCGTACAGGGTTAAAATACATCCTGTCGACTATTAAAAAAGATGTCATAAAAAAAAAGATGTATTTTAGGTACGTTACCAATTCATTCATGCAGTCGTGGATTGAAGTGAAATGATAACTTTTATATCCATAATTGTATTTTTTTAATGATTATATTTTAAGAACAAAAAACAGTTTGCATACATCTAATTTTATAAATATAATCTAAGTATATACAAAAAACATCTTGGGTTGTACTCCTTTTGTTAAGGATTTTAAAGAATTAACTCTGTGTTAATTCTATGATTATTTAAATTATAATTATATTAATGAATAATAAAAATCATATTTTTATTATGTCATATATATGTCATAATCTGCCTAATGCCCAAGCTGTATAATTTCTTTCCGCCATAATTAGTACTTTGAAAGGTAAATACAAATTCATCCATCTATAAATCTTTGCAAAATAAACGTGGGAGCCAGCGCGCGCGGGCGAAGGCTACGGCACGCCGCGGCGTGCGCGCGCGCTCACGAGTGTGGAACAAGTTCTTTTTCGAAGCTTACATGCACAACGGCTGCGCCCTTCCATTCGATTACGACGGATACAACAAGTAAGAGTCGACAGAAAGAAGAACCTCAAGAGGCCGAGTTAGCTCAAGAGAATAAGTCGGTGATAGACACAATAACAGCGATGATGAGAAGACTAGAGCGGGACGCGCCCACCACCGCAGCCAGATTTGACGGTTCAAGTTCCGCGGAATCGTTCTTAAGGGAGCTGGACACAGTGACCACTGAATTTTAAATATTCGGTATGGACGTTTATAGAAATATTGAAAGAGGTGGCAACCAATAGCAGGTACTATAGGCGAACTTGAAACATTTCTAAGATGAAGAAGTATGGATAACCCAGGTTCCTGGAGAGTGTACTTTACCCGGGTTGTCCTTCAGACCTAAGTTTTTTGTTGTTTATTTACAATGCAAGTGGAGGTCTAATTTATGAGGTGGCGCAAAGCAGGTTTATTTCTGGGGATTTATAAGGATTTCTAAGGATGCTAGGTTTGTTTTCGTGTTTCCTAGGAGAGTGGCTGTCTGGAAGCTTTGGTGTTTTAAGGTTGGACAGGTGAACAGGAGCTGGTTCACTGCCTGGTCTTCACTTTAGCAATGGAGGCACTGATTGGAATCTTATTATAAATCACTATTTTTTACATTAATAGGGTGAAGAGCAAGATGAATTAGTACACATTTTTAACTGTTTTATATATATATATAAATAACTAGCCGAATGACCTGGGAAACGCCTAGGTTTTACCTGGGAGCATTTTTTCTCTAGTGCGTATGTATAAGAATGTTGTTTTTATTCAAATACTATTTGGTACAATTACAAATTATGATCAGGCTTCACCCGGGACCTTCCCAAGTGTGTGTGAATGTTTGCCTTACGAATAATGCTTGAAATAAATCATTTAATGGTATATAAAACAAACAGAAAATTAATGTCAAGCATTCTAAAATATAGTAATACAATTCAGAATTTGACAGCAAAATTAAAAAATATCATATATATGAAATCTTCTGAAATAATCGATAGTAAACTCTTAAACTATGTATACTATAAAATAATTTTAGTCTTGAAGGTGCGGCAGACTTCTTGCCAAAAACAAAACCTATCTCAGTTACCGCAGTGGGGCGCTGGTTGCGAGTGAAATGGACAAATTTGTAAATAACTCCAAGCATATTCGAGATAGAGACCTGAATATTTGACCATAAGTTTTTATAAATTCAACTTTATATGCTTTTGAAATTTCAGCTAGATTAGTTACAAAGGCCACCCCGCCCTTAAGCCCGCGGTGCCACGCAACGGGGATTAGCGCAGCGTGGTCTGCTGACCAGTTGTCTTCTCCTCTGTCCTCTTAATATTTTAAATACAGTTAGTTTAAAGGAAAATTTTACTCTCTCTTTTCGGCTATTTAGTGATCTGTCTAACATCCTTGCAACAACCTACAACGAACCATCACTGCGAAGTTATTTATACCGAACATCGCATCATTGCTTTGTGAAACGTTTACCAGCCTTTTCACACACATACATTGACTTTTTTTATATAGATATAGATTAAAATAATTTTAATTAAAATTTCAAAATATTATTTTTTTTTTAATTTTCACACAATTAGATTTTAAAATTTAAATTGTAAATAAAAATAAAAACATTGATTTTTTTATATTTAAAATAATATTAATCTGTGTTTTTTCCGTATATATTTTTAGAAGGTTTTATTCAAACTTCCGTTATATCTTTCAGTTTTATTAATTTTTATATTTATAAATCTCTTTCTCTCTCGATTTTACACTGTATAGTAATTACTCACATATTCAAAATGGTTTTAATTTTTGGAAAGAATGAAAGGGAGAAGACTTGGGATAAACTTGAAAAAGAAATTCAAGTTATCTTCTCTCATGACGAAACAACAACTAAAACAATTTCACAAGCTGTTCTTCTGGCGAATAAATTATGCGATGGAATATCCAAATCGAAATTTTCACATATTTTTTCAATTGAAAATATTAATGGTTTTCAATATACATATGAGAAATTAAAGACATTTTTAGAAACTAAACTTCTCAATGTGAACCAAATGTGTGAAATATCTGAAACAAGTGACCTTGAAACTAAGTATATCACTGAATGGAATAACTACAAGAAGTCAAGTAAATATATTGATAAGATTTTTAAATATTTTAATAAAAGATGGATTCAATACGAACGTTTTTTCTTAAAAAGAATGGATATTTATCCAGCATACAAACTATCTATTATTTCTTGGATTAACCATATCATTATACCAAATTGGGGGAGGTTTGAAGCAATTATTTTTCCAAAGATCCAACGCCAAGGTAATAGATATTTTGGTGAACTGTTATCAAATATACTGGACGTCTTCAAAGAAATACATAGCGAAGATATATATATTATCGAGTTTTACAAAGAAAGAATCGAACGCCGATTCCTTGAAATGACAAAAGACTTTTGCGAACGAAATTTTGATGAAATATTCCAGAATGGCTATTCAATTGAAAATATAAAAAAGGCTAATGAAATTTTGGCGGAAGAAAATTATCGTTTTGAACGCTACCTTCATTCATCAACATATGAGTTGGCAAAAGCCACCTGTCAAAGCGCCTTGATGAAAAACAGAATCAATATTTTCAAATCAATTTTTAATCAATTAATTGTAAAACAAAACCACAATGATTTGAAAATCTTATATCAATTAATTTCTGGTGATCCAGATATTCATAAATGGTTTTTAATTAAGGTGGAAAGTGAAATTCTTGAAGAAATTAGAAAATATTTAAAAAATGAGAGGCCTGATCCTGATTTGTACGTGTCCATTATAGTAAATTTCAAAACAAAATATACTAATATGATTCGTTTAGCGTTTGAAAATCGTAAAGAATATTTTGAGGCACTGGATAATTTTTGTAAAAAAATTCTCAATTCAAATCCATCAATTGCAACAAAAATTATAATACTATTTTGTGATACTCACTTAAAAAAGGCTTCCAAAAAAGAACCAAATCAGGAAGAACCATTAGAAAATGCTCTGATGATTCTGAAATATCTTGATGTACCCAAGGAATTTGAAGATCTCTATAGGCAATCATTGTCGAAAAGATTGATTTTAAATCATTCACTAGGTGTAGAAATTGAGAGCAATTTTATTTCAAAATTGAGCGAAGTGTCGAGGAAAAATTTCACAATATCGAAAAAAATGATTGAAAATATCACTAGCAGTGTCAGCCTGAATGATGACTTTGCTCAATTTATATTGGAATCAGACGAATCACTAAGTTTGACTTATGAAATTAGGCTTCTTAATTCGTTGATCTGGCCTATAAAGAACACTAAAGACGATTGCTTACTGACTGGTGACGTTGGAAAATGTGAATCTCTGTTTCAAACCTTCTTTGCTATCCATAATAAAAATAAAATTATGACTGTGAATCACAAATTGAGTAATATGGAGCTGGCAACAACATGTTTCAACAAGAACTATACGTTCTTAGTTTCTAATTACCAAATGGTAATATTGCTCCAATTCAATTTCATGGATTCTTTTACAGTGCGAAAGCTTCAGGAAACTACAGAAATCAGCTTGGAAACATTACTTGAAGTTCTAGAGATATTAGTAAGGCGATCAGTCCTTAAATCAGACAAGGATAAAGATATTGGCCTTGATTCAACAGTGGCACTCAATCTTGCCTATACCAGTAGTAAACTGAAGATCAACCTTAATATCCCAAAGAAAAGTTTAAAAAACAAAGCTGAAAAGCGTGACGAATTCCTAGATACCCGATGTGAAAAGAGCACAATGGATGCCACAATTGTGAGAATCATGAAGAAAAAAAGAGAGCTTCTACACAAGGAGCTGTTGGAGCAAGTCACAGCTGAGATCAGACCATGGCACGAGTTTGATTTAAAAATGTTCAAGGATTCCATCTCCAACCTCATTGAAAGAGATTTCCTCGAGAGATCTGAAAACAACCAAGAACAATATATTTATATTCCATAAAAAAATATTTTTCTATAAGTCAATGTAAATAACCAATGTGTTTCTAAAATAAATTTTGATATTTCAGTCACCTATTTAATCTTTTTTTAATCGCGCATCCTTTTTTCTGTGAAATTAACACTTTTTATATTGTTATTAAAGCAAATTCAGGCTGACATTTGTAACATAATTCGTATAAATATTAATTTTTTTTATAACCTAGGTTTTCCTGGAGCGCAGAACGCCAAATACCTGGTGATCTCATAATATATATATAAAAGAGAAACCATATACAAGGTAAGATAAAAAAGTTCCCAAACTTTTTTTTAAATTAATTATTTATTCATAGTATAGTAATTTAAACTTATTTCTTTTTTCAAAATAGGTGCCTTGGTTATCTACACTCCCTTTTAACGTCATTTTAAGTTTTGGAAAGAAGAAAAAATCACATGGGGCGATATCAGGAGAGTAAGGAGGATGCGGCAAGACAGATACAGTGTGTTTGGCTAAATATTCTTTAACAATAATGGCTCTATGAGCAGGGGCATTATCGTGTAGCAATTTCCACTGTTTTGATTTAAAGAGTTGGTTTCTTTTTCTTCTTATCGCATCACGAAGGCGCACACGTATTTCTTTGTATGCCTGTTTATTAATAGTAACCCCCTCTACAAGCATTACTTTTCCTTTGGACTTGTCAAGACGAACTTTCTTCTTCCTAGGAGAACTTGGTGTGTGCAATTCGAGTGATTGTTTTTGGTTTGTGGATCAAAAATAAAGCACCATGTTTCATCACCAGTTATTATTGTTTTAAAAAAATCAGAATCATTATTCGCAGTTTCAATTAAATCTTTGCAAATTGATAATCTGGTTTCTCTTTGTTGATCTGTTAAATTTCGCGAGACAAAATAACCACAAAGTTTTTTCATGTTCAAATTTTCACCAATAATTTTTTGGCAAATACTATACGAAATTCCAAGTATTTCTGATATATTATCAATAGTAATTTTTCTATTAGAAACAATTAAATCACGCACCCATCCAATATTGCGATCCGTTGTTGACGTCAATGGCCGACCTGACCTTGAATCATCTGCGATGCTCAAAACGTTTATACCAGAAATAAACTTGCGTTCATGATAATTTTTCGTCTTCATATGCTTCATTCATCAATGCTAATACGAAATAATACGCCATTTTGAGTACAAAATCGATAAAACTACTTTAATAAAGGCGCGAGTTAAAACTCTAGATCATATTCAATATAACGCAGCCCAAATACACCAAAAATGGAAAGTATATTATAAAGTAATGACTATAAAATTTCCACAACTCAGCGGACTATATGAAGTTTTTCAATAAACAAAAATATCAATAAAGATGACTCAAAAATACAATAATATACCTATTATATATATAATGAAAGGATTTAAAATCACGAATGTTTCTTTTATACATAATACAAACTTCGTGCTTTTAAATCCTTTCATTTTATATGTATAGATGGCGCATTATTGCTTTGTGTTAATTTATACCTATTATAGCCGAAAAAGTAACAGGCTGGAAGTATCTCTACCAAGAGCAAAAGACCTATGCACATGAAAAATATATTGCACGGCCTCTGGAAATAATCATAATATTAGAGAAAAAACACAGCTTCATTAACCAATAGTTTATTTAACTCCCAAGATTTCAGGTTCATATGGCTGTGTTTTCTCTGAATCAACTTCCAACCAACAATTGATATTCAAAACATAAATATTAGGGTTAAAATATCCCAACAGAAAAGATTCGCGAAGGCTACAATCTACAAGTACCATCTTGGTATTGAGTTGAGCAACGCCAGCCATCATATCGACCTGCCCACTCTGTGATATCAACAATTTATTTCTCCCGTGTCGTGCACCATTTACTTTAATGTCAAATCTACACGCCACCCCCATTAAAACAATAAGGTTTATGATATAAGGTGATGAATAGAATATTACCAACTGGGACAAGTTTGATAGCTAGGTTTGGTTTCTAATTTGGAGATAAAATTACACATATATATATATGTCGTATCTGTCGTGGTCGAATGGAAAGGGGCAGCCGTTGTGCATGTATGCTTAGAAAAAAAAACTTGTTGCACACTCGTGAGCGCGCGCGCTCGGGGTGCCTTGGCATTCGCCCGCGCGCGCTGGCTCCCACGTTTATTTTGTACAGAGATTTATAAATAGATGAATTTGTATTTACATTTTAACATATTTGTTATGGCGAAAATAAATTATATATTTTGGGCATTAGGCAAATTATGACATATATATGGTAATTTGAACCAACAACCCTATATTGTATAATACTTATAAGAAGATTGTCATGTTGTATATAGAAACACATCTATAAATAATTATACGCATGATTGACATGTGTCATTGCATCACCATATGTAATGTACTTTGTACAAACTGAGGATGAATAAATAAAACTATGTAATAGATTAAGAGCTGAGCTAAGAAACAGATCGAGATAGAAATCCAACAACCCTAAAGAGGAATTTCGCAAGTCGTTGCTATCAAGGTCAAAGGGTGCAGAATAGCGTAGACGCCCCTCGCCCTTTACACCCATTCAAATTCCAGATTCCCGCATGTCTCCCCCTCGGCAAAGGTATTTAAAAACTCGGTTTAGCCGAAATCACGGTCACTTCACCATCGGCGTGAGCCCTTGTCGGTTGTACCCAGGTCCACCTCATCGACCATGTAAAACAGTAAGAACTCTTCTGTTGTAATGTGTATGAGTTGTCTGAACAAACTCGCTACGACTTACAAGCTGAACTGAATGTTTATTCAATCTAGCAATCTTCTTATATACAAGATAGAGATAAAAAGGAAATAATTTACATAAGTTTAAAACAATTGACAAATGGAATAATTTTGCATAGCCAACAATAGGTAACAATTATAACACTTAACAAAGGTTATTTACATATCACAACATGTTTCCCCTCTGCCACAACAATTAAAGAATGTCACGAATCTAGACAACCATCAACAATCAGATCAGGCAAATCAAAAGGCGGTTGACATGCCTCCCCTCTGTTTAAAACCCAAATCTTTGTGGTTTTCTTAACTCTCTTCCAAACCTTGAAAACCGGGGCCTTCCGGATGGTTCTGGTGCAATCCCAGCGGATGTAGTCGCGCCTTCCCTCTGGTCAATATTGGTCTCTTCACTTGACCGCTGTATCGGGGCTGTGGATGACTCGCCCATCGTTGGACTGTAGCACTGCGGATGTTGAGCTATCACAACATCTTCTATCTCCATCTTGCTCTTAGCTCGACTCCTATCTTTTCACGGAACTTTCCTACTACAACTGTAACTCTTCGTTTTTTGTGTGTGGACATTCCCAAGCTTTCCACTCTGCCTCGACCACGAATGCCTGTACTCTGTGAGAACTGTTAAAGGTCCTCCAAGGTGCAGAGAGGTACTGGAAAACTTTCCACGCCCTGACTGTCCCTCTCGGTTACTACAGGTTTAACCTTTGGTTACGACATATATATATATTTTGAGGCTGAAATTTATCTTTTATATTATACTTCTTGATGGTATTAAATGCAAATATATATGTAAATGTGCTTGGTTTCTTCGACCGATGATTGGTTCTCTACTGACACGTGACCTTTACCAACCAATCGAATAATGTTGAATTAATAAAGCGAGCATGTTTTAACACATAGTTTATTGGTTAGAATCAACGACGTGTTGAATAAATGATTTGAGATACGAATATAGATTAATATATCTTTAAGTTTCATGCACACACAAACAATCTTTGTGGCGGATAAACTGGCGAAGCGCTGGGAGAGTTCATGATGAGATAGGCCTTCCAAATGATTTTTTTTTATCGCAGAAAGGAGAGTAGAGAGAGAGAGATTAAAACCACTTTATTGACATCTAGTCAACAATAATACAAAGAATACTCATAGATATCAATAATAGAAATCATACAAAAAATATATACTTACATCAACACGAATCCTTCTCCGAAGGGACGTCAAGTTTAAGGGCTACAAGACACCCTGAATTTGGATAGGCCTTTAGTTATAATGGAATTTTTGTCCCAAACATGTTTAATTACCATGTTGAGGAATGCGCAGAGAATGGTCTTGTTTCCTTTAGAGAGTGTCTTGAAGAGTACCTCCCTCACATCTAGAGAGAGAGATTGAGATTGAAACACTTTTTATTGACATCTTGTCAATTATGTTTTACAAAATTGATGCAGAATAATGGGAATATTTACAATGATTTATGAGTGAGGGAGACTCCACCATCTTGATATGGTCCTCCTCCAGACCAGGAGAGGGTCCTCTTGGACCCCCCGCAACTCCAGGGCCAGGAAGTATTTGTAAATGTAGAGAGAAAGAGTTAGTTCTATTTGTAAAAATGAAATAATCGTGCTAAACTATTCTATTTATTATGTATTGCCTTATATAAGGTTGTCCCAAAATTTCGTAAACATATTATGATTAATATTTTGCAAACGTTTACGAACTTTTGGAACAGTCTTGTAATTCTGAAACTTGGCCCACCTGCTGATTGGCCACCCTTGATATAGAAAGCATCAGAGATTAAACCATTCTTCTATAATAATTCTGTTATAATTTTACCAGGCTTACCAAAATTGCCAAGGTTGTCCCAAATGTTTGTAAACACTTTCAAAATATAAATCATAATATGTTTACAAACTTTTGGGATAACCTTATAGTTGATTTATGTCTAACTGGTTTGTTCATATTGTTTGCGGAAAGGCATTTCTCGATACAAATATTTAAGTATAATTTCTACTTACCTAAAATATTGTAGTGTTGAAAATAATTAGCCAGTCGGTTAATTAACTTAACAAACAAAAAGATAGTTTTTATTATTCTATATAAAGAGAAAGAAGGAAATATCTAAAAGATTAAATAGTAAACAACGAGAGAAGAAAAAGGAATCAGTCTCGTGCCCACGCGGCCTTGCACGGGTTACTTCCACAGGCAGTGACGTCAGCTCCAGAGTTGCCGAGCCAGCAATTTCACTATGAAGTCGGCTTTGGTACACTACTCCCTTTTCCATGAGAAGCTGTTCCACAGCTTTATCTCAGTTCCTCCTCGTCTCCAGAAGTAGAGCTATCCACACTTGACGAATCTTCCTGTCTTGATGGGCCATAGTACGGCTTCATCCTGAGGATATGGACGGTGTCACGTCCTTTTTGTCTTTTGTCACTCTTGCCGAATGTTTCCACTTCGTATGTCACATCCGATATCTTTTTAATGACCTTGTAGGGACCAAAGTACCTTCTTAGAAGTTTCTCAGACAGTCCCACTCGTCGGATAGGTGTAAAAATCCACACTAGATCTCCTGGTTGGTAGACTTTTCTTTTATGCCGAGCGTCGTAATTCAATTTGTTGGTTTCTTGAGCCTTGAAGATGTGATGTCGGGCTATTTGTCGCGCCTCTTCAGCT